>MNCL01000111.1:0-619587 GCA_001932985.1 Proctacanthus coquilletti
GTGGTGTACGAAAAATAGAGAGATATATTTAATAAATAATAATATAGATACAATTCACGTCCAAAAATACTAAAGAAACACAAATGGAATGAAATTTCAAAGCAATGCTTTAAGTATGTTTCCAAAAAAGATCTCTAATACATGCACCTCATGACGCTACAAGTTTCCAGTCCCTGAAACCCTCACTAATCTGCTGTTAATTTTCTGACAAATATTCGGGCTTCCGTAGTTAGGGCGAAATAGCCAGGGGCTGGTGTTTTACACTCTGCCAGAAAACGTTCTCGCGATATATGAAATATTCCACCAGCAGATGTTTGCTAATTGCACGGATTTAATTCCCACCCATGTTTTCCAGAATCAAATTACAGGGTGCTCGAATATTCATAGGCGATTGTAGAAGTCGAAAGTGTTCCGGGCAAGTTGTAAACAAGATTTTGGGCCACATGTAAACATCAGTTTATAAACAAACTGTTAGCACTTATGATGAAAGTAAACTAGAGTTCAAAAACCTGTGTTATTAACCAACAATTATTGTTGGATATTTCTTTTTTAAGAATCCAAAATCCCTTAATATCTACTTTTATTAGAAGTAAAGGGTAAATAGGAATATATCATGCATATCATGCATAAAATATTTTTGGAGTTAAGAGACCTTTAAAATACTACAAAATTTTTGAAAAATCGGTGCCCATAAACATAAATTTAGAAATAAAGATTAATAGAAAAAATAACTCCAAAAAAATCAAAAATATAGTGCCACTATGATTATAAAAGAAATTATGAAAATGGACACATAATAATGTTTATTTTTACATACTTTTTTTCAAATCCTGAATACATTTCATAAATATTTCGAAAATAAATATGAAATAAATCTTATGGCGATATTTTTTCGTTTCCACGTGATATATCCTGAATTGTACTTGTACGCATTTCAATTTCATTCAGATTTATTATTTCTCTTACCTAATATCATTAATTTTCTGTGCCCATATTCTAAAAGGATAAAACTGCTGTACGTATCTTCTCATATTCTAAATCCAGAAAGGCTAGTCATTCCCTTGTTGATTTACACCCAACGAATGGTCGTTACGTGTCGGGAATGATTTGAATTTATTACTTTCACGCATTGTAAATGGATGAATTGTTATTATTCAGCAAGAAGGCGACCGATTAAATAATTATTGTTCGTATATATCGCGACTAGCTCCAATCCTGCAACATGGCAACTATAGGGGATACAATGGCGTTTTCATTTGCCAAATTAGGCTCACCGTAAATCTTCGCTTTCTCGTTGTATACGTAGCTTTTTCGAATAAATGCTCGCATTGTTCCGAACGTAAAAACAAAACCTACTAGTCATGCGTCGTAATTGCTGAAACACTCTGGCGGCGACTACAAAACGAAATATGCCGCTGACACTTTCGGAATGCTGCGCATCACTGATCGATATCATCGCCGTAGTTTCAATATGAACCGCACACGCAATCATGTTGGAGTTACGCGTAGGTATAGTTTATTTCCTTCAAAAAATACTCTATAGGATCAGCAATTGTTATATGGTTTGTGAGACTTGGAATCTGCGCTGGAAGCATTTCATACTATTTCAGATTGTTCACGGAACTATACACAAAAGCCCAAAAAGTTTGTCAACACAAAAAACTATTCAGCGCAATATTACATTGAACTATTTAAATACAGACATTTTGTCTATAGTCTTTTTAAATCTCTTTAACACGACTGCTATAAAAGACGTTCTAATGGATGAGATATTCGAGTCAAATAAATTTGATAAGTTAATTTGTTCTAATTAATTTTCTATTGTACAGAAATGAACCCCCATACAGTTTTATCATATATATAAATTTACTTGTACCCAAATGCTGAATAATTCGCCCACTTAGTTTTCAGACTGATAATTCTGAAAAAAAAATTCAACGCTGCGAACAGAATGATTAAAAATGTATTTTTTGGTTTTAATCTCGCACTCTTTATTTTCCGTTGATACATAAAGAATTCCAAAAATTTATTATTTTAATAACAAGATAACCAAATACAAATTAATAAAGCAATGCAAGGCTTACAATATATGGTTAAAATGAGTATGTGTTAAACATACTACAGCAAATTAAACAGTATATGATTTAAGAACCCTGTTTCAAATCACTTCCCGAAGACTTCTTTTTCTCACTGATTTTTCTTGGCAAATGTATTAATTACAAGAAAAATTTTTTATTTCACTTGCGATAATAAATATTTTCAAAACAATAGATACCCGATAAAGGTGTGGTGAAAGTACACAATAAACAAATAAAATCATTATCGCTAACAAGAATGCATAATCCACGCGAAAAGCAAATCAAATGATAATCATTTTATACAATAAACTAGGTGAGTGGAAAATCAATTCCCATTCAAGCATCAACCTATCAATGCCTGATTAGATTTGATTGAATTTCTAGAGAAGGTATAACTGGACAAAAGAATTAATTGCCGTGAGACGGTCAAAAAGTGAGGTGTAAAATTGTTCAAGTCAAGTGCAAAATCTTTCGTCAGGAGTTTTAACGAAATGAACGTGCGTATTCCACTTTTCTTATGGAAGTTTCATTATATTTATTGAAGAATACTGACAATGACTTGTTATTTTGTGAAAATGATTTTATGATAAAGAGTTGATGAACCTAGTCAATATTACGAAGAAATACGTGTTCAAAGCGACTAGAAATCTTTTTTTTTATATGGAAAAATCTGTTTATGAAATCATCATATCTCAAAATGAAAGATATAGTAACAATTCATTATCTATTATTTTATTTAATTTTATATATATATGTATATTTTTTTTTTGTAATTAAGCATTACAATTACATATTATCAAGATGCAAAAGCAACGCGTTTGTTCTAAAAAAATGTGATCCCTACTTTTTTAATTAAATTATTTTTAATACTTTTGAGTTAAGTATTTAATTTTTTTTTAAACTTATATTAAATGTATTAAATATACAAAAGCCAGAAAATAATTTCTTCGAAGGAAAACTTTAAGTTTAAAAAAGATTAATTATGACGAAAATTCCACATGAAAATAAGATTGAAGTACTTTTTTTTTTGCAGATAAAATTAATCTCTTTAGCTGTGCTCCCTCTTTTATGGGTATCAGCTGCATCATCGCCGGTAAGTCATTGCTTATCTTCTTACATTATTACATTTGTAATCAAATTTAATAAAAACTGAGCTTCTTAATTAAGACGAATTCAAAAGAGTATAAAAGCAGCAGATGCTGCAATCATCTAAGTCTTGTGAGTTTCGTAATATCGAAGAATCTGCATTTCATTTCGAGTTAGGCATACTATAAAGTAATACTGCTAAAGTTGACTATACTATATACACTGTATACACTAAAGTCCATGGGTAATATCACAAGTTTATCGCTCTTTCCTCAGAAACGAAAGATAGAACCAATAGTTCTTGTACATGGCGGCGCTGGGAAAATTTCTGAATCTAAAGTGCCATTAAAACTTAAAGGAGTTGAATTGGCGGCCCATATTGGATATAAGATGCTCCAGAATACTGGAAGTGTAATGGATGCTGTAGAAAGTGCAATCCGATGTATGGAAGTTGATGAAAATTTTAATGCTGGCTACGGAAGTGTTTTAACTTGGAATGGAACTGTGGAGCAGGACGCAGCTGTTATGGACGGGAAAGACTTGAGCGCAGGTTCCGTCTCAATAGTAGAAGATATTCTTCATCCAATTACTCTAGCAAGACGTGTTATGGAGAAAACTAGGCACGTTTTCTTGGCCGGTGAAGGTGTCATGAATTTTGCTAGAGAACAAGGTTTTGAAATACTACCGCCAGGTAACAATTAGTTCGTACGTAACTATTTTCATTTTCCAAGAAAAGAATAATAGCCTTTCTATGAGGACTACGTAGGCTAAATTTAAGTTATAATTTAACTTCCCTACCCTTCCTAATATTCTCCCTACATTTATTATCGAACTACTTGATATTGAGATGAAAATATCGAATATCTACTAATATGTACCAATTGATTCCCGTCCCCAGGTTCTCTGGTGACGGAAGCGTCCAAAAAGGCTCTGGAGGATTTCAAGAACAGCTTAAATAAGACCACTGACAACCTACACAAAAAAGCCGTAGAAGTTCAATACGGAGAACCAGGAACTGTGGGAGCGGTTGCCATTGACTCTGAGGGCAACATTGCCGTGGCCACATCAACGGGTGGTATCACCGGGAAACTTCCCGGAAGAATCGGCGATACGCCTATCTTGGGTGGCGGCACCTACGCAGACAACCGCGTCGGTGGCGTATCAGCAACAGGTCACGGCGAGTCCATAATGAGATTCAATGTTGCCCAGAAAATCCTTCAGCTGATAAAGTATAAAGGCTTAAGTGCCCAAGACGCTACAACAGTCGTCTTGGAAGGAATGACAGAAGAATTACAAGGAACTGGAGGTGCTATAACCATCGACGCCAAAGGAAATGTCGGAATCTACTTTACGTCGGAAAACATGGCTTGGGCATACCAGAAAGGAGGAAAACTAAAATCAGGGATTTATAAAAAAGATCCTCTGACGAATAAAGGATAAGAGTGCAGTTGTGACAAGCTTGTCTTTTATTTATTTGGAATTTGTTCAAACCAAATTGCTTGACTACCTAGGATATCGCAAAAGCTAATAATACTCAGACGTGGGGGGATATATGCCAGAGCCCTTAATATTTTCCATTCAATAGGATGATGACGGGTATTTTAGGAATTCCTGTTATGGAAATCACGGGAATCACGTATAGGTCCCTTTCAATTGATTGTTTTCCCTTTTATTTTATATCTGATATTCAAAACGCTTTCCCTCGCCGGTTTTGTATTTGGCTTTCTGTTTTATATACCGTGCGACTATATCACGTGAAATCTTAAGTACTCAGAGGTTTAGCTTTCGTCATTAAATTAACCAAAAACTCGTAAATTTGGTTGTTTTTTTATTGTAAGTTCTTCTAATGCACAAAATTCATCCTTATAAACAGAAATAGGTACAGATACTGAAATATTTCCCTAAAATGGAAATTAGTTATACATTTTATGGATTTCTTGGTAACTAGCTTACTCCAATATAAAACTTATAATTGGTAATTGATTTAATCGGTTATTTCAAAGAAATAAATTCCTTCGTTCCAAAAATGAGTTAAAATCCCTATTTTCATATATTCTTTAAAGTCCTGCATGATTTTAAGAAATTGAAATAAAAAAGAAAGGTACGATGAAAACCATTTCTTTTCCATTTGCAAGCTTTCAAAACCTTGAATTTTTGCCAACATGAAAATTCACTTTAAGTATTCTGGATTTAACACGTACCCAAAGTTTTTATAGTAGGTATAATTCCGAGTGTGAATAGAATCCCACAGCATTTTCATCTAAACAAAGCAAGTTTGTTTAATCATGCAAACTCTTCTCATATTTCTTTTTCAGTTAGTCAATGAAAGTTTGCTTTAGCATCAAAAATCTGTAAGAAACTTCTATAATTAGCCAGGTACTTTCCAAAGCAAAGTCACTTAAAAGAAAGCCTGCAGAAGTTCTTTAAAGTCAACCGCAAAGCCGACTTTAAGGACATCCATTCCTTGGCCTGGTGAGAAGTTTATTTGTCATAATCTTCAACATAATTCCGACCTCCATCCTTGGAGGAACTGTAAGTCGCTATCTTCGCGGGGATTAGCAGGCAAATTATATACCATTACGCACACTCTGTCATTTCCCAAGGTAATTGCTAATTACAGTCATGATAATTTGCTGTTCTTGCTTCAGGTGAACACACAACATTTTACAGGTACAATAAATTTTCGCCATGGCAGATATATAAACTGAAGAAAGGCCAGTGAGGGGGGAGTCGCAGTAATAAATGTGATACCCTCATACTAATTAAGTAAAGATTGCCCCACGATATTCTAGAAAACTTCGACAAAGAAGAGGAACTTCCTCAGAGGACAGCTCCTGTAAGCACCTCAGTCCTCAGCCTGAAACTCTGTATAATGAGATTCGAGCGGTGTGATTATCGACATCCCAATTGGCTGCTTTATATAATGATTTGATTATGTTAACATACCTTTAGGGTTGTAAGGGCTCATCGAGAGCCGGATGGTGCCTCCAAGATGATCAGCCTCAAACTCATCTCCTGTGGACATCCAGCATCATCCGGAGGACCGAAATCAAAAACCATTCTTGAGTAAAGATTTGAATGGGAGAAAGATATTTGCCAGGAAAAAATTTAATTTAAATGTAAATCATCGGCCGGTCTTCATTTTCGTATAACGCGGTGGGGCGGTCTTCCAAAAGAGGCTTCTAGGGAACTTTTCTGATATATCCTATAGATATTCTAGAATTTTCCTTGTTTGAAATCCTAGAAAGGAATAGAAATGGTGGCGATGCGAAAGACCCAATATTTTTCCGGGAAGTTGCTTCCTTGCAAAATGCTTTCGACACAATTTTTCGAGAGTACCATGGTGGAAATGGAAACAATAATGCTAAACCTTGTTTCCGGCTGGAAGTCAATTTCGGTTTAACTTCAGAAGGATTAATTTTGAAGAATGAAAACTGACAATGGCCTATCATCAGCATTATTTCCTTGAAGGAGATTAAAATTTTCACTAATTAGGGCACAGAAAAGTGGTGAAATCGTAAAGAATGCAAATGATAGTAATAGAAATAAAAACCTGGAACAAAATAGTTACGCCTCTAATATAGGGCTTTATCAAATTTCAAAGTAAATATTTAGAAAACTAAGCAAGAGATTAAAAACTTTTAACCCAAATGCGTTTTTAATTTTATATTGACTTTTTAAGAAATGCGTATACTTTCAGTAAGAAGGATGTTTACCCATACCCTTTAAAATCTTATTAACATATTTTAACATTTAATTTGCAAGACTAGCTAGTGAATTTTCTTAACCCTCAGGTATTTAACAACACAGAATTACGATAAATTAAATTTATCTGTAGTTCGAAATTTTAAAATATTTTCTCACCGCACAAATGATTTATATAATTATAAATTTTTATATTATTTATTTTATTTATACGTCATTGTCTTTAAAATTTCGTTATTGAAAATATTTGCAAATTTAAAGTTTATTGTATTTTAAATATTATGAAACTTTTATGAATATTTTAGAACTTTTAATGATATTTTTAAAACACGTGCTTCTAAACATGGCTTGTAATAATTTATATTATTTTATTTCATATGTGATCGCACGTGTTATCTATGTTACTAAATACGAGTATATATGTATGCAATTTGTGTGTGTTGCAGGACCGAACTTCACTTTAAGTATTATTTAAGAAAATAGTCACGAAATTGATTAATATAGCAGGCGCGCTCGTGGAATGTAAGATGATCCTAAAATTAATAAGGCACAACAGGTAGCCAGGCTACAATAACGGAATTCTTAAAAAAGAACACCGAACCCGATTATATTATTATTCTCCATTAATATTCAGAGTATGACATTTTTATTGCAATTACTTCTCCTTTTTAAAATGCTTAAAAAGTTTCCGTTCCTGCAGAACCTTTTGTGGTCAGGGGATTTATAAATGCGAGGGTCGTTAAAGGGCACGCAGTGCCCAGTAGCAAAAAGGCCTTGGAATAAGTACTCTGCACTGCATTAGATTATTTTGTCGTTCTGTTGTTCTATTGCACCACTTGTAGACTACTTGACCTGCTTGCTGAGCCTGACGGTAGCTGTTGTTGTTTTCCTGGCGATAAATCAAACAGGTGAGTGGCGTGCAGCAATAGTCCCTTTATCGGGTCAGGTGAATTATGTTCTCACTGAAGGAGGAAATGCTTTTCCTAGTTCAACAAGTAGCATTTAAGAAATCTAGAAAGTTGTTACGTATGGTGGAGTTGTTGCACGCGCCAACCATATAGAGACCTATTCGTCCATTTGTGCCGAGAGGTGAGATCTGAATAACATAGTGGGATGAACTTATACTAAGCATGAAAACAACGAAGAGAAAACTATAATGTGGATTATTAAATTAATTCAAACACCCTGACCCAGAACAATCCCATTTTGTTGTCCATAGGTGTGTCCAGCCGTTGTATAGAACAAAGACGACAATAAAGAACCTGGACCTTATTCGAGTTTTTGTCTCTATTTGTATAATATTCAAATATAAACCTTGAGTTGTACGGTGACAATTTAAAATTATCAAAAGCTTGGTTGAAAAAACAAAACAAATTATGAAAAAGGATTAATAATTGTTGAATTGTATTATTTTATTCGGTACATTTAAAAAGAACGTATGGATTCTTTTCATCAGCAGAAATCGAAAAATAAAGCCACAAAGTACTTTAATGAAATATTTAGTAATATAATCCATGTATTGAATAAAAAGATTAGCATACCTATTTTTTAATGTTTTGTAACTAATTTCATAATTTAAATTGTGAACGTATATAACATATTTTTCAAAATTTCCGTTTGTTCTCTACATACTTGTTCTTAAGACTTTACAGAAAAACGAACCAACAAAACAAACCCAGTTGATTTGCTAACTGTGCCCAGCTGGATAAATTTCCCGAAAACAATTTAACGAGTGACAAACCATATCAGGAATAAAAGAGATGTAATTTTTTGGAGCGGGGTTAGGAAATATGCTGGAATATCCGAAAATTTTCGTAATCGTAATTCACAAGAATTTTCGTGATCCGAACGAATATTCCAAATTTTAGGTTGTTAGAGACACACGAATTTTAATATTTAATTTTCAGTTATAAGTCAAATGAGGATAATTTTTCAAATTTTCATCGTTCTGATATCTAAATTTGTTGTGCGCTACGCCCCAATGCTCTGAACATACCCTCACACGAACTCAGCAGTGTAACCGTCAGAAAGGGGAAAAACATGCGACTTTTGACAGCTCCGAATCTCCTTGACTTTTTTCTTTTATACCCTGACGTTCCCTTAGTCACAGAGTGGCTTTTCTGCAGAAATTTAACGAACAACTGTTTAATATTGCATGTTTCCGCTATTTAAAATCGCCAATAAATCGCCTTTAATGACAGAGACACAAGTGCACAGTTGACCTCGTACATCAAGTGGAAATTTTGTGCGATTGTTTTCTGGTGAGAACCAAGCAAAGTTTTTTTTCCTGAAAATGACTACTAAAACAGAGCATCTGACTAATAATAGTAAGTGGAAGTCGTCTAGAAAGGTCTTCTGTTCTTAAACTATGTTTTACAGATGTAACTCTGAGAAAAAAGCCCATGTCTGACGTAGATCGTTCAGCAACGAAAAAATCTCTAGTCATTCTGGTTGGTGTCTTTGTTTGCAGTATAGCAGCAATGTCCTACGTCTACATGATGTTTCCCGAACTCGAAAAGTAAGTGACCATGACATACAAAAGGAACCTATTTATAAAACCCCTAAAAATTGTAGGTCGGAAAAGCAACACTTGAAAATTCCATGGGACATCGAGGACGCCAAGATGTTGGCCAAAGTACTCGATCGATATAAGGACATGTATTACTTCGAAGTCATGTTCGGAGTCGTGCTCGTCTACATATTGTATCCTTTAAAACACTTTGCAGATTTATTTTTTAGTGCCGTCCATTTTAGAGCTCATTGCTTCTGTTTTCCTTAACAAACCTATTAGCTTACAAACCTTTGCCATTCCAGGGTCATTGTTTCTTTCTATTTTAAGCGGGTTTCTGTACAATTTCCCCATAGCCCTAGCGCTTGTATGTTTCTGTTCGGCTGTCGGTGCTACCCTGTGCTACCTGCTATCACAGTTGGTTGGTAGAAGATTGATAAAGCACTTCTGGCCGAAAAGGACAGCAGAGTGGTCACAGCACGTCGAGAAGCACCGCGATAGTCTACTAAGCTATATACTATTCCTTCGGATGACGCCTCTACTACCAAATTGGTTTATCAACCTTTCAGCCCCCGTCATAGGAGTACCACTCTACCCATTCGCGGTGGGTACATTCTTTGGTGTCGCACCGCCATCCTTCATCGCAATCCAGGCTGGAAAAACTTTACACACAATGACGAGCTCAAGTGATGCTTTCTCCTGGACTTCCATAATCGTTCTTGGAGTTTGCGCATTTCTCTCGCTGGTGCCGGCTATTTTTAAGAATAAATTCAAAAGTAAACTGGAATAGGACATTGAGTAAACTTCAAAGTAATGGAGGAAAAACTGATGTTATGTGGTGTGTAACCCAAAAAAAGTTTTTTTTTTTTTTTGCCCAATGCTTGCTATTTCGGAAGGACTTTAAGTTATACATGTAATTTATTCCCAAAACTGTCCTCCACATATTTAGGTATTATAAACACGAAAACACGGTGCGTTGTAGTATATCACATGGAAATATCATCGTTGTAAGATTTTTCAAATATTTATATGTAAATATATATCGAAACTAGAAATGAGTGAATTTTTAATACACCTTTCAGTTCCCGTTTGGGGTGTGAGAAAAATGTAGAGGGGTCATATTTTCACTTGGAACTTTTAAAAGAAAGACAATGGACTATATTTTAATAATTAAATGCCGATTTATCTTGGTTCCAGTATAAAAAAGTAATCCATGCCTTGCTGTCTCACATGTAGCAAATAAAAAGATGTTTTAGTCGAATTCGATAATCGCATAGGACGTAGATTGCCAGTATCTTTAATTTCCATAACACGTGATGTGACTTGCTAAAAATGCAAAATCCAAAATAAAACGGGGTGATTATAAAATACATGATCTTTCATATTTTAAAATAAAACTGTATTGGTCATAAAAGAGATCATCGGCAATTTAGTGCAATTAAACAAAAGTATACGACAATGTACATTTCCTTCTATTACAAATTCTGGAGCATGGAACAAATATAGCCCAACAATTAATCCTCCTTCAGTTCGATAGAACGTGACATCTCATCAAAATAGTCACCTTTAAGTAGTTGACTTTCGGAGATCTCAAATGTTTCCATTAATTGTCTTGCGATTCTTTGTCCTTCCGCTTCTGTACGGTCATCAGTAAGTTCAACTTTGATCGCAAAAAAGGTCCCTAGATTATCCACCTTATCCAAGTCGATAAAAACTTCGTTTTGTACAAACCACAGACGTGTTATGTCTATGCTGCAGACATATCCGTTGGTGAGTTTTAAAATCTGCTCCATAACATTCGCGTCTGTTAGAGGTATCCCCCTTACTTCACACACCCTGGGTCCAACGAGATTGGACCTTATATTCGAGAACACACAGGGCAGCCACGGTATACCTGCGTATCGTCGCAGTTCTAGCCGGCCTTTATCAGAATTGAACAAGTCACTTCTTATTACAAAACACTCTTCTATGAAATTTAATTCTCTGGCAATTTGTATTTTCTTCAAGAAGTTTTCTTCGGTGTCCAATCTAGCCATGATTTCAATGAACTTTCCCATTTTTATTTTTGTTTTTATATTTTTTTAAGTTCTATATCTAAACTACACAATTTTATGAACACCTGAAAAATAATGAGGTATTTACACGAAACTTATTTCAGAGGTCACTTTTTTTTATAAAAACCAAATATAATTTTGATAAAGCTAATTTTGAAACCTTTGAACATGTCCCACGTAACTTTTCTCCCAATGCTGTAAGCTATATCTAGGTTTCGAAATATAGAGATAAACATAAAATATAACAAAAGAGTAAAAACCGGGAAATTAAAGCATACTAAATAAAATGATTATTTATTTTATTGTTTACGAGAAAAGTAGTTGTGTTTGAATAAGGCTGTTGAATTACAAAACTAATTTTAAAAGCAAAATAATCACATACTAATCTAGGTGTTAATTTCAAAATATATAGTCTGACGTCCGCTCTACGCCACTGGAAAGAACTGGCGGAGGGTTAGATGACACCGGGTTTCGCAACCACATGGATTGGTTTGTTTACCTCTCGAAAAACCCGCTAGTGCCCACCGGCCGTGTTCAAGTGCCTATAAAAGTAATTTGAAAACAACTTCCCGCAAAACTACTTCAAGAAAATGGAACTGGCTCCCCAGAGGAACGTTGAAATTAAAGCTAGACTGGGCTCTGATGAGAATTTCCAGAGGAAAGTGGAAATCGCCCGGGATCTAACCTCCACGGATGGTCAAATTATTGTGCAGAAAGATGTTTTCTTCAAGTCCAAAGAAGGTCGTCTTAAACTTCGCTACTTGGAAAATAGTCGATCTCAGCTGGTCCAGTATGACCGACCCGATCAGCCTGGACCAAAATTGTCAAAATTCAGGACGATCGAAATTGATGAGCCCGAAGTTCTCGAGCAAATCTTAAGAGCGAGTAATGGACATCTGGGAGTTTTGAAGAAAACACGTCTCTTGTTTCTGCACGACGGTATCAGAATTCATCTGGATAGAGTTGAGGGGTTGGGAAACTTTTTAGAACTCGAGATATGTCTTCGTCCAAACCAAACAGAACAAGAAGGCCAAAGAACTGCAGACGCGCTGATGAATCTCTTTGATATTAAGCCCGATCAACTGATGGCCGGTGCCTATTTCGATGAACTAAGGCGTTCTATAGAACTGAACCAAGATTAATCATTGTGCTTTTGTTAGTCATTTAAGCTCAAATATCTGTAACGAAAGAAAATAAATGTATATTGTTTTCATTCCAGCACTAGTATCACATCAGACCTTTAAATGTTTAATTGTTTAAAGAATTTCCAAGTTTTCTTCTGAAACGAGCCCGTTGATCGACAAATTTTAGAAATCATTAAAAGAGGGTTGCATTTTATTTCTTTTTGCTTCCTTTCTTTTTTATTTCTTGTTGCTTATGGCTTACGAAAAACTATAAAACAAAATATAATTTATTAAAATTACCAAACTTTTAACTTCCTCCTTTGGGAAATTAAAGTTTAATTAAATAAAATAACAAAGGAGATAAAAGAACCTCTTATTATACGCTATTAAAGTAAGTAGCTATAAATTTAAAAACCAAAATATTTTCTGTTAATCAGAATACTTTTAAAAATATGCAATATTTAATTTCACACCGTTCTTTTACTCATTACTTGATACAGAAAGGAGATTTTTCTAACTTTTTGGTTCAGGTTTACGATAGTTTAGTTACGATATACTTCAAATTGTAAAGTATTTACCAAAAAATGCAGTAAATAAATATAAAGAAAAATACACATACTTCTTTCATATTAAATAATTTATTCCATAAAAATCGCTCACATTTTTTTTAATTTAATTTTTTTTTTCATTTTCTATCAATTGTATTTAATTTATTGAACAAGCTAAAATTGCACTTATAATTAAATCCGGAATTTTTACCCGGCACAAACATGAAAAACATCGCAAACTGCACACATAAGCAAATCTGAAAAGCCTACAGCAGTGCGAAAAAATAATAAAAACAGCCAAAGTCAATTGTATGAGCTTGTATATTCCAAAATAATAAATAGTTTCAACAGGAGGGTATAAAAAATACTTACAAATAAGTTACATTAAGTAAAAAGTCGCAAATTTTACGTGCTAGATCACTATAGAGACGGTAAATGCACGCCGGAATTTTCTACGCGGCACAACCGCTGAGCCGCCATGTGGGTGCGTTGGAGAGTTCAATTGGAAGGGTAAATAATATATTAGACAGTATAAATTTGAGTATAGCCTAAATAAATCCAAAATATATCAATTCCAGACGAAAGGAAACCTAGACGTTGGAATGGAATGGAGATGAGCATTTTGTTGTTTCGTAAGTAAGAGTCATTTTGAATGCACATTTTGCCTGCAAATTCCTCTTTAAGGCATTTGATGGAATTTTTCATCATTTATCTCATTTTCAAAAACATTCATCGCACTTAATTAGTGCTAGTGTTATGCCGTCTTATTCTGATGGTGTAAGATCCTTCTCAGGTTCATTCTCGTTCAGAATTTGTGAGAGGAGATCGTGAACTGGCTCGAATACCTTTTTGGAACCGCTGTTTGTTAAATTCAGATAATCGAACATATCATGATGGCTTATTGTCCCATCGGTCTGGATTAAGCCCTTGTCTATAGAGACAGTCTGCACGCGATTTAGACCGATGCATTTCTCCTTGATTAGATCATTAACTGCTGCTGCTTTGTCGCGCAAAGCATTAGGTTGTTGTCCTCGAGGTAGTAGTGTCTAGAAAAAATTTATATTCAAAAGAACCCCTTTCAAACAATTTTCAGAAATTAATTTCAAAATTGCACACATTATAAAAAAAAAAAAAGCTGGGAACTTTTAATTTTGACAAGTCGTCTTTTTTCTCAAATTAATATTTTCTAAAGCCGAAATAATAATGTAAGATTCTTGCTGCAAAAACAAACACATCATTATTTTTCTTTGTTTCTAAACGGATAAAAAATTTTATATTCGAAATGTTTCTATTATATGTAACTAGATTCTGCTCTTTTAAATTCAAATTCGGCAATTATTAGACATATCATCACTGGAAGGTACAAGACCTTTCAGGAAAACAAGATAAATATTTTCTAAACTCTAAGAATAATTTTTAATTTTTTTTTAACATTTTAATTTCATTAGCGTTTAAGCAAATAGCTAACTAATAAAAGTGTATCCTGAATGTGCTATTCTTCTTTAAAAGCAATATAACTTTTCCATTCCCTGCCGTATTTTGCGATCTAGGTCATTTTTTTTATGTGACGATGATATTAAAAAACTTTGTAAAAATTATTTTTGCTTCAGATTGCATGTTGGAAAAGTCGCTACAATTAGGAATCAAGGTTGATTCTATGTTCCTTACCTCTGCTCAAATTATTATTCATGAATCAGCACCTTCAATGCCACATTGCTTTAGCAATAATTTTAACATAAAGAAATTTAAGAAATAATAATTAAAACCTTTCTAACATCCTCTCCCGATGGAACGTTTTATTTTCGACATTAATAAAAATGGTAGGACAACATTGTGGTTAGCCTTTAGTAATAAAACAGGCAAAACTATACCACCAAACCAAGGTGGATACTAAGGTGACCTTACATACTTCATGCTATTAAATATACTTTCAAATTAATGCAAAACTACATTCAACTGAGTAGAATTAGCTCCTGAATATTATACGCAGGTGGTTCTTAAAACTATGATCTTAAAAATAGGTTTTTTATGCATTTTCAGCAGGTTAGGGTGTGTTAGTGCTTAATTCTTGTAATAAATAAGGTATTTCGGAATATTCTATATCCAAGTTTTACAATGTGAAATAACTTACCGGAAGCACAATATAAGCATCGGGTAGTTTTTCCCTGATTTTAAGAACAATTTGATAGATCCCTTCCGCGATCTGCTCAGGAGTGCTATCGACATTATTAGTACCTACGTGTAAAACAACAATCTGCAAGTGGACCAGGAGGTCAGTAACCGTCTCTGGATCGATTAGGCCACCTCACCTTTGGCTTAACATTGTCTAGCTCGCCGTTTTCCACTCGCCAAAGAACATTCTCCGTCCGATCGGATCGTATGCTAAAGTTAAGGCAATGCATTGGAGCAAAGTACTGGTTCCACGTTTCGGTGTGCTGCAGAGACTCTAGAATGCAGTCACCCAGGAAGATAACATCGGGATCCTTTTCCATGCACTCAGACAGGAAACGCTTGTGTATGCTTAGCCATCGGTCATCGCCGTCCGTGTTTTTTACTGGAGTTGGAACTATACAAGGATTCATGGTGCCGTCGCCTACTCTGACCTCTCTGATTTTCTTACGTTTTACCCCACCTTGTTCTTTGCGCTTGTTCAAGTTCTTTGTTGATGCTTAAATTTCCTGCGGCAATTAAGAAAACTGAATTTTCCTTCTAGCCGCCCTCGTGAACAAATAATATATTCAGCCGCAATCCCCAACGCCAACCGCTGCTTTTACCGAACCAACAAAAAAAATTGTGTAAATGACACGAGCAAAACGCGAAATGTCAAAGAGCCGGACAAGTGCTGCCAAGTGCACTCTTCTTATACTCCTTAATTTCGCTAGCATTTTTATTCAATTTTTATGTTCATAATGATTTAGTAAGCTTTTTTAGCTTTGACAGTTAACGATGTTTAATTGGCATCTAAAAATAATTCTTCAGTTATAAATAAAATTGCCTAACGTGTCAACTGATTTCTGGTCCGTTCGTATTTTATCCAAGGTTTTTACATAATGGAATGGTCAACGAGCAGACCCTGTTTTATTGAGCTGTTTTCAAATGTCAATTCCCTGTTTTTCCGTCTGCGGCCTTTACAAAGGGAAAAGTTTTTATTTTTGTTTAGAAGAACCAATAAAGTAATGTGGCGTCAGCAGAACTAGTGACAAAACAAATATTACGCAAAATGGAGAATTTCACCGTGAATTACGCGAATTTGACGCGGCATCAAGTGCTAACTAAGTACCTGCAGAATTTGCGGCAAATAAAAATGTTTGCCGAGCAGCATTATCAAATTCCAGGCCGTCATTTCGATGACTATTTATTCTTACAATATTTCACACGTAACACTGCAAACCGAAGTAATAGCAGCTCAAATATATCCCTGAAGGATGAGATTGTGAAGCAGATCATGGACCGGAAACGAAAGATCCTCTTCTGGATTTTTTATCTTCTGATTGCGTTTCTTTTCATATCGTACAAGAACGAAGCGTCCACCTTAGTGCTTAGGAACATCCAGACGTTCATCTACCCAGGAATGAAATTCTGGCGCAAGATGACACTGCCAATTATTAACAAATTCCCCGGTCTGACGGAGCTCTATGACGAGTCGTGTCTTATGATGAATCCGTTTTTCCAAGTTGACGACCTCAATTGTGAGCCTTGCTCAGGAGTTGTGAATGTTTTAGATCTGACAAATGTAGACAAGACAGCAGAGTTTGTGCCTTTTGTATTTAAGGTGAGATCAGCATTCCAAACCATTGGTCTAGTCATTCACATTTTCCATTTTTAATTTTTTTTTCCAGATTAAGCAAGAACCTGTTTACATTTCCGACTTATATGAACTCTACAAATCCAACAGGGAAGTCTTCCATCGTGATGCCTACCGAGTACGGTCATCGAACCGTGATGTTACCAATTTGGATGAGTTATTCACCGACTTCAACAGGACACACCAAACAAAAAGTCACAATTTATGGAGATGTAATCGAATGCCACCCGCCCGCCTTTTACGGCAACTCTTTGCAAGACCTGAACGTCTTCCAGCGACAGGAATCGCCTTAGAGCGATACCTTGCCATAGACACGAGCGACGCCCCATCGTATATAATCCCAGACGCAGAATGTTCAAACATGTACATCCAGCAAGTGTACGGAGCCCGAACCATTATGCTGAGACCGACCGTTGAATGCAGGAACAAGTGTCGAACTATTTCGATTAGACTACCTCAATCATTCGTTTGTAAGTCTCTCGTGGATTGTCCTAGATTTGGAAATGTATTAATTGCTTACTTTATTTCAGTAAGCTACAATTGGTGGTACTGGCGGCCAATATCCGTTCCAGATCAAATGACTAGATCAGCATCGATAAGTCTTATCGGATCCTACTGTTAGAATTAGTTCTAGCCTAAGTTTTTTCTAGTCTAAGTTATTTCTAGTCATTCGATTTTCGTTAACATTTAAAAGAAAGAAGCATTGTTAAAACATGCCAGCTAAAAATTCCACTGTTTCTAGTAGCATTTATCGACAATATTTTTTCCATTTTTTACGTAGGTCTTAATTCTGTTATTCTCACAATGGTATAATTGATTGATTTCACATAAGGCTGAGTGTGCTTAGAGTTGCTGTTACTGCCCTATCGCACGAAAAATACCCAGAAACACTAATCTTGCCAGTAAAACTTACCGGTATGGCTTTGATTTTGTGAAATATAAATGATAAGTGGGAGAAAAAACGACGAAGTCGTATCATAGTTTAAAGATGAGACTCATAATATTCCTAGGCACTACTAATTTTGCTAACGTTGAAGTGAATTTTAAGCCATGTTAATAAAACTATCGCATTGTTTTTTAACCGACGTCAATTGAATTTAGTTTTTAACGAAAAATGAAAGTTAACCAAATATTTAGACGATTAAGAATTTTTTTAAATTATATTTTTAAACTGTCATGTCCTCGTTGCATTTTACATCTACGATTTGTAGAATGTCAATATTTTTACATAATCAGTAATTTTATAAGTTTGCCAAAAAAAAAACTGTTCATGTTTTATTTATTAAATTGGCAGAAGGTAAAAAATATGTGTGTTTAAATTTAACCTCGTACTTTACCAGTTCTCCTACCTTCCGAAAATACGTAACGGAATTTCCTTTCTATGCCGAAGATTCGAAAAATGTAATACTCGTAATTTTAGGCGACCCTTGAAATAATTGTAAAAAGAATCCAGACAGTAATTAGAGGAATATGTTGCTTAAAATTATGTTCTGGATGAAATTTATATAAATGATCCTAAAAATATGGTGGCGTTCAAGGCAATTTTTCCGGAATTTTGGGTCCCCCGTCCCCTAAGTGACGCCAAGTAACATTCTTTGTTTGTCCCTCCTCCACCCATTCGTTACGTAAATTTCCAAGAATGTCTTTACAGACACTACGATCCACCCCTACGTCGTTACGTAGTCGGTAATCAGCAACAGCCCTGTTGTATACTGCGTGTACATGCGGGCATGGTATCACACGTACTGGTGCTCCTCAAGGTTCCACCTTAGCCCCACTGTTGGTTCGACTCGCATTAGATCACTTATTTTCGAATCCGCCCCTTTTCTACTTTATAATTTTTAAACCTTTTTAAAAAAATGCATTGTTTCAAGTTATAAAAAACTGTTTTATTAATGACATATTTACAAATTTCTAAAAGCTATTAAAATTCATAAAAATCCTCGTAATCGGCAAAAGTCATAATAATAATAATAATTAAGATAAAAACAAAGTACTCAACGTCGCCTTACACCTAGGGAGGGACGAGATATACAGGAGGATTAGGTTTATTAGGCTATCGCAACCATGCATAGTGATATGTAACCTAAATTACCGTTAAACTGTGTAATAAACTATCAATATAGTAATAAAACATTAAATACATTAAAATTTACACAACACATTCACACATTTACTACTTCTTTTTGTCGCTCTTTATTGTTTCCTTTTCATTTTCTCAGCGAGCTCACAGTTGCTTTTATTTGTTTGTATGTTTGTTTGTTTCTATTTTGAATTTTTTTAGGATGCAGCAAAGGCACTTCTACGTATTCCTTCTTTTTACAATGTTCTCAATAATGTGATTGTATTCTAATTAATTATTGATCTTGGATATTTCTACACTCATCATCCAAAAGGAATGTTGGACTTTGGAAATTGCTAGCATTTTTAGTCTAAGGTTCTATTAGAAGCCTTTGTGTGATCCATAAACTGCCTTTACGCGATAACCTTTAGGATTTTCTCTTAATGTTTTACTTATTTGAACAAAATTAATCACTTATTTATCCCTGTGAAAGTAACAAATATATTTGAAAAATACACTAGACTTTTACCAAATATTTTCATTTTGTGTTATTTATTGCTTTATTTTTGGTAAAGAAGAAAAAGGAAAAACTTGATTCAAATTGTTAACTATCTATGAAATTTTGAACTATCTATAAAAAATTTTTTTAATTTGCAGTCTTAACAATTAAAAGGCAATAAAAAGGAGCTGTTCATGCACATGCTAACCGTAATAGTGTTAAGGCAATTTTATTTTATTAGTATGTTACTACAAATATTTGCAATTAATTTTCACTGTGCTTGTTAAATGTGTTCATTTTCGAAAAAAAAAATTTAATCAGCCTTTTTGATGTTATTGCTTTACACGGAGGAGGTCATATTCTATTGGCAAGAAAAAACCGAGTATTTTTTACATGGTAGCTGCCGAGCAGGGCCAGTTAGCGAATAGTATTATATTGTTTGCAATATTAAAAAATTTATGTCCTCAAAAGAAGAATTAAGGATAAAAAATGGGGTAAATAATAATTTTCATAATAACTTGTTACATTCTAGAAAAATTTGAAAACTTTAACATAATTTATAAATTGAAATTTTATTTGCCACTATAATATTGAGGTGTTTTGAAAAAAAAAAATCCGATAATAATAAACAATTGTTGCCGATATTATATTTAATGCATCTGATTTTTGTTTTCTTTTTTTTTTAACAACTTTGAATGACGTTATTTCTTTTAAAGGGCGACATATTTCAGGAGAATAAGCTTTTTCATAAATTTGTAATACTTAATGTGAATGTATGTCTCCTACAGTTGAGGGCGATTTCCAAAATATAGCCACTGGAGAATAGTGGAAATGAAACCCATAAATAGATGACTTTTTATTGTCATTATTCTTTCTTTAGCAACATTTCGGACACTTTCCGGATATGAGGACTTTGGAGAATTTCGACTCAATCCCAAAAAAGGATTTCAAAATGTCTGTTTCTTACATGTATAAGGATTTATGATTTTAAATTTGCATCTCGAAAAACCAATTTCTCTAGAACGATTTATTTCAAATGAATCAAAAGAGGTACCTAACAAAAAATATTATAATCACAATAATGGTCAAGAAACGTTTTGATACTAAAATGAAATCATGGCAGTTATTTAAACATCTACATCAACTGGGGGCTACAGTAAGGGACAATTTTGTCCACTGGACAACCCCTTCACAAGAAACTAACATCATATAATGTTGTTAATTCATCTAATAAAAATTTAATACATTTTCAAAAATATTTCGTGTATCGCGTTGAATACCTAAAATATATTAAAAATATTTAATCAACGTGCAACCACCAAAAAACGTCTAAAGGCGCTAAGACTGATAGAAATTCACTGTGCTTATTAAATTTCGTAATTCTTAAATAAAGGGACATTAAATGTGAAGCGCCAGCATCGATTTGTTTTTAAGACAAGAAAAATATCCGAAAGTCCTTAAATAATTCGTTGAGTTTAATCCAAATATAATGAGTGTTTCGTTTTTGTTTTTAAATAAATAGTTTTATTGTAAAAATACTTCTGACGTTGCCTAAGCCTATTTTTTGGAAATGTGAAATCCTTAAAAAATACCTATCTATAAATAAAGTTTTGATTTTTAATGTAATCACAAAGCAGTTCAATACTCTTTCTTCAATTAAAATATCTGTGTACCATTCAAGGAGAAAAAAAAAGAAAAAAAAAAAACAAATATAAAAAAAATAATAATCATAATAGGAATAATATTTGGATATTTAAACGCCTCATAGTAAAAGTTAGAGTAAAATTATAAAACAAACGGATACGTCTGTGGAAATAATAAAAATCTTCACCTTTATATCTTACTTGATTTAAAATAAATACTAGGTAAAAGTTAAATAATAATAATACAGACAGATAAACCAAATTAAAACGGAAGTAAAATAACGGCGAGAAGTGATAAGGCTGGTTCTACTGAAAAATTCTCGGCTTAAGCACTTTCTTGTTG
Source organism: Proctacanthus coquilletti (assembly GCA_001932985.1). Taxonomy (NCBI): domain Eukaryota; kingdom Metazoa; phylum Arthropoda; class Insecta; order Diptera; family Asilidae; genus Proctacanthus; species Proctacanthus coquilletti. Next base: position 21,457 of record MNCL01000111.1, read on the forward strand.
ATTGCTAGTACATTCTTCTCTATTATTCTTTTTAACAACTATCTACCTACGTAAAGAAATCAGTAAAAATCCCTTCTTATCTCTGTAATTAGATAAAAATCATTGTTGCTTCAATGATGCGTTGGCTGGAAGTGTTGCTGATCTTTGTACATTGACCGAGAATGGCTTATAGTTGGACCGAGTTGATTGACTGATTTTCATTCGATATATAAGAGTTCCCATTTTATTTTTTATATATATTTAATGATATATTATCCATGTCCAGTTTAGTCCATTTTAGAGGCATTGGTTAATTCCGTAAATTGTTCAAGCGTTGATTTATTTGAAAATAGAAATGATTTGTTATTTTTTTGGATTGGATGATGGGTTAAAGAGTTAGTTACAATTGCATTTTAAGGTAAACATTTTTTGAAACTTGTTGGAATTGCTTAATTACATTTTTCTTGTATAAACTATGTAGTCTTTATACTTATATCATAATTAATAAAAAGAAATTATGGGTTTGCATTCAAATAAATTTTTAAAAATTTAATATACTGATGAACTTACATAAATACGATAAATGATTGAATGAAAGAAATAAGACTACTAAAGTTTTAAATTGTAATTCTCAACGAAGCCAAGTCAAGTTTTAAAAATTCAACAAGAAAACATTTTTCCCGACAACAAAAACCCACTTCTGTTTTGTTTAACGCACTACAACTCCTAATATTCCTAGTCCTGCCTACAGGACCCTAATTTAATTTACCTATGCGTTTCTCCCCTTAATACTAATAAATTAAACCATAAATCTTGTATTTTTCGTCGAAATTTAGTTATAAATTAGGTGTTATTATTGTTGTATACGCTAAATTTATACGACTAACCGCAGCCCGCATCAAGAGGCGAAATCTCGTAATACCTCCTGATCCATCTACGATCAAGGTAAAATATTAATTTAATTTGAATTAAGTGAATCATACGCATTAGCTATTGCCAGTTCTGCTTAATTCTGTGAAGTCACATGAGAGAACTTTGCTTAGTCAACAGGTGATGTCAAGAAAATTCCCACAGTTAAATAAATACCTGTTCTAACAGCAAGGTGAGAACTGTAAACAAACGTACATCTTTGCAGAAATTACTAATGCATTCTGATTCTTTTTTATTGCAATTTTAAACTTTTTGCACAGAAACTCGTTAAATATTTCGTTAATGTCTTTCTTTAGAGAACTATCGTTTAAAAGAATTTTTGAAATGTGAACTTAAGCAAACTAAAGAACACTAGTGATGTATAGCTAACTGAAGTCTAACATCATAGATATTTTATGATTTGCTTACTTACTTACTAAGCTGGAAGTAAATCCGCTTTTCTTAGAACCCATTCCTACATTAAATAATTAATTATAGCCCCAGATTATTTGTCGTTTTGGAAACATTATAATTAAAAAATAAATCATTTCAAGTCCATACAAAATCCAAAACGACACTTGCTTTCATTTTTGCTTTTGTAAAATTATCACTTAAAATAATCTTTACAAAAACTTACTCAAGTAGGAAAAAAATATTGTTTTATGAATTAACTTTTATATTTATTCTGCTTTTAAAAATAGTATGTCCTTGTCGTTCCCAAGTTCCCATCTAGAAAGTCTGTGCCCAAAGCAACATCAGGTAAAACCTTGAACCATTTGCTAACACGTAAAAGAAAATAGTAAGTGTTAATACAAAATGTTAGTAGTCTAATTATTCATTCTTTAAATATGTACGTATTATGTTAGTTATTAGAAACAAAAAAGTAACCTTAGCAATTCCAACAAATCAACGATCTTAAGTATTGTAAGGTATTCATTTACTAAATTTCTATGGAATCCAACTCACCTTGGGGATATTTTGCTACCATCTCCAGTACTGTTGTTATTTGACGATGAATTCGCTTTATATCCACTTTTCTGGATACGTTTCGACAATCTGCTAACCCAGAGATTTTGTTCTTCAGGACTTGATGCAAGTAACAGCATTTCCCTAGCGCTCTTTGGATCATGATGTAATTTGCAAGGCGCCATAGGATCATTGTTATCTACATGCTCTTTATGGATTTTGTTACGACATCTGATAAATATAAAATTAAGTGAACATTTCTTAAATTAAAATGGGAAATTAATGTAAAAATTTTTAGTTGTGATTATCTTAGTTAAAGAATGTTATTATTCACTAATATCAGATGATAATATACAACATTTTATGATAGACCCACCTTTTGCACTCATAGGCCGCCGGCGGCTTAAACATATGCCAAAGCATTTTTGGACAAACTTCACAGGCAGTTGGCATGTGATATGTTATCTGAATAAATTCGTGGCCTGCAAAAAAAAAAAAAACAAACAAAAATTATTCAACAAAATTCCAATTTGTGCAGTAGTATCTTCTCACCTTTATGAATAATGGTACCTGGCCTTTCATCAACAGGTCCCCTTAAAGAACTTATATCTAGTTGATTTTGCTGTTCATCAGGTCTTCTGGCTTCCCCTTCTCCAGCATATAAAAGCTGAAATATTCGTGGAATATCTTTGGCATCGGCGCGAATAACATCGCCTTGGGTGACGGAACGTACATGAAATACTTTGCTGGATATTTTAAAATTAAACATTAGATTAGATTAACTTAAAGTAAAAAAACTTAAGGGTACAAACCTTAAATCTAAAATAAGCACAGGATCTATCGTATTCTGTTTGTCTATTTCAGAATTATAAAAAATAATTTTTCGCGATGAAACAATTACGAATTGCCGTTTCCATCCGTGTTTTTTGATGTTCTGCTTATTTGGCACACTCAACCAACCCTCGAATACTGAATCCTGTAAATAAATTTATTATTATCGTTTGTAATTTCTTAGGATAATTTAATTAACTTTATCTACCTGATTATCTTCTGGATCATTATCGGCCGATGATAAGGAGGCTGTTTCATTAAGTTTTGATTGTAGTTGCTCAATTTCAGTCGCTTTGCAATCAATTTCCATCTGAAGTTTTGTCCTTGCCTAATAAATAAAATAAGGAGACCATTTAAAGATGTTTGATCGTTTAAAATATCGAATTTCCTTACAATTCCCTCCTCGACAAGTTGACTTTGCAGATCCTGGCACTTGAGCAAAAGTTGGCTATATTTTTCACGTTCTTGTGTGAGCTCTTGCTGCAATCTTCTGCTCTCCTTTTCTTTCTTCCTAAGGTCAGCTGCAGAGCTAACTTTACGTTTTTGTTTGCCTAAAAAGAAGTATTATTACAAAACGAAACAAAGAGTAATTTAAAATATACGTTACCCTGCAAAGTAGAATCTTTACGGTTCATAACTTCCGCTAATTTATTAACTGCAGCCTGTTTAAGCAAGTTATCAGTCTTCCATTTCTCTTTCCACTTTTCAATTTCTGTATCTTTTTCAGCTTTGCTTTGAACGATTTCTTCTTGTAGGTTCTTGTTTTGTTGCAAGAGTTCTTCATATTCTGTAACTTTCTGGCTCAGTTTCTTCACAACTTCGGCTTCGGCCTCCTTCAACGCAGCCAAAGCAGCTTCCTTAGCGGCAATTTCATTACGGTGTTTGGCAATATACTCTTTTAATTCCAACTCTTTGATTGTCTTCTCCTTCTCCAAATCAGCAACAGTTTCTTCGGCAATTGTTCTTGCTAAAGCTTCAGCATCCGCTCGAGCAACAGCAACTTGAACCTGATGCTTTAGAGAAGCCCTTTCCTCCTCTAGTTCCTGGATATTGCGCAATTTCTCACTATTCTCCTCACGCAGCTCACTACTTTGGGTTTTGTATAACCTCGAGAAATACTGTTCAGCTTCAAGCTGATCCTGCAGCTCTTTCATCTGGAGAATGTCTACGTTATGGGCGTTCTTTATTTTCACAATATCCTCTTCGTACTTCCTTTTGGTCTCTCTCAGTTGAGCAACTTCCTTAACTAGCTGATTTTCGCGGGCCTTAAGATGAGCAACTTCAGAACTTTGCAAACTCAATTCAGAAAGCAACGAGTTCTTTTTACTATGCTCCTGCTCAAGCTGACTTTGCAAAGCGAGAACTTTTTCGGTCTCCTGCCGGCATTCACCTTCCAGTTTTTGGAGTCGCTGTTGTATCTGCCGGTAATCTACAGAGAGCATTGAAATCTGCCGCTCCTTTTCTTGCGAATTATGGTCGGCTTTAATGCGTGCAGACTTCTCCTCATTTAATTTTGTCTGCAATGCTTTCACCTCTTGCATATTGGCCTCCTCACGGCTCAACAGGCGACTCTTTTCGGTTTCTTGATGCGCTTTTACCTCCTGCTGATAACGGACTTGTGCTGCCTTAAGTTCTAAGTCTAAACTAGCATTGGCCTTTTCCAAATCTGAAACCTTATCATTAAGCGATCGATTGTCTTCGATAGCCTTCTGTTCCCTGCCTAAGGATCGTTCCAAATCTATATTAACTGTTTGTAGCTTGTTTTCCAGCTCCTTGTGGAGTTCCTTCAGTTGCGTTCGGGCATTTCTTTCTTGAACAAGGCGCGTTTGAAGTTCAGCAACTTCCTGCTGCAAGGTATCCCTTTGTTCCTGCAAGCTCGCTAGAAGTGTCTGCAATTGATTAATTTTCTGTTCAGCCTCAGTTTTAGCAAGACGAAGTTCGGCAGTCTGCTTTTTGAGTTTCTGGCTATTCTCGGTTTCATTTTTAAGATTCTCTTGCATTTCAGCCATCTGTTTTTCAAGCATATTGATTTTATCGTTGTGCTGCTGATTATTGTTCATTTCACGAGTTCTCTTATTTTGTTCATCATCAAGACTTTTCTTAGTTTCTGCCAATAGTGATTCGGTTTTTCGTCTCAGTTCCTGTTCATGATCAATTTTACGTTGTGTTTCACGATAGTTATGTTTCAGCATGGTGAGTTCTTTTTCGTAATTACTAGCTAGCTGTTGCACCTCGATTTCTCTTTTTGTAATCACTTCTAGTTGAGATCGAAGGAGCTGCTCTTGCTTTTCGAGATTTTCAACATTATTACGCTCCCGTTCAATTAGAGCTTCTAGACGCTTTATTTCACTTGAATTCGATGGCCTATGATGGTGGTTCGGAATTGTTTTTGAGTCTATAGAATCATTCGATAGGAGCTGATAGTCTCCCGTATATGTGAAACCAATAAATGGCAAATGATTCCCTGCAAATGTTTTTGGCACCGGGAATTCTTCTGGGGTGGTTTCGTCCCTTTCAATTTCTTCAAAATTTCTTGTGTCATCATCTCCGCTCAATTCGGGCACTACTGGAGGAACTGATTCTCTAAGATTATCAAAAGTCCATGTATCATTTTGGAAAAAGGGATGTGCTTTAATCTCGTCTATCCCACTTCTTCCAAGTCTATGATGTCGATCGGTCAGAAAGCCTCGAATTAGTGACTTGGCATTTTCGCTTATTTCAATATCAGACGGGAAAGTTAGTGAATTTTTGTGGTCCATAATTTTTCCGTACGTTCCGACTAAACTATCGGCGTAAAATGGGGTATCACCAATAAGCATTTCATACAGAAAGATTCCGACTGACCACCAATCACATTCCCTGCCGTATTCATTTTCTCCTCCTTGCGACTGCAAAACTTCAGGGCTAATGTAATCGGGCGTGCCAACGGCATTGTTCGATTTAACCAACCCGTCAGGTCCCATTCTCATGCATGTTCCAAAATCAGCCAATTTTAGGTGGCCGTACTTGTCTAGAAGCATATTGTCCGGTTTTACATCACGATGCACGAAACCCATATTGTGTATGGTGTCTAAGGCTAGTACCACTTCCATGGTGTAGAAGATTGCCCACTTTTCCGGGATCTCGTACATGGACATGAGGCTGACGATATCACCGCCGGGCATGTAATCCATCACCATATACAGGTACTTGGTGTCTTGAAAGGCATAGTGTAGCTGAACGATCCACTCAGAATTAGCGTGAGCCATAATGTGGCGCTCTTCCCAGAAGAATGCCGAGTCCGGCCGTTTGATCATTTCAAATTTAGAAAGGCGTTTCATGGCGTATACTTGTGCTGTAGATTTATGGCGAACTAATTGAACTTCCCCGAAGGCTCCACGACCAATTACCTTGATCACATGGAAGTCTTCTGGTTTCATACGAAGTTCAATTATTTCTTTAGCTAGGGCCTCATCTGAATTGTTTTAAAAACACGTTAGTTTGGAAAAATATCTATTTTATATACATACATCTGTTAGTATAGGCTTCGATGTTTTTAAGTCTCTTGACCGACTCATGCTCGCAATCGGCTACAAGTGCTGTGACCGTATCGAGGAGGCAATCAACGTTCACAATACTGAAGGGATCACGCATCCTTTCCTCCAGTTTTTGTATTCTGAAATATTTGAACATTCTAATGCTAACTTCTTTAATATTCCTTAAAGGATAAATTTCCTGCATTTTTACAGATTTCAAATATTTATTTAAATACGCTTATACAGGTACTTAAGGTATTAAAGTTTATAACCAACTTTATTACATCTGAAATATTTCAAAATGGATGTAGCACACTTTTAAGACAAACTCTTATATATAATGTCTTCCATACTATCCACTGGAATTTCACTATCCATTTTTAAAGTACTGCTTTCAAAACAAAGAAAAAAAAATCCGGTGTTCACTTCTCTAATACCTTTCAAATATAAAATAAAGACGAAACACTCTTGTCTATATTTTTGTTGGTTAATATTGAATTTATAACCCATAAGCGAATTCATTCTCCTTCTTGAACTAGGGTGCTTCAGTAGTTCTCCATAAATGTTAAGCGTAAAATCACAAAACAATTAAATAAATGCGGCTTCCGTGCGTACTTCGTTTTTCATTGATTATTATATTTCGAGAATTCGCAAGAGTAACCACCTTCGTAAAAACAGAATTGATTCCTTATGGGGCGATTCGCTTACAGAATATATTTTAGTACATATTTTTGTTTGCAAGGAACGTTACTTTTCGTGGTTCTAATCTACACTCAAAGGTTTTAATTTGCTATTTAATGAATAGGTAACACTAAGCACTAGAGGCGGTAAAAAATTAATCAACCTTGACCTCCATCTCGCATTTATTATAAAAACCTCCCCCATTCAGATAAAAATAAATACTTAAGCCCTCCAATCAATCAAATCAATTTTCCGAAGAAAAATGCAACTCCCCTTAAATAAGATTGCACTACACCACGATTTCTAACAAATTTAGGAAAGCAAGAGGCGCAGACAATTTGGAAATAGTAAACAGCCGGAAGTGATAACAACGCTGGCTTCCAACACCCCACCAATGGCGAGGTAATCGCTGTTTAAACATTATAGAATTATATAAACGACGGAGTTTAAACACTCCAGGGCTGGTGAAGCGACAACAGTGATAACTCCACGCGGTACGATAAATGGAACAGCGAGTTCCCGGGGGCGAGCGCACTTGCCAATTTCCTGAAATGTTCGCCGGGCCCTGGGATCAATAAATCAATTTCCCAGTAGACTTCCACACGGCACAACTACCCGAACTTACCCTTTCTCGATTTTCATTTTCATCTCTATGCAAATTTTGCGGTGACTTCTCTTTGTACGAGTGCGGAAGTGGCCGTAGCGTCAGCCTGGGGCATATGCGGTGGAGCTCAAATTGGGGGCCATTAACTTATGAAATTGGTAACAGCGAAGGTGCCATTCCAGGCCTAAGCTTCGGGGGTGGAAAGTGGAAGCCACGAATTCGTGAATAAAAACCAAAAACCTACTATAGACAAATGGACTCGACTTGAGCAAGACAAATCGCTGACATTTCATCTGTCAATCTAGGCCAGTTTCAAGCCCAATTAACATGACAATGCGCGATCACGTCTGCGGGGGGAATGTCAATGGCCAAGGGAAAAGCTTCAACGAGATTTCCGGACTGTGGCCTGGCCCGCCGTCCCATCTTCTGATAAACAAATGCTGTACCTGAGCCGTCGACTCTCATCTGATATCGAAGACATCTTCGAAGACACTTCTCAGATCCTCAGGAAATCCGCAAATCCACGAGAAAATCCCTGTTCCGTGTGCAAGATCACAGCAGCAGTAAAAATTCGCAATGTCAGAAGAAACTTGTCATCATAATTTTTTCTCGAGAGAGCGGCTGGCCCCGTCTTCTTCAGTTGCTGGCGCTTTCTATAAATTTTCTCACAAAAACACGACCGTATTCCGCATCGCTGGGGTTTTCAGGTTAACGGGGCTGGTGGCTGCAGAAAGGCGCTTCTTCGGGGCGGAGAAATTTTTATCGACAACGGCGGCGAGGTGGGACTCCGACATGAAAGGACATCACACCCGACTTTCGAGCCCAAGCACTTTGCACTTTCAACGTCGAAACGTCGAGGCTTAGTCGAACATTTCTTTGGACGATTGGGGACCTGTACTGCTGTTTCCGTTTCGAAATTGTTAATCTGCAATATTTTCCGCCGAGGAGCGACTCAAAATGACTTATAAACTGTCTAAAAAAAATCCACCGAAGACTTTTCGATTACCACAAACACTTGCAGTGGTGAAGCACGACACGCAACTACAAAGCCAAGCTCCGATGTGAACACACTGGGAAAAGAGCATGTGTTTAACGGGAATGTGTATGAATATGCGAATATCGGAGCCTGATGCGCCGGTGTGCGGTCGTTGTTCGTTAGGTGGGAATCATGTCAAAGTTGTCAAAATAAACAGCGTCAGTTTGAATAGCGCCACGTTATGACGTCAGACAAGCATAAGCTGCCGGTTCTAGTGACATCACCGGGTAGATATTCATTTTCTCGTGAATAATTTCACTCAAAAACATCAATGTTCGAGTTGGTTTAATACTAATTCCCAATTTCGGTCTTTATAATAAATCACGACTGAATTTTCTTTGTCTTGTAAAAATTTATTTTGAATCTGTGCCGTTAGTTGCGGTAACTTTTGCAGAAATGGGTTTCGACTACGTACGTAACGTATCTTGAGGAATGTGTAAACTTTTATTGAACTTTAAACATTTTTTGCATCTACAACAATGTAGACTTATGGATGATTCAGGGAATTTTACAAACTATTTTTCTTTCATTTCTTAAATAGCTCTTCGTTTTAAAGCTTAAGGTAATTTTAAAAAATAAAAATATGATTTTGGCGCTGCTATCCGGCTTAAATGTGGGCAACCTTAGAAACTGAAATTATTTTAGGTCACTTAAAAAATAAAGGGAAATTGATAGGTTTTGATTGAGAACTATTTTTCCACACAAATTAATACTTTTTTATCACTAAGCCCACTTTTATTTGGATAGGCTTTTTTAGTTGATTTCAAAGCTACACAATTCTAGACTTCAAGAGGCGGTCAGCTGTTTAGTACCGAGGCTAGTGCCCCATAATACCGCTAATGTTTTAACAGTGTCCCAGGTGTTCCCGTCTGTTTACATTTAGCCCGTCGGCTTCATACCTTTAATCAACAGGTGTGCTTTATGCGCTAAGGCGAAGGTTTGTTTACACTTTTAAGTCGATAAATCGCCGGCCAAGAACTTCCTCCTCGCTGCTCCCACAAAATCATTCTGAGTGAAACACGAGTGCGAAGGAATTCTGCAAGACGGAAACGCGGGCCCCGGCAGGAATTGGATAAATTCTGACAGGTGAGAACTTCCTATTTCTTACCTTCGCCCGCTCTCTCTTCTTGTTGGTTTCCAAAAGAAATTTGGGTTGATTGTCATCTCCAATCGCCGAAACTATGAACTGCCAGAAGTGAGGCAGTCTTGGGGTATTATCCCGACGTGACGGCCGTCATGGTTTTTTCGTGTGGGATTTGATCTTAAGCATTGAACACTTTATTTAATAATGTCAACCTTATGTACCTTCCTAAAGTACTTCTTGTGTTATGTAGAAACAGCCAAAACAACGAATAAACAGTTCCACCATACAGGTCTAGCCGTTTACATAAATAAAAAAAACAGTTCAAGGAAGGATAGTTGAAAGGCTAGAAAATTAATAGCCTGCATTTTTAGTCAGGTCTTAGAGCCACCTTACAATTAAAGTCCCTTCAAAATTTGTATTGAACAAAATTTTCTTCGACTAAAGACAATAAAATTTGTGAAGTGACCTTATCATCATACTAGAAAATTCTTTTTACAATATTTTTTTAAAAAAAGAAACATTTTAGTCGTAGTCACAAAAAATCAAATGATTTTCATTATCATATACATAAAACTTTTTTTTTTTTTACAGATGTAGAAATAAAAATCATCACGTAAAACTTTTTTGTACTTTATTCCAAACCTTCGCACAAAGATATTAAGATGTTGTTTAAGTAAGTTGTTTTAACAACAAAAATTATATCCGAATCTTAGGAATTAATTTAGTCGAAGGCCAATAATAGTACAAGTACAAAAATAATATGAATAAAAGTAAAATGCCTTATTCGGGTGAAGGCATTTCTTCGTCGGGTCGATCATTTGGTTCGTATCGGTTATAGCAAACAATACGACAGTTTAAGTCTTGAACTGGACGGGAATTTTTCAATATCCGAGTGCCATGTTTAGATAGCAATTGACGAAACCCTGCTAACTGAAGTAGATTGTTTTGAATAAAATAGCACACTTACTAGAAGTGGTTCGCATGTTACCTGATTCTCACTTATGCACATTGGTTCTGGTTGAATAAACCAAGTAACACCTTCCGTGCATGGTGGTTCAGTCAGAGAACCCCCATAGCTGTAGAAACCTGATCTGTAGGGATAGCACAGCCATGATAAGGGAAAGGGTGGGATTTCAACACTACTTTCAGGTTCTCTAATAGAATGCAGGTGGAGAATTATTGGATCTAAGTAGGGATTGTCAAACTTCGTAGTCTAAAATATGAATTAGTGAATTTTCCATTTTTAACGAGGTTGTACAAATAACAATATACCGTAAAAAAGTAACTTAAAATTAATACTCCAATATCTCTCCTGCAGCCACGATTTAAATCTGAATTACCCCTTGATATGTGGGTAGCCTAAAACGCATCTTAGATCTTATTGCATGCAATTTAAAGACAAAAGATCGTACCTGAAGTTCTAGTGGGTATCTTTTATCATTTACTGAATGTTCGGACCCTTCATCGTCGAAAAGACTCCACCGAAAGCAGAGCGAAACAAATGAGTAACGCTCAAGCAAATCCGCTCCGCTTAAAGTAGGATGTCGATCCGAATATTCAGCATTAAGTACAACTGGAAGAAAAGCATTCGATATAAAATTAAGATATAATTAATTCTTCACCTGTGTGTCCAGTATTTTTAATTCGAACGCAGACTGGCAACTCATCGTAGGCCGTCCAAATCAATGGTTCGCTAATTTTCCAAATGTCTGTCGCGTCCGTACGAATATTAACGGGCGATTGGTAACATCCTTTTGCAGCTGGAAACATTTGTTTCCATTTATGTGGGCCTTAAAATATTATAAAAACAGTATGCACCATGACTATAAGAAAAATAAAATAACTATAAAACAACTACACACCATTTTCCAATCCGTAATCAAAATCAGAATTACAAACACTGCACGTACGCCCACAGAAGATTGAATCACAAAATTCTTTTGCATAATGAAAGTTAGCAACAAAAAGAGCAGAAAGTAAAACACTTGTAAAAAGCAAGCAGAAGGGTTGATTGCTGAAAAATCCTGTCAAGTAGGAATAGACGATGCTCATTAGATAACATAAATTGGTCATTTTGAAATATTGGTGCAGTCACAGAGGAGCAATATCTTTTATTCAAGTTGATCACAATTTATCGCTATATATTTTATTAAATCTCTTCTGCCGCCTTTTTAAAATGCATAGCAAAATAGTAAAAACAATCGCGAAAACTGATTTTGATGGCCAAAATTATCCAAAGCATAGCTTACTGACATAAAAAGCGCCTGTGGTGCCTTTGGTAGTAGAAAAATTGTCTAATGCGTCCCGATTATTTATTAAGATGTTAGCAGGTTTTATGGAAGCCCATTGAAGACAATTTGACTGTTAATCACGCACAGATTGTTCATGAGAACAGAAAATTTCTACTGTGTTTTAAAAGTAGCAATTTTTCTATAAGAAAAACTTTGTGTCGTATCCGGTGCTTTTTTTTCTATTAACTGAAAGAAATTAACAAAATTTGGACTTAAAGAGAAAAACCTTGCAGATTTTTTCGAATGTTTTGGTTTATAATGTGATTCCGGCAATAATACTTTAAATACATCCAATAAAAAATATCTAGAATAAATACATAATTACTTTTTGTTTAATTTCCGGATATCTTTTCCTGTTTTGAATTTTGAGGTTTGGATAAAAGTCTATATTAATTTTGCTTTCACAGTTTTTACAATCAAATTGTAGGATTTAAAATTTGTTTAATAAATAAAATTATACAGCCTTGAAGAGTTTATAGAAATTAATAGGATAAGTGTAATTTTATAACTATAATATATTTTTAACAACATCCTTTTGTAGACTTATGAGAACAATGTTAAAAATTAAATCGTTTAACCAGAGTAAAAGCTCTAAATATTTAAACAAGTCTAAACGAAAACACAGCTTTCATTCCTTTTTATTAAATATGATAATTAGGTTTATGTAGCCGAATGCATAAAGGGATATTGAATCGGAGGCACTTCAAGAGATTTTCCATGATACAAAATGAACACGCAACCGATTATCGATTATTCCTAGTGAAAGGTGAACTTTGCATGCAACAGGTACGAAATGAAAGTTCTGCATGACAATGGAGGTCAGGTGCAAGATGTCCTTCCTGGCCGATAGGCCGTTTAGTATTCTATTTCTTCATGGGACAGTCATTGCGTGAGATATTGAAAGTATCGAAAGGAGGAGCTCTTCTTTTTTGCTCCTGATTAAAGATTTAGTTACGGACTAATGGAAATTCTATAGAAAGAAAGAAAAGAAGAAGAAAAGTGTAGTCTGTATCGTTTTGAAGTTTTTATATTGCCGTCACTTTGCTAAGTGGAGGAATTTTTTGAAGGCCAATGGGCACAGATCAATTAAACGACTGAAGCCCACTGGAGTTTAGTCAAGTACGGAAAGTTGTTTTTCATCGTCGTCATATTTGCTGCTTAAAAAATTAAATAAATATATAAAAATAATATAAATAATAAGAAAAATATGAATGTTCGGCTTATTTACAATTCTAAATATTTTTGTTGTTTTAGAATGCCTGTACAATCACCAATCGAAATTAGTAACCGAACAATAGAACACAAGGATGATGTTGATCCATTGGAGTATCACGGTCATTGGGAACCAGTGGGAGTGGCGAAAGTGGAAAATACAGGAATATCAGCTGTTGTGACATTCTCGAAACGGAAAAAGCAACCTTACATCGTGGGAGGCCCATTAATTGATAAATACATTTTTGAACAACTTCATTTTCACTGGGCTGAAACAGACGAGTCCGGATGTGAGCACACCTTAGAAGGTATGAAGTACTCGATGGAAGCCCATGCAGTTCACTACAACTTCAAATATAAGGACTTCGAAGAAGCTAGGAGTAAGCACGATGGATTAGCTGTGGTGGCCTTTTTTATTCAAGCCTCTGGTGACAAAGATTGTCCAGAATTTAAAAAAATTACGGAAGGTATAAGGATTGTACAAAAACCGAATAGTGTAGCTTCTCTGGATTCAGGTAATATTACTAAATATTTTAATTATACGATATGTAGAATTTTTGTTTACTTTAAATTTATAGATTGCCTTTCATGGATTGGACTTCAGGAATTAAGTAAACACTATTACACCTATAAGGGCTCATTAACTACAGCTCCTTATTTCGAGAGTGTTACATGGATAATTTACAGGACTCCAATATTTGTATCTAAAAAACAGGTGTGTTTTTACTAATTCAAATGTATGGGGAACTAAATTTGAAATACTTCCTTCAGGTGGCTGTGTTTCGAAACTTGCAATCTTGTCCGAGGGATGAAAAAAAGAAAATTGTTAACAATTTTCGACAGGTACAAACACCTCCGAAGGATCCAGATATTGTTTTCGCACGTAATATTAAGCTGAAGTCAAAACTTTGAACTCGATTTGATTATGATAATACTTTAGTGGCCAATGATTAATTTTTATGAAGTGTACTTATAGTCGATAACAATACTAGAAACTAGATAGATTCTAATTCGAAGGTGCTGCAAATGGTAAAATGGGCTTTAAGTGGTATTTTCAATAAAAGCAAATTGTTTATTGAAAACGATTTTTGAGTTTTTGTTTTTCTTTACTTCAGTGATATTTCTTTGTTACTGTGAACTGTGAATTTTTGGAACTTGACCGAAAATAAAATTTCGGGAATATTACAAATAGAGTATAAAATTGAATAAACTTGGTTAAATGTATAGAAGTGAGAAAAGACTAATCTAATAAAACATATAGACGTATTGTTACACTAAATATTTTAAGTGAGTTTTTGTGTAAATTTCTATACATATCTTTTACAATACTGTACTTTGAAACGGGTCTATTAAGTTTATTCTTTAGTCCAGGAAACAAAGTTTTTCCAATAATCGAATATTTTATTTTTATCGTTTTATGTTATTAGTAACCAATATTTTTTTGCAAATAAGAAGATGTATATATGCGTTCTTCTAAAATAAATTTTTCATTCCCTCAATAACAGCAGCAACCTCTTCAGCTGCCTTTCCTAGATGAGAGAAAAATTGAAGGTACATTGAATCCATGTAAATTTGTCTTAATTTGCATTTCACATATTCAGACTTGACAACGTCCGAAATATATTCATATTCGCCTTGCGTTCTTGATTCGGATTGCTCTGAAATTATTGTTTCACGATCCCAAATATTTAAATCGCCTGCGCCCAGAAGAATATTACTGTTAGTTGGCGTCCTGGGAGGCGCCCGTCTTGATAACTGCCTTCCTCTATTTGTTATTAAAACTTCATCAAAATCTAAAGGTAATTTAGTGGTCATTGTTGCTTCTGTTAAATTACTAACAATGCTGTCCAGTTTATCAATACTGGACATGAGGACACTTTTAACAAGAATAAACTTCTGTTCGTCATATATATCTTCTGATTGCTCGGGTGCTTTTCTCATTCGATGAATGGCATCAAGCATTTCGAAATATAGTGTTTTTCGCATTTCAGCATTATCTAAACAGAGTATTTGTTGTTTAAGAGTCTCTATATCGTAGTTCCATTGTGTGCATTTTTTATATTTTGTCGCGAGATTCGCTCTAATGTGTATATTTTTCAACTGATCCATTTCAGACTGTAAATAATTCATCTCAGGATAGAGGCTAGTGAAAATTTCTCTTTCGGTAAAATAATTTAAGTACGGTACTTTTGGTGATGGTTCAGGTACTGCTTGAACAGTCACAATATTTAATAAATTAACAGCCATATTTAGAGCCGCTCTTGTTGTTAAATCTTTACTTATATTTATAAAAGATTTTATGCTATAATCATCCTCCGCACAGTGTCCAAATAAATTTATATAAATATTATATCCTGTCTCTAAAAATCTAGGATTTGTATCAAGTTTCCATTTTTGGCTATAAATGCCGGTCTGTTTAGTGCAGAATATTAGTGGAACTTCCATAGACTGTCCGGGAAGTAATCGAAAATTATTTTTATCGAAATAGAATGCCGGCGGTGTATAAGAGCGAACAAAATTCGTTGTTCCTATTTTGGATTCTTCCCAACTTAAATCTATCGCTTTATAACCCCTGTTACGTATGGTGCATAATGTCATATTTATTTTTTTATAAGGCACACTTTCGCATACAATGTTGATATCCAGGTCTGTCTTTCTCATCGACTCTATGTCGAAAATGATATTGTTAATACTGAAATTGAAATCATGTCGCTTCTCTGATTTTACATATTCTGATTCAAAGTCCATTAAATGTAAATCTACCCCACTATCGGTTATTTCTTTTTTCTCCTTTTTATACTGTCCTTTGCCGACTAATATTAAATCAGAGAAATCTGGGAAATAAGAAAGAAGACGCCTAATGTCGTCAGCTTTACAAAACAGTCGTTCGGCAAGGTACTTAGATTTTAACCAGCTTCCTTTTCGAAGTTCACATTTTTCTATTCCTTCTTCTTCAAGAATTGTTTTTGTTACACCTACAAGTGGAAAACTCGGCATTTCTTTCCTTTCCGTCGCCGGTAGTGTTTCCAGAATTCTTGAACACTTTAAAGCTGATAGATTTTGCTTTCTTATTATTAATTTGTCTGGCCGTAGTCTATCTGCATAGTCCAAAATCCTCTTAATTAACTCTATTTGTCGATGTTCATTAATTGAATTCAGCAGCAATTGGCAATAGTTTTTTCCAGTTTTCTGCATTAATTTTTCACTGAGCATTTTCCTATCCTCAAGATATGCTTCCCAGTAAGCCAATTTATTGTCCAAAAATTCATCCTCTTGTATCCATTCTCTTTCTCCTATTTTAATCGTTGGCACCCTACTCCTTCCGGTGTCGAGTTCTTCCATCTTCTCAAGAGATGGACAAGATGAAGATAATTCTTCATATCGTCCGGATTTCTCATATAAGACATTCTCAACAATCTCCCTTATGAATATTTCAACGGGATGAAGGGAAGTAACAGACCCCACGGAAAAGTTGCTCATATTGAATAAAGTTGTCCCTATTTTTGATTGTAAAAGTTTCCTTAATTAATTCACCCTTTATTCGCAGTATATTTGTTCAAGGATTACTTGATGAAAGAAAACTAATTACAGTAAATATTATATTAAGAATTGAGTCAAGGTAATTTAAACTGAAATTAATGCAATAGGTTTAAACAAAAGATACTATGTTTATCTACTTTAGAAGTTAACATTTTTAAGAATAATTCTTAAGAATTTTTAATTCTGGAGAAGTTCTTGCTACGACAATACACATTTTTAAAATTGTTATAATATTCTTATTTTTCCATAAAATGTATTTGGAAAATTTGGGCACACTTTTAAATGGTATTTAAATAAAATACATTGTTCGAGCTTTTAAAAAAATTATAAAAATTTGCAGTTTCTTCACTCCTTTTCACTCCTGCTTATTATTACATTTTGAAGAGCTCAAAGAAGAAAAACGAGCAATCTATAAATAAATAGAGAATTTTAAATTTAAGGAATTATATGTGATAAAATATGAGAATCCATACGAATTTTATCATAAAAATTAATAATTGACTAATGTAATTATGTTAAATAAGATTTCGTTATAAGGACTATATTTAGATATATAGTTTTATTTTTATTTTATTCTGTTAATTTTATTAATATTCACCTGAAGGAAAAAAGAAAATAATTTAAGCATTTCTTGAATAAATTAAATTGGATTACGTTATTTAAAAATAAAGCTAAAAATTAATCGAAGTGCATAACGCTGAACATGAAAAATTTGAATTACTGAAGAAAAGGCGAAAGTAAATTTTACTTAATCTGATAAGAATTAAAAGCATGAATATATTTTTAAAAGCTACGCAATAAAAAATATGTAGAAAAATATAGTGTAATTTGTTTCCTAAAATGTCTGTATCATTGCCTATGGCATCACCGCTTCATTCCATCACGCACATGTGAGACTTTTTACGCTCTCTTGCGCTGCCGCTTCGTGCCGTTCCATTCCATTGCGTTGCGTGAACGTGCCACTATACGTGAAAAACGTAACGTAACAACGCGACTGACAGCTTGTCTATCTGGTAAATTTAATTTTTGCTTATCTTACTAACGATCTTTAAGTTCCGTTGATATCCTAACACTTTACTTAGATCTTGTGGAATGGAGCTCTACGAAGGTTTCGATGAGAATCTTATCGCGTGCGTCCGAAAAAACAAATTATTTTACAATAAAAACAGCAGCGGCTACAGGAACCCCGTGCTGAAGGAGAAGGTCTGGGAGCGGATTGCGACCCAGCTCAGCTGCGGAGGTAGTAATCTAACAATAAGGTCATATTGCATGATAATTAGTAATTGATGAAAAAGTCTTTAAATTTAGATCATAGTATTACAGAATTTAAAAAATATTAGGGCCATATAAAGCTACCATCTGAATTCTAGTGGAGCAATGCAAGGCCAGGTGGAAAACCTTACGGGACAGGTATGTGCGTGAACGCAAGAGGATGCAGTCTCTTCCGAATCCCGATTTCCATCCAACTTGGCCGTTATACAACTCTATGGGTTTCCTAACTGAATTTATAACACCCAAAAGGTAAAACTATTTTTTTTCAAACTCCAAACCGGAGACATAAATCAGAACTCCTTTTAGAAGACGAGGTCATTGCTTCAATGAGGATTCTCAGGATGAGGACGTTCTTGCAGCCCTGAAGGAAGGAGATACCACCAGTTGCGCTCTTAATATGACTTTTTCTGAAGTACATCCAGAGAAGGAAGCACCTACACCAGCTGTAACTTCACCTAGTGCACCAGCGATGAAAAAAAAGAAACAAATTAAAAGACTGGAAGAAATGGACAAAAAATTTATGCAAGCACTTTCTGGGCTCAAGGATTTTTTAAATGACTCCACCCAAAGTGAAGACCGGGATGTTAGAAATTTTGGTGAAACTGTTTCGCGGCTATATCAGGAGCTCGACGAGTCCCACAGGAAGAAGGCAAAAGTTTTCATCATCAAATATTTGGGAGAAATGATATCGGAACAATTGTTGGAATCTTGAAAGTAGTTTGTACACTATGTTTGTTATAGTTTGTATAGGTTAAATAAATAGTAAGCTTTTAACTTTTATTTACTGTGCCTTTATTAGGAATTTAGATTTTGAACAAAGCACAAATATGTTTGGAGGAAATTCCAAATATGTAGATTATGTTTTTTCAAAACACAACATAGGGGATTTTCAGATTTTTCGGGCAATTAAAATTATGGTGTTGGAGGAAAGGTCTCTTGAAGAATGGAGTGGATTAGACGAGAAGCACAAGCAAATTGGATGTGACCGAAAAGAAAATGCCTTCAGAGTTACCTTGGAATATAATTTCAAAACGTGAAATTTAAATAATTCCGTCACTCTTCTCAATAATTGTAAATCGATAGAAATGAAGAAAATTTTCGATTGTGATAAATTAGAGAAGATAGTTGTTGAAGATCTAAGATATAAAGAGGAGAAAAACTTTGACTGGATTCAATCTTTAAAACTCACCGATGGCAAGTGCGCTGCTCCGCTGGATATATCCTATAAAGCAGCGAAGCTAGTCAAACTGCGCCACTTGCATTGGAAGCATTACGATCGTTTGCCAGCTAGGATGAAACTCACTAGTACTGGAAAGACACGTATGTCTAATTGAATGGAATTATAAAAATACTCAACGATTTTTTACAGTTATCCTATCTGGTGAATGGTTTGGCTATCATCCCTTTTTAAAGGGGGGTCCCTTAGATGGAATCTACATTTTTTCACAAATGAATGTCTTATGGAATAGTGAAAGTGCCCTTGAGGGTAGCGACCACACCCTTGATGGTAAAAGATGTCCACTTGAAGTTCGCTTCATTCACTTTCGGCGAGACCTCTTCCACCAGGACAAAGCCTTGAAGGTGCCTGGAGGTGTTGTGATTGTTGTCCACTTGTTCGATATTGCATTCCATAAAAACTTAATGATGGAAAAACTCCTGGAGCATATCAACAAAGTTCGGGAATATCGCACTGCGACGAATATTAAGCCATTCCCGCTTAAGGACCTTTTATGCCCTTTTCGAAGCGACTATTTCGTGTATTGGGGCTCTCTGCGAGCGCCGGAATGTGACCATGTTGTACAGTGGTTGGTACCTCGCAAAATACATTCGATTAGCTGGGAACAGTTACGCAAATTCCGATTATTATATAATCCAAGTTTTTTACCAATCAAGACGATTTGGAGGCGACCACTAAGAGAGCCTGAGCAAACGTTATTCTTGGTAAATTCATCAACCAGGGTCGTAGCTTGGACGTGGTTGAGAGTTCCATTGAACAAAAAAGTGACCGAATGTGTTCGACTGGTAAGTACTAGTATTAATATTTTTTTTGGTGTGGCTTATCTTCTAGCAGCCGCTACAATTCGATTTTGAAACGTTTAAAGACCCAAATTTTGAAGATTGTGATTTCAAAAGTTGTTTTTAAAGTTACATCAAATGACAATCATTAATTTTCATCCTTTAAATAAAAGGATTTTAAACGTAAAAAAACGAAACAATGAAAAATCAAATTAATTTTTTATTGTATGTTTGGGAGTAAGAAGTCCTTTTCCGAGGAAGTAAAAAATCGATTACTGATTTCAATTTAGAATAACAAGAAAACAAGCTCTCATAAAGCTAAGTGAAAGGAGTTTATTAATTTTAATTTAGGTTTAAAAACTTCATCAATTCGCAATGATTACAACAGCAAAATATTTGCGTTAATACTAAACTAGATTTCTTCTATAAAGCCATCCTTCTGCCCTCGATTGAAATTTCAACCGCCCTTCTGGTTGCTTTCATTCGTTTCTGGTCAATGAAGCGTTTCAGGTGCTTTTCATACCTATTCGGTTTCTTCTTTGTAATCTGTAGAGTATATTTCTTTAATTCCCATCGCAACTGATCGTTCTCCTTAAACGCAGTACTTACCCTACTCATGTCTACGTCAACCGTCGACTTGGGTCTCACGACGTAGTCCTTAGTGGATGGCATCGGAACTCGGGCACGCGCTACCCACCCCTTATCTCCTGGCCTAAGAGCCTTCTCCTCTGTACTTCCGAACGCTGAGCTCAGTTCAGATTTCTTACCACCTTGTGATGACGAACCTGGCTCTGGACTAGATCTTCTCTTTCTGGGCATTTGCTCTAAATCTCTCTGCTGCCGCTCCTCTCGCGTCATTGCTTTAAAATCAGCGCTTAAATTGAAGATCGGACGAGCCCATTCAGAAATTAAGCGTCCCGCCCTCTCCCGGTTGGTTTTTGTTTCACGCGGATGCTTGTAAAGGTACATTACAGCCTTGCCTATACCCGATTGTTTCAGGTAACTTTTGTCTATTGTGGGGAACTGTAAGATTCAATGCTAAGCAAAAGTCGATGGGGTGAATTAAATCTTCTTACATCTGATAACAATTTTAGAATACTCTCTCTGATCTGCAAGCAGGGCAGACTTTTGTTAGGTAATGGGGCCAGCCAGTCAGTCAAGACGTTCAGGATGTTGTGCTCGAGAAAGGCGAGTTGCAGATCCTTCTTAATTAGTTGTGACATAGCTTGCTTCAGCATGGAAATCTTTTTCGTTGCCGGATGATTGTCCATGTTTAGTTTACGATCCTCTTCTGCGGCCGCCTTCATGTTTTGGATGAGCTGATCGATCATGTCGTCATTGTCATTGATTAGATCAATATCCCTCCTCTTGCGTCGTCTAGATTTCTCTTCACGTTTCCTTAGTAGCATGGCATCGAAATCCGAGATCGTGGTGTCTCTATATTTGTGTAACTTTCGATTTATTTTCGTAAAAAAGACAAATGCAGTGCAAACTTACGCAGTTTCTCCCCTTATTGGATGATCATCGTCGTCACTATCCACAATTCCCTTCTTAGGAGCTTCTCCCTCCTCCGCGGCTGGCACATTTTCAGCATCGTCCTCATTATCCGTATCTGTGATTTTTGCTCGTTTCTTTGTAATAGCTCCATTTTCGTCTGTGAGATAAGGGAAAAGGATTTAGTATTATTTAGCATTACGATAAAAACACCAATCACCTTCCGAATCACTGAAGACAGCTCTTCTTTTCTTCCTGCCGGGAGACGCTGACCCACTTCGAGACCTAGATCCAGATTTCGAACGAGAACCAGATCGAGATCGGGATCTAGATCGAGATCGTGACCGGGAAACTGATCTAGATTTGCTGCGAGATCCGCTTTTCCTAGAACGACTTCTACTGCGCCTCTTAACTGATCCACTACGGCTACGTGAACGAGATCTCGAACGCGACCGTGAACCACTCCGACTTCTTCGAGAACCACTGCGACTTCTCCTAGATTTGCTACGGCTTCTTCGAGATCCACTGCGGCTCCTTTTTGAACCACTGCGGCTTCTCCTTGATCCACTACGACTTCTTCTGGATCCACTGCGACTCCTTTTCGAGCCACTTCGACTACGCCGGGATACACTGTGACTTCGTCTAGATCCGCTTCGACTTCTTCTAGAGCCACTGCGACTTCGCTTCCTAGAGCCACTCCTACTACGACTTTTTCTTGATCCACTCCTACTACGACTCTTTCTCGATCCGCTCCTACTACGACTCTTTCTCGACCCGCTCCTACTACGACTCTTTCTCGATCCACTTCGACTTCTTCTGGAGCCGCTACGACTTCTTTTAGATCCACTGCGGCTTCTTATAGATCCGCTACGGCTTCTTCGAGATCCACTTCGACTTCTTCTAGATCCACTTCGACTTCTAGATCCACTACGACTCCTCCTCGAACCACTATGGCTTCTTGCTCCTTTTGATAAGCTGCGGCTTTTCCGGGAAACACTGCGACTCCTTCTGGAACCACTACGACTTCGTCTAGAGCCGCTTCGGCTCCTGGAAACACTGCGACTCTTCCTTACTGCTTCATTTAAAGGCGACTTACTGCGACCTTTTCTCGAGCCACTTCTACTACGACTTCTTGACCTGCTTGCACTTTTTCCAGATCTATGGCTGCCTAAAGATGCGCTCCTGTCCCTACTTTTGGAACGACTCCTTGATCGACTGGCTGAATGCCGGGATCGTTTCGATCCAGCGCTACGAATTGAGGGATGACTCCCACTCCTTGACCTGCTGCGTGACTTCCTTGAACCACTTCTCGATCTAGCGTCTGTTCGACTCTTGCTTCGGCTTCTAGATCGAGATGACCTAGTCTCTTTGGAAGTATCCAAGCCAGGACTCTTTGATTTGCTGCGGCTCCTCGAACGGGAAGATCTGGTTTCCTTAGAAGTGTCTAGAAAAGGACTTCTGGACTTGCTGCGCGATAAACGTGAATTCCTTGAGTCAGACCTTGATCGTGCTCGAGGAGAATGAGTAAAATTCGCTGATTTCCTCGACGAATCGGACTCAACAGATGGAGATCGAGAGTTTATGTTTTGAGCAGGTGATGCTACGGAACAAATTATGCGATAAGAACGAATAATTAGTAATTTTTCAAAAAAACGAATAACCTAGAAAATGTCAAAATCGCCGAACTGCGTCTTACCGATCTCCACGCTCATCTCTAGTGAATTTTTTATACCGAACGATCCTTAATGTTGTTTAAATCGTTTTTACTATGGCGTATAAATTATAACACAATGCATGTAGAAATTACGGAATACTCCCTCTCGAATTCGCCTCCTCGCAAAGTCGAACTCGTTCTCAGCTGGCTCGCTTTGTATCCCTTCAAGCGTCAGTACATACTGCCAACTGAATGCGGTTAATCTGTCCTAAATTCTTAAGGCTGGTTTCCAATTGGGGACAAATAATAAGTATTATTTTGGAAATTAGGTTATACTCACTACATTTTTAATGTGTACAGTTATTTCGCAGCAATTTTAAAGCGATTTAGCTGTTGCGAGGAGCTATAGCTTTATACAAATAGAAATCATATATCACAAAATGTTTTAATCTGGCAGTTCTTATCGAGAAAAGTGCAACAGTTGGTATCCGCAACTGTCAATTTGATTGCACTTTGTGACAACTGTTTGACACCTGTGGAAAGACTGTTGTTCTTATAGTGGCGATTTTGGGTATTTCGTTAGAAATGAGTAAAATGCGGATGATTCCGGCGGGAATGGAGAGTGAAGATGTCAGTAAAACATTTCCTGAAATAATGGAATCCTCTAAAAAGCCGCATTTGCTTACAGGAAGAGGATTTTAGCGACTCCATTGAGAAGACGAGCAAGAACATGAAGATCACCGTGATCCCGGATATCACCGAGCGGGCTGGCCTTAACGATGAGCCCTTCGACGCCGATCTGTCGCCGGAGATTGACTCCTGGTTCAAAACGTATATGAACATGTGGAATATGTGTAAGTCCCTTTAGGCCTACCCTTTAGAGAGAAAGTAATGTACTCATGCCTTCCAGACAAAAAAACTCCGGCGATGATCAACACGCTTCACACACTGTACCTCACCCAGAGGAATCCGCTCCTCTTAGCTCTACAGTTGTATGCCAATTGCCCGGACTGTAATAATGTTAAGAACAAGAGTCTGGCGCTCTTGTGTAAGTCTCACATGCGGTTACTTAAACCTGATGGTCTTAACTCTGCTATTTTTCAGTGATGGAAACGATAGCAGATGTCAGAAAAGAGAAACCTGCACTAGCCGACCTTTGCACGGATAACTTGCGAATGGTCGCCTTCAATTTTGTAAAGACTCAGAGGCTGCCGTGTCTCTACAAAGCTGTCGCATACGCGTACGATCTCGCCAAGACCAAGAATCTCTTCATAGATAAACTTTCAAAAATGCTGCAGGAGCACTATTATAAAGAAGTGAGACGTCTCGCTGTTTTGTCCAGTCTTCTGAGGTTTTCTATTTGTTTTAGGTCGCTCACTGGGCTATTTTACTGGGGCTTACCGATCAGTTTGGAGTCTTAGAAGTTATTTTCCCGTTAATCCTTCAGGATAAAATAAGTGTTGCTGAGGAATATTTAGATGTAGCCAAACACTTGCAGCGACCGACCGTGGCTCTACTGGATTCGCTTTTGGACAGGGACAAGTCCATGCAAAACATATGCGACCAATACATCATGTGAGTATCATTTTGCAAAGCCAAGCTTCCAACATAAAGGTCTACAAGTATTGAACCAAGAATCTGGGTCGACTGTGTGTCGGTAATCGATTTTTAGGGAACTATCTGATTTAGTTTTATAGTAGTTACTTAAACCAACGTAAAAAAAAAAAACTTACGAAAGGTCGTAACAACATAGGAAATAAAAATTATTTTCAACACTCTAAATTAAATTTTGTTTAATGCTTTCTATGAAATACCGACATATCAAACTATGCGAGAAAATTGCTGCACTTACTATTTGATTTTTTATTATCTACCTAACAATCTAGAGATATTAAAAAGCACATACTTTTTCTAGTGAAATTTTTATTTGAAATAGCAATACAATACAGCATAAGACAAGTTAAATGCAAGGGTTGTTGCACAAAAGCTCAAATCAAAAATGTACATATCAATAAAGAATTGACTATCCCTGTACTTAAGCAAGGAAATAAAAATTGTTATTTGCAGTATAGCAATAGGCACTTATATCTTAAGAGCACTGCCACTTCAGAGGTCTTATGTAATACTCTAACTTAAGTAATGTGAAGTGCTCTTGATATTTGCGTTGTGTTAAAATTAAGATATGAATTCAAACAAGGCATACGACAATTTAAAATAATGTTTAAGTATTTGATAATATAAAATCGATTGGTAAATAAAACCGAAAATTGTCCTATTCCAGAAAATATAATTACACTGATGTTAAGATGGAAAAGCTCTATCCCAAACCCTTAACAAAATTAATTGTGCGATTATCTAGAAAATTCAATTTATCCTTCGACGCTACTCCGAATGTGAACCGTTCAAAGACCCACGGGTACGTCCAGTATTTAGTTCATAAAAGGTACGTCGAGAAGAGCTTGAATCTAGAATCGTGGCGTGAATTGCTGCGTGATAGTATTTCTGACGACTGCAAAGATTTGCAACAAGAGCTAGTATGTGCGATATCTCTAAATAACGATATGGAGGAGGCCGCGTATTGGGCCCGGGAGTATAACATTCCACCGGTCGAGCTTCCGCCCCTTGTTCAAGACCACATGTGTTCATCTAAAAATGAAGGTGCACCAGAAGTACAAGACTACTGGGACGCTATAGAGGACTCCTTCAAGGAGGAGAATCTTGCAAAACCAAAAGATCGAAAAAAACTATACGACATTCAACCGGAACAATGTAGTATTGTAATTGTAGACACGCCAGCGAAGTTTAACTGTATGTTGGCTGAACTTAAAAATCAGAATCTCATTGGTTTCGACTCAGAATGGAAACCATCGTACTACGGACATGCTGTGGTTAGTCTCATTCAGATTGCTATTCACTATAAGATATTCTTGGTTGATGTTATGGCCGATTTGAAATCCGACCTCTGGGAAAATCTTGGGAAAAATATCTTCAACAATCCCGAAGTTCTTAAACTCGGATTTTCATTGCATCATGATTTAGCGATGTTTCAAAAAACTTTACCTGCTCTTAATATACAAACACAAGCCCCGCCGGCATTTTTAGATTTACAGGATTTATGGAAAAAGGTTCAGAATATTCCCGATTTCAAATTTCCTTTCAAAGGTAGGTAGTCATTAAAAATTTAAATGTCCAATTACAAATTCCTAAATGCACTTTTACAGCTACAACCACCAGCGAAACTTTAAGTGTTTTGGTAGCACTTTGTCTAGGGAAGAAGTTGGATAAGTCGAATCAATTTTCCAATTGGGGCAACAGACCGTTAAGGCAAGAACAAATTCAGTATGCTGGTAACTAGCAAAACTTTTGAGTATCTAGCGTATAAAATTTGTAATCCTGTTTTCTCTTAGCTTTGGACGCCTACTGTCTACTCGAGATCTATGATGTAATCAAAAAGCAGTTAAAGCGTCTTGGATATGAGGTGGATACTTTTATTGAAGGTCTTATTTCGGAAATGAATTCAAAACGATTAAGAAAGAAAGGAAGATCTACTTCCTCCAAAACTAAAGTACAAAAGGAGTGCCCACTGATTGGTCCGAATATCGGTTCAGTAAGGTGAGGTTTGTCATCAACTTTCCTTTTTAAGCATTTTATTCTGTTGAGATTTCGAATGCATAAAAGTTCTTACTAAGGAACAAATAAGAAAAAAACATTTTAAAATATATTAGAAAGTAGTAAATAATTTTTCTTTGGCTATAATATAGCAACTAAAGTTGAATGAAATAATATGATTTTTTTTTCAATGCCACGTGTTTTAATAGGGCGACTGAAGTAAAATTTGTCTGTGATACAATGCTCGAAGGACTGTGTAAGGCTTTAAGAAAATTTGGAATGGATAGCATATCAATTTCATCCCGTGATGGTCGGGATACTTGTGTTAGAGTTGCTGTTCGAGAAGAGAGGTATTTGCTGACAAAAGGACAGGTGTTCACAAAAGTATGTATCAACAGTTTACAAATGCAAAGAATTGTGTAAAAATACAATAAATTTATAGTTTTCGCAATATTTGCCATCTGGCCACTGCTACAAGGTACTGAAGGATAACGTTGACGAACAGCTTTATGAAGTGCTGAGCTTCTTCAATATAACAATTTCTGAAGAGGATATCTTTAGTCGCTGCCAGTTGTGCAATTCGAATGCTTTCATTTTGGCTTCTAAAATCCATATGAAAATATTAAAGTTTGGGGATTGCGCGCATCAGAAAATAAGATCAATGTACTGCCAACCAGAAACAATAGAAAAATCGGCTGTGATGAGTATAAAATATTAAAGTGACATTTTGTTTATCATTAAAACAAATAAAATAATTATTTTCAGACAAAATAACTGCACAAAATCTGCGAACAAAGACTACGTCGAAGGGGGCTAATATCCAAATCTGGAATATATCTAACAATGTTATAGATTCTGTTGAGCAGTATTTTATATGTGAGGTAATAATCCTTTTGTTCAAATACTGCTAGCTCGTTTAAAAAAAACATTATTTTCTAGGGCTGTGGCAAAATATATTGGGACGGAACCCATTTGGAACGGGTTAGCGGCCGATTTAAGGATATCATAACCAAAAGACCCGGCAAAAATTAATAAGAGTGTTCCCTACGTACAAAATGAATTTGAATAAGAAAACGACAAAATAAATCTTGAAATTTAGAGTATAAAGCAGTATTGACCTCAATAAAATTTATTTTAATATTTGTAATCAATTTCAAATATAATTGTACACAGGTATAAGTGTTTTCCCTTTACTCATATTCCATTTTAAGGTTTTATCATTCTATCGATCTTGCTGCTCTGTTCGCAGCAAGATGATACATTTCCAAGTTCACTTTTTGATTATTAAATGAAATCTCGTATAAAATATCAGTTTGACTTGCTAATGTAGGCTTAAATTGAATTAATAATCATTGTTTTTTTTAACATTTTGTTAATTATATTAATTCAAAAGATCATCGATCTCCTTTATTAAAATCTCAAAGTCAAAATTTTTGAAATCCGTCAGTTGTTAAAAATTTACTACAAAAAGCACCATCGCGGAAAAGCAACAAAACCTAGAACCTGTTTTATGCGATTGGAATTGAAAGAACCATTGGTACTGCACGTCAATCAATAAAATACAAATTGGCAGTAAAGTGTCGTTAGCCATATTGTTAATGTTATCTATGCAATCGTTCTTGATCGCATCATCCGAATTCGCATGGGCTCAAGAATGACAATATCAATGAGTTCCTTTTCCAGACGCTAACTAGCAGCAGGAAGCGGCAGCTTTGATTTCATTGCCAGAGGCAGGTCATCGGGTGAATCTTAAATTTCAGCTCTGCGCCTTAGCTCTTTAAGACGATTACTAATGATTGGTATGATAAGCATGCTAATCATCGTGCGAAACACATCAATTGGGCGGCATTTCGCAGGTGTCCAGTTTTCCCACAGACCAGACAAGACGTTGATAGACAACTAAACAACAGGCTAATAATTTGTTGCAAGACGATCGTGCGGTGCACACCTTTATTCATAGAATGATACATGACACTCGGCCGCCCGTCTTGTTCTTATTGTTAGCAGGAAGAATTATGTTCTATCGTCTTGTGGATCAGGTGCGGGAGACGTCGGTGCGGGGTTCGTTTACCGGCGCTTCTGAGGTTCTTGAAGCATTAATCGCCTCGTAATTATCGTTATTACGACAGTCTCGAGTCGACAGGGGTTATTCTTTTGCCCTAGGCGTTGCTGGGCTAAATATGACTTATTCAGAAGCTAGTGGCGAAGGCCTTGACTTTAAAATAATAATATGGTTCCGCAAACTGAAAATTATAGCACAATTATTTCCGATGATCCAAGAGATTCGTTTCACTTTCGATTTTAATTTTATTTTAAAATACTTATTTCTAGTTGTAATCTTTTCATAAAAAAAAAAAATTAATTAGTAAAATAGGAGAATATCCTTGGACTATTCTCGGTATTTGTTAAGCCGTCTGTTCGCTAGAGGCGATGAAACAGACAACAAAATAATGCAATTATAAAGAGGCGAACACCTAAGCGTTAAATTTATTTTTTAAAAAATTTAAATACCTATTAATTTCTAATTATTGTGTAGCAAACCGATTGTAGGTATAACGTATTAATTAATTTAGCAATTAGTAAGATAGCATCGTTGTAGCACGAGCCGTATGGTCTCTAAATTTCATTAACGAATGGTTTTTCAAATATCACGCAATTTTGGTTTACATTTGGTTTATTGGGAGCACTATCGTAATTGCCATTTACGATATGGTCAGAAATCAAATTAGTTAAGAGTGCGTATCTTTGAAAATGATACGAATGGTTTGATTGGACTTAACTTTTACTTAATCCTATAGTACCGAGCGAGCACCACGAAATACAAATTAGTGATTTTAAGAATGCCTACATTGTAGCGTGATTTGTCTGCCAGTACTAATAAATTAATATGCCTAGAGACGGTCCATTTTAATTCAGTGTGATTTCACAAATTCCCACTTAATATTCAATCACCCAATTGTCTTGGCAAGGTGTCCGCTTAGCTCGGTATACGTTACTAAGTGCACCAGTAACGATCTTTTGCTCTGTTTCGTAATCAACCGCGGGCTGATGATGAGTCGATGCTAACAAGACCAATAAATTTAATCAGACGAACGTTCGTCAAACGTTGGACGGAGAGATTAATAAAATCTGTCGTGATTGTAAATTGTCAGGTATGATTCGGAAATTACTTAAATAATATTTATCACGTGAAATACGCGTGAGTTTTAAAATGACACAAAAACCGTGTGATTTTTCTCATCTGAACGAATCGCATTGTTTGCTATTATTATCAGGTAATTAAGCATCATCATAAGTAACATCTCGCGATAAAATTTTATAGTGGTGAGTTTGTGAAGTATATACAATTTTTCAGTTCCTGGATTTTAATTATGTATTAACAGCTGAGGTGCTATTATCTGGTAGAAATAATTAATTAATATTCACATTTGTTGTACAGTCTTATGAAATAAAGAAAATGAAAGTGAAAATAAGAGTATTAAAATTTACGTGACTTTATTTAACTTCTTCCTACACTCGGTTTTAAATTATTATTATATTTTATTTGAAAATTTAAAGTATAAAAAGTGAATATTGAATAAAAATTCCACTATATTAATATACATATACTATTTTATTTTGTTTTTCAGAGAGAAAACAAGTGTTATAGTACGTAAATGTTTTATTTCACATAACGCCAAGAAACGCATTTCATTTCCAAATTTAAACTTATTCTTTCGGTAGACACCCCACAAGTTATGATTCATTTTCTGTCCGACCTCGATAAACCCTAATAAAATTGGTAAGCAACTAAGTGAAAGGGTTTTATATGGTGTATGGTATAGCATATATTCCATTTTAATTAGTCACGTTAAAGGGAGATCGCGATGATTCGAAAACTCTATAAATCAAACAATTTTATTCTTTTTTTGCGAATCGAATTATCGGATTTCTAAAATCTTGCAATCCTCAAATATACAAAGAATAAAAATGTTAAAAATTTTATAACTATAAAGCGATCTCTGCGAAATACAACTAAATTATTTAATAACTTAATAACCCTCTATTGGCCTGGTTTACCAACTGTGTCAACAATATCCGCATGCCACACAGAACATATAATTAATTAAGCATATGGTTCTGGTGCTAGTTGTCAACATTTGTTGTTAACAATTATACAATTCAATGTTATTAATTGATAAGCACATTCGATTCACCCGTAAAATCGAGCAACCTTAGTAAATTTTGATATCAAATTAAT
Organism: Proctacanthus coquilletti; assembly: GCA_001932985.1. Lineage (NCBI taxonomy): Eukaryota > Metazoa > Arthropoda > Insecta > Diptera > Asilidae > Proctacanthus > Proctacanthus coquilletti. The sequence goes on from MNCL01000111.1 coordinate 52,390, forward strand.
TCCCACTTTCCCATTATTTACTTTTTTTTAAAGAAAATTGCTGGAACTCTGATTATTATTTAAATATTCGCATAAAAAAAAATACGAAAAAGTTTATTGTATTTACCTGTGACTTATTTTACCTGTTTGATAACTTGGAATTGTTGTCGCGCAGGTTCAATTTAAATTTGTTCATTACAAAACTGCACAATGCAAATGGGTAATATAAAGATTATCTTAAGTTTTGCTAATTTGATTGCTGCTTGGACATAATAACACTTAATTGTAGATCATGTAATGGCGTCGAGCATAACAAACACGTTATTAAAAGGGTACGAAAGCTTTACTTTGCATAACTTCGAATTCACGCATTTCATGACATTGTCTTCTCATCAATTAAGGTGTGATTTATTACGAAAATATGAGATCTAAAGATTTCACAAAATACGATTTGTTTCTAACAAACCGTCAAAATTATTTCGATGAATTTAATTTACGTGTTCATTTTACAATGATAGATTATTTTTGAAATTTAATATAATTTCTGTATTAAACTCAATAGTATTAAATTCTTCGTAAAATATCATAATCAAATAAATAAATTTTTAAATAAACAAACAAACAAAAAAACGTGCCTTTCATTAAATTAACACTTAATTAACCAGAACTGAAAAATTTATTTACGCAATTGGAACTGAAAAATATTACTCAATTATTAGAAATGGGAAGTGTAGGTTTTGAAATGATTCTAATAACCATATGAAAATAACTTAGTGAATATTTGAAAACCAAATAGATTTTTTTAATTATTATATTTAAAAAATAAATAAGGTGATACGATCAGCAATAAGCGTAACACTTAAAAAATTGAAAAATTACCTAAAGACTGGATGCTTGAAAATGATAAAAAGAAAATCTGGAGCGCGCATATAACCCCTCAGGCAATTGAACTGGTACTGAAGCTTGATCCATCCGAATTGAGTACTTAAAATAAAAGCAAGCTAGTACCTAGATAAAGATCTTCAGCTGGGCGCAACACTCAACTCTTAACTTGAGTGAGCCACTCCAAAGAAAGCTAGGTCATTACAACTGAACCCCCAAAAACAACTATAGGTTTCTAACTCTCTAAGTTCCACGTGGAGTCTCTTTGGTGCTCCCCTTATGTTTATTTTAAATAACATTCTGCACTGAAGTGGAGATTCGGCACTGGTCGAAGAGGTCGCTTGGGAACCTTTTCTTGGGTTTAATTATTTCTGTCTATCGAGGTGCTAGTATTACATAAAGTCGCATTTTTTGAACTGAAAGTACGACGCTTTATCGCACCAAAGAGATAAAATTGTAGAGCTATTATATCTTGAAATGCATTTATATACAAAAATAAAACTGAAGAAAGTTATCAAATTGAAAAACTTTTTTCAAAATAATGTTTTTTTGTTTTGTTGTATTTTTTGTTAAAATTAGGTGAAATCGTGCGGATATGTTTCAGTCAAGAAAACCTTTAATTCAAACTAAATTTAGTACTTTCTTTATAAAAAGTTTAATAGGGGTATAGAAACCAATTTCACTCCCATTTGGGGATTTAATTTTTGGATATTGTGCATAGTGCGAATTTAACCATACTTACCTTTGTAATTTTTAAATTTTGACCAAATAAAATATAAATTTTTTTTACCTAGAAAAGTAAAAACTCATATGCTCAAATGATTTTGAGTAGTTATAGAAAAACCTAATCCTTGCGATTTTTGTAACATTTTTTAAATATTTATCAAGTTTTTTTATTTTTATTTCATTAGGAGAATTTAGAATTTGTGCATATAGACGCTATCCTTGGATTTATCGTAAATAATTGCGATGTTGTATTCTTAGAACAAAAGGTTTCTCAGTGTTTTTATGTGTTTAGATTCCAATTAACTGTTTACCTTCAGTCGATTTTATGGGAACAAAAACTTACAAATGAAGAAATTATTTCAAATATATTATTAGCAAAAAATACACCTGTCGATAAAAGAGCCGCTGTAGTAAGATTTGTTCACCTGATTATCCGCATGAAACTGTTTCGCCTCCAAACATTTCTCCAGTTTTATTATTAAGATCTATTATTTGTTTCGCACCTCGTTCATTAGGCGATTTCCTGTGAGGCTAATTAAGATTCAAAAAAGCTGTTCGCACACTGATTCATGTTGGAAGCAAAACTTTCGTGTTAATAGTAATAAGGCACTTGAAATGCGCACGGGAGGAACTAAGCCAAACGAGAAGTAGTAGTGTAATTTTACCTGCAATTAAGTGTTTTTATGCCGATCACAACAAATTACAGTCAAGTGTTGTGGATCGATAAGAAAAAAATGTCAGAAATTCAGTTGAGATTGAAAAAGAATTTTTTCCTTATATCCCCAAGCGAAGATGATCGCAGACTTGAAATTTTTTAAAAGGCTATCTTTGTTAGTCAGTGCGATCAGTTTAGAACTTCTAGCGTATCGATTCGGTTTGTTTTAGAACAATGTTCAAGAATATAGGAAGATCGTTGGTGCTACGTGTCGCAACAGTTTTCACGGTCTTACTCTCAAAGTTTCCGACGTCTACTGCTTTAAATTCGTACTATTGCGATCCGGAACTGTGTAAAATTTGGAATGGCACTGATTATATATATGCTGAACACATCGGTTGTAATAACAATGGCACTTTGTCGGAGGATTGTCCAGAGGATGCGACATTGATGGAGATGACTCCACGGAGGATGAAATTAATTTTGGATTTGCATAATGCGGCAAGGAATAAAATAGCAATGGGAAAGATCCCTGGATATGAGCCGGCTGAAAGTATGCCACTTTTAAAATGGGATCAGGAGTTGGAGTATTTGGCGAGTTTAAATGTGAAAACATGCAGATTTGCCCATGATGCATGCAGGAATACTGGTAATGCATTATAATAATTAAAAATCTTGGAATAAATTAATATCTAAATTTCAAATATCAATTTCAATATTGTTGTCAAAATATTGTTTTCCCAAGAGTCCGAGTTATATGATTTTAAATTTAAAACTCGGTAGTGCTCGCATAAGTCCTATTTTTTCATTAAAACATAGGAACGTTATAAATTTTTGTGGCCTATAACAATTAAAGAAATGACTCCTGTTTTGGTTATATTATTGCATTGCAATATGTAAAATATGAATTCTGGACTAAAATCTATTACTCTAAATTTATACTGCAGCTTCATAAAAAAAAGTAATATGTAATATGCAGTTAGTTAAAAGAAAAATTATACTGCAGCGTTGAAGTGGTTATTATTATTAATCAAAGACGTGTTTTTTGTAATTAAATAATTAACTACATTAAATATTTTTACTGTGGTGATTAATTTATAGTAAATTAAATTGGAAATTTTTTTTTAGGATCTTATAATTGGATTGTTTTTGGTAGTTTGTTGTTGAGTGATTATTTCTCTTTTATATGTTGTTTATTTTTAAATTAAACTACAAGAAATAAATTCCATTTTTATAAAGAATTAAAAAAAAATAATATCAAATATTGCATTAAGTGGATTTAAATTTTATTAATAATTTCATTTTTTACATTGTAGTTTAAAAAGAAAAGATTTTTCATATGAATTTATGTAAATTTTAAATTACGAGGGAATATATTGGCTTTTAGTTATATTTTTGACTAGGGTAGTTGAACGTATGCTTGATTATATGATTGAACTACATATAAAAGCTGAGCTTTGAAATTTATTTTAAGACCTTTTTAGAATTGTGTATTATGAAGATTTCTTTATTTTAAAAATTAGCGAAGTTCCAGTATTCAGGGCAAAATATAGGAATCAGTTGGCAAAATCCACCATTTCATTCGAATTCAAAACGAATCAAGTTGATTGTAGGAATCTGGTTCAACGAGTACAAAGACGCCAATCAATCGTTCATTGATGCCTATGAAGAACATCCAGAAGGGTAAATTTGTTTATTAATTAATATCTTTTTTTAAGATTTATGTAATCATTCTAAAGTATTAGTCTCGGCATTGTTAGTGTCTAATCAATCACATTAGCATCGGAAATCAATTAAATACCTTTTCAGTAAAAAGATTGGCCACTTTACGATGCTTGTCTCAGACCGGGCGAAACGGGTAGGATGTGCAGCCATTAGATACACTGATGGAGACCGTGGTCGTGCCTTTCTAATGACCTGCAACTATGATTTCACCAGCGTATACACGGAACCCATATACAGGTCAGGGAATCCAGCTGCAAACTGCAGCTATAGTAAAAGTGCCAGATTCTTGGGACTTTGCGATTGGGAATATGATTACGACGACAGCGAGGAAAGCGACGAAATTGACAATGACATCGATATACCTGAAATTCTGTGATTTTTTGTTTTGTACAAATTTATATATCTTAGTATATAATACATGTTTTAAAAATTCTAAACTATATTTGGGTTTTAATATGTGTAGCGCTCCCTATACAAAATTTTATTATTGTATAAGTACAATTCCATAAAATGTTTAATTGCTTTTGTAGTTGTTAATCGACTTAGCCAATTACTTGAAAGACAAGTGTCGAATTTAAGTCAAAAGTTTTGGTAATCAAGAGTAAAATCCAATATTTAATTCTTCAATATAAGCTCATATATTTTTCAAATTGAAATTGAATTGTTTTTATACATCATATTCCTCGGAAGTGCTACAAAGAGCTGGATATTGAGGATGTTTTCCACTTTCGCACCGGGAGGCTGACTTGCCACTTTCGTAGATGGTATAATTAATAATGTTATTCTGAGGGTAGTTGCATGCGGTATAGTAGACAGTCATATTCCATTTGGTAGTTTGAACTAAACCACAACCGATCCGGGTGTTCTTTTCGTTCACCATAGCAGTAAAGTGTCCAATTGACCTGGAAAGATAAATTATTAATTATCATAAAATTTCCTTTTAATCGTAAGAAGAACTTACTTTCCATTTCTAACTTGAGGGAAACTTTTGATGTCAGCCATAGTGGCATCCGAATACTCTTTGGACCAATTTTCAATCATCAATTTGATTACTTTTTGCGGGGGTATGGCAAGACTTGAAGCATACATTCCTACATTTTGTCCAACGTACTTATATTTTGCGGTATTCCGGCATTGATCGTGCTTAATTTCGCACTGTTTCACATTGAGTTCAGCAAAATGAGCGAGTTCTTCATCCCAACTCTAGATTTTGAAAAGTAAGGTGTTAATAAATCCATTAGTATAGTAACACGTACGTAGTTGCGTATAACACGTATATATTTGCACATATATATAATATTAGACTAAGACTTACTACTGATCCCATTCTAACAGCTGATTTGAATCCACTTAATTTTCCAGATGCAACCTTATTCCTTAACTCATTATGATACTTGAGGAACTCTTCTTTCAGGGTAGAGAGATCAACTAGTTTTGTATCCTTACTGCATGTACTTGCAAACTCCTATAAGAAAACAGGAACGCATTAATAGAACTTGATCATAATTTACCTGCCTTCGACATACTCCCTTATTGTTGCATGCGATATGTTGACGGCCATTACACTTGATTTTACAATAATCGACAGCAGAAGCCAGGCAAATGATTGTTGAACAAATTGCAAGTAGTGCCTTCATATTGAGTCGGATTTGCTTATCGGAAACAACTGATGACTTTATCAGCAAACACCTCACCTTATATAGTCCATTTCATTTCTCGTTCAGTAAAAGTGCAAACAAACTATCAGAAGTATTCTGGAAAAAAAAATGATCCACTAAATTGTGACGTAATTAAAAGCTATAAGTCAACGTTCTCTAGCAACTTTGGTCATCTGTAGGTACGCCTGGAAAATTGTTAGTTCAACAAACATACCTCGAGCAGTTAATCGAAAAACAATTGTTTCGGCATTATTATGAAACTCCTGTGAGCTTTGCATTATGAGTAACAATACGTCTCGGCTGCTACTTACATTGGAAAAACATAGGAATTAGTTGTTGAACATCTTTTAATTAGTAAATAGAGGAGATCGAAGATCCCTAAGTTTCATGACCTCAGTGAACAATTGAAGTATAAGATAATCATGGTGAATACAATCCGCGTATTGCGTAACTATTGTGTGAAAGTAATATACAAATACTTTGCATACCGTCGTTTCTAATCAATAGTACTTACTAGTCATGCTCTTTCTGGCAAATCGATGGAATTACTGGAAAAAATTGGATCTCATGATTTAATCTCATGTAAGATATAATTTCCTAATTGATGAAGTACCCCATTTCAATTTTTAAAAGCCAACCCAATTACTTAATCTCCATTTTATAAATTTAAAATAATAATAATAATAATAATAATACTATAACTTTTTTTAAATAATAATATAATAGAACTATATTAAAATTACAAGATTTAAAAATATTTTGAATTGTTTTGAATTTCCTGAAACATGGCATGGCATCAGCGGCAGACAATTTGGAATTTCTCTTAGAACACGAAACAACTGGTCACAAGTATTCAATAAACTCTTGATATCGACACAAGCCTTTGGATAAGCTGACGCAAAGCATTCCACAGTATGAGAAGGGGATAAAGAAGAATCAAAATATTTTCATCATAAAAACACGCGTAAATTAAGAACTTAAAGTTGTTTTTGAAATGATGTTGTTGTTGAGTTCCGAAATGTGTTTTAGACATAAGTTCAATAAAATAATAAATGGACAACTGTTTCGGAAAATACTGGGGAATATGTGATGTAAAAATAAATTTCCAATTTGCAATAAATAACTAATTTAATAATCACTATTCTAACAATCCAGTCTTAGGGTTAATCCATGCCTTCTCTTTATAAGCACACAACGCATTGAAACGCGGACTTTTACCCGCTTTGCACGCGGAACCCGGCTCTCCTGGGACGTAGACAGGTCTATTCAAAAAGTTCGTGGACGAGTAGTTGCAGGTCATCAAGAAGCAATTCTTTTTGACTGCTTTGTTGGTGAAGAGAATGCAAGCACATCCCAATTTCACTGTCTTGTCGCCGATCATGGCTGTGAAATGACCAATCTTTTTCCTATAAATTTGAAAATATAAATATTTAGATTCTGTTTTAGGATTAATGAAATGTTTTGATTTACCCTTTGACTGGATGTGGTTTGTACGATTCTATGAATGTTTGGTCTCCATTTTCATGCTCGTCAAACCAAGCCTGTACTATTTTCTTGATACTCTCGTGGTATTTTTCGTAATTGGGCCAAGTACGTCTGATTCCGATGTTTTGACCAACATATTTGAATTTTCCTAGTAGAAAAAAAAAATTAGAAAAAAAAACAATTGTTAGACAAATTCATTTAAAGACGATATACGATAAAACTCTGAGAAATCGGATTGCATAGGAAAAGTAAAATGTTAGGTTTATAGTGAAAATAAACAAAACTTGGTTTATTTGAACTTTGTACATCCAGTGGTCAAAAAATAAAGCTTTTACAGTCTCGTTCATTTAAAAAATAATAATTTTGTAATATAAGCGAGGATAGCAGCTCTGTTTTGAATAATTTTAATTTTTTTTATAGAAGCTTTTGACCTGGATTTGATTTTGTCAATAGGCTCTTAGCAGAATTATGTTCTAAATCTTCAAAATCAAAATACAATTTAAACACAATTCTCAATGAATAGGAATACTGCTTGAATTTTATATATTTTATTTTACAATAACGTCATAAACAAATTTTACAGCCCCTTTATTGTTTCTTTTTCCGATTTTGATATAATTTTTTTGTGTTTTCACTAAAAATATAATTTTTTAAACTTCGATTTATTTAATTATATATATTTGTATGAGGTTATGAAATTTTACTCACTTGTATTTCTGCATTCATCGTGTGCAAGTTTGCATCTTTTCACGTTTAAAGTAGCCAAGTACTCGAGCTCATCCTCCCAAGAAAGTACAGACATTCGCTGTGCACTGGGGTATGAATCGACCTTACCTTGGGCGATGTCATTTCTGCAAGTGTTGTGTAAGTGAAGAATCAGCGATTTTATCCTATCGGTCATGGGCAGCATAAAATAGTCGTCACCGCAGTCGGGTGAGAATATTTCACTGTTGTTACATGCAATATGCTGTTTACCGTCGAGGCATAAGCTTTGCGCGCAATAGTCGTACGCCCCCACGCGGTAGGGTCTTACTAAATTTAAACTAACTAGAAAAATAACGGTCGTAATCAATATCATCTTGAACACCTTATCGTCTTCGAGAACTTAAATGAGGTGGGTTTTAGTGCACAAATCTTCAGAACTAGAACGTGACTTTTATAAAACTAATGAGTCGTTCAACATTTCGGCATTTTATATGCATTTATTGTTACATCTTTGAGGTATTCTGTTTCCTATGCAAGTTAACCTAAAGTGGAGGGTTTATGTTGCATCACGTCCGTTGTGTCTATTCGATGGACGTAAATCCGATTTATTTTTCCGGAAATTTTTTTTGTTTTGAAAGAGGAGAAAGTATGTATTATCAAATATAAAATTGTTACTAGATATGAATGAATTTACTTCCTGGCAAACGATTCAATAACAACTACGACCATCGGAAGTAACGTAAACTCGTAATCACTAGAATACGATCTTTTCTTGTAAGGGGATACTTTATAATTAATCTAAGACTGTCTACTCTTTATTCAGAACTTTTATTTCGCGGGGAGGATGTGACATAATTAAAGAAGCAACATTTTGAGATAGGAGTAACAGCTAACTGGTAAACATCACGTCGTAATATAACTGACCATTTATCACTTTATATGAGCGCACCTGAATAACCATTAGTAAGACGAACGTTTCAACAGTAGCGTGTTAAGAATTTTGTTTTGTGTTAGTCACGTAACTAAACATTATTTACGGTTTTGATAATAATCAATAAAGTAATAAAAAAATTTTTTCATATGTATTAAATGTATCGCTGTGCTCGGTGTTTAAAATTTTGAAAATCACTATGTATTGGATATAAAGGAATTAAAAGTTACAAATTTTGCAATCTACATTTATAAATTTCTAACATTCTTTGTGAATAATTTGCTAATTAAGCTGAAGTGAAATTCACAATTTCTTTTAGATTTACGCATAGAATTTAATTGGAAAAATATTCTGGTTTCTATTTAGGTATATTATTACGAGTATTTAAAAAAATTTAGTTAGTAATATAACAAACAATCACAAATTACAGAAGTTTTCAGGAATAATATATTTTTTTGTTCTTTTTAAACTGTAGACTTTTTAAATTTTAGTGATATATAAAAGACTTTTAGGAGTATCTTAAATATAAAAAAGAAATAAATTAAAAATAAGAAAATCTTAGTAACTCCTCTACTTTTAGGTGAACCTATGAATGTAAAAATAGCCAACTTATGTCCTGTAATGCTTTTTATAATTTTTAACCAATTTGTGATAAAATTACGTAGTTCCTATAATTTGCATGTCGTAAAATACTAAATGCAAATATTTTCAAATGAATTTCAAAGTTCAACAGAAAATGCTAACGATTTTCGAAAATAGTTTCGATCTAGTAATCTTCTGCTACAATTTTGAATCTAGTACGTTTACGAATCATTGACATTTGGTTGACATTTATGGCATCACGCAACACGTCAGTCAGTCGATGTATTGCTTCTGGAAGTTTTGATTTTAGAGGCATGGAAAAGTGCTGTAATTTCCGTTAGGATGGTTTATATAGGAAGAGGTAAGTCCCAGAACCTTCGTTACTAGCAGCTACTTATTTCTGGTGTGTGGAAGTGATGTCCTGGAATTTCATCTATGGCTAGACCAAAGCGAGCAAGTAGGGCCGCGGGCGGAAGAAATCTGCATAACAAAATTGTGAGAAATACACTTCCTGCTGATTTAATTTTCCTGTTTCTGAATTTCAGATGGCCGGGTGTACGAAAGCCAGCCGTGGGGACTGGAGAGAATTGTAGGTCTCTTTACTGGCTTTTTCGGATTGATTTTGGCCTTGTAAGTGGACTTTGACTTTTTACATTGTAATAAAATGCTGACCAATTTCTCTTATTGCCCCACAGTTTTCGGACGCTGGTTGAACCTCTAGCAGAAGGCCCAGCAAATTTCAACGATCGTCGTGGCGGTGGTGGTGGTGGAGGAGGAGGTGGTCGGGGAAATGGTGATGGCCGTGGACCACCACGAAATCGAAGAATTGGACGTGTAACAACGATTTCCGATTGCACCATTCCGGGGGGTGGATGAGCCAGGTAAAGTGCCTAGTTTAGGAGCTAGTCTCTCGGACTAGGCACAGCCACCCCCGTGTTCGTTTGAATTCGTGAGTCTTCAGTACTCTGTATGACGATTGGTCCGTAAACTCTGCCCTGAGGGGGACCATTCCGAAAAAACGTATTCGAGCGAACGCTCTATCTCCATTGATAATCCTACTGTAATAAATCCCCAATTCCTTTTCCTATATAATCTATGATAGTTTATAATTCACGAATATTCTAAATTGGTGTAAGATTCCTAGTTAAATTAATATACATGTAACTGGAAAACTGCAGCGAAGTTTTTATTTAAAAAATGTGATTGTACTTTGTGTAACTGATGGCTGGCAGATTGGTGAGACATATTTAGGGAAATTGACCCAGCACTAACATTCTCAAGTGTTTCTAACTCGAATTCCGAATTAAAATTTATCGTTATCCAATTGACTACATTGCGTTAGTTTGCAGGGAATTTGTCTCACGGTAACTTATACAGGTGACATGAAGAAAACATTTCAAACCGAATAGAAATCTAGTTTTCGCTAGAGGAATATTAGAAGGGAAATACATTGGTAAAATATAAAGGGCAAAGGAATTCGTCGTCCATAATCAGAATCCTAACTATTTTAAAATCGCTGAAAATTATCACGCCTCAGTCAATATCAGATGGAAAACTGGTGACAATAATGCTCCTCGACAGAGAAAATATTAAAAAGCTTCTGAAAATATCCTTCCAAGAGGTGGTGACTATAACTACAGTGTCGATCCATAAAAGCAATGCCATTAAAATCATTCAACAGGTAGAAATGCAAATATTACTTCGTGGGGAGACAGGGAGTCCTTGATTGGGTCTGCAGCTGAAAGTGTTAGCAGCGATAACAAAGGGAGCCAAGCGGATGTAGCTGCAATAAGGGACTGTCGCATTTTCGCTCAGGACGCTTCCTTTATCGCGTCTCTCCTTAGCAAACCATAAACCGAAAAGTTTCATATCAAATGCTAGGAATTCGTACACTGATTCAAATATATGCAAGGTTCAAACTCTTGGGGTCATCAAGCCACTGAAGTTTCGGAAATTTCTCGTTGTTTGGTAATGCGTAAAATTTATGCCCTTGCTTTTTTTTTATGTCATAATTAAGTTAAAGCCAGAAATTCATCCAAGCAGTTAAAGTCTTAAAAGTTAGACTCAAGCTGTTAAGCTCAGCAATTATTTCATAAAATTGTCAGAAAATATTTTTAATATATATTTATCGTGATACCTTTCAAAGAAAGTAAAGAGGATAATGCTTTCCAAATTTAATACTACATTCTCCTATGCTTTATTTCTTTTATTTATAGTTTTAGGGAATGATCATTGGTGTACATATCACCCTAAAGAGTGCTTTTTAATGGACCTTTAAAAGCCTGTCATTCGAATGCTCTAATTCCTCTAAAAATCCTTCGTGCATGCCACAGAAAAATGTGGAGACAAACATTTTCCGATGAAAAAAGAAAATCAATGCGAAAAGAAGAATTGAAAATTGCTATTCAGGATGCAACGCAAGCGGAAACTCGCAGGTGAATCAAGGATCCTAAATTCAATCAATCCAATCAATCCTCAAATATTGGTCCCTAATTGAAACACAAGCAAAAGATTCTTTCTAATTCCTATACGTTTCTCAAACAAGGAGTGTTTCCGAGTGTCCACAGATCCTTGTAATTCCCACTTTTTCCTGAGGAGAATGAGCTCTTCATCAGGCGGTTGGGATTCGTATATTGGGATTGGGATCCAGCAACAGATATCAATCCTTTACGGGAGGATAGTCGAACGGACAAACCTATTTGCCCGGAATTGTGGGCAAAGTTTACCTTAGCCACTGCCCATTAGGGATGCAAAACAACAGATGGAGTGCCAGTAAACGACCAGCCATATATAGGGGGCCAGGGATTCCAGTTGATTTGTAATTCGTATTCGAAGCACATAAATAAACGCAAATTCAAGATTCATCTGCCATTTATTAAATGATTGCACTGTAATAGACCTCTAGATCGGAGTCCCAGTAACCATGGCCACTATATGATTGTTCGTGTCCTGAAAATCAGATAAATACATATTTTTATTGGATCGAGCCGAATTTTACTAAGCCTGTAGATATATGAGGGAATGTGACACTAATCGAATGTACAATTGTTATATAATCTTGATTTGTAGCTAAATAACGAGATAATGCAGCTAAAGCAACTAAAATGATAAATTTCAAATATTTGACAAAGATAACATTTATGATAATCAGGCACCAAAGTGAAGCCTTGTTATAAAATTGAAGCAGAGTTTTCTATATTCAATAGACAGATAAAACTTAGGAATTATTAATTTTACGTAATTCTAGTTCACCGAGTGAAAATTCTGAAATTTAAAAATAAAACCGGATGAGACAAAAATCGACTTAAAGCTCTAAATATTCAATTTGTAATGCCTTACTCAAAATTAAGGGATTATGAAAATATGTCAACCTAATTATTTTGTTTATTCATTATTTTTTTCATTTATAGTAACTTTTAAATCAACTAAATTTAGAAATTATTAGATATGAAATATAGTAGTAAAAACAAAGTAATACAAATTTTGATAGAATTTTGGTTAAAACAAAATGAAGTAATGTTTTACTATGATTTTGGTATATTTAGTAAATTATCGAAAACAACCTCTATACGAATTAGATTCGATTAAAAGTTTATAAATTACAGTATAACAAATTATTGTAGTATTAGAATCCTATAGTTTCTTTGAGCTTTCCATAGTAGGTTACGAAAAGCCCAACTTTAAGTACACTGAAATGGAATGTATAGCTTACCAATTCTAGTTTACATCAACTCCAATGTCATAAGAATTGATTAAACCTTGGTTTGAATTGAAAAATCCTTAAACCGAAACACATTACGCATCGCCAATAAATTTCTAGAACCGTTGGTGCCCATAAATGACAGAGATCAGTAGAAAAACAAAGGATTTCATCTAAGTAAAAGGGCATTAAAGGTCGTCTCTTCCACTCCGGGGGAATACTCCTTAAATAAACACACAATGCTTAAGCTTATTTGTGTCGTTATCTTAATCACGCAATTCGTTAGTAAAGCTATATCCGAATCCTATCCTTCCACCCTTGTCCGGGGGGTATATCAGCAGAGTTCAATTCGAGTAGTGGTTCGGCTAAGCACACTGATTTGTTGGCACAACAGTGAGCGGCAAGTACATATAAATTGCAGCCCAAGGAGTCCCCAGAAGGAGACCCGAAGAAGAGCCCGAAGGAGCAAGACCAAGGCATATCCCCTCAGCTGGGTGCCTCCTCAGTTCCGAGGATTGCCACTTACAGGAAATGTAAATATAAATCAATTTCCTTTGAGGAGGACTCGTTTATGTGCATGCTCAGGATTTGATGCCTTCAGACTGAAGGCGGCGCGCCCTTAGATCACAGTTTGCGCCCGTATCAAAGGTTCATTCGTCAGATTTAAGATGGATCACTTGGCTCAATGAGGCCGGCAGTGGCAGACTTCCGTCTTGAAGTAGATCCGGACATCTTAAAAAGCCGGTCGGATGCCAAATTACAGACGGATGTGCCACGGGTCGAATCCATACTTAGGAATGGAAGGGCGCGTGGCACGCATTCATCATGAATTATGCATATGGTGAAACGTTTACCGGAAGTTGCTTATTCATTGGCATGATACGTGGATTTTGATATTACTACCCGTGCGGCGCTGGTGGGCCATGGGAATTCCGATGCTACTGCTGAAGGCAGAGAGTATTACAGTTTCTACCAACGAAGGTACTGGTGCACCCCATAGCGCTCAACATGATGACCTACAAATTTTCAAGCAATCACCGGCTACCAAATTTGTGAAGGTGAAGGTGTGCGCTAATGCCCATCGGGTTTCATCTCGCGAAGGTATCCCCAAAATTAGATCGAATCAATTCCCACAGTTCGGGCGGAAGCTTAAATTACCTCTCGATGAACAAAATAGGCCCAACTCTGATTACATTTAGATCATTGCTTAGGAGAGTAATTGAGGAATTCTACGAACAGAATGAATCAAGAGGCAGTCAATTTCTGAACACAGAAATTATGCCATGCTGTTCATTCCTTTCGAATGAATGAATGGAGGATGCCGAACTAATTTCTAACTCTACTTCAATGCTAAACAACCGAAGTGCGTAAGATCAGCAACCGAAGGTATGTAGTAATTCTATGTACTACTATAATATACTAATACATTATAATTACCCAATGAATTTAAGGGCTTATATTTCCTTGAAAAAAAGGGGCTTTTTTCTTTGTTATTCCTTTTTAATTTTTTATCATCGGAAAGATTAGATTTAAGAAAATATATAAATTAAACTTCATAAAATAATTGTAATGTTAGCTCTTTTTTGGTTAATTTCTATACCTTCGCTGGAGATCCGCCTACCACAGTCGAAATGAATGGTCTGCGAAACCTCAGTCCAAATTAGTTTGTTACCTGTGCCATGGAAACGTGTGGTGCACCGGCAATGTCGTGCATTTTGTCATCGAAATAGCGAGAACCGAAAACCGAATTTCCGAAACCGTATTTAATTATGTTAAAGAGATCCATACTAAGAGCCACAGAATATTTCCGACAGCCTTACCTGTCCGAAGCTATTCCACCGAATCCCAACCACTGACTGGATACGTCCTGCGGGCTTACACTAATCCGCTGACGCTCCCAGAAGCTCCCGTTCTCGATCCTTGGGCTCCGGACCAATAAATTTAACTTTAAAGCTTACCCAATTTGCAATAATCTCTCAAGTGGTTGACTCATCTGGTCCGGACTTTGGGGCTTGGTCATTTCATTGGGGTCGGGGAAGCGTCCATAATTGAGGAAGGATGCTACCGACATTATGATACAGCCTAGTATTTGTTGTTACTCTTGGCTACTGCATATGGAAATAGAACAGTGGAAATATGTGGAAGGAATTAATTATAACTAGGTTATCGTTTAAACGACCACATAGAACATTTAGTAAGAATTTACATTGTTACTTCCTGCAAGCTGGGAGACATTCTATTCCCGAGGGCTGTCTAGCCTATTTACAAATCGCTTGATAAAATTTGGTCTGGTTAAGATAAAGGATTAAATGGCATCAATTTTGACGCAACTGGTCATATATGGGATTCTTAGAAAATCTAACTTATTTTCTAGTTATGGATTTAAGAGAGAATATTTTTGTGATTTAAAAATCGATAGATTCTACTTTCTAGTTTAATGTCTTGACAAGCGAATATAGAGGTTTTCGATTTAACGAGGTTTTATGTTATTATGCAAATTTTCGTAGCAATTGAAAACAAATTGCTGCGAAAGTTTTCCATAATATTCGATTTAATTGGACTTTATAAAATTTATGCATTTATATAATTTTTTTTCTGTTTTGACCTAGATCTTAACGATAAACCAGGAACTCCCAGACAATTCACATTAAATTCTTCTGCTCCCTTAGTTTTCCAGGGAATCATTCAAAGGAATCTCATTATCTACTTGCAGGTGCAGTTCGTCTGATTGCATAAAAATTAGGAATTCGCTGGAAAATAAATGAAGCGATGAAGGAACACACCTTGGGACGGATAGAGGAATGTGTTCAGTTGATTGCTTTCACCATTTCTTTTCTCTAAAACTTGTCAAATAAAGAACTTTTCCTAGGCGAAAAGTTTCTACTCCGGAAAAGGAATTTTTGTTCATCCTTTTTTTCTTTATTTCAATGTTGATTTTAGTACGGCTAATTAATACCGGAATCGTGGGGATCTAGTGTAAATTTAGGAACCTGGAAACTAGCTGTGAATTACGACAGATCCACTTTATTCTAGAACCCTCGAAAGAAGCCTTTCTAATTCGTTACATATTAAGGTAATGGACTTTCAATGATAACACTATTACAAAATCAAATTACTCATCTCAGAGCTTTTCGCACTCACTTTATGCGAAAATTTGCACACTTAAATAGATCCATTTAATCATCAAATATTTCCGGAATTAGTATCCGATTAATTAAGATGCACTCGAACAGTATCTTGTAATTATTGCTTATCGAAGGAGCCACTTCTAGGCGCGTTGACCTCTTTTCATCGTAACGCCGTCGATGGAAAAGTCGGCCAATTAACGACTTTTCACTGATGCAACGAAATTCAACAGTGATGAAATTAAACGAAGATGGAATCTGCTGCTGATGATCCACATTGGATCATCATTGGAACATCTTCAGAAGCTTACCTGTGATAGCAAGCACAAACTATCTCAAATCAATGAATTCCGAATTTCTTTATATAGGAATGGTAACGTGATGAACACGGTACACAAAACCTTAATTCGAAATAGGTCACGTTTGAGGAACGCTGTAGTCGTCGTCAGTAGGAAGCATCAGGAACAGATGCTGGAACTGGGAAGTGCATCAACTACATCTGGAAATTGATTACTTATCATCGCATGCATAATTTCACAGAACTTCAGGTAATGTGTGCAATTGATGAATTCCTGGCCAAGGAAGGAATCCAAATTTAGCATTAGACAGACTTCCGTCTGTAAGGAGATCATTAGCTCGGGTGCACAGTTGATGAATGTGTACCGACGCAACGACAATAAATCGAAAGTATTCAACATTCCAACAAAACGCTTTGTGCAAGAAACGTTTGGATGACTTTTTGAAGTTGGAGCTAAATTTTGAGAGGGGAATGTACTTTCTTACCTTTTAAAATTGTGTAGTCCTTTGTTTTTTCTGTTTTCTTTGTAGATTTTAGAATTATTTACTGCAAAGTTATATACCATTTGTAATAGTATTATATGATTTATTGAAAGATTTGTTCCAAAAAATAAATAATTTAAAAACAAAATTTTATTGTTCAAAAAAACTTACAAAGAGAAGTTAAATTTTTTAAAAATAGTTTCAGTAACCTAAAAAATATCGTAAAAAAACAGGCATATGACTCGCAACCATAAGTTCTCAACAAGACTTTTCAAGGAATTCTCTGCTCGTGCCTGGGCACAAGTTAAGGGGTGAATTGTAAAATTAAACAAAAACTGGGAACAAAAAATAAAAAGAATAGGGTAAACAAGGAAATACGAAAAGAAAACAGGAAACTTATTCAAGACACACTAGCAGAGGAAGAAGTCAATAGTAATTTCAATTTCTATTTCCTGCTTTCCGGATCCTGTTGCGATGATCCACTGTAAATGTAATTGTCCCGGCCGGAAATCCCGGTGCCTTCGGCGTCCCCCAGCCACGGATATTGATTCGGGCACTCCCGACAGGTCTCCATATATCTGGTGTCACTAACGTTCGTGGACGGCACCTTAAAGGCCAAGGCACACTTGTTCGAATTGTTGCAGGGTTTCGGAGCGGAGGGGGTTCGCTTCTTACAGTCCCAGGCGTCGACGGAGCCCAGGTGTCTGGTCTCCTTCGGATCGGTTATCCAGGTGAGAGCCTGAGTTACTGTGACAAACCAAACGTCTGGCCTGGAAAATTGATGGAAAATTAATTTAAGTGTCGTGACGGTGACTTATTTTTGAATCTATTGGAAAGATAAATCCTTGCGAAAAGATTATCGTGACTGCCTTGAATTGTAGCCATTAGGTTGAGCTAATGTAGGTGACAATTCCAACAGGAGTTTATCTAGTAAAGATCCAGTAAAGATTCCTTTCACTTAACAATGCGTTAACTATTGGCATACGTTGAAAATAAAAATCAGAAAAAGCAAGAAATTACGTTCGACGTTGAGCTCATGCGATTTCAATAATAAGGCCCTTTGTTTTCAGTTTTATAAGTTACTATCCAATTGTTTTTTCTAAAGTTTTGGAGTTTCTTAGGTTATTGTAAAATATTAAGTATTTTATGTACTATATTTTAATACTAATTTAAAAATTTCATATTTTATTATTTTTCTCATTAATAATAAAAAATTGCAAATATCCGTTATATCTAGTATACCTCCCCTAGTCTTGAATAACGTATTTGGTTTCAGCTGACGTCATTTTTCGTATTGCCAAGAATCGGGAGAATAGACGAGGTATGGCTATTTGGGTGCTTCAGCTAAGTTGAGCTATTTAGTAAACATTCTCCAATAGAAATATAACTATAGAACTTAAAATTTGGGGATTATTATGATTGTTTTTTTATTTTCTAAAACAAATACGATGGGGTAGTGGTAAAGAATTTTTCAATTTTTTGGGAATATCTAAGAATTGAAATAAATACGCGTATTTGTAACAATATCCATGACGCAAGCGAAATGAGAATTCTATCTACAGTATATTCAAGATTGTGGGACTTTGCAAAAGACTCTACGTTCAGTCTAAGTCTCAATTGCACGGTTAGTCGCTTCAGACTAGAGGTGGCTGGCTGACTGGAAAATTAATGCGTCATAAAAAATCTGCAGACTTAGTAATAAATTGGACGAAAGCCAATAAACTATCACAACTATAAAAACTAATGGTTGTGGCGATATGGATTCCATGACGGGATTGGATTTGTGCAACACAACTGTAAGGATGAAAGTGTGGGCTATTGCCCACAACCGTTCGTTGAAATTTGTGATTATTTTACGGATTTATTGCAATCTAAATTAACTTCAACGTATTGGAACCGCAGTATTGATTTGCCGATCTATCCGGAAGATGTTGTAAAATACCATTTTTATTTGAACAAACAAACAAAAGTGCAATTTGCAACATAAAAATGGACTCGAATTAAATATTTCATGTTTTTTTTTTTATATTCAATCTTACAATAATAAATATAACGTGCTACTTCCAATATTTAGGAAATTGAAAAGGTTATTAATTTCATTTTGAAACTTGTAGTTTCGGTTTTCTAAATTTTTATAAAATATAAAAGAAATGCACACCAGTTTATTTAAAAAATTTCAAATTTCCTCACATTTTCCTTTTTTGGGATATACAAGTTCAAATTTATTCAATAGGAAATTAGAAATTTTGAAGACATAAAGAAAACTTTTATATAAATAGTAGTTACGTACAATATTAAGCTCATTTTATGTCAGGTAGTATGAGCGAATTATACAATTGGTAAAAGTAAACACATGATGTCATGGTCACTTCGTTGTCACATAAAACTCGATTGTAATATGTTTAATTAAATGTAAAACATGTTGAAATGAACGAGAACAAATTACTTAATTAAATTCTTATCGACCAAGGTGTAATAAACGTACCAACGTTCGTCTATTTGGTTGGTCACTGCGGAGAGAACACTTTCAACTATAATTTGTGCCTGACCAATGTGGCCACAATATGAAACCTTTCGCGTTAGCAATTAAATAGCGCTATTTACAATTGGTTAAATGAATCGGTCTAAACCACTTCGGATTAGTGTATAGAAAGTAATTCATGTTTCATTATCTGGAAATACGGACTATTTTCTAGCACGTATAGAATTTTTCAAAAATTCAACTGGTGGTTATTGTTTTAATATTTACACTGTTCCAATCTCTTCAAACGAAGAATTTGATAATCACAAAACAAAAGCTTCGTCGTGAGGTCGATAAGGGTCTGTTACGGCATTTAAATGGCAGAATCAAGTATAAAAACCACAGACAACCCCCACCGAGATCCGTGGCTAGTTGCTTTGTGTAAAAATGGTGCCTCCTGTTTTTAACAGGAGTAACAACCTCCTTTGGTCTATTAGCAATTTAAATAGAAGTCCATGGGGATCATAAAAAATTAACAGCTATAATTAACACCGGTGTAAATTAGAAACACCTGCCAATCCTTAGGGCTGTTGATTGTGGGTAAGGGGTGAATGGGTATAGTGGGTGGATTTGGCTAACTGAAGTGTTTTAATTACAACACCGATAAATGCTTTGATAATGGCTCCCTAGTCCCAGGTGGATCCAATGATAATGATGACGATGACGGTGATTGCAATGCAGGCCAGATGCCCAGAGAAAACATCTGGTCCAAACATTACTAGAATATAGGGAGAGAGTCTGCAGCCATAGCCGAGCGAAATTGGAGACTGTAACTCTTTTTATAGTAGTTTTCGTCAAATGTTCAGATAATAAAATACAGTGCAATGCACAATTTCAATTCCATCATTTACTTATAGCTATGCCAGTTGAATTTTCTTCGTTTACTTTTTTATCTCTATTGTTTCGTCTTGGGTAAAGGATCTTCTACAAAGATTTGAAAAGAATCTCCCGAAGAGAGGGAATAATTAACAGGTGTTAAGAATGGACCTTTTCTTCGAGGAAATTCTCTGTTGTACTTTCCTCACGCTCTATGTTCTGTTCGCCGCTTAATCTGGGAATTTGCATTAAAATAGGAAATAATTTGCTTGGATGGTTCCACTAATTGGAATTGTCTACAACTTTTCGGGTTGTTAGCCTAAGTTAATTGCACTTTTTTTTTTGCTTTTCTGGAATAACGATGAAAATACCACCTTTTATCAAGCTGTGTCTTAAGGGTGTAAGGATGAATTTAGAATTCGAAAAATGTAAATGCTCTTTATAAGGTCTTGACAGAAATCTTAAGTTGTCGTCGATGAAGATTACACATGAGTTAAAAAGAAACTGAAGTGTTTTGGTATCTCGTACTATTTATAGTGTGTTGAATTGAGGGAAAATATTTAAAATTTATCGACTTCATTTAAATAATAGAAAAATTATAGAATTTCACATAAACCCAACTTTTGAGGACATGAATTGTTTTTCTGTATATCTCTGTACTTATGACGTAAATCCGCATTGATCTGGTAATTGCAACATAGCAATGAAATACTAAAGAGAGGCTAAACATTGCTTTAATACTTAAATGCTTCAAAAGGCAAAAGCATCTTACACTAAAGAATTATATTATTCGACAAAGGGAAAATTACTTTGAGTTCTGTAAAGCCTGATGGGAGACAAGTTGCAATTGCTCCTAAGACAAAAGGACAATAACAAATAATATAAAAGTAACTCACAGGGTATTAGCCCAGTCCAGAAACTTGTGCAGACCCTTTTCCAATTCCTTAATTTGGAACCAATTCGTATGGAAAGGCATCATATAGGGGGCTTTGTTCTGTTCATAATGTCTGGCGAAGTCCTCTTGCAGCCATTCAAGCACCTCGTCTGCGTCCAAGTTGTGAAGAACACACTGATCCAGATAGGGACAATGACCTCCTTCGAAACCTTCTACGTAATGGGCATTCAGTGGGACTTCCCAAACTCCTTGGAAGATTTTCGACGGGCATGTACCACTCTTGCATTCATGCGAGATTTTGTAGTCCAGTGTATACGGCCAAACTGGTACACTGACTGGAGGAACTGTTACCGAACTGTCGTAGATGTATCCGAAATCTTCAATGACCTGTTTTGATGAGGAGTTTTAATGTTGTATTATTAATTTCATGTAATATTTTTAATATATATGAAACGTAATTGTCATATGTCGTGAGTAGAATTTTTTGTATTGTTTTTAAAAGCAAAAGGAGTAGTTTTTAAAATGTTTATCCATTTAGGTTCTCATCATGTGAACGTCGCAATCCAAACTTTGGAATGTATATCGCTCTTTCAAAACTGGTAATTAGGTTAAAACATTCTACTTTTACTCAATTATGTATGAACTGGCCTAAATAAATTATGGGTCCCAATATTGGTGCTACACTTACCTTGTATTGTGTATTTCGACCTGGTTTCAAAAACGGTGCTCGCATTCCGACAACATCATTCGTTGAGATGTTAGCAAAATGCTTGAGGATTTCCCTCATTCCAATCATTTCACCGACCCACTCTTCGTATCCTTTATCCTGTAGTCCATTCTGAAGCGAGATTGTTTCAGTTGCAATCTCATGTCCTTCGTACGCGAGAGTCTGGATTTGCTGATAGTTGCTGAAAAAGGGGGAATTTGTATTTAGCATCAGTTTTAATTATAAGGCGGAAAACCTCATGTCATCCCGGTAATTCCGGTTATCCCGGGAAGGGCATGATGGTAATTGAGACCAGAAATTCAAAACAGATAGAAAAGGAAACCGGTTGCAGGGACAAATTTCGGAGGAGCATTCGCCATGAATGGTGCATTAGATACGACTCAGTGTATCACATCAGCGACTAGTTAAGTCTCATTAGAACACGACCCGCAGCAGCGGCAGTAGTAGCAGTAAGCAAAGTTATTATGTCGCCTTTGTTTTCGTTTTCCAGGACTCTGCTGCCGGGTCAAGACCAGAATTCTAGGAGAGCTTCTCCTGGATGAGGAGGATTCTTATCCATGAAGAAGAGTTGGATTATAACTGCATGTAGACAAATGTAGTCTAATGTTTGCTGGGTCCAGATCCGGGTTTTAGATGTTTGGAAATTTTTTTTTGTTCGTAGTATAACAATAAAACTTTAATTGAAGCAGTTGCACACTGTTTGGAACAACTTTGGTGGCATCCACCTATAGGATGCTGTGTATTTCCTCCCATCCTTGCGCCTCCTTAGAAAACTCCTGGGCAATTGTATGTTTTGGGTTTTCTCAGAAAATTGTTTTCTTGTCGACCACGTGGAAGAGAGAGCTGCGATATGCGCGGAAGAATCGCCAGAGCATATAGCATTTACTTTCTGGGCCACCTACCACCATAGACGTTGTTTCTTAAATCGAATAACGTCGTTAATACCACGTTATACCACGAGGTCATGCAGCAACGCTCTTGTACTTACGAGTTTTAATTAACACTAAAAATGGGTTCCAAGGGTATGGTGCGGAACCTGAAAATTCTTTTTTTTATAAAAAGTAGACCAAGGATTAAGAGAGCTGTGATAGGAGTTTTCTTGATACAGGGGGAAGTGACTAATGTTTATTTTGTCCTCCTGCTACGAAAGGGCAGGTCTGATTATCACGAGCCGTTCCTTGAAGAAATTAAACCGGGAAAAGTCTCACGGACAGCAGTAACTTTTTGCGACGTAGGTGCTTCCCGATAGTACATTCTCGAGGAGAGGCAAATGAAGCAATTTAGGTGCGGTTTTGCACCAGAGCGTCTTCAAATAGTTCTAGGATAATAACTAAGGACGAACAACTTGCAGATTTCTTTGTGGATTTTTAGTTGTAAGTTTAATGGGGCCCTAACGTGACACAGGTTCCTAACGTTTACGTTTTTATTATTTTTTGGAAAGAAACTTAAAAAGGAAAAGAGCTCTAGCGACTTGAAGTTATATATTAAACATTTGCTTAGAGCTCTTAATAAATTTCTCATGCATGCTATTTATAAATTGTTTTTATTACTAAATGTATGTGTGCGTTATATAATTAAGATTTAAAAATAAAATCCATTATTAAACAAATAAAAAATTAAATCATTATTACTTGCAGGGTATTTCGCTTTCTTTATTTTGCTTTAAGGCCATAATACATTCAAAATCGTTATCACAGTAAAATATTTCAATTAAAATAAATTAAAGGTTTACAATAGATTACTTGCTAAATTTATTTGTTCCCGTTTCAAGATTCTCAGGAATACAAATGCTCCTTAACTTGGTAACAACTCAGTCAGTTTTATTGGTGCGCGAAGACAAATGCAATTTTCATCGTTCCAAATAAAATTCCATAGCACAGCATTTTAAATAAATTGCGAAATTTCGGTGGCAATATGCCTTCTAAAAAACCGTGGTGTTCGTGCAAAGCCCTACAATATATCTTTGCATGTTCAGAGTTTTGGACGAAGTTTGGCTATTACCTGAAACTTCTAATGAATACACTTCGCAAGTATTAATTAACTCGGCCTACAAATGAGCTAATGAATATATTCATAAGTGTAGAATAATGGCTGTGCCTGCTGGCGGGAAATTTGTTACGTTTTAAGGGGCACTTGAACAAATTTGAGACATAACACATCCAGTGTATAAGAGCGACCGATGTGTGAAACTTTGCCATATACCTGAAACGTGCTCCATCTATGGTATATCCCACCTTAAGAGCGATGGTGCACTGTATAGTGGTACGGTAGGTTGATGGAGCAACGTGCGATGCTACACCTCTCTATACGACGGTGTTCCTTCATTCATTATTACATGTGGAGCTTCTAGGTAAAATCCTGGCCATAAAAACGCCCGGGTCGATATGCAATTGTCGGGGTCTTATCACGACTCTGATGTGGTCATATTAGCATAGTCCCAGCACGTCCATTTGAATGGCAGCTGTTTGACTGAAACCATTACCAAACTTTGGTCATCAAAAAGTAGTCCACAATGTGGTGCATATTCCTCAGTCCTCGCAAAGGAAATTTACGAAGGTCGTCCAGGGACAATAGCACTCTTGAATTGTTCTTTTTTATCTTGACAATTCGTGCAAACTCTTTTTTCCAACTTAACATTCGATTTTTTCGGAACTAATTTTCATACTTTTCCCACATTAAAAAAAATTTTTTTATCTCTGTACCACATTTCTTCCACCGGTTTCCTTTTAATATTTTCAACACGAACTCATTAAGACCACGTGTAGTAGGGTAGATTGTAACAACTTGTGAACTTATAAGTGTAATAGGAGCCACACTTCATCTTTGAGATTTTATAGATAGCCGAAAAGATCATAAAAAATTATATCTTACCTGTATTCGTGCGAAATGAAGAACGTGCCCTTTATGCCGCAATCATTCGGGTTCTTCCTTTTGCTGTTGAACACCCGCTGGTAGTGGTCGTAATTATTCAAATTTATAGCCCCATCAAATGTAAGCATCACGATCTGTGGAATCTGTAAGAAACGTTAAAAAGATTTAAGTGAAAACCTGAAAATTACATTTCATTCAAATTGATTCTTGTTACTCCCAAGAAATCGCACCTGAAAAAATCTTTTCGGGAATTTCCACACTATGGTTAGGGAATGCCCTTAGGTAAACTATTCAAAGGTTACCTTGAATGCTTTTAGCACTTTATTTCATACAAAATTCAGTTGGTGTGTTTCTCACATGAAACGATGTGATTTTTAGTGAGCAAAAAAATTATTTCAAGGTTATCGAGTTATTTGTTGAGTACTTTTTTTTTTAATTAGGAATATCATAGGTATATGGACAAACACCATATACGAAAAAAATTAAAATTTGAACTCGTAAATATTTACATATAAATAAATTAGCCGTTGTATTAACAAGTATATCTAGCTAAATTAAAACTTTAAATTATATTTGATGAAGAACCACCTGATCTGATACATACCTTTATTGTCACATTGCCATTCAAAACAACCTAACGAATTTCTTGCAAAATTCATAATTAAAACGTGACTGACTCCCTATTAAAATTTATGCCGTATGGAAAAGCACGTTTTTCTATTGTCTCTCAATCGTGCAAGAAGTTCTGTTCGCTTTGCCCTTAGAGCTTCTTTCGAGTTTAAATATGGATTTGCAGGTCATGTACTGTATTTATGGAATATTTTAAATTCATGTCTTTGGATGACCTATAATGCCCAGAATTATTCTTTTGTTACAATCGTAGTCAAAAAAAAAAATAAAATCTTGAAAATTTTCTTGAGAACAGCATTCCCACAAATCTTGATTTAATAACATTTTGAAAGGCAAAAATCTCGAATTCCATGAGAAGGGAGTGGGGTGGCCTATTATTATGATTGGGAAGTTTCCTCCAGTCAGTCTAGACACAGAAGATGATTTGTTTTGTGAAATGCGAAGAAATAATAGGAACCCCTTCGACTGTGATTTTCCATTTACTACAAAAAATTTGATCTTCTACCCTAGAGTTTTCGGGCTTGTAAAAGCAATGGTACCATGAAGCTAGACTGCTTCAATTTCGCCTCTCGTTTTTTAACTTTTCAATGCTGATAACAAAAAGGGGAAAATCATGGCGACCAAGAGGCGAAAAGAAATCTTACCAAGTTTATCCTCGAACTCCTGAAGGCGGTGCCCAGTGAACACGCCGGATTATAGTTTCCTTGCCTATCTGTATTCTGGATACTCTGGAGAACTGTGAAAGGCATTGAAAGTTGTCGGCAAGGGTGTACTATAATCGAACCGAACAAAAACTTTTCATTTTCTTTCAGCGTGTTCGATGAGGTTGATAAAATCTAAATACCAGCAGCGAGTTCTCGAGGTGCTATGGCAGCCTTCGTTCCTTACATCTCAAGGAGAACTCTAGTAAACTTGATTGGAAATTTCATTAAGTTTCCTTACTTCTAATTAGGTTGTTCCCCTTGATCTGATTACCTTATCCCTCTCATTCAACTAGTTCGCGTTTTTCTTTTTACTTTAATCAATTTTTCTCATGCGATATCGTTCTAATCGATTTGAGTCACCCTTCTAAGGGTGAAGTTCCTTGGATATTGAATTGCTACATATTTTAGCAATTTCCTTCGTACGATGAACGAATTTCTCTGAATTTTATAGAAATGACATTTACAGACATTGATGTAATTTCTTCTGTCCAAATAATTGATATTTGGTATTTGTTTAAAAATTTTATCTTTGTTTTATCATCAAAACATTTAAAAGAATATATTTATCAGTAGATTTCCATATACATATTTCTACAATTTATTATAAACGAGAGGCTGGAGCTTTCTTAAACGAGTTTGTTTACGAAATTTAATTAATATTGCCAGTTTTAGTTCATTATCAAATTTCAAAAGTTCTTTGATTGTAACACCCATTTAAAAATTCCTATTATTCAAAGATAAAAACCAGAAAAATGTTTTCCGTCGTATTTTTTCTTATCGCACATTTAATATTCCTTGAGTCAGTCCATAATCAGCAGTCCTATAGTAATAATCGTGCAGTGTTGTTCATCATGGAATTAAAGAAGGAACTTTTTATACTTTCCATAGTATTTCTTCCAATTGTAAATAGTTTCGTGTGGGAGAAGCAAATTGAAGATAATTTGTTTATAAAAATCTATGTAACTGGGGAAGATCATCGAATGAGAGTGAATTTTTATTCGGATAAAAAGATCTTGCTTACAAGTATCACCTTGGACGAATATTTTGATCAAGATTCTGATATTGATTACGATCCTATCGATCTTACTATAAGAGGCAGAAATGGTCAAAATCTTAATCTCCAGTTCGAAAAAAATATTTCTTACAGTGCTACGATTGTTACATTCCGTCGCAGAGCAAAACTTGGACAGAGAATTCAAAACTGTTTCTATTTGGACATTGGTCAAGTTAATTGGTATGGAGGTCCATTGATCTATCGTCAGCAATATTGGCCATTAGAAAAAGCCACCTTAAAGGACTATCCCTGTGTAGTAAGACAGGACACAAGCAGTTCTGCTATAATTGAACGGTATTGGCTGAATTCTAGAGGTGTATCTATTGAGCACAATATTAGAAGTCCACTCTTCATTGATCAGAATACTGAAGAGTACGGGAATCAGATCTGTTTTACTGCCGAAATTAAACCATCCTATACAACCCTTCAATATTCGGATTACTTTCCCTTTGACTATTTTCAAAACGATGTTTTCAATTCCACAGATTATTAGCACTACTTTTTAATAACACAATAATTTTGAAATATATTTTTGATTTTATTCTTTTGATTTAATGTCGTTATGAAAAATTCAGTGTTCTTTAACTTTTAAATGTGATGAAATTTGAAAAACAGAAAATATAATTTTTTGTGATTTTTGATGAAAATATTGGATAGTAAACCTTTAGAGCAGGTGGTTAATAATACAAAAAGGGTAGTTATACTTTGTAAAATATCCGAAACATGTTTTCTTCAACCTTAAGGAGATGTGTTTACTGCCAGTCGGATAATTTACTAAATCCTCAAAATTGCCGCAATATCAGAAAGGATAATAAAAGAATTACCAAGGAAAAATATACCAAAATCTACGGTAATAAATATATTCAACGGAAGATATAAAATCCAAAAGGGGTGTCAACAGAAATCGCTTTTCCCAGGGAAGCACTTTCAAATTTCCAATGCAAATCGAAACGAATTTCATCTCCCGATCGAATCATATGATTGAACATGTAACTTACATTCTCTGGGTCCAGGCCGCCGGGGATTGCAGTACCGTCCTTCGAACAAAAGCAATACGGAAGTTCACATTCAGCTGGATTACATTTGGTTGCCAAATCAAGTGGGGCGTCTGTCACAGGTGCTGGGGCTGCAAAAGAATATGCGATACAAAAAAGGTGCCATAAATATAATAGAACAAAAATCCTTTAAGAGGAAATTCCAGAAAAGAAATGGAGAAATGTGGCAGTTTTTACTGATTTCAATATGAAAGCCTGAATTT
The DNA here is from genome assembly GCA_001932985.1 of Proctacanthus coquilletti. Lineage (NCBI taxonomy): Eukaryota > Metazoa > Arthropoda > Insecta > Diptera > Asilidae > Proctacanthus > Proctacanthus coquilletti. Next base: position 80,799 of record MNCL01000111.1, read on the forward strand.
ACGGCTTCCCGAAGGGCTATACGCCCGCTTTGGGATTTTAAATTATTGTTCGACCGTAACACCATCTGCCCGTAAGAGTATCCCAGCAGCGGCATCTACCTGTCGCCTTATCAGATGTTCTTCGGGAGATGGAAGGTCCTAATCAATATTTAAACTTACTTGTTGCAATGGGTCCACATCGCGCCTCGTTCTTAAAGGTGCAAAATTTGTTTATGTCATCGAAGTAGAGCCCAGAGGGACACCTGTTCACATACGGGTACCCGTCCACACACTGAAGTGAGAAAATAAGTCGTGAGTGAAATTAATCAACTCCTCCCGCGGCGGTAACGTGACTACGTGAGTCGTCGATATAAGTTGGCAGAGGGAACGTGACCGGGGAGGTACCTGAGATAATTACATGCTCGTAATTAGTATTGATACACGTACCTGATAAAATCGCCTACAAGTGTTCGGATCTGCATAGTTCCCATTCCCAACTGTTGTGGGACAGGTGAACTCCTTCTCGTCCTTTTCACCTAAAAAGACATCAAACATATAAAGTTAAGGCGGCCATTGCTTAAAGCTGCCTTATCATCTCTATACCACATGCATTGTAGGTGAATAGGTGAATTATTTATAGCTACAAGATTAAATCTGTTAATTTTTGATGTCAGACACAAGTTTGCTTAGTAAGGATTTAAGATGATTCCATCGATCGAGCAACCATCACAAGATTACAAGCTTTCTGTGGTCTGTTCTAGAGTACAGCATACGAGGATGTTAAGTTAATTTTCTAAGAGCACTTGAGATAGTTGGCTGACACCTGTGCACATTACGTGAAACATAGTTGAGTACTTCAATCATTTTCAATCACTTATTCTCATCATGCATAGCTTCTAAAGCCACAAATACTCCTAGTTGAGCATTCCTTTACACAAGAGAAAGGTTTTGATAAAACGTCTTAAAATCAATCATGTCATAAGAAAAAAGTATAGTACATGTTGACGAAAAATGTATTTAGAAAAAGAACAACTAGAAATAGGACAAAAAGGCATTAAGATGAAAAGTTTATATTTTATAACGATGAAATTGAGGTTTCTTAGCGATGGATCTAGAATACAGGTAAAGAAGACGACAATGGAACTGGTAGGTGGTGACATTAAGTGATTTGCAGAAAGGGAAATGAATGGGTTAACTACGAATTAATTGTGTGCACAGTGGTTGTTTCAATTGTGGATTTACCTTAATGGAATCCAACTGAACCAATAATGTAATTATGATGCGGAATTGATGGAAACCACATAATTAATCGCTGCCTAATCATTGAATCAATGACGAAGCGACCATTTCTTAAATGGCTATTTATGTCTTACTAAATTAAGTTAGATTTAAATTTTATTTTTTATATTGACTAATTGATTTTTACGTATGAACAGTCTTATTAGAAAATCTTTAGCATGAGCCTAATGTCTTCAACTTACTTAATTTTTGGGAAAAGATTCACGAGTGATATTTATGATAAGATATATGGAATTTAAAATGGTTTAACAATAGTGTATCAATAATTTCAGTAATAAATCGATACATCTTATAAATGAGCATTGTTTCGACGAACCTTTCAGAATCTCGGCAAATTATAGTTAAATAGTTTTACACAGGTATAGGTAACTTGTTCTTGTTGAAATCATCTCAATCCTCTAAAAGGGCAAACATCCAAAAAGAAAAATACGTTTTAACCACCAATTCTATAAAAACTTATTTAACTTCTCGCATCGAAAAAAGTGAAATTATGTTCGGGACGTGACACCCTATAGAATATTCTTTGATCATTTCAGTGAGAATATTTTTGAGGTTTTTAGCCTTTCAGAAACTTTCAGGTTCGCTCTTATCGGAAAAAGCGAATAAGCACGTACTGGACGGGACAGCAATTTACAGAGTGAGCGTGGTCATATTTTCCCGGCTTCTCCCGACATCCCTAGAGTGCTTTTATGGCAGATATTTTCATTCACACAAATCCTCTGTTTGGCTAAATAAACAGTCTGTGGTAAACAGAATTTGAATGGCAACAGCTTGGGCGTACAAATGAAATTTTTTTGTCCGAATAAATACAAATTCAATATTAATGAATCTGCGATTATTTGAATTTTTTTCCTACTAACGGGCTACTATTTTCCACAGTTGTGTCTACTAAGAAATTATTTGGGTATTTTTAAATTTAAACAATTTACGTGAGAATGTTAATTTGACTCCAAAATTTTAAACTAAGGCATAGTACGCAATAAATTTGGGTTTATTAATTTTAAATCTACTTAGTTGAACAACTAAAACAGAATTTTAGTGAGTTATGTTCTAAATGGAAGATTAAAAATTAAAATTATTTATTAATTAAATTATTAATTAAAAGACATGTTAAAAATATAGTTTAAAATTGTTTACGACGTAACGTTGTTGACACGTTACGGGTTATGAAAAGCATAAAAAATTAATACTGAACACTTTTCATGAGAGATAATTTCGCATTAAATTTATTTGGCTTTTATGCAACAGCTTAATTTCAATTACGATTTCAATTTCGAGCAGAATACTGTGCTTGTTTGTAAGTAGAGGATTAATGAAATAAACAGGCGACTAATTAGTTCAATTGCGTACAGAATTACTTCGTGTAGTATAATAAAATCAGGAAATATGTTCTTCGAATGAATTAACTTGTCGAAAACTGAATTAAATCCAGTCTTGGGGGGACGATGGTATCCAAAACTTCAAAACCCCTCGTAAACTGAAGCGATGAGGAGAATTATTGCGCAGCGGTGTCGTAAGAATGGAAAAACAAACCAGAAACCAGTTAAGAGCGTGAAAACTTTGTTAACCTCGAGACCATAATTCAGAAATTTCCCCTTTTGTTGGACCAAAAATGGATAGGAAAGTGTAACATTCGCGGCGAGAACGGCAGGAGGAGAGCAGCATTTTATTGTTTTTATTGTTTCCATCGCCATAGGATCCTTAACGCGCCAGACAAAACAAGATGTTTTTTCGCAGCCTCAGTTGTTTCTGCAGGGATATCAGTTGAAAAGTGAACAACAAATTGCGTGGTGAAACCATAAAGTTGTGTTAATGGTAGACCTCATAAAATATGAAAATTCCCATCGGTCCTGGTTGCTATTTCGGTTCCAGCTTTAATTTGCATGCGGCAACCAGTCAATTCTTTCTTTCAACGAACTTTCTGATCTACCCTCGATTGTAGGGTGCTGGACGAGGGCACCCCCTCCCGGGCCGCTTTATTACACCTCCGAGTCCATTTAGAACTGCTTACAGGGCCAATGGGCTAAATCGAATATCCAGTGGTCATATTTGGCTATTTCATTGTTTTTTTATGGCAACTGCCCTCTAGGGCCTGCAATATATGATCGGCTGGAATACTGAAAATTTCATAACAGAAACCCGAAAATTGGCTTATATTGGTTTTATTTTTCATCATCCTCAAAGGCTGTCTGAACTTCTCATAAATATACTCATTGGGGGTCTATGGTTGTGCCGGAATGGAGCTGTTAATATCAGTTATCTACGAGCTTCATATTTTATTAATTTCAAAATTTCATTATCAAAAAAGGTGTCACTAATATGCACCATAATTTTCGGTTGAGCTTTATTTTCCAACGCGCAAAATATTTTGTTGGTTTTAATAGGATTCGTGATGAAAGACGCATTCCTCTATATTTACTGCTTTTATTATAATAAAAAAAGCAGACCTCTTACTGTTGCCGCATCCGCTAAATGAGTTATTACAATAACATCACAACATATAGCTTAATTATTTTACTTTCCTTTTTTTTCATCATAAAAGCAAATATTTTCAATTAATTTTATCCAAGTTAATTGAAATCTCGCTTGTGGTGTTCGTACGACTCCAGATTAACATAACCCACTCTCAGCCAGACTGTCTTCTTGATAATTCTTGGGGTGAGATAAATCATTCGAGGTGCATAAAGACCTCAACCTCAATAACATATTAAATTTGGTGCCCTTTTATTTTTGTGGTGAAAATAATTCCAGTCATAAACAATAAAGCATCGCTTTTACTGACAACTCAAAAGAATATGTAGCATATTTTAAGATTTTCATGGAAATTTAACGACCTATTCCATATTGTGAATCGCATAAATAAGACCGGGTACCCTGAACTTGTGTTTTTAAGTGCGATACTTCACCCCCATCATACTCGTTAGAAGACATGTAAACATGCTATAAAATTTGAAACGTGCCACAACTGAGAGCCATTTTACTGTCTTCCTATTGGAATTTAATGATTTTCGAACTGGCCCTGATTTGAGAAATGATTTACTGATACCTTCAAAGTGCTTTACGTTCCCCCGAAGTGCTCAATAAATTCCGGTACCATGAAAAGCGGGCGAAGTTGTTACATTTGTGCTCTTTGGAATACATTGAAATTTTATATCCTGTACGAAAGAATACCTGTACTCCTGTTCCGCATTCATTCCAGGAGATTGAGAAAAATATATTGACCTAATCGAAAAGATTATTTCGAGGAAAAAATCATATTAGGAAATAGTACGTCTCAAGGAGGATAACACGGAGTCAAACGTGATATATTTCAGGTACATTGTTATTTCGAGTAAAAAAGTAAAATGGTGTTCTTTAATATACACCTGGAATATTGAGGATTATGAAAATTTTAGAGAATTAACAAAAATTCTGTAAATGGGAATTATAATTATAGAGATCAATAAAATTTATATCCGCAATTTTGAACATTTTATATTTTGCAGAAAATGTTCAAATTTGTTTCTCCACATATAAAAACTGAAAATATGTATAAATATGTTTAAACTCCTCTTTTATTTCGAAAAGGTACACTTAAATACACACCTCAAAAGCAATAAACTAATTTTTTTAAATTCTAGGTTTAATGTCTCTAAATGGAACGAGGTTACATTTTATTCAATTATGTTTTTATTTTGTCACGAAAGTATTTAGTGTAATTTTAATTACCGTGTTTAATTTAAAATCCAAAACAGTTTATTACAAAATAAAACCTGTTTAGATTAAAATCAAAGTTATTTTATGATCAAATGAAAACACATCGAAATGAAAAACTACAAAAAAATTATGTAAATCCATCAATTGGAAATCTAAATTTTTTTTAAATTTAGTAATAATATTTTCGCAAAATAAAAGAAAAAACAAAATGTTGTTGTTGCAATTCACAGAAAAAAAGAGTCCAAAGAAGCAGAACAAATTAAGATAAATTTGAAAGCATTGGTGGTTAACAAACGTACTTTCATCGGATATTTCCACGTTGCAAGCAAATCAATTGAGACGTCTTCACAAGTGACACCACAAGATCGGAAGACATCAACAATACTTAAGAGTGTTGAAGATGATGGTCTGTAATTGTGTGTGCTTAAAAAGAATCCCTCTTTTTTCCCGCACTCAGTGCTCATTATACACCTAATAATATATTCAAGAAATCTGGCATGACGTGCATAGAGCACTTTCAGGTTATTAGATTTTTAAGAAAACTTAAAAACGAGCTCATGATAAAAATAAATAAAAAGATGACTGGCAGAAAAGAAGAAGCAAAACGATCATATCATTTCATGTTGTGCATCTTTCACTCTCGTTTTCAAAAAAATGAAAGTCCAAAAATTACCATAAACGACGAGAAGCAGGTTAATTACTATAAAAAGTAGCAATCGGACGCTAGGCGGATGCGCGACTTTGGTTAGCATTTCTTCACTTTATATTATGGCTAAGATTTGGGTTGCACTGCACTACTTCCGCTAAACACTTAATATATAGTGACTACTATCTCTAAAATTTACTTAAAGTAAAAAAGGACAGCTATTGCTGAAAATCCATACGGTTCGATAAAATTCGCGTATTGTATGAACCGATCCAGGTGACACGACACTGTTGACTGAGGTAGGTGACTACTTTCAGAGAGAAATTTTACGATCATGACAAAGACGAAAGCAGCGGCAGCTAGTAAATCGGCCATCTCTTTAAAAAGAGTTCTTTAGCGCGTTAAAGAAACGCGAGGAAGGCGGCGTGGCTATGAGTGTAAGGCAACCACCACCTTACCAACTTCTCACCGAACCTTACCATACCTATCTTTGCATACTCATGACTGCTAACTTTTGCCACCGTACGCGATTATACGAGTATTAGCGATCGCGGCTAACCTGAAATTAAACCGTATAGGTAGCATATGCGGCAAAGTCGATTAAAGACTGCTATTGCTACCTCTAACTTCTTTAAGACGTTTTTCTAGCCCTTGACGGTTCCACTATGTCTGATCTGTGATCGCGAGAAATACCGATCAATTGGGAAATAGACGTGTTCACTGATTATACAGCCGAGTTCGTCGTGTTTACCACGATGAAGTTCGATTTCGTCAGGGAAGTGCATTCGTACGATTACTAGCACCTATACGATTAAGATGTATACGCCGCGATCACATGGTTGCTTTCATTTCTGGATTTTCTTGTTTCTCAACCAAGGTCGTATTCGGCCTCGGCGAATATTATTATTATAAGGCGCCAAATTACTTCGAAGGTCAGAACATGACTACTGTCTACATTCTTAAGATTTTCAGAATGATTCCTTTAACCTTTAAATGTTTCAGAATGCTGCTCGTCATGCTTTACTTTCAATAAAGCCGACAATTTTTACATTTCTTTTTTATGAAGTCGTATTTATAGAAATAAAAAATGTATGCTGCTTAAAAAAAATATAGCGTAAAGGGAGTGTAAATTCTTACAGAGAAAAAATGTACGAACAACAACAAATTGCATTTTTTTTCAATTAAAAGTTATTTCTTAGCATAAATGAGATTTTTGAGAAGTTAATTTGTGACTTCACCAAAAATAAATAATCTTACGAGTGGAATTTCTTCTACCAATGCTTTTAAAATTTTTAATTTAATACCTTCTACAAGACTGAACAAAGTATAACCATTGGAGGAAATTTCCATTATTTGCAGGAATATATTAAATCATCTTCCGACGATAGAATTTTTATTAGAGTTCCAGATGTTCCAAGTATAAATCCAAAGACAATTGTCCACTTAACAAAGTGTTCTTCTAGCAGAAATTTCTTGAACATCTTTGGTAATCTCAAAAGATCCACGTAGTAAAACTTACTAAAATATGTCCCAGCACATCTCATTTTTAAGGAATCCAACCTGGAAAAGCAGGTTAGGCAAGGAACTTGTATCTTTGTTTTGCAATTTATAAGGCATTCTCTGTTTTTCGCTTATTGTAGCGACCCTTAAATATACTACGTATCTTTGAAAACCGCGCGCAAAGTTGAATGCTATGAAAACTTTCAAGTTTCAAGGATTTCAATTAATTTTCATCCATAAAACAATTACGCTAGAGCCAAACCATCCCCTTCGTCCTGATGAGTACCCTCTAACCAAGCTAAAGAATTTTCTGCGCCTTCTTTGGAATCAGTGAAAATCCATCTTACTCGGAACGGCATGAAGAGCTTTTCCGGGCTCTACTTTATTTCATGAAGTTGGAAGTTCGGCTGCAGCTTGGTTAATCCGCAGCGGACGTCTGGCTGTTACCTAGCTCTATACCTGGGATATATCTGCCAGCAGTGCACGCAATCAAACGAGGAGCAATAGGGAAACAACTGCTCGGACGTGCACGGACTTAAGAAGGATTCAAATTGTAAAATAACTAAGATCAAGCAAAACAGAATCCGGTACACCAAGAGAGAGAGAAAAAAGTGGTGGAAGGTTCGCACTTTGTTGGACATTGTAGTCATGAGAATAAAACAACGAAGTAATATATAAAAAAAACTACGAATAAGTAGGAATCTATAGGGCAATTACGACAATGTGTATATTAAATGAAAATATAAAATATGGGTTATGAGAGCACTATATATAAATGTTACATAACTCCAGCAATTGTGTGAGTTATACTTTGCAGAAAACTTAAAACTATATCAGTCTTTTTCTTCCTTTGTAAGATTTCATACATGAATTAATTAAAGAAATTACTTGTTGCAAATTTAATTTCATTCCGTTATAAAATAATTGAATCAATTTTGTAGTGTGGTGTAAGGAAACTAATAAAATTTATTTTAGAGAAATATTAATTACCTTAATTCTGGTGTTAATTATGATCTATTTTACACATTATCTTGAAAATTATATATTACTGAATTTTTAAATCCGTTTTGTGTTTTAATTGTATTAATAATTTAATTGACAATAAATTTTCTTTTACATATTATAATTAATCCATGTAATGATTAATAATTAAGCTTTTTGGAGGATAATACTCGTACGTTAAAGAGAAAAATGTTTTTATTTCATTCCGATAGTTTTTCTGACGGAGTGAGAAATCGAAATTATATGAATTCAGAACGAAATTAATGTTAATTTAAAATTTCTAGATCTTCGTATAGAGTGAAATGAAATCAAAATATGACAAGGCTTAAAACAATCCACGAGTACTGCTGAATTTAAGGGAGAAACTCTTCTGATTTGTCTCAGCGTATGGAAAAAAATAATAATCATATGGTATAGGACGAATTCATAATTTTCTGAACGGAGTGTTCCTTTTGCCGGTTGGTTGGAGTGGCTCAATTAAAGCGATTTTAATATCGGCTACCGTGTAATAAATTTCACGTGGCTCCATCGGATCTTTCCATTAAATAGGTACGAAGGCTCATAACCAGCAAAGCTGGCCATTATGCTAAAAGCCCCCCGGTTCGCGTATTCCCGGTCCGCGAATAAATCACTGTTGCATCTGATCACCTCAATATCTCGGCAATATTAAAAGTGGCCAAAGATGTAAATTAGGAACTGTCGGTGGTCCGTCTTCAGGGATTTCTCTGTCGGAACATCTGTCGGCCCGCCAAGAAGAAGTCTACGGCTCCGAAAAATTCATAACGACCCCATCAAATTAAGTTTCCAATAAAATTTCAACTGCACGTCTTCTACGGCTTCTACGTTTCGAGGGCGGCGGAGCGTTGAGTTCGGCTTCTATGGCCCGGCATAATTTTCCCATTTCGTCGCCTCTTTATCTACTTTACAGCCGCGAGGAATGTCGGAGCAGAAAAATCGATGTTAATTGTCGTAAGTTCAAATTTTTAGGGTGCGGAGGCGATTTTATTTTCGCACAGAGCGCGCTCAAGGTGCCGCCGCCGATGTTCGCATTTGAATTTATTGCCACGACGACACCATGAAAATTTGTCCATATTCAGTCTGTTCCGGTTTGTTTATTTGATTTTTCATTTTATTATTACTATCACGTTTTTGCAAGGCTAAAATAAAACAAAGCGCAACGTGTTTCCATTATTCCGTTGTGTTGTCGGACCTTTTCAATTCAAGCCATCCTAAACTATTCTATTTCCATTTCCTGACAAATATGGCATTTTCTGGCCTTAGGCCGACCTATGCTTTTCGAGTTATTTATACTTATTAATTAATGAAATCTAATTAAATCTGCATTTTTTCTGCATCTCATAAGAAAAATGGAAATTTACGACAATACATTTTAAAACTACTTTTACGCTCTAGCCTCGTATTCCTTCCCTGGAATCAAGAAAATCTGTGGTCGTAAACTAATTAATAGTTCCTATTTCATTTCCGACAGTCAATTTTTAAATACTTGCTGATTTTGACCATATAACAGTTATAAAAATTATTAAATGTTTATTTTCATAATATAAAATTGGAAATTGATTTTATGTAAAAATTTTCTAGTAATTGCTCCAAAGACACTCATCCAATGTTTTTTTTTCAATATACCAATTTTGCCTGTAATAATTTATATAATTTGAGCCACATAACTTACATAAATTTAACATAAAATTCATCAAAATGATTGAAAGTTGATATTTCTCATTCGATGAATAAATTTATCATAAACTAGAGCCGCTAGTCGCTCAAAGGAGCGTATTGGACATTAATTTGGGTCTCGTTTTCACCTCCGTTCCCAGCGTTAAATGCAAACTTCTAATTCAATACAGTTTTTGGCTGAATATTCCGAAATTTCGGAGGAAATTCAGTTGTCGTAAATTGTACTCGATGCTTCACTAATTGATACATCCCATGGTTCAGTGGTTAATGCGCTTGCTAAATTGACCACGAGGGTCGGCGCTCTTGCGGTCTAGCCGCTGGTTCTAAGAAATTTACATATTTTATTTATTAGAATATTCATTTTGTTGATTATTAAGTTCCCTCCAAGCACAAAACTTAAAAGGGAAGCTGCCCTTGTGGTAGTTTTTTTAAAATTAATGTTTGGAAAAAAAAAGAGTTTCGAAATTGTAATGAAAGAAATTAGTTCCCATACTTTCAGAATTGATGAGATAAGTTATATTATGTTATATATTTGTTGATTCTTTTACTAACTTATTTTCTTCTTTTAAAATTCTATTTAATTTATTTGATTTCCAACTGTTGAGTATGGTACCCTCGGAATGCGACTACAACTCGCCTCTTTTGAGTTTATTATTCCTTTGTATTTTGTGAGATAATTATAGATACTTTAATTTTTGTAACGAAGTGTAATAAATGAAATGTATACTTATGCCTATAATGTTTTTGTATTTTCAGTTAAAAAATTATTAATTATCTTTACCTATGACATGTTTGTAATTGCATGTTAATTAATAAAATACGTTCTGAACAATATTAAAGAACTTCCGAATGATTTTAGATGTCGTTTTAATACTTCTATACCTCTTTAACTCTAAAATACGATCAATTTAAATGGCATGAAATGAATTTTTCGAAAAAGCAATTTTTCAGGTCTCTTGTTAGTAGCAATAAATTGTCTCATATTCTACAGAAAATTTCACACTGTCACATGTTCGTTAAATTAAATCGTCTTAATTACAAAAGTTCCTTTTGTCTCTGAACTGAATCGTTAATGCCAAAAGAGAAGTCATATAATCTCGAACATCTCATTCATTTAAAGTTGGCAAAATGGAGCAGTATGCATATGTAGGATGCCCACTTTACTCTGCCCTCACAACGACGAATCTTCCAAGATTTTACCAGTCTCTTTCAGACTGAAAATGCATTCTCCAATTTTCTGTTGCTGTTTAAAAGCTACTCTAGATGAAAACTTCTACAAAAACTTGTACAAAAAATAAAAATTCTTTACGACTTGAGAAGTTTTCGCAAAACTGTTTCATTTTAACCCCCTTTCATGTTAAATAGTTTGAGTTCTTGAGGAAGTGATTTGCTTGGTACATATAAACGTACCACCTGACCAGGAAAATGTGCCAAAGGTCTTCTTCTACCTAGTTACAAGTAGTTCTCAAGAAGTATATCAAACTAACAATTTTCATGGAAAACTTTTTTGGAATTAACACATTAACACTTGTAAAAGTACTCGAAAATGTTTATGCCTTTATGGGCCACCTTGGGAATTTCGACTAGGAGAATTTTTCCATTCTTGCTGAGCTGCCTCCTTTGCGAACTAGTTACAGTGTTGTTTTTTGCAGGTATCCAAATACTTTCTTTGCATTTATAATTATAAGTTGGTTTCAAAAATATCTTAAGAATATTTACGAACTTGTTGAATTTTTTACTTGTTCGGAATATAAATGCATAATTTTATAATTACATTTAAAGAATAAAACGACTTCTTTATTTACATTTTAATATATCTATGAATTAGAATATAACTTATTAGGTGAAAAGTTCTCGAGCACAGCAGCGTAAGTTTGCATATTAAAATTTGGGTGTAGGAATGGGTATCCCAGTCTATCTTAAACCAAACTAGATTTTATATAATAAATATTCGGCTATATTTTATTCTTGCAGGCCTAATTTTCTTGGACGGTGTTTCATCCTCTTAACAAAGGTGTTTTTGTAAAATACATACAACGAAATTTTTGGAGATTTCAAATTTGGAAATTTTCCTGTAAGTTAATTCTCTAATTTGGAACAGTTTTTTTGGATCTTATTCAATCTTATGGCATATAAAAAGAAGTAAGTACGTACTAACTTTGTAGGAGTTTATATTATAAATTCCTTTTAAATTTACGTTACGTTTTCGTGTAAAATTAAGGTATACACATATGAGAGTAGAAACACGATAAGGAATGGACATGCATTCCTGGCCTTTCTTAAATCCAAAGTAATCTCAAACAATGCAAAACATCTTTGTAGACTCACCTAATCCCCTATGCAGAGGTGTTTGGACTCATGTGAAAATTTAATTGTTATCTTTCTCCCACGCGACAGAACCTCACACTAGCACCATAAACCCGGAGATTCCTCCTCCACCGGCGCAGCACCGTGTATTTCACGTGTATCATATTAAAGTTGGGTGTTGGAACTCGATTTCCGTGTCTCAGAGCCCGACCCCATCGCGCGTTTGGTGCTTTGTTTTCAGCTCAAAATTTCGCTCGGAAATGTAAAATAGGCATTAGGGGTGGAATTATCAGATTCATACAAGTGTAATTTAAATTGCCCCCCGTGTGAACGCCCGCCCTTCCCGGGACTCAGGACCTGGGCTCTGTGTGGATGATGGAACCTGCGGCTCGGTTGCCAGCTTGCCAGGATTAGGTTTTATAGCCCGTGAAAGACTTGTAGATGGTGCGCGGAACGTTTAAGGAACATTGGGCGCCACAAATGCATGTAATTGGGATCTAATGATGGAGCTATGGGCAAATAATAAACGAGCGAAAGGCAGGCAATTTTTCATTAAACATACTCACACCAAAACAGGATTTCGTAAAATTAATAATGAATATATTCTACAAATTACAGAAGCTCTGTTAAACTTATAAATAGATGAAATGCTGATAGAAATTAAATTTCTTGTGAACAACATATTTTTTGTTTTTTTTTTTTTGAGAATTCATGCGTATGAGATGTGTGCTCATACATAAAAGATTTCATTAAAAATTGTCTCTCACGTACATCAGGTAACAGATTTTTAAAATTAATTGAAGTATTTAAAATCACTGAAAATGTATGAGAGCAACGTTGTATACTGTAAAAACCAGTTCTGTATTATTTTTAATAATATTCGAATATCATTCAATCTGAATAAATTTTCAATGTCATTCGAGTCTGAATTATTCAATGAAAATAAAATATACACCTTATAATTTCGAGTGAGTAGTTACTGCTACGTGTTTTAAATTTGGACTTATTCACGAAACGTGTGAAAAAAGCTCCCAATTCGACGTCATATCTAATGGGCGTTTTATAATTTTTTATTACTTTAAGGAAAATATGACGTTGGAATGTACACTCTTTTCACATTCATGAGATGTAAGTAGCATTATAATTTAATTTGCCGCTAGAATCGTCAACTGTCTCAAGTGTGTAATTATCTCAATTAAATCTCAATTGATTTTCATCGAACTTTTTTAGAAGAGATTTATTGCTTTGATTTTATTGTTTGTTATTGAAAACAAAATATTTTTGTGTTTAAGGGATTTATTTTCGGTTAATGATCTTCATTATTATGATTTAAGAAACAAAAGTATTTTCCATAATGGTGCCATTGTTGTTATCATAACGATTATATACAATTTTCATATCTACAAATATTATTTTATCATATTATGACAAACGAAGTTGTTTTCTTAAGTACTCTGGATTTGGTTGAATTATATTTTGTTTAGTTAATTAAGCTTACCAAATTGGCATTTAACATCAATAGTCCATTCTCAAAATAGGATTGTTTACCAATTAATTGCCACTTTGCTAATTTCTGTATAATACCGTACTTCTGAAAATAATTCCATTCGTAAAATAAACATACGCATTTCGCTCTAGCCTTACTTATACCCTTAAATATTTCATGAATTTCCAAATATTTTGTATTCTGTGTGCTGAGTTCTAGCAGCGTCCAAACATTTTGGAAATGCAATCCATTTAAATCATGACATGGTTGACAAAAAAGTAGTCAATAATAATGGCATCCAAACCAGATTCAGTGGCGTGTGCTCTTGTCCACGTGCCTTGGGGGCGTGTTAAATTTATTTTATGCAGAAAAATGTAAATCTGTCCCATCAGGATAAAACAAGTGGACGCAGGCTTTCGAGGCTTCATTTTTATCGTTACAGCTCATTAAAATTAGCTCATGTTGTTGCAACAGAATAAAATCCGTGCTAGTTAGGATCTGTGTCCAGACCTCCAGAGAGAGGAGAATTTGGACCGCTGTTGTTTTTGACTGTATAGACGCAACAGAAAATTTGTCTATTGTTGTTCGATTTAAAATTTTAATCAGTTGAACATTATGCGCTTGCCGAAGTGTTAGTCGATTGATTTTATCGCTTTAATTAAAAATAATAATTTTTGGAGTCAATCGTTAATATGATGGATGGCATTGGACGGCTTTGCCAGAATGGACCGGCTGTGGGTGTCAATTTTATGATGGTTATTAAAATATAACGAGAATTGATTACACTGCGATTAAATTGTCATTGGTGTACTGGAAATTGAAATCGATTTTGATTTCGAAAGGATACAGTGCGAGTACGGGATGGCCTTTAAGGTTCAATGTTTCGTGAAATTTGTAATTTCTGTTTTTTTGTTGTATTTTTGCACTAGTCAGATCTGAATACAATGGAATGTTATTGTTTTAAGAGAAATTTATGTAGCACTATACAATTTGCTTTATGATATTGCATTGTAGGCTTTGAAAAAGTCTTCCAAAAGGAAACAATGGTATGCACTAACTGGCAGCTATTCATGATTACTAAAATAATGAAATTTTCACAAATTATGGGCCTATATCAGAAATGATTAAGAGCTTTTTCCTTTTCCAAATATTAAAAATTATGCATATACAAATGTTATTAAAAGGTTACACAATAACAAAACTCAACAACAGGCACTCAGGAAAGGTATGGTACTTAAATATATTTTATAATGTCATTAAGTTTTAATACCTGTGTTGAAAATTCTGGATCTTAAATTTACATTTGTTAATTTGATGAATTTAAATTTGCAAATTGAAGACTAATAACTCAGGAATTTTATAAAGTGTAAATATACAGAGACAATAAGAAATACATGGTCTTAATTTATTGAAGAATTCACTGAAGCGTTCTATCCATAGAAACATAAAGAGATCTACATATATTTACATGTCTGCTTATTTCGTCATAATTTTTTAAAATTTAAAACTTCCAAAGGCAATTCCAATTGAGTTCATAAATTAAATCAAAAAAACTCAAGAAAATAATAGTTTACTTGCTTCAGTGTAAGCATGTCGTTATTGTAATTTTTAGTATACTTTCTGGATATATTTACTTCCAGTCAATTTAAAGCTAAGTCTTTAAATTGCCTGGAGATTATAAAAAAAAAATATTTTTCTTTTCAGGAAAAATTTTCATTTCATCTCACAAAAATTGGTTTTTAAAAATATTACCTTTCCTGACTTAAAAAAGGAACAACAACAGAATTGTTTTAAAAATAACCACTTTACCCGCATATTTTTTTATTTCCGTAAATTCAAACTCGGCCATAGGCTATTAAATATTTAATTACTTTATGTTAACATTGTTGGCGAACGTTTTTATATCCTGTCCAAAAGATACTCACACCTGGCTGCTGTAAAAATATTATTTATTAATTGAATTTAACCCGAAAGATCCACCTTTCGTAAATAAAATAAGTTTTCATGAAGCCCTCCACTGGACAGGTAACTGTCGCGCGTGTCGCCAACAGCGTTCAAAGAATATCAAAAAGTTTTAAAAAAGTTTGCTAATGCCATAAAGGTAAATTTCATTTGAAGTTCTTTTTATGATTTTATAATGCTTTTTTTTCCTTTTTCGCGTCGTACTCTTTCTCCTCCACTACGCGTCTTATCTACATGCATGAGATCTTGATGATATCGCAGATGTTTTTGTCTCACAATCGGTTCAGGTGAATCTTTCTTGAAGGAAGACGACGGCGTGCTGCCGCTGGGCCTACGACATATTTAATTTAAGGACATTAAACTTTTAATTGAATTAATTTCCGCAGTTTCATTCGGTCCTGGCTGAATGCTCTGGACGTTTTTCTTCTTCCGGCAATATTAAATTAATCTTTCTTTATGAACACGAAGATATTAAAATGAGTTAAAGTTTTCCAGTTTTGGAAGAACCAATTTGAATTTAATTAACCCTCCAAAGTCCAAAGTATTCGCTGTTTGAAAATAATAGAACTTCCCGGAGTTCTCGGATTATCCTCAATTGTGAATTAAGTTTTTAATGAATTCTGATTTTTCCATGTACTTCTTTGAGAATTGGAATTATTCTTGTTCCTACAGGTAAATGTGTTCTTCTGTTTCAATTAAGGTAACTTAACTGCTTTTTTATGCTGCTGCACAGATATCTAGTTTGAGAAAAATATTTGTTGTGAGTTAATTTCTTAAAATATTGATGATTTGATGACGGTAATTGTTTCTCAAAATGCCATTAAATCATTTTTATCAATTTAAAAATTTGTGAAAGTAATTAATGATGGCAGAAAAAAATTTAAAGATTTATAAAACAGTTTACAAAATATTTGGGAGCAATTAAAAAGAACAGGATATTTCCTTAAATTGTTTTAAGTAATCGTAAAAATCTGACCAACTGGCTGCTGACAACCAGTAAAGCGTTTGATCAGCTGCTTGACTGACCACCCGACTAATTGACGAGTTGAACTTCTACTGACCGCCAGCTGACCGTTTGGCCGTTGATTCCCCGAATGCCTTAACTGCCTGACTGGCTGACAACCTACACGAGATAGCCTGGTCGGCTGATTGCTCAGCGGTAGGCTGAGTCTCTGGCCGGATAACTCTCCGACGATTTCACTGACCGGCTAATTCTCTGGCCCGCTGCCCTGTTGATCCTAATAACCCATTGACTATCTCACAGGCTTTGAAATTAGAATCATCACTTCTTAGCTGTTTTTTTTCAAAGAGTCTAATAATAGTAAGTCTGTGTTAGCCCGAATGACTCCACAATCCATCTTTATTTCTTTATATTATGAACAGAGAATGACAATACACTAGAATTTATTATTCAGATCAATTCAATTTATTTATTGAAGAGAGAATATTATGCTAAACACCAGGATATTTGCAGTTTTACCTCTCATTTACTGATAGATTTTAAAAATCCTTTAGGATCTCCTTGAAATTCATAAAACATTTTACCATATTTCTCCAATTAGAAAGGAGCTGCTTTATTACATTTTGGATTCCCCCAGTTAAGACTAGAGCGCTACTTTCGGACTATAAAATATCCTTTCAGTGGCATCGTGCGACAAAACCCACGCAGGGAATATGACCTTAATGAGAGGCGGCAGATTTCTCCTGCTGCGACGGGTTCTCCTGGACATTGGGCAACTGAGAGCAGGTCCTGAAAACACCACAATTGCGCCAATAGGAGGATTTTGCGTAGAAGGGCTTTTCCGCGTGGGACACCAGCGGCAGGACTAACAACAGTGGAAAAGGTCATGCTCGTCGTGGGTGGCAAGGACCTTCAGTGTTACCGTTTGTTGATCTTACTTGGGGGGTGGTAGGTTTTTATGTTGGAAAATTATGTTTTGTTACTGGCAAATAATATCATTTATCATATTCAAATTTTTTTAACTAGTATTAACTAGCTTTAGACATAAACGTTTCATCTTCGAGCTATACATTGAAATTATAATTAAACAAGTTAAATTAAGAGTTAATGCAATTAAACAGTAAAAAAACAAACTAAAAATTTATAAGTTCTTAAAAATTAGAATAAAATTTTGAATTGTTTTTAATAATGTTGGGTAAAATGTCGTGGGATTAATAAAATTCTTGATTTTCTCTCTCCAAATCTTTTAAATTGTTTGTTATTGAGACAGGGTTGGAATAAATATTTTTAAAACTATTGGATAACTTTTACTGGTAACCCGTAATTGCTCATTTTTGGCGGAAATACTTCGTGAAAATACACTGAGCGCAACTCGAGCACACTGCCAACAGATTTTCCCCAACTTTGCGTGCTCCGATCTCCAACAGCATGGGCATCTGGAATCAAGTTCACAGCATCCGTGCCGCTGTGGACCATGGACCGCGGAGCCAGTCAGTCTGGCTGAATCTCAGAGAGGTAGCCTTTCGAATTGGGGAACACGAGATGAGAGTGCGGGAAATTCTGTTATAGTCGATTTTCGGAAAAGCCAGAGCATCAACATTGGGTCTCATTTGAGTGCTCCGCGACGGAGGAGTTTTCCTCCTTGCCTTCGGTACAATCTCGATGGTCTGGAAGATGCCATGGCCTGTACTCCTCAGTCTTAACGTGGCCATCACGCGGTACGGACGAGGAGGGTTGCTCTGTTTTCTGACCAAGGAGGGTTGGCGCATCGCCATCGTCCGCAATACGACATTTTTCGAAGAGGAAGTGCACGAATCGGGACTTCCCCGGCTGTAATAATATTTACCTAATTACGCGGGGCCTTCCCAGTGCCAGACGGAGCTCCTTCTCACGCTGATTTAAATGGCCACAAGAAGAAACTTTTGAATTTCTGTTTGAATAGGCATCTTGGGTACTTTCTTGGTGTTTTTCTTATTCAGAAGGGTCCCGATTGGGAGTTTCTTTTAATTATTGCGATATTTTGGGTACTTTGGGGTATCCAGTGACTGTCGGCGGCCCTCTTCCTGGTGCCCATGTAATCTCGAAAGTGAAAATTCCTTGCATTTGCATGAGAGAGGCTTTCGATTGAAATAAAACGCGGAAATGTTAAAGAGAGCAAATTAGAAAAAAGGGAAGTGATGAAGGCTGGGACGTCCCGGTGGCGGTTCTGGTGAAAATAAGCGCGGAGATTAAGTGATTCCAAGCAGCGCAGTGTGTGTGTCGTGGCATAAGAGATGAAGGCTTGTCCTACATCGCCGGATGCTGTAATTAACCAAGTTGCGATTTACATCGAATAAGAAAAGAGGCCCGACAACTGCCTCCTTGAGACATGGTGCTTCGTCTTTAAGATTTCAAGTGCACCTCCGTCGTCTTCGTACTGAGTCGAGCCTAGCCGGTTAAGTGAAGTGCTCTGTCGTCCAGGGGTCAAGGAAGCTCGACCATTACTTGATCTTGACATGCGACGCGACCTCTCCTTCTTATTCTCGGAGGAATTTGTCTTGCAAGTGCGGGTGGTGACCAGTGGGCATGAAATAAAGTGAGAGTATCAGGAAGGCAAGTGAAGAAGTTTTCAGTGAACACACGCGTGATCTCAGACAGTAAATCGGGGTTCGTCTCTCTTCGGGGGAGTGCTTGATATCTTCTTGTCAAGTTAAAGTTACATCTTCAAGATTCCTTAGTGCGAGAATCAAAGAAAGTGGTGGAATTAATATGCCTGGCAAACTTCTCTGGTAGCCTCCTCTTAGACCCTGGATCTTTATTGTTTCAATTTGCTCTCTGGATTTCGTAGAATAACTTTTTTGTGGGGAGTACAAAAGAACGTAAGTAAATTGGTCCTTCTTCTTAAGCTAGAGTGCGGACATCTCCACCTCTTTCTGAGAATGATGAGAAGCTTGTTAGGGCTGATTCGTGAGGTATTTGACATCATTAGGGCGGTTTAATTATTTCCTCGGTTGAGATTTTGCTAGTTTTCTTCCTGCCGAGTCATGACGACAATACTCCATCGTCTTTGGGTGCTGCGCTTCAATTAATAAGAACTTCTCCGTCAGGATGCGACCAGTCATTGTCGTGATCCAGACGGTGCCTCACTAGTATCAAAAGTCGACACCGGGCGGGAATCATTGTGTCTTCATCAGGTCTCATCTTTCGTCTTTGCGTCTTTCTGTAATTTAATTTGTTCCCGGTATGGATGCTGCTTGACATGGGACTCCCGGTTACTCTTCTCGGGGCCTTTTCTTGCGTGTCGTTTGGCGGCCGCCGATCGCGACTTAAGCCACTTAAACCAATTTGTGGCGGCTGCTGGTTTTTCCGCGGCACGGTGACACCCGAACGACTTTTATTGGACTAATTAATCACTAGAGGTGTTGATCATAAATTGCCGCCTTTAAGAGTTTAAATTCTTTCGCTGACATTCGGGGACCATCTTTTTAACTTTAACGTGAACGTAATGGTACAAATGTTGATAAACAATGGTTGGTGTTTAAATTAATGTAGGAATTATTTATTTTATTGGCGTTACTTAATTCTAAATTCTTGAACTTCTTAAAAATGGGAATTTTGGTAAGAAACATTAATTCTTTTAAATTTTAAAAATTTAAAGAAAACGCAAGAATTTTAAAAAATCATTATAAGAACAGTGTAAGAATTATTCAGAGAAGAATTTAAAATTTTGGAAAATCTTTCAGGAAAATTGGGGACAAAAGTGCCCGTTCGTATTTCTAGGGCTTCTAATGGGGAAACTTATTTCTCTGTACTTCTAATTATATTACAAAAAATTAATTCAATGTTGGAGTAAATCGGCCTAAAAGAAGTTAACGTCTATAAAATCATAATGGCGTTTTTCCTTCGACAAAAAGTAAATTTTTCTTATACTGAATGAATTCTTGAAGTTTTGGGATTGAAAATGGCTCCTTTTAAAAACATTGAATAAAGTTCTGTAAAGATAAATTAATTTTTAGGGTTCCGTGCCTCAAAAGGAAAAACGAAACCCTTATAAGATCACTCCTGCGTTTGTCTGTCTATTACAGCGGTTTTTCGCGGAAACGTAACTTGAAATTTGGCAAAATTTTAAATAAAATGGATTCAAAGTTATAACTGAGATTGTGCGAGAAAATAGCGTGTCCATCTTCTAGGTTTCTAAAGCTAAAATTTTTATATTGCCGGGGTTAGTCGTTATTGATTCATACGTAACAGGAAAGCTGGCACCTTTTTTGTCAGTGTAAAAATTGCTATTAATATGTTCTAAAATAATATTTAGCTAAATGTTTTGTCGGTTGTTTTGCGGGTTTGATTGTTTTTTCTTTGAAACAAGTGATATAATAATTTTTATGTTTTTAAAGCACTACGCAGGTACATGACTACTTTAAACTTGTAAAAGTTTGGTACGGAACCCTTGCACTTGACCGGTTTTGTGTTGGTCATTATCCAAAATGTTTTCATTAGAACGATATTTAAAGTTATTTGAGTAAAGCCGTGCAGTTATTTAATCAAGAATAATTCACTAACAATTTGTTCTAAAGTTTTATAGTAATTATTACTTTTTGTCCCATATAAAGTTTTATTTAAATCTTTTAAATTGTTTAACTTTTACTAGGGAGGCTGTCCTTATATAACTTCCTTTTTACGAAATGAGAAAACAGTTGTTCTGAAATCTAACGAAGAAAAGTAGTAGCTAGTACAAGCGCTTTTCGAATATAGGTCTATTTTTTTTTTCAATTAAGTGATATTAAAATCCTTTCATCTTATACTATGGCATTTACTTATAGTTTACTTTGTATGTCTTAAGTATTGTATTATAATTTACTCAAATATTCTAATACTATTAATTGAAGACTAGAATTAAAGAGATTTCAGAAATATAATTCTTCTTATACAAAGTGAATTTGGATAGAATGCAATTTCCATTTATATTGGAAATTTTTATCATAGTTTATCTGTAGTATAAAATATGCAAATGAATTCTTTCCTTTAAAAAATGTAAATTCTCTATCAATGCTGATTTAGCAAAATGCATAGAAAATTCCTCATCAAAGTAAACTATAAAATTTGCGAGAATTTTTCAGAAACAAAATAGTGCCGGTCGTAAAACCCTTGATCATTTTTCCCATTTTATATCGCGAACTTTTTGATTTCCGAATTTCTGAATGATCCCGTACAGGACAATTTCAGCTGGGGTGGACTCTCTCATGTAGGGGTGGATTCATATCGTACCAAAATGGGATCTAAACCTCAATAAATAAGCTTCTGACAAATGCAAATACTCTTCCTATCGCTGACATCTTTTTGAAAAACGGATAATTTATAGCGACTTTTCGAGGGAGTACGCAATTTGCAGTCGTCATAAATCGAAATCGAGTATCTCTCATCAGCAATACCATCGTCGTGAATTCCTGGTTTCTTATTTTTTTTTTCTTTCGTCCAGAGAAGTGAGCAAGGGTTCATTGCATAAATTATTTGAATTCTGTACTTGAGCACAGACTAGCTCTCTAGAACTATCGATACTTTAATACTCTAAGTAAATCGTCATGGTTCGACGGGAAAGGCATATTCCAAATACCTCTTGTATTTTGGTTTAATTCTGAATTTTGGGTTTGGTCCGAAGAGCCCTTATTAATGTAATCCGGGACACTCGAACATCAGGGATTATATGACCCACAACATGCCAGCCCAAATTCACGTTTGAACTCATCATCCTTTTAGGCCTTTTCTCACTGCTGTCATAATGTCAGATTATGGGAACAAGGAAAGGGACATTTTCTGGTACAGGATAATAAAAATCTCTACAAGGATCATATGCCGTCGTAAACATTTATGCACACGTGAACACACGTACAGTGGACGTGTATGTACGCTCCGGCTATTCTAAAAAAAAAGAAGCAAAATAAGGGCCATGTCCTATAGCGTATGTTCGGGACAGACCGAAGAAGCCTTTTTGAATTTAAATAAGGATTCGTCTTCTTGACGGAATCTATTAGAGCATAAAAATCAAATTATGCAAAATACATTTTTTCACGGCCGGTCCTCGAATTGACGATCTTTTACTGCATGCTGCCATACAGTCCAATGACCAAAGATTTTATGTCCACCTCGTTACAACCATGAAATACTTTCGAAAAGGATGGATGGGCTTGTTCGACCCATTAACAAGCCAATAAAGTATAAACGTCTCACCGAAATCGTTTCATACTAAATTTGATCGAATTTGTAGCAAAATTTCGAGAAATCTTTTCAGTGGTCATTCCCTTGCCCCTAGGATAGTATTGGTGTAATTTATGAAAACCATTATCATAAATATGAAAAAGGTTCCTTTTATTGGTGGAATAGGATGGATTTTAAAAAATGAATTTAAAGAAAAGAAATCTTCAACATTTATCAAATTTAATAAACACCTTATTTCCAATTTGTTTTATTATAATAATTTTCTTTAGATCTGGGTAAATTCTTTCCAATTACAATTAAAAGTATAAGTGGAATTATAATTTGGAATTT
Organism: Proctacanthus coquilletti; assembly: GCA_001932985.1. Classification (NCBI taxonomy): domain Eukaryota; kingdom Metazoa; phylum Arthropoda; class Insecta; order Diptera; family Asilidae; genus Proctacanthus; species Proctacanthus coquilletti. The sequence goes on from MNCL01000111.1 coordinate 103,857, forward strand.
GTTGAAATAATTTTTAGTAAAAGACTTAAAAGACTTAAAGAGTATTTTCAGTACTTTTCAAGTTGTGATTTTTCATTTCTAACTTATTGGTAAAATGAAATTAAGTAATTAATGACAACAATTATTGAAGGCCTTAACCAGTAATTGAACTTAGAAGTATTCTAGGTTTATTATTAAGGAGTTGGCGAAATGAATAGTCGATTATAATTCTAAAGAACTAGAATTACCGAATAATTTAAATTTTAAAGTAATCATCACAATGCATATCCGATATGTACTTAACTACATTTTGGGATAAACAAGTTGTGTTTGCTTTTAAAACTTATAACTCACGTTTTAATTTTTCTCATTACACGGATGAACAAATAGAGCTCTGGTCCTCATGTCAAATATAAATCCTGTTGCTGCTATTATCGTTGAATTAGCATGACCTCCCTTGGGCAGAGACTGGTTTTACTGGCGTGCCCATTAGCCGGGGTAAATACAAAATAGCGCTATTTACTTATTTGAAATGAACTTGTCCATCGTGGACAAAGCGATAGACGGCGCCTCAATAAACAAACGTGAACGAATGGGGCCATTGCTCAGCGGCAGGTCTGGGTATACTGGTCAACTAGGAATTGGCTAGTTACGCGGCATTTGGTGACCTTTTTCTCTTCCCCGAGGAAGATAAACGAAATACAGGATTTAAGTCAGGGTCAATTTATAGATGTAATTTATTACGGATGTAGGGGGCGGATATTTTGATATTTCACTGCAATATTCGGAGGTTTATCTAAAATGAATTTTAGGCAAATTTACGACCTCCAGACGACACCCATGCGTGAGCCCGTGGAATACTCTCATATTTTGGAATTAATGCAACGAACGTGGTGCCAGCCATTAATCTGTGTTAGATCCCCCCCTTAGGTCCCTCTTTGGCTTTTTGGGGGACAATGTTCACAATGTGTTGCCTGTTCGTTGAATTCATGAATAATTTAACAATGTCGATGTTTAGTAAAACTCCATTTGACATCAAATTTTAGGCCCTAAAGTACAGAAACTACATCGTTTAGCTCAAATATTCCAGACGAACTTCATTAACGCAGATCCATGATTAAATGGCTACATTGTTTTAAAAAGCGTCACATAGTGAATTAAAATTCTTCAAATTGATTGTTAATGATTTTATTTAATTTTAAAACTGATACAAAATTCAATAACTTCATTTGATGCCTACTGCATTTAGTGTACAATTTTAATATCAAAATTTGCTTGCATTTAGTAAACCATTTAAATCCTCGTTGATATTGGAAAACTTGCGGTTTATTAACTAATCATTGATTGTTTATTGCGGTAACAATTATTGAGTACCACTGAAATTCCGATATCGTTCGTAATTTATTAATTATTTTCTTAGTAAATAGATTGCAGAATTGTACGTGGAAAATAAAATATAGGTGTAATTTATTTAATTACTGATTAAGAATAATTGTAACTGAATGTGCGTTAATTTCATTTTATTAAATTAGATTTTATTAAATTTTATATTTACGCTTTGTTCAGATAAGGATGTATTGGCTTTGTGCTTTGAAATTAGGAAAAATGGAACTAATTGCAATCATCATTTGGTGTTCGTAATTTAAAATTAAAACTATACAAATTTTTGCTTTTTAGCATTCTTTTTTATTTTGAATATTCTGTTGGCTATTCTCCTGGAGGATTTAATAGTTACTCATTGGTAACGAAATATAAGAATTCTTAACAACAGAATTAATGAAAGTCTTAATTTTAAATTTAAATACAATATTTGCTTCCTTTGATTATCAGTTTTTATCTTATCGTAGGCAAAGGCCCGTCTCCTTGAACGTATAAGTACAAGGTTTGAACTTTACTGAAATTAAAAACTGAGCTGAAGTTTTTTAGATAGGGGTTTTACTCCAAGGACTTTTAAGCCTCACAATGAATCAGTAAAAGCTGAAAATATTCAGATCATGTCAATGTCCTTCTTCGAGATGGCATGTAAAAGGAATAATAATTTTCTTTCGATATAAAAGATTTCCAATCCCAGGGCTTTAATATTGGAATTAACATTTGCAAAAGAAAAATGTTTCGCAAACACCGGGTGACACCGATTGCTCTTCCGCTCCATTAAAATCGCAGCCTGCATCCTTTTTTACTAAAGCGAAGGAAAAGTCCCATCACTCTCCCGGCACGCCGGCAGGAGTCGTTTGATTCAACGATTGAAATCCTCCTCGCCGCCTTGTCGCCTCAATTTCCTAGGACTTATCAGGACCCGGCGGGAGGAAAGGGGTATTTGCTTCTTTACGGCGACGAAATCATCAGAGTTATCGCACTCTATGTCTTTCGACACTGCTCTGTGTGTCTTTTGACGAGTCCTTCGACAGGCGCCCCTCGTTCACTTTGATTGCCGACCATTACCACAAAAGCTAGCCTAGTCTATGGAAAATTGCTATAGACGGAATAGGAAGGATTCAGTGCGAGAAGGCTTCAAATTTCAATCTCGAGCGCCGCCATATCGCTCGTATATGAATTTTTATTGCCGCACTCGTGGATGGTCTCCGTAAAGGTGTCCTACTTCTGGCACCGGGATTTTTCAAGCCGAGATAATGGTTGTTTTGGGGACAATCCTCCCATTTCAGAGCTGGTTGGCAGGCACTCGTGCCCCCTGTTGGCGCATATTAGACAATTTCATCCATTCTGGACCAATGTTGGTAAACATTTTTAGCTTCTAGGAGACCTTGTTTGTGGGCATGGGGGCAAAGAGATTTATCCTTGGACAAAAATTTTTTTTCTTGCGGGGCTTTATTGATTTATTTATAGGAGCTTTTTGGCAGTTAATGAGCCCGTTTTCCAGCGTTTTTTCGCGTTACTCGCGCCTCACGATCAAAGAATTCGCATTTGCACAAAAATGTGTAAGGATTCGCTCCCCAATTTAAATGCCATACCGTCCGTGATTCACAACGGAGGGTTCTGCGGGAGCTCCGGAAACGGGAGTAAAATATTTCGCTCCTTCGTAGCATAAACTTGATGCCTTCTTAAAAGGGACTTAATTTTCTCATTTTTCAAGGATAATTAGAATCCTCTGAAAACGAAATGAGGTTTTTCGAGCCGCTCATTCTCCCGGCATCCCGAGCACCCAAGACAGCGGGAACATTTTTCGAATGCGTGTATCAAAAGCTGGAAAGTGGGAGAAAAATGTCAAGATGTTGTTAAGTCCCGGATTGGGAACAGATGCAGCAGATGGGATCCTTGCTCTTTCTTGTTATTTTCAGGAGCCCCGAGATAATACGGTACGAGTACTCCTTGATACTGGGGAACAACCTCTCCCCATCATACCGCGATGTCTCGCAAGAATGCCTTAGCATTTTTTGGATTTAGGGAGAATGCTTTTTTAAGAAGGCTTTGGGATTACTTCAGCCAAGAGTGGATACAAATTTTTAATTTCCAGAATGTTTCTGCAAAGGAGTCTTTTCATATTTGATAGCAGCATTCAAGCAAGACTTATGCGTCCTTAGTTAATATTTGGGATGGAATTGAAGCTATTTTCAATTTATAGCCCTTTTGCAGGTCTACTCTGTGAATGGGGAGAGGACCTTTCCGGGTTTGCAGATTTGATTTTATCTTCCTTTTTATAGGTATTGTACTGACACTTTCTTTTACGTCTTTTTTTATTTCATGACACCAATTTAAACTTTTAGGAAGTATTATATTAATGAAGAATAGAGTTTATTTAATTGTGTTGTAAAATTATTTTGACATAGTAAGGCAAAGTTAAAACCATTCCAAATACTATGACATGTTTTTCATCCTTTATGGTCAATAAATTCAGATTTGATATACTTTTGAAATATAAGGTCAGTGTAGGTACGTAAAAGTATCGAAATTTTATAGAACTTATTTAATTCGTTTTAAAAAAAGAGATATTAATTTTTTATAGTTTGATGGTTAAGAGAAATTGCCTTGCCTTTTTTATTAACATTATTTAAAACTAATTTTGTAAATGTTATTTTAGTTCTAATTGAAAGAGAATTTAAGTTTTCGTAATATTTTCACATTTGTTGTTAAATCGTAGACTTGCAGGTAAACAAATTGCCAATTTGAGGTAATACTGGACTGCGTTTGCTGCTAATTATCAACATATGTTCCTCTTACTAAAGTATTCATATGTTTACGTATATGTAGCAAAGTACAGTCCCAAGGGCAATAATAATAATCAATTATAATACCCCTCGCCGGTACTAATCTAATTCGGTCATCCCACAACGGCCACTTGCGATCATCTTTGGCACAAATTGCTAATGAATAGTTCACAACCACTTACAAGTATTATCCCCGGAAAGAGGAGCCCATTCACATTTAACTTACCAAGATTAAGAGGAACTCTAAAATTTTACGCCATCATTAAGGTTTAATTAACCGAAGTAGAAGATGACTTCTTAAGACCTTATCCAAGGTAGAGGATGCTGGTACTTGATGGGATCATGGGAAATAGTCGTCATTAAAATTTATTTACCTTGCCCATACACCCCGTTTCGAGTTCTTTTTATTATACCTAATTTATTATTACTTCTAAAGTTTTTTTTCTATACTTTAGTGTGATTTTCTCATTTCTCTTTCCAGATAAGACTTTGATTTTGCGCCAAGTAAGTGAACTTAAACCTCAACAGAGTTCGTAAGTGTTAAGACGCGGTGTTTTTTCGCTGAATTGTATTTTTTAAAATACTACGTGTTAAAAGACGTCTTGGTGTTTATTCGCTTATTATTTCACGTTGTGTCGGGCCAGTTTTCATTTGAGCGCGTAGTTTAGTGCAATAAAGTTTCTACAGAACAAGGCCAACCTTAAAAGACCTATGGTGATATAGAGGAATAGAGCAGAAACCTTCTGAAACTACCTTGGTAAGTCAATTAACTCTAAGAACTTTTAGGCTTATAAACTTTCTAGACTTACTCACGTACAGATAGACGTTGGTCAGGTCGGAGCCAACTTGGCTAAAAATTTTACCTTATTACCTAAAAGGGCTAAAATCTCCGCAAAACCGCCTTCATCTTGTACCAAAGTTAAATTCAGAGCTCATTTTAATCTGGATTTTCCTCGAACATGACTTGCTTAAAGTTTTTGAATCAATCAGCATTTTGCTGGGTGCGCATTTCTGGGTCAACCAAAGAGTCAAGTCCATTTCCATGGGCAAAATACCCAAATTTATTAATGTGGTCGACTACAGCTACCATAGGGGTATCTATCGACGAAGTAGGGCTCGTTCTGCTGGAATGCTGTTTAAAGCTAGAATGTTGATTAGAGTTGCCGTTGTATTTCATTTCTCTGGTTATCAATAAAAACTAAACATTAATATATTTTTTTAATTAAAGGACGTATTTTTTTCATTGAATTCAATTAAATAACCGAATGCATTATTCAAGCTACACTCAATTTAATTTTAATTCCAAGTACAAATCCTGATATTTCCCTTAAAATTGTAATGGAACTTGGTGGAATTGTATCTGCAAGTGATTTTTTCTGTTCACAGATGTTAATATTATTCAAAAGAATTTATTTCTTTACAGTATCATACTACATCATACTATACAGTTTTCTTTAAAACGATTGGTATAAAAAACATATAAATAGTGGTAGTAGTATTACTAGTTCAGTGAAATTATGACCTGTTTGATGTCCAAAAATTGATAGCCTCGCGGCAACACTATCTCCTGCATGCAGACGAACCGCATCGCGACGGAACGAATGTTGAGAGGCTCGGGGCAAAAATGGGTCGTTCTCTGATGTGAGAATGGAGCCCATGTATCCAAACTGGCTTGTTAGGACCGTGTGTTGATTCCTTTGTAAGCACATCCTTGCACACGTCGAAGGCAATGTGCCTTGGAAGAGCGGGACAAAGAGAACTCATCTTGTGCTAGCAAAGTGATTTATTAGATTCATACAGCTCAGCTAAATTGATCCAATTGCGGAGATAGTCCTCAGCCTCCTAATTTGCAGCCCGGTGGTATCCGGGAGTGCCCCTGTTCCATTCAACATTTTATAAATTCGAAAGGATATGGTTTCCAAACGACGATGACGACGACGACAATAGCCATCTTTTGTCAGGCAAAGTGCGCCTCAAGACGACGCGAAGCGAAGAAGTCAAAGAAGGCGGCGGCTCTTTCTTCACATGTGCGCTATTGCGAATTAAAGTCTTGATCCAGCCTCAAGATGAATCGTGGAGATTGTGGCCACCACCACCGTCGGCGATGAATTCGTAAATTGAAGTGAAAAGGAAATTACTGATCTGGGAGCCCGCTAGAGTGTGTTCGGTGGGTTCAGGGAAAATTGAAGAAGCGAATTTGTCTTGATTTTCCCACAATTTGTTGAGAAGTGAATTTGATTTTATTGAAAGCCACCCTGATGGGGCCCTGGCCCTCTAGAGGCGAAACATCTTCTTAGACACAGTGTGCACTTTGTTCTACGTGCACCGATCCATGGGGTTAAAGAAGATGTTTATTTTCTGGTACAGTGTGCTCATCACTCTCGTAGGACCGAGGGGAGATTCCCGCACGGTCTTGGCAACTTTATTATACTTTAGATACGCTAGCTTCAAGCGTAATCTTGATTAATGCAAAGAACTTGTTTGCAGCTAGTTCCTTGGCTTGTTTATCAGTCAAAGTGGATTCAAATTTATCTTTGCTTTTAACAAAGGAAACTCCTTGTTGTAATTTTGCGGGACCTATTTCGAGAATAGGTCTTCCACCATTAACATGAAGGGATAGAGTATCGTTTTTTTAAAACGATGCTATTTTTGATGGTGCTCTTTTGGGATAGGTTAATAAACTTGTTGTTTATACGTCCTTTAACTTTACTTTAATTTTACTCTCGTGATCAGACCTGTTAAGTTTTCATTATCATCATTAAACTTCTTGTTGAGTCAGAATTTGTAACGAAATTTGTAATCAAACATTTTATGAAGAATTGAGAAGTGTAAATAAATTCTCTGTTTTTCGTACGTTAGGATCTATACATCGATTTCCTAATAAATAAAACTAAAATCCAAATCCTTAGAGCCAAAGGCTGCAGCATAATTTTCCATTAAAATAACACTAGCATTAATATCTGTTGAACATCTAGACGACTTGGATTTTGCTGCATAAGTAAAATGCTGCAAGGAGATGAAGAATTCGCCCATAACCTAATTACTAACATCTGCTTACATGCACAACGTTTGGATAGGAGCCCTGCTGCTATTCTGAATAATCAACAAGTCCAGCTAAGGAGTCCCAAATGCAAAACAGCCCTGACTTTGGACTGTCGACAATCGGTCGGGGATGAGACTCCTTTGTAGAGTTCGGGGACTCCCCTGGCAGTTATAGCTCATCGGGGAGGCATTGAATCAATTATCGAACTTCGGGTTCACAAATTATTCCGCCTAATCGACTGGGCTAGTTCGATATAAGTCTAGCGCCGTCGGTAATGGATAAATATTTGATTGCATAAATAATTCATGTCTTCGCTGCAAACTTAGCCCCTCGAACGAGCGTCTTCGGCTAGCCGGCTAAGGACCTTAGCAATGGGGCTGTCTGGGCTAGGGCTTCGTCACCTTATAGCCGCGCCGTAGGCCGCAGCACTCCATTGCAGCGCTAGCACATGGCGATAATTTCCCGAGTGCTTTGCGTTCGACTTAATGGCTGGAAGAACTAAATTACGCGACGATATACTGATTTGCACCGTTCCAAGACGTTCCAAGACGTCCCCAAAGTACTTTACTTGATTACTGCTCCAATTAAAGTAAATGCCTGTTCTGAATTTGGAGGACGGGCAGCGGGACAGTGTCCGGGTAATGACAGCGATTCATTGGGACGTTTTTTGCCGTCGCTACCATCACCTTCGCCCCGCCGCCTCCAGCATCTTATGACGTTCGGATTGTACGAGACGTAAGACGGAAAAGGCGCACATATACAGTCCTTCGCCTTCGGCTTGTTTCCTCTCCCCAACTACATCAGCAAGGGCTCATAAAAGTTTCATAAAGCAGTTGTGCTTGCGGTCTCGGGAATTTATTGCCGCTGTCTGATTTATGCTGATAAACGTTAAGGAAGAGGACGAAGATGCCACTCTGCCTTTTTGCTGGGGGTCCTAAGACTCCGAAGCACCTCGAAATATTTTCTCTTTGCTCCTTTGCGAACTCGGCAAAAAGAAAGTATCTAGATTCAAACGTCCTAGAAGTTTTAGTGAAGTCTCACAGATCAAGGGGAGAGTTCATCAAAGGACACTCTTCGAGATTTTTTCGGTGTTGTTATTTTCTTTTTTCATTTTTCCTTGGGGTAACCATCATCTCGGCGCACGTCTTTGCCGACTGCTTCTTCCAATGACGAAACATTATAACAACTATACCAAAAGTACACAGGAGTTCGTGCTGTTTGGTTTCCTTAACTTTGTGTACGAGTAGTGCAAAAGTGAATTTTTATTACACTTCTTTTTGCTGGGAAGTTGATGGTAGAGTTGTTTTTCCTGGAAAACAAACCGGAATTTGTCTTTTACTATTAAATAATTAAAGCCAAGGGAGATGGAAAATACGAGTTTTGCTGGTCCGAATCACAGTCTTTTCATAAAAAGAAGGAATTATTAAAATATTGTGAACATCGCTTTAATAGGTACACTTAATTACGCTTAGTTAAAACTTATTTGCAAGGGTTTGTAAACGAGAGAAACTACAGAGGGTGTAAACGAGAGAAACAAGGAGGGTGTTTTCTAACCAGGCAATAGATCATTTTAAAATCACTCAGTTTTGAAAATTTTAGAATGAAAATAAGAAAATATAGAACTATATTCAGAGAAATTAAAACTCAGGCAATTTTTGTGTTATTGGTCCAAATGTCCTAGTCTTGCAATTTTTTCCAAAAGCGTTATCTTAATCTGTTCATATTTATTAAATATTTTCTTTTCAAAAAATATGTACAAATTTTTTAAAAATCATCATTTATTTCACTAAATAAAGAAAACAAGTCATTTTTTATAGCTTTTTGTGAAAGTAAAAATTAAATTTTGTAATGTAATCAAAAAATAAAATTATATAATTTTCCAAGCTTTTTGATGAACAACATTTGACTACATAAAATTTAATCCGATTAACTTTTAGAATGAAACAATTTTACTTTATAGTGAAAAACGAAGACAAAATCAATAAATCTCGAAAGAAATGAATTCTTTTGAAGTCAAAAAAGAAGATAAATTAAATGCTTAAAATTATATTCAAGAAATTATTTGTTGGCAGAAAGTAAACTGCACATTGCTTAAGTCTTATTGACGAGAAAAACTTATCCGTTTTTAAAAGCTTTATTGTTGTTATTGTACGTATACTCCACGCTTTTTATTACTTTAACTTCTATAAGTGCTTTTAATATCTCTTTTTGTTTACAGTGCAGGAAATCTTTTACTTTTAGTTTTTAATAAGTGAACTACTCGAAGTAAAAATTGAAACTAGTAATTATTACCATTTTGTTTTTATAATAAATTTCAAACATTTGCAGGAATTATAACATAATTATGTACTTTAAAACTTGATCGTTTTTATAAAGTTTGCTTTAGTGATTTTTCAGTTTATGAAAAATCTAAATAAAATATTTACAACTGATGTACTATGAAGTCGATGTTCTGTTTGCCTGAAATTCCTCTGCATTACCAAAAATTCTAGGCAAACAAAATTCTCTATGGAATTTAGAAATCTGCTAGAGTTATAAAACTGCCCAGCAGTTCCTGCTGATTGCAGTTCTCTTTACAGATCCCAAATTCAAGTGATGCATATGTATGAAGACAAAAACAGGAGCAGCTGGAAAGGTCCATTGCCCATAGGAGTCCCGGATAAAAAAAAAGGTAAAAAATTCAAGCATAAATAGGACGACAAATATGAAGAATGAAATAACGAGGTTGTGTGCCTGCCAAAAGCACCAGGAGACGACTTCAAGTAGCTCTTGACCCGAATTGCCTTATCCAGGTGTGTACTACCGCTGTTGCAGATGTACTCCACCTGATGGATTGTATACAGGAATCCCTAGGTGAACATACCTGTACCACTCTAGGTACACATAATTTCCATATAATCTGTTCCCATTTAGTCTTTTCTGTAGAATGCATTCAAGTTCTTGAGCACCTTCCTTCAACACCAACAAGCCCCCAACTTGAAGGGCCCTCGCCTGTCTCTGTACCGTAGCTCCAAAGAGGAGGATCCTTCTTGCGCATCTTCGTCAAGATGACGACGACCGGCTGGGGCCAAAGTTACAAAGTTAGAAACAGACTCTTTGCCGGGTTTGATGAACCTCCTATCCGTAGGGTGCTTGGTATTCAGTCTGTGTGGCTCCAGTTCATCTATTAGCACTTATTTGTTGGTACATGTACAGCCCGAGGCCACCCCTCATGCCCGTCGGATGTCCTGCCTCACCCCAGAATTCTGGGGTCTAATTGATGAGGTCAGTCCGTCTGTCTGTCTGTCCACTTCTTTGTGACAATGGTTAGGACAGGACCAGGCAAAGTCACCTGCTGGGAATTGGCTCAGTTCGAAGTAATTGGTGGACTTAGGTGGACTATTGACACACGCGACGTGATTAGTGATTAATTTTCACGCAATCCAAGAAAAAAGGGACTTTCTCTGGAATTGATGGAATGACTACGTGTTCTGTTCGAACCGAACTAAATGGAGTGTCACAAAATAAAATACTCGCGAGTACGAAAAACAAGCCACAGCGGCTAGAAACTTGATTCTAACATAAATTTTGGTAGAGAGTTTGTAGGTCCAAATCTTCTTTTCGTTTTTGGAAAGAAATTGGCATTTAAACAAAATTTAGATTCAAACGTTAAGAAATCGTTTTTTGGTGTTTATATTTCTAATATTTACAAATCACTTTGTAAGTAATTATAGTCTTTCTTTTCTATTTCTCTAAACTTGTATTTTATTAATACAATTTGTAATTTGTGTTTAATTTTGGAACTTCTATTCTTTAAAATATTTTCTTTTTATGTAATTTTTATTATGATTTTGGTACACCGATTTTCGAATCTTCATGTAGGTTACACTGAAGATCTTTTTAGTTGGCCTAGAAAATGTATCCTCGCCAAGTGTGTGGACTAGTTAGGGTTTGCTTCTACTTTCTACTGCGTGTGCTTCCATTGCGAAACATTTAAAAAATGGAAAAAGTTTCCGCCAAGGTCAACTGTTTTACTGCAAAAGTTTCTTTGGCCCCATACATCGCGTATGCTCTTTCTCTGCAATAAAAATAAAATTTTCCAGGTGCGCGTGTATCCCGCCTTTGTTTGAGAAACGTGCAATCCCATACGTGTAACTCCCTGGGCGGAAGTGCCTTCAAAGTAGGTCACCCATAATAAAAATTGTTTCAAAGGACCAAAAGACTGAAGCCCCAAAGACTGAGGATGTTTTTATGACTGCTGTTCCGCCATTAGTCATAAGTGTCGGAATTGGCTTCCGCATCGTCAATCCCACGGGGTCGCTATTGGATACCTTTCGCCCACACCTTCATACCTTGCAGCCATGAATGCGTTCCTTTTTGAAAAGGTATCTTTTCCTGGTAATTCATTTCGAAGACAATAAGAAGAAATAAAAGGTAAGCGCCGATGCGCAATGGGCAGAGACTTTTTACACTTTGGAAAAATGTGATTTGATATTTTTGGTGATGTTTAAAATTACTCTATTTTGTATTATTGAGAAAATCAATATTAGTTTAACTCATTTCAAATTAAATTTGCGCAGACTAGACTTAAACTTAGCCCTAATGTTTATTTTATATAGGCTATCAACATATGGGCGTGATAAGAAGATATTGTGGTTATTATATAATAGAGAAAACTATCATTTCTTGGCAACTCATATTTTCAAGGACAAAGGATAGACCTGCCCGACCAAAGAATTCTATTAGTGCACCATGTCTCTGCTGTCATGCAGAAAATCTGGCCGGAGCTAGAGTTAATAGTCATTTAGAATTCACGGACTCATTTATTCCCAAGGTTTTGCTAATTGCTCAAGAATAGCCCGCTCAATCTCAGACCCCGGGGGTAGGTATGCTGCGAATGGGTAGATCGCTCCAATTCCCTGCTCAACCCCGGAGAACCTCTTCCGCTCCAAAGTGCGGGTGGATATTCAAGTCATACCTAATGAGATTTTGCGGCAATGGTAAACATATTGGGACCGGGGACAGCGGCAAGGAGTTGCAATCCAAGCACTTAACGGAGCAATTTGTTCTAAGAGTTCTTGAAGCACACTTTTTGCATAAAGAAGGACTCAGGGAAGGAACCAATTTGCATTATGTACGGGCTGAGCTAAAAGCTTCTCGAAAGTTTGCCAAATAGCAGCGGGAGCAGAAAATTCAAATGCATCGCCGGAATCAAGCTGTTTGCGGAGGAATTTAAATTCGACGAGTTGCTGGAGTTCCAGGAGAAACACTCCCCGGGGCACCCCTGGCAGGGGGCGTCGAATGTGCATCGTCTGCGCACATTAAAGAGCCGCACTCCTTGGATGTGGATGAACTACCAGATTAAGGGTAAAGAGTTCCACTAAACTATCTTTCCAAAAGGGTCAATACCAGGGTTGTCTTTTTACCCTTTAATCTCAGTGGCACGACTATAACGCAATTTTCAGGAGTACCCACAAAGTAAATCAATTTTTCACATTTTTCATCTTTTACACTTTCTTTAGTTTCTGTGCGATCAAAATGTGTTTTATTCAATTTTAAAAAATGTACATGTAAAGGTGTTTTTTTACTAACAATTTGGTTCAGATTTTGATGTAATAATAAAAAGGTTTTAAAAGCTCATTAAGGTTGGAGAATGTGTTTTTAATTTTGTCAATACTTCACTCCCAAGACTCCAAAAAAAAGATGCTTGTGAAGCTGATTCGCAGTAAAAATATTTCATAGTGATGCAAACAAGGAAGAAAGGAGGAAGCTGTGTATAAAAATAACATTTTTACTATACCTTTTTACCCTATTTTTGTCTTTTAATTACTTTCTTAGTGGTAGTAACTCGTAGAGTTTCATTAAATACATGATTCCAAGTTGTACACTTAATTCTAACGTAATTTAAATGTGAACACCTTTGTTTACATTTTTTATTTAATTTAAAACACGGTAAAGGTATCTTGTTAATTTTGGTATTAACATCTATTTAATTACTGATCCATTTACTAGAAGGTGTGCAGGTTTAACAGCGTGCTAATTAATTTCATTGCAATTTCACTTCCACATCGTCATGTTTACGCTCTCTATATCTTGAGGCAGAATTTACCTGGTCATTGCACTTTTTCCAGGTGTTTGTTAATCTGCACGTTGAACCGGTGGATGAGTCCTGTATCATTTGTTCAAACCAGGTTAACGTGAACAGGAACATTACGGTAAAAGGTAGTATAGGGTGGCGTGTGCTAAGTAAATTTTTCCACCTAATCATCTTGACGTCGATGAGGATGCTTACAAGAGCATCACCGTTGAAATGGAATATTTTTTATCTCATACCGTTCTTGTCCTAGTCGTCGCTGTTGTCGTCTCCCACGGGAACCTTGAAAAGTTTCCATTCTAAGCTCCGTGTGAGCTGGGGCAGTGATTGATGATTTTATAGAGTTGACGAAAAAATCTTGTCTGCACCCACACCAGCCCTAAGTCCCTACTGTCGGGGTGTAAAAGTGGTGAGTCAACGAGAAATTGTGTCTTGTGCTTCCGTCCGGTGAAAGGATAAATGAGCGTAGACTATAAGTTTTTAAAAAATCATTAATCAAGTCTAAGGAATGCCTTGTTTTCTCGTTTAAACCACCCTGTTCTGCATAACCTGCGGTGGATGTAATCACCAATACTAAGTTTCCGCCCGTATTGCAATTCTGTTAAAAATTTTCATTTTATGTTGTTCATGGTTGAACAGTTTTCCAAGAAACTTGTTCATTAAAATAAATTTCGTTTGGTCACTGCAGTATATTGCAGAGTTACCTTTTTACATGTTTAAAAGTTTTTTATTGATTAATGTTATCAGTATTTAATTTTATAGTCACTGAAATAGAAGATTTAAAAGTCAATTGTCTTGACATCGAGTGTTTTTTTCTGCCTGATGATAGTTGTTCTTTTGTTTTAAATAAAAACTTCATAGATTTTATATCTTTGTATCAATTGCGCCCATGTTATATGGTATATGGACAATCAATGACCAGAGTAAGCAGTGAGTGCTCTTCAACCAAAATAATTGACCTGTAAGATTGTATTACACTAGGATGCCGTGGTGACGTGGCCAACAATCAAGGCGGTAAAACGTATGAAATTACTCTATTTGTATTATACCTAATTCTAGTTCAAGAAGATAGTCCACTTTGAAGCTATAGTACATTACATTGTTATAATATGTTGGTTTTTCTCTGGCTACTCTCTTGGTAACTAGCAGACACTGGAGAAATACATAAATGGTAATCTTCTTTTAAAATATCATATTCTTTTTTAATATATACTTTAATTAATCCGTAAAAAGGATAATTCATAATTTAAAAAACTAAAACCCTCGGTGACACTCAATTAGCTTTGATTTAGCCAGAAAGCTATTTATTCTTAATCATAGCTAGAATAAGTACTTTCGTGTGAAGTAAATGGCTCCTTAAAAGAACACCACCCGTTTCAATCTTGCAATGGTGACTATGTCATCTAAATTCGCTTACCTTATCGCTCAGCTGCGAGCTAAGTGCTTGACGAAGGACATTAAGCATGGCAAAGTACTTCCGAGATCTTATGGTGCACACAAGTGCAACAGGCATTTCTTGGTCTGTTCTTATGCACGTACTCTTTCGTCTATTCAATCAGCTACGAAAGAGTTTTTACTTCGGCTAAATAATTAAGAAAACTAAATAAGGAGCACTCTCCAGTGCAGAAGGCTTTTTTCGCAGTTTTTCCCATAATGTCTTCTTTTTCAAGCTCTCGATTCTTTCCCATCCCAAGTAAATTGATTTTTTTCAGAGTAGCTCAGAGTGTATTTACCTGGTGGTACCTTGTGGTGGAAGAGCTTATGTAATTCGCACGTGAAAGACATTCAAGGAAATTCTTTTTTAAGTCGAAATTAACGAATTGAAACTGGAAGATCTAAATGTACTAAGATGAACTTAATTATTTGTAGTTATGTATAATAAATGGGGTTTGAAAAAATACATATGACCAAATATGAAATTTGTGTCTGTGAAAATAGAAAGAAAATAAAATATATTTTTTTAATTCTGATTTCTTTGTTTACAATAATATTTTGGTTTTAAATTTAGAGCGTTAAAATAGTTGATCAATAGATACATTCACTTAATTTTCAAAATTTTTTAAATGGTAATTTAAGGGATAAAATGAATGAATGAAATTTTTCAGTGGAATACTTTTCCATTTGAAATGGCTAGAAATTCTATTTGGATAAAATTTAGAGAATTGTATTTAACCGATTTATTTTTACAGTAAATACTCCTTTAAAAAAACTTCCATCTTCAAAAATGTGAGTCTAGATATTCATGAAAACTTTGCTTTTGCCTTTTATTCAATGCTTGTGTAGAGGATTTTAGCGTTCCAGTCAAAATTTGATATCATCCCGAATTCTACCTTGACCTTTGGTATTTAGAGATCGTGAAAATATTCAAAACGCAGGCATTTACTAACAGCAGATTTTATGTTTTTCAATACCCTGGCGCTTACAAAGGCAGACACATTTTTATTCGATCGTTTGCAGCGACTGGGCTTTTATTTCGCGTTTTGCAATTCAAAAAGACTTTAAACCGGACAGATTCAATTTAATTTATATTTTAATTTTGCCGCTCAACGGGAGTCGTATCCTGTATAAGTCCGGTCCAGAGCACACTTTCTGTATCCTATCCCGGGGATGAGGGACTGAAAGTTCGTATATTCTAGGGCTCGGAAGCAAATCGTCGATGCGGCTGGTGGTGCATACAAAACGAAAAGAGCCTGGGCAAGTTTAAATAAATTGAAAATTTAATAAAAATCCAAGCTGAAGCCTCCACTTATTCAATGGAATTATCTTGAGAAATTTTTCTTTGGCAAAAGGAGCGCGATGGTGGCTATTCTAAAAGTACAAGAGGGTGCTCCATTTCTAGTACACAGAAGGCTGAACTATTTCTTTTCACAGCCCTTTCCTATTTCGGTGGAACTACGTGCCATGCAAAAGCAAAAAACAAAAAAGTAAAAAAAGACGGTCGAGATTGAAAAAAATACTGCTGGAATCTAAACAACATTTGCCAGTTCAGGGAGTCGGCTGGATAAGTCCACTGTTTCACCATTGTCGCTCCCACATTTAGTTTCTCCTTGCGACATTCGAAAAATGTTTTTCATCGTGGGAAAAACTGTCACAAGGACAAGACACTATAAGTCCACGGCACAGTTGTGAAATGCCACTGGGATGCATTTGTTTTACAGAAACAGATTTTCAAATACTCTCAGAGATTTTGCAATATTCTTTTATAAGGAAGTATACCGAAGCCGGGGCAAAGTTTAAAGATTGAAAAATATTTTTAGATACAATTTTAAACTCTGATCATTTATAAAATGTCGGTTTCATAACACATTTTTGAAGTAGATATGATGAATTTCAATTAAAAATGTTATACAAAGCAGACAAACAC
Source organism: Proctacanthus coquilletti (assembly GCA_001932985.1). NCBI lineage: Eukaryota > Metazoa > Arthropoda > Insecta > Diptera > Asilidae > Proctacanthus > Proctacanthus coquilletti. The sequence goes on from MNCL01000111.1 coordinate 120,479, forward strand.
TATTTAAGTTAATTCTTAATCAGAATATTAAAAACAATACTAGATTATAGTTAAGATGCCTATCACTCCTTCATTTGGACAACGAACAATTTAATATGAAAAACACTATCCACAAATCCAGGAGATGGTACTTTCTTATTTAAAACAAATTTCTAAATGTACTACATTTAATAGGTCCCTGCATATTTGAAAGTACGTGCATAGAATGCAATTCCTTGGCAAATTATTATCTCATTCGTTTATTAGGTCACAAATGCATCCAAATATTCCACTCTAGTTTTAAAAAGATATGGAACAAGCAGCTTTTTACAAAATCAGTCCCTCTTGCTGAATTCTGTTGCATTAAACTGTAGATAAAAAAGTTGAATTGAGAAGAGTAAAGTGGGAATCAGAAACTGGAATTTAAGATCTTTGTTCCTAATGTAACTGGTAAATACTACTAGCATAACTAACGAAGGAAAATAATGAAAGAAATTCTTAAGTGAAAAGATGTGGATGTGATACATGTCTCCCCCCTCCCCCTCCTACTTCATTTCAACTCCACTCCACGTTATAGTGCACGTTAAGGCAGACACATCTCAGAATCAAAATGTGCTCCAAGAAAACTACGATGAGAAAATCTCCATTTCTTGCATTTTCTGCAGAAACCGAAAGATGAAGAACTGTTCGCTAGACGAACTGAAGGAAGATTTTTCTTTAACGTTAAATTGGTAGACAAATAAAACCATTTGGCATCCATCCCAGACGTCATATAGACATGGAACTAATATTAGATGAAGAAGATATGATAACATACCCCGCAGCGTTCCATTCGGGGCTCCCGGGGAGATGGTTGGGAATCGGTATAGTTCTTCCATCACCAGCAGAGCTAGAAGCTATCAGGCCAGCTTGACTGGACAGCTATACTTAGCTCTTCAGCAACTTTATGGTGGTGTCCGTCGCGTAGGGCATCTATGGTATTCTCAACAGAAAATTGGCGAAAAAATGTAGTCCAACGGCAGAAAATTGGCGAAGGACAACGTGTTGGGTTTGTGCACGATAGTGCGCTATTTCTCGATATGAACTTCATTTAACTAAGAGTTCCTTGCACAAAAGGACTGACGCATTTTCCATCCTTTGAATCCCTAGCCTTGATTGCATTTGCGAGTACTCCCGTTCATATATGTATATGCATTTTTTTTTTCGACAAAACATCGACATGATAGTGCATCCCACGATTGCCAATATTGCCCTACATGATATGCCGACGTGGACAGCATTCGTTCCAGCCATGTCCAATGAATTAGGCGCGTGTTCCCATTGGAAGCGACGAAAAGCCAGGCAATTAAGAACATTTGGATACGGCCATCCTCCTTGTCGCACCATGTCTGCCGATCTGTCGAGTATGTCGATTTTATTTTTATCCCTCCAAATAGAATGCAATGTACCCTGTTCACGATACTCCGAAATAGCGCAAAAAAAGAGAACCTATTGCCTGCGACAGCTTTGGTTTTATAGAAGATCCCATTATTAATGCTCTTTCTGGATGAGAATTAACCCGGGAGTGAAGTAATTGTAAAAATTATTTTCATAAAATTGATTTTAATATAAAATTTTTGATTTTCAGAAATTTTTTTCTATAATTTTGATTTAACCATTCTGATTGATGATCCTTTTATTTCTTTTCTTAAATTTATGTTTTTAATATTTTGAAATTTAACTTGAAAAGTAGATGAAAAGTGTATTAAAAACAGTACAAGCTATGGCTGAAAAGTTTTAAGCTTAAGATATTTAAACTTGTTTGTTGTAACTATCGTTTTTATAACTGCGTGTATATACGCAAGTATACTATTAACAGTTTCCATAGAATTAATACGTGAGAATTTAAATTTATTTAATTTTTTTTTCTTCAAACAGAGCGGAATTTGCTGTTTCCGGTGTATAAATTTGAGTATTCTAAAAATGTATATCCAAAATGTATTCTATATTTTCCAGGAAAGAAAAACTTGCCAACAGGTGTGGCAGTGTCTGGAATATTTTAATGAACGCATTTTCGTAATTATTCTGCGGCAAACGCAATGCAGCCGCCATGTCGCCACGGACGCGGAGTAACTCATCTATGCGTATGTGGGGGGAAGCTAATTTAATTCCGGGAATTTTTAATCAACATAGTTGATGAGACGTAAAACATGTTCACAACCGCACGCCAGGAGATACGAATTTGTTTATGCTGGCAGAGACACCCCATTGTCGGCAGTGGCAATTTTGTAACCCAACTGCCCCGCTCTCGCACAAGAAATAATTTGTCTCCGCGATAGATGTGTTCGCCATATGTGGAAGGATACGTGAATGAAACATTTTTGGTGACGAAATCTAGCAGCAGCACAGATAACTCACTCAAATTAGGCATAATCAAATTCTAGTACTGTGCGGGTGGTGGGATTTTGTCTACAAACACCTTTGAGACAACCCAAACCTTCTTAAATCGTGCAAACAATGTAAGTGGTATCTCCATGCTGAGAAGTCCTTGAATCTAGTCACAGATAGCAACTGCCGACACATGTGGGTTTCGTCGAAGACTTCTAACTCCTAATTGTTCTATTTTGTGAATGATACTCCTTCGGGATTCTGTGTGAACACTTCGGTTCGAAACAATTTAATTTTGCCATTTTACGGGGAGCTGTATTGAAATGCCGGCTGTTTACATGAATTGTTGAACGTGCATGGGAAGTGAGGGTGTAGGCACAGGGTATTCTAATTTTAATTACTTACCATAGCATATCTGCTGATATAAAGGATACTGTAAAACGCCATAACAAATTAGGCAAATGTATGGCGTTGATGTCTGAAAGAGTTATGATTAACGCTGTTTCAACAATGGATGATCTATCGAAAACGATAGTAGAAACAAAACCTTAATTGAATGATAAAAGTTTAAATCATTTCCTAATGATATTTTGCATACTAGACCAAAAAAAAAATTATAAGTAGTTACTAGTTAGGCGAAAGAGAAATAGTAAAACATAAAAAAGGTGTTATTGAAATAACCTACTGAAATAGATACCTGTAATTTTTTTATATTTACGTTCTACAATAAAATAGGAAATTAACAACATACTAAAACAGTCAATCAAAATGTTTCTGAAATTGAGAATTATCAATAAAAGTTTTATATTTCGACTTAAGAATATTCTGCCACTGTTCTAAATTTTTCATACAGAATAAGGCATTAAAATCTCTTGATATCTTTTCAAGATGCTAGGATAGCAAGCTCATTGGTCAAAAGTGCGGTGAAATTCGGTCATAACGACCACAAAGGTTTTACTTACATTGAGATAAGAGCATTAATTTTAAAACGTAAAAATTAACTATAGGTGCAAACAAGTTACGGGAGCATTCTGGATTCATTCCAGGTTAACAAGTCGTAACAGGTTCAAAACTTTCGTAGTACGATTTTATTTCCCAATCATAATTTCTTTAAGAAAGTATTCCGAGAAGTTTTTAATGATGTAAATAAAGCCAAATTAGTTATTATATTACACAAATACTAATAAAGTTATACATGGACAGATTGATTTTGTGGTTTGTGTTTTCAGTTTGTCTAAGTTTTTGGAATAAAAGCAAAGTCAGTAATTTATGTTTTGAGTTGGCAGAAACACAGTTCAATAACAAAAATCCAGTTAAAATTGAATTATTTTTCCAGTGACATCGTTTCGAAGTCCTTAATTAGGTTTATTTTTCTTATAACTTTGGACAAATAATCCTTTGCCCATTTATAACTTAACTCTCTTTCGAGTTTGAATTCTTTTCTTCTATTTGACCGAGATATCCATTTCAACATTCATAAATGCAAATGATAATTCAATTTTACGAGATTCGTTTTTCCTGTAACCGAATGTAAACCTGCCCTTCACCTTCATAGTATAGATGAGAAAAGCTAGACAGACAATCCACATCTTCGGACCCTGGCGCGGATGGTGATGAGGAGCGTGGTTACTTGACTGGTGTTCCTAAAGCCTCCTGCCCATTGAATGCGGAGGCTGGGAGCAAGATTATTGATCTCACATTGATGGGAATATAAAATCAAGATGCCGTCACCCATATCCAAGTACGGCATGTTCCAGGATGAGACTATTTCATCCATTTTGGGTTGGGTTTTCTTTTTGATATTTTGCTATTCAAAGCAGTCCCTAGTAAAATCGAAAGGTAATAAAATTAGACTTTATGAAGGACAGATGTTGTATGAGTGGAGGCATGCGCTAGCAATCACTTCTTTTCTCTCTTAGAAAACCGAATTTCACCAAAGGTTTGCCAAGGGAGAATGAAAGGGGACAAAGACAAATGTTAATTTGGACAGCTTTGTTGAAATGTGCTATCGCTTCAGCTTGTGAATATCTACAGACTTATTTATATTGGGTTCTAATGGGAGCCATGTCCTATTCAATGGAACAGATGACGCTGCGTTATACGTACAAATAAATTCTACATTTCAAGGGACTGTGGCCGGAAGCAACTGAAACCGAAAAGCAGAAATTGAACTTATTGATTTTGAAATTGCAAATTGTAGGCAGAATTTCATTTTAGCAGGTCTATTGTATTGTATTCTAGCACGGATTGTATTCAGTCAGATTTCATGTTGATATTTAAAGTCCGATTGTAAGATTGGTGGGGAAACAAATAAGGAATTTTAATAAAATATTTGGTAGACAATCTACGTTCGATGGTACGGTCGAAAGATGTCCGATAAAGTGATAAAGTTTGTAATTGCAAACTCGACTCGTCGTCAAAGTAGCTCAAATTTTAATTGGACGCGGTACATAATCAAGCGAGTGAAACAACAACTTCTAAGTATTCTTGAAGTCTTGAGAAGATGTCGAAGATCAGAGCCAGATGAATGGTGACACGAAAACAGCCCTCGTGCACAGTTGAGACTTCTTCATCTATTATGAATCTAGCCATTCATTACACTTGCCAGAAGCACAAATTGCGCATCTAGAGTAATTTGAATAAATCATAAATTTAATTTAACGTCTTAAGGAGATGCGATGTTTTGCTGGAGATAAATGAGCCGCAAGCAAAATTTCGCTTGATACGCACTTTTCCACCAAGCCAGATGACGACAACGAATATGCCCCAGTGCGGCTACGATCTCTGGAACAGACCAATTTGAGCCGGTTAATAGAAAACGCGTGGAACATGTCCCAAAAATATTTTGATCTGTCTTTTGCAGAAGATTTTGCCGTGGTCTTCGGAAGACGCAAAAAATCGCCTATCTCGGCAAAATATCTGAATCATCATTAAACTCGTGCCCGATGGAATCGAGTTGGTGCGTGTGGCAGCCAAATTCTCAGACGGACAAAGATTACTTAAGAAAATTGGATCTAGAAATTTACAAATTAAATTATAATCTGACCGATTCATCCCTTTTCCGCGGAAGACGCAGGCTACCGACTGTCCTTCTTTTTGGTCTCTTACAGATTCCTGGTACTTTCCTCTCTCCCCTCCATATTCCCGATTTCCCGAAAATTCAATAACGTTGCTTCTCAGGGAAACCAGCTGAATTTATGCAAATTGAATGATATTGCTAAATAATTTACATGAGAGAACGTACCGTTTGGTGCTTTCCCGTGCAAGGGCACTGGTGCTAATTGAAAATTTAAGGTCTTCTCGAAACTCCCAAAGACACCAGCTTCAAAGGGAATTTTCAAGACTAAGATACTGGCAGGGAAATTGCGTTGGTGGAACTGGATTATATTGGCAGCAGAGGTAATGCTTGTTTGATTATACAGTCTCGCGCTTTTGGCTGCTTGCCAAGACTTGGGATGGAAAAAATCAAATTCTGAAAAAAATTATCGAGCTACGTAATTTTTTCAAAGATTTTAAATTTCTTCATTTTTAATACTTTTATTCATGCTAATAAAAACTTTGAAGCTTCTTAAATCATCCAATTTAAACACATATTTTTCTTATGATTACGCAGTCGGAAAGAAAAAGTATTTTAGACACATACATCTTAGAAAAAATAGCGTAATAATAGAAAATATACTATAAATATTTTTGGATAGTTGTGGAGATCAAACCGTTGAATCTAATCATAAAAATGCAATCTATCTTCAATAAAATTGTGTTAAGATATTTTTAAATAATTCAGATTTGTTAATTAAATTATTATACTGAAAGTTAATTATTTTCTTTGTATAGAATATCAATTTCTTTCGTTTGGTTTTAATTCGGTGTTGCATAGCAATTAATATTAAACCGGGATGAACAGTAATAACCAATTAATATAGCTCCGCGTCCAGATTACTGACCATACCTTTAATAGGTGGTATTGAATCAAATCCAATTAATTTACCAAAGAACCTCATACTCGAGGAATTTTCAAATCAAAATCTAGGGAGCAGTTGAAGCCACGTTTCCCTGAGGAGACTGATCCCCCCGTCGACATTTATCACGTTGACATCTTAATTTATTAAACAATCTCTGAGGCCACATCTTCATCTCCGACAGTGCCCCCTCCATCCCTGATCCGGTGCAGGAAAGCACTGCTCCCGGGCTGCTGCTGTTAACAACAATAAATTTCATCGATTGACAATTCAATTTTAAACCGCAGAGTATTCCCACTCCAACGGTCGGGAGATGAAATGAAAGTGGCAAAAGATACCCACAATCCCCCGCAATATCTGAACAATAGCGCATCCAAGTGGGTGAGGGTATAAGAATTGATCGGGCCGATTTGGGGGTAGTGGGTTTAAATTCCTCACAGATTTTAGTTTCGGAGGAAGTTTCAAATGTGCTGATCCAGTTGCAGCTCCGTTCAGAGTTGTCGGGAGTTTTAAAAGTTTTGCGGAATGTAAGGCAATGGGGGCCATTTCTGTGGGAAAACATTAGCAATAAATCAAAATCGATAAATTGCGGACAGGCTATTCGCAAAAGGTTTCCAGGGTCCACTTATTGTTGGAGGAAGTAAACAAAAGTTCCAGCTTGTAGTAGCGTAGGGAACAAGGAGCAGCTGTTAGAAATGTAGGTGTGGAATTGTTGAACCGATAAAAGGTAATGTTTTGAAGGTTTCCAGTGTGTACATGCAAAGGCGGAAATGATAGAACGAACTGAAAAAGCAGCATCCACTCGACTGCAAACAATAGAGAGAATAGTGCATTCGCATCTTCATTTCCAGACTGTGAACTCCAGGATGGAGTTTCTGTTTCCCGGTAGAAAGAGAAAGTTGGACGTGTTGGTTATAAAGGGACACTATCAACACTGGCGTCGCTTGAAGAGGCGAATAAAAGTTTTCGTTATTTTCTTGATAACCTTTCAAAAGAGTGATGGGGCGCCACGACTCACCCGTCTCACCTATTCACTTTACCATCGTCCACTATTTGGTTAGTTTTTCTTTTACAGGCGGGAGGGGAAATTAAATGGCGAATGACTCACAGAACCATGGTTTCGGTGGAAAAACAAAATAACAAACATGAGAACCACCAAGTGCTCCGACGTGCTAAATAAATTACGCTTCTGACGTTGTTCGGTGCTGAATACGCTCGTCACACTTTGATAGCCAATTTGGGATTAGTGAGCGGGTCCAGCGCGCCCGCCGCTCCATCGTGAATGGGGCTTATACGAGAAACAAAAGATCCAATTATAAATAGGACGCAACGGGTTTTGGCTGAAAGGAGCGATATTGACGCGTTGTCCTGATCAACTTCCATGGGAAGCTGGCACATTCCGATTGTTCCCAATTGAAATGCCCAATAGGTTTCGGGACCAATTCGGGTCATGTGTGTTTTGTACGTAGTCATGGAACTCACGGCAGATGTTACTTCCTAATAGAACTATACTTGATCGATTGGAAAATTTGCTTTGTCATCTGCCATTCATCAAATTTCTATAATTAGAAATCATTCAGAATATTCAGCTTGAAAAACCCAATACGTGTCGTGTAGAGAAAATTTTGCAATGGCTTTTGTTTTATTAATTTATGGTATAATTAGTAAACAAATTAAAGAAATTTATATCGTAAAATAAAAGTCCAAAAATTCAGTCTAATATGAGACGTTTTTGAATGGTTCGAAAACCAGATATTGCGCAAGAATTCGCGGTGATAAGGATTGTGTGTATTCCCATCACGTAAAAACTACTCCATAAATTTTGATATAGCTCTCATTGTTAGATAGCCCTTAGGGCGGCTTAAAAGATCGACTATAAATATTTACTTATCTAGCGATCTATATACTCGTTTACTAAACGAGTCTTCAGTATTACACATCTTACACGTTGGCTTGAAGGCTGATTTAAAATACAAAAGAAATTTATTATATTATCTAAAAATATCCAATTTCATCTAAAAATAATTGTTTTATGAATTGTTTTCGAACATCAATTTAAGTAGATAATTTTGTTTCAACTTGAACACCTCTCAAACGAGGGAACACTTCACGAGATTGAAATTCATGAATGTCGAGCTAAATTGAATTTAATAAAGCTAAGTATCTAAATTTCGAAAACAAGCGTAATCTTTTACCTAAAAGGCGGATCTTATCTTAAGAAAAAATAAGAAAAAAAGACGGCCCTATTTCTTATAGGGCTCGTTCTTTACCCTAGAATATCGCAATTTGCTTCCCTCCAAGCAGAAGAGATTACGCGTGTCCCTCAAATTCAATCAAAATTATTACGTCTTGAAAGATTCCAACACAGTCCAAATCAAGACGGTCGACGAACATTTCTTGTAAGGGCTTGCCGAAGAAAAGTATGCCTACTTGAGAAGTTCGAGCACATGTTACAAGTGTGTTATCCGGTTAGTGATTAAGCCCTAGCTCCTCTGAGAAATCATAGGCTCGTAAAGGTCAAAACTGGCAATGCAATAAAAATGAACAGTGAAGGGGTAGAAATATAAGGAAAAGCTTTCGAAAATTCCTCTAATTGTCTGCAAATCACGAGGCAAGACTTGTGTAGCTTAATATGAGATACTTCAAGGGTGTGAATAATTACAAAGGTTTAGTATGAAGTCAAGTAAAATCGGTATAAGATGACGGTTGTATGTGGTAGATTCTCTATTTTCTAAGCCACTTGTTGTCAAGAGATTTTCTTACCAGGAAATACTTCTAAAAACACATTAGGATATAAAAAAAAGAATATTGAAGGCCTTGAGATCAAAATAAAGTCTCCTTCACGGAAGCTTAGAACTTAAGTTTTTCTTACTTAGAGCACTAAAACTAGGGCACAGGCACTATGCTTGTTGAAATTGGCTAAATATGAAGGTAAACGTTCATACAAGTACATTCAAAAATTATACAATTTCTGAAAGGTGTTCTGCAGGATCAATACAGCTCGGTTTTAAAAGCACGGTATTGATCTTTTGTTAAAACAAGTTTAGAATTCAGTGCAAAGATCAATTTTATTAGTTCATCGTTTTAAATACTAAAAAATACTAAAGCAGAAATAGAGAGCTCTTGAAGATAATGAATATAGAAATGATTAAAAAATATTTTTGATTGTTATCAACGTATTACTTTCATATATCCAAAAGAACTGGTCAACATCGTTTATTTCCATCGGATTGGAGATTTTCATATCATCAATGGATTCATCGTATCGTGTTTACAATAGCATTTATTATTTATTTTTTCATATGGAAAACAATTTCTAAAAGTTCACTTACCATGCAATGTTCAATAATACCTCCGCAACAGTACGCAATCCAACAATTTGTTCGTCATTTCTGGTTTTCCCTCCATTTTTTGGTAAATTTATTTAATCCATGGCAGGTATCTCTCGAAAAATAATAATATCTCGTTCGCTTCAACTTTAATTCAATAACGTCGTTTCCAGATAATTATTGTGCACGTTGGCGTTCATTTGTCTCTACTATTCTTGATGAAAATGCCATATCTCGCGGTTTTTACCTTTTTTTTTACGCGCGTTGTAAAAAATTCATTCCAATTTTTATTTAATTTACCTCAAAAAGTGCACATGCTATGCTTGGCACGAAACTCTGATGATGCAGACACGCGTGGCAACATAACACAAAAGAAGCGTGGCAGCATAAAATAGTTCATATATTAACTGAATTCAGTTGGCCAGATAACGTAAATTGAGTTCGGGGACGCAAGCAACGCTATCCGGCACAAAATGTCAAAAAAAAAAAATAACCAACTGGTGATGGAAATTAAACTAAACAAACAATGCTAGACCCAAGTTAGGCACTTGCTGAGTCTGCTTGTTAGCAAGTGGCCTCTACGGAATATCGGACATTTGTGTAAACTGCTAATTGGGTCATGCTAATGCCAGCCTCCTTCTCGGTAATAAATTTATGAATATAAATTCTCTGTAATATGAGCTTGAACCTGTAGTTCATAATTATCTAGAGGATAGTTTTTTACACGATTCCAGTAGCATAATTTTTTAACATTTAATCCATGTATAAAATTAAAAGTCAAGATTAAATAAAATATAAAGTAAAATGTGTACTATAAACTGTGGCAGAAGGTACCAGTGGATATAAATTCTATTTTTAATTATTCACCATGTAAAAAGCTACGTGTTATAAACATGCGATGATTGAATCATTTCAGGATATTTTTTAATGTAGAAAGGTCTTGTATAGAATCGAAAAGTTTTTTAAAGGTAAGGTAAGGTAATTTGAAGCAGGGCATGTTGCTTCTAAACTAACAGGTGGACAGACGTTGTATTGAACGTAATAGGGAGTTCCGTGGCACCTTCTGGGTACAGATAGACATCCTATCTTTCTAGAGAGAAATGTAAACTGGTGATTTATTTTCAGATCTAATTATTTATAAAGTATTTATAAATTATTATCTCATTCATTAATCACCAATCAGAAAAACATAAATGTAACAAATGTATCTAAATTGCCTTAATTGCTGGTTTTTATAAAAGCATCGTGTTGCCATTGCTTAGCTTGAGGACCCTTAAGCAATCCCGGAAGCGACCAATTCTTAAATCCCCCGAGGGATTACAAAACACCACCAGAGTTCCTTAGCGCTCCTTTTGTTGGAGGCCCTTGTCAGGAACACTTTCGAGTGTCACAGAATGTCGTCCAATTTGGATTTCTCGCTTTGATTAATATTCTGAATGATAAATGATCTGGCCGCTTTTCCGCTTCCTTGAATATTCATGAAGACGTGAAAAAATTCCGGCAGCCATTCCTGGAAGGAGAGGATTTTTCTACTTTGCCTCTTTCTTCATTTAAAAATCTTCTCCTGTTTTCTCAATGGCCTTTTTCTTAAAGAGTCGTGTCACCCTGTTTTTTCCCATTCTCATCCCTCCGGTCCCCCCAGCCGGTCTCTTCTTCAGCCTATTGTACGTCATGGGCTGTGCATTAATTATCTTCCCTGGATCCGTACGACATAATTAGGCTAGACAGAGGATCCCTGTGTGCATGTCAAACACCCGACGTCACTATCGACGAGGGACTAATTTGGGCTAGGGATCTGAGATCCGAGACCCGGAATACTGAGTCGTGCGCTCGTCTGGAAACTATTAAAATCCAACTTTTAATTGAAAATCTTTCTTTTTAAATCTTTTTATAATTACGGACATGATGATGCCCAAGTCTGCGACTGATGCCTGTCATCGTAACGGTGACGATATCAAGCACGCAATTCGACAGACAGACAAACGGATAGATCCAGACAAAAACATTGCTATTATCTTCTCATATTTTACATTCGTAGCATCGTCTGAGAGGTTCCCGGTGTAATTAGGGGAGCCAATAAAATCCTCTGCCTTCCACGGGCATTTCAGGTGGAATTTTTAATTTCTTCATTTCTAGAAGAGGCTCATCAAAATATTTCGAAATTGAAATTTTCTGCGGATAAATTATTCATTTGGGCTTTGTGGCGTCTGCCACCGCCTTCTGGATTGTCAGAGGTGAAATCCACCCCGAATGTTTCTACTGGTTTCTGGTTCCTAAGAGATGAATGGGCTCCTGTTTGTGCTGGCACCTTTTTGAAGTTTTTTCCGAACATGATGTCATGCGTCTTACCCATCACGGGCTTCAAAATAGCTTCGGATAAACAAAGACGGGAAATTGACATTTATTGGAGCCCCATGCCAGCCGGTATTCAGGATCCAGAATGTAGAAACTGGGATCCCAAGCGACTATACATGATGTCGGGATAACGAAACGCATCGGTGCAGCAAAGCAGACCTGCCATGAATCCATGAGAGTACATGTAGCTTGCAGCTGACGCTTCTTTTGGGGAAGATTGAAATTCCTTTCACCAACTCTACGCAAATATTTTGTCTTTTAACAATTTTCGTACATTACCTTCCTATGGGTCTGTAGACAAAGGCATGCAATTTCTGTACAGACGGGTGACGGAAAATAAGCTGCTTCCGAAGCTTGAGAACTAAAGATGAAGGGAAGTCTTAAAACCATACACATGTATACACATTTTGGTACATATGTTTATTTGTTTGGCAAAAAAGCAACGACTCTTTGGAAGTCAGACATTTGCAAATGTATTTTGAACCGAGTTAGGAAACATCACTTGGGTTAGAACATGCCAAGAAGTCCGATAAACTTATGGTATGTATTTCGAAACGTGCCTGCGAATGTAACGTATTGGAATATATATATTACATTTAATATATTTAGTTGCTTTCAAAAGTAAAGTAGTTCGGTTTCAAATTAGTTTCTCAAAATTGTAAAACTTCGATCTACATGAGGTGATGATGTAAAATTGTATTTCCAAAATTTGAACTCTATCTTATGATATATGAACGTATATTGCGGCCACGAAATGTTTTTGGATTTACTAAATTAATTTTGACCCGTACCATCAAAATACTTGAAAATGTTTCATAGATTTAAAACGATTTTTATGAAGCATTTTATTTTATATCAATTTGAACTTAAGTTTAGATAAAAAATTGTCGAGTATTCATTTCGAGTTTTGTGATATTTTTGAAAAGAAATCCTGTTTTTGACGAATCGATATTGTAAAAGCTATAGAATTTGTTGCGACCAATTGATTAAGAATTTAAGTATTATAATTGATAGTTGATTTCGGGCTTTTTTTTGAAAATATTTGAAATGTTTTATTATACTAATAAATTAAAATAAAATATTGATCTCTTTAACCTGATTAACATTTTCTGTCCAATTTCAGTTCGTACCTAAAGCCAATTGAATCTAAAACTTGCAACCTTATGATTTTCGCTTAAATTGAGTTTAACTTTTCAAAAATCCATCAGAAGTTTTCAGGATAAAATATACAAAAGTTGAAATTCAATTGCGTTATGGGCGGCGAAAATGTGTATATGTTGAGTTGTCTCATAAGTTGAAATTTGTCGTTTCCACCTTCTTGACAGCATTCCTCAATGATTTAGGTGGCCGCTTTGACGAGTTTCAATTTAATTTCCTTTCCTCAAAAGACACAGAAGCATTCCGACGCCTTCCAATAAAAATTCCACGGAAATGCTGCACGTACCTGGTCATGTATGCGAGATAAGACAGTGGGGAAACAGGTGAGAAGATTGTGGAATATGAAGGTGAATGGAAGCAACGAAAATACATTTAAATGCCAAAGTGTTTCGTAAAGTACCCAGCAATTTATCCCTCCTTTGATACACCGATGCCCCCTTTTCACAAATATAGGGTGTTCCTGTAGGTACACGTACTTGTTCGAAGAACTGAGAGTTGGGAGACCACCTTATGGTCTACCTGTGGTTCCGCAAATTTTATCTCCTTAGCGATACCTGCTTGATGGGCAACAAATCGATTTTCTGTGCTTGCGGTCGGATTGCCTGCCACCCTATCACCATTCCACGGGAATCTTAGCAACTTAGGTGTCCTGTCACATGGTACTGGGTCCTCAAGTGTATATCACGTTGACATAATGCGATTAAAAGTTCAGAAATACTTGTAAATTGTTCAACCTGATAATGTTATTATGTTTGCCGCAACGGGGGTCCCGTGTAATTCGGAAGGTAGATTGGGTACCTGTATCGTATGTTCTTCTTGGAATTACTAAAGTTACGCATTATTTCGAAACATTTTCGAGTCAGATTTTCAAGCATATTTGCGATGAAACGAACGAAAACAGATTCTGATATGAAGCTCTACTGAAGCATGCTGTTTGACTTAGAAACTTAAATCCCTTTTCATGTCTTGTGTTAGAAATTATAAATATTTGTTTTTCTATAAATAAGATCTAACCGAATAGCCCAATTGGTATTTCTAGGGTAGAAGTTCCTTTCTGCAGTGATCGATAATTTGTAGATGATAAAACTGTGTATCTACTGAGCGTTTTGGAATTAATTCATATTTAATAAATGTTATAGATTGAAAACACGTAAGCCGATTTTTACAAATTAGGACACGTTAAATTGAACTTAATCTTTGGTCTTTTCCAAAAAAGAACATAAGACTAATTCCTTGAGAAATAAGTAGGAAAACATATTTGTAAATATAAAATTGGAACAACAATAAAACTTTTCTGTCTGAAGTATTTTAAGTAGAGATTACAAGCTTTTTTTTAAATACACATGAAACTCTTGTTTTTGTACCAACGATTACAATTTATAACGCTATGCAATGTTACTTCTACTTCTCTGATAAGACCACAAACTGATGTCGTCGTTTTAATTTTAAATTAGAAAATGTTATTTTGAGACAAAATGTTGTAAGAGAACTATTATACAACTGCATTAAACATTGCGTTTCGTACCAACTACAATAATTTCCCTTGGGCTTACAGCATAATTTAAGTCTTACGAAGGAAAACGTTAATCCCCAAAACCCTGAAGCAAGCTGAAGCTTATAATCTTTGAGTCTATTCTTCCGGTAAATCCACTTAATTCACTACAAAGCACGCGTATAATTAATACGTAATTAAAAAGATAAACAGCGCACCAAAATGTAAGAAGCATCTACCAAACACTTTTCTTGCCCAACTCGCATGCCAGTCTTGTATCAGGAATAAATAGGGCAAGATAGACTTTCCCGGTAAGGGACGTGAGTCCCTTTAAAGGTTTCAATGGCAGGTTTTCAATAAGATTTTCCCTGGACAGCATTGCAAATAGCAGTGGAATTCTTTTAAAGACTGTCCAAACAGTCGCCTGATGCAACACGCTACCATCCTGTATGCATCACCCTGTGTACACCATCCATGGGTATGGTAACCCAGAAAATGTCGAAAAAATTAAACCGCAAAATCATAAGCACACAGAGCCCTCCTTCAATGTGAAAACGGAGGCCGGGCCCATAATAAGCGTTGTGCTAAAGGCTCTAAAATCCATTTTGAAACCCTTTTTGTCCAAGGGTATGTTACTAGGAGCTGGGCACTTTCCACTGGTCTCCGTTGTTTTAATTTGAATTTGCGTTTTTCAGAAGGTTTTTCTGTGTACCTTTCCCGGGAAATGTAAACACATATATTTCATGGCAGTCAAGTTGCACGTTCGGACGACCAACGATAGTTTTTCGCATCCATTTTTCAGGGTATTTTATCGTCGCTCGTTCGAGGAGCTCCTGTTTTCCCATCTACTGCTATTCTCTACCTATAGATAGTACAAAGTAGAGTATACTCCGTTCGGGACTGTCAGAATTTGTTCCTGTTCCCGCGGTGTTTTAGACCTGTTTCCAGGCATTTTATTTTATCACTTTTTAGCTTACAGACAATTTAAAATTAAAACGGCGTAAACACGTTTGATGAAAAAGAGAAAATCCCCTCTGTGAGTGCCGCAGAGAATTACAGCACCTGTTTTCTTGTTGGCCCTTGATTTGGAAGTGCTTACGTTTTAATGAACTGACTGTTCGTAAATTTCATTTTAATTTTTTCCTGTTGCAATTCAACTGTGAACATTCATATTTGATTTGCTGAAAGAATGTTGTTATTTTATAACTTACATTTTTTATCAGATGGTTATTAAAAAACTTGCAACAATAAATGTATATGGTAGTTTTTAAATTTCCACATTCATGGTATTATATCGATATAGGAAAGTCTAGTTCAAACAATGAAATCTAAATGGATTCTTTTAAATAAAATCACTAACGTTATAATGCAATTCAATAAGTCTGAATTTTTGGGCAGATGAATATAAAGGCATATTTGCATTTAGGCCCATGATTTGAAAATAAAATTTTGAATGAAACAATGTTCTATGATCGTTTTTCGTTGTACTAAGTCCTTGCTTACTTTACGTATCTTATATACACAAAAGTGTAGATCTTCTCTCCCTCTGTGTCCACATTTACTCGTATATAATCTTAAGAAGATGTAATATTGAATTTGCTCATCTATGGACACAAAACTGACAAATTTTGTTTAGTATTAAGTCCTTTATTATAACATGTGTCCAGAAAAATCCCATTTCGGTAATGTCCACTTTGTAGTTCCAATTACTCGTCGTCCTTTTCGATCGATAGAAATTCATCGTCCACAATAAGTTTAAGACGCATTGTGTGGTAAAGGCGTCATCCATCAACGGGACGATCGCTTAACTATCCCGAAAGCCAACAGAGGACCCAACTTGAATAGGTGTAATCTGATAAACATGAGTAAGAGTTCTACGTCATCCCGAAAATTTTATCGCTTCATCGTCTGCCTTTCTTCTGTAAACTTTGATGACGTTCCCGAAAAGAAGAAGAAAAAGAGGACGATGGAAAAAAATGGAAAGCCATTAACGGCGCTGAACAGGCAACTCAAAAGCTTTCCGTTTCGCACTTCCCGGCCATCCCCAACCCTCTACAATGATTCCCTATATTCCCTATATATCCCAGATTCCCAGATATTGTCATTTTTTGAACCATTCAAAACTGAATGGAAAAACACATCCCGAAAATCCTGATTCCCGGAGTCCTGAGTCCTTCGGTTCACAGCCCCTAATCTGAACACATGTTCTCGGGAGGACATGAAGGATCAATCGCAACATATTTGTGTACACAGGAGCAGAAAAAAAGAACCCCCCAGACCGGGAAAGTGGGTCGGGGCGGAGAAAGGGTCCTTTTGCGAAAAACCTTTCAGGCTGAATTTATCTGAAGGGCTACTGCATAAACATTGGCAACATTGGCACGCTTTATTACAGCGCAGAGCGGCACGACGGCGGTGGGTCCTAATCGCTCCAGAGATTAATTTTCTCTGAATAAGAGATTTTCACTCATCACTTGGCGAACATAAAAAAAACTTTTTTTGTCCATTCGCTTCAATTTTTTTCTCGGCTCATCTGAAAAAGTTTCTGTTTGGGGGACTTTTGTAGAAAGAGAACCCTAGTCACTGACCTTTGGGGCTGAAACTCAATTGTGACCTATACTACGTGATAAGTGCTCCCATCGCTCTGCTGTCTGCCACAGCAGACGTGTATGTCCATAGTTGACAAAAGGTTCTTTTGGGACAGGGGTATTTTTCTATGGAATTTGTAAATCCTTAACGAAAAAAAAAACCGGCTATTCACTACAAATCAGGCACAAAGAAGGTGTTAGGAGGATATTCGGCACTGGCATATCGATAAGGCGATCTTAAACGGGCTACCATCGAAAGTCCTTTTAAAGGTTTCCATCCGGTCCTTCACTAGAAATAACCGAAAAAAAAGCTAATGTCTAAATGAAAAGAAGCCCGACAAGTGCTAACCCGTGAGTTCATCCAATTAGAAAAACCAAAGATCCAATTAATCAACAGCTTAGCGAAGGGTTAAAAGTTTTTAAAAGAGATCCCAAATTGACGGCCCTACCGCTTGTATAAACATTTATTAAAATTCCACCTTGTCGGTCGCAAAAAATCTGTCAAGGTAAAGACCGGTCCCCCATTTCACCTGGAAATTCTCAGGGCGGAAAAATTTTTAGATAAAAGCCATGCAAATAAATAAAAAAAAAAAATTGGTCCGAAATACAAAACTGAAAAGAGGCCCCAAAAGTATAACAATGCAATTAGAAAATTACTTTGGACGCCCCAAATGAGGAGAAAAGGTAAACGAAGACGACCGAAATTAATCAAGGGAAAAACCTGAGGGTTGCTTTCTTGATGAAAAAAAAAAAAAGTTGTGTAAAAGGGTAGGGTGCTGGTAATGGGATTAAATGAGATGGGATGAAGAGCACCTAGTGCGGGTATTGGACTGGAACATTAAGAAGGGTTCTCTGGCCCATTTTTTATACCCGGAAAAAAGCATAGAAAAGTGTATGCAGCAACACCTTCCTTTGATTTCGCGCCAACAAATTGCCTCAGCTACCTTACCCTACTTTACCTACCTCTGTTTCTTACCTGGCGCCTTTTAACTATCGCGCCTAATTGCGCCAAGTAATTTCGTGTTCTCCTAATGGCGCGGCATTAATCAGACAAATCCCCGTGAATTCTTCGACTACCTGCGATGACTGATATTAATTGGCGCCAACAATGAACACGTCGGTGAAACCGCTCTTGCGCGATTAATTTCGTTTTCTTCAGTTGTTTAGGGAAGTTATTTCTTCCCGAAAATGTCTCGTTACGGGAACCACCTTAGCGCGATGGGGACGGTAAGCTGGTGAAGGTGGCAAACGAACGGGAAATCAGCGCTCAAGGAAAGCTCCTTAATGCGATGTCAATTTGTATTTCTTAGTGGAGTCTTACACACCACCCACACGCACGGCGTCAAACCACGCTTTCGTTCGGGAGACTATCGCCTACGTTGCGGTGCGTGCGGGTGCGAAGACAGGAAAATAATTCTGCGCTCTATAGCGTAAAAGTCTACGTAAATCGGATTAAATCTCTTAACAAATAGGTTCGCTAAGGTGAGGTTCATTTAGAATCACTTGTACACCGTGTGAGTGTGTCACCGGAGTGAGGTCAGGCCACAGTACATGCCCATGTGAACCGACCTTAAGCACCTTTTAAACTTGTAAGAATGTTCATTTCTGTATTTCTTTCATCCTTATTTTCTAGCCCCACCTGCTCCACCTGCTCCACCTCCTCCCCGGGATGCCCTCATCAATGAGGGATTAATGAAACTTTTCTGTCGAAAGACGAAGAAGAAGGATCTCCTTTGAAGAATCCCATCCATTACAGGATTTTGCCTTGTGCAAATTCCATTTATTTTGCTCAAAAGGACATACAGGTGATAAAATGTTCTAACGCAGGTAATGACTACGTGTGTAGCCGCAAATACTCATTTCGCACAGCTCCCTTTATTTTGTAGTGAAAGGCAAGCATTTCGTTTGGGTGAAATATTGTATAATGGTTGCGCCTTTTTGAAAGCAACTTTGAATAAATTAATGTAGGGCAATTTTCCAGTTCTGCACCTTAAGGGGTTGAAAATAATCCTGTACCTTTCGTTATGCTCTAGATGTTCTTGTCTATTACTTGCGCTGCTTTATCTTACTGTTTTTGTTGTTCACAAAATTGAATCATTTTTTATTTTTTTAATCAAACAAGTAC
The DNA here is from genome assembly GCA_001932985.1 of Proctacanthus coquilletti. Taxonomy (NCBI): domain Eukaryota; kingdom Metazoa; phylum Arthropoda; class Insecta; order Diptera; family Asilidae; genus Proctacanthus; species Proctacanthus coquilletti. The sequence goes on from MNCL01000111.1 coordinate 139,828, forward strand.
ATCATATAATTAGTAGTGAATCCATTTGAAGATACTGAAAAACCAAATGCGGGTTATTTTTTATCTAACTCATTAGGAAATGTGGAACTTTTAATTTCGGTGATATTGGTGATTAAAATGGCATTGCAGAAAAAGAGAAAATTTGAAATTGAATAATAGAAAAATAAATTTAATATGAAAGGAGTTTTTGCACAATATCGGAAATTGGCTTTAACCTCAATAGTTAAACAAAATACGATATAGATCTTCATTTAACGATAAAAGAAATGATAAACAAGAAACTAAAATAAAAAAAATTTGAAATAAATCTTAATAGAAAAGGTGCAGATTTGGAGTTTAATCCATTAGAACAAGTGTTGAAGCTTTTGTATGATTTGATAATTAAGTACATCTAAGCACTTCCTTGAGCCAGCCATTAGAAGCAGAATCTCTTGGAGGATGCAGATAATGTTTAATTGATTTACTTAGATTTTGATCCATTAGACGATCTCGCAAATTAAAAAAGGGGAAGGAAAAGAGCTCCTTTGGCCGTAAGCATATTTTCCACTTCCATTTCCGCAATAAATTCCCTCACTTGCGATGTTTACCGTCGATAAATTTTTTTAAAAAATTCACCAAAGCGGACAAAAAGCGAAGTCTGGGTGGTGGAACAAAAGATCCCAGACCTAGGATCCGGCTCGGACATAGCCGCGGAAGTGGCTCTGATTACAATAATGGAAATGACTATAACTAGAGCAAAAATGAATCTCAGTTAGAAAATGTGCCATGGAACCAATTAGCGGGCTGCAATGAGTGCAGCAGTGGATATAGGGAAAAAGGAATATAGGGATAAGGGATAAGGGGGCAAATTGTAATCCAGTCAGAACCAGAAACAACAACAATAAAAAAATTTCAATTTCCTTGATGGAAAAATCCCTTTTCGCTAGGTTGTTATGGGACCTACAGAAAAGTCGATAGCATTGAACAACCCCCCGAGAATACCGCGGGAACTTCGAGCTGTGACGTGATGGTGGATATGCGGGCGTGATGGAACAGAATTGCTCGCGGGGAGCCGCAAACGAATCACCGGAATTATACTTGCTCTATCTTAAAACGTACTCCCAGACTTATCTGTCGGATTTTACTTCGTTTTGCCGGTTGGCATTTTTTGCGCCAAGCCAGAAATGTTTTGATAGAAAAATGGAGGAGCTTCAAGACACTGCTCTAGCCGCTTACGTCACTCCAGTGGCCTATTCAGACAAATTGTCGAATGGCGGTGGTCCCGGCGAAACTTAAGGGAATTCAATTTGTCACGATTCCAAGCTCATTTTCATAAATCAATTCTGTTTTTCACCGTCCTGCTGTTTTCTTCGAGCGCATAATGGACATGTGATTGCAAATGGCGTAATTACGGCGGTGAATGAATTTGAATAAATGTTCTGGGGGAAAATTTCCACAGAAAAATATGACATCCCTTAGTGGTGCTTATGGTACGACCAATTTAAATAATTCAGATATACCAAATTATGCAAATCGGAACCTCACCATTCTTAAGCGTTCCAACTGAAAGTACCTCATATGTACCATCATATTTACACATATGTAGATGTTACTTATCAATTTTATTTTTATCTTTCTACATACTCTTGCTATAAATTTAAATTTCGATCAATAACTATTGAAAATAAATTTAGAGTTTTCTACGGAGAATTCAAACATTCTCGTTTCTAATAACATTAAAAAGTATTTTAAAAAAAGAACGTCCCAACTGGTCTCATTTAGGCTCACCTCGCTTAAGAGAATTATTAGAAAAGTATAAACAAATTGTGTCTTTACATTGGAAATATATTTTTGAAAAGTTGCTATTGATAGAATGCGTTTTTGTTGAAATAGACTTTTTAGTGTTAGAACTCTCCATCTGAGTGGATTATTACTATTGAAATTTTGTACCTCGAAATTGATTATTATCAATAGGGTCGACGAGTGGCTCAGGAAATGGAATATCTTAATCCTATTTTGACCAGATATTTTTAATATTTTTCAGTTCAGCAGTTTCATTAATGTCGCTGAATTCTCTGTTAACACTGAGATGTATTTTGTTATCCTATCACTTCCTCGGGAACTAGACAACCGCTCGGTGCATTATCCTTTCAAATTCTGTTTCCGCTAAGCTCTTTTAGAAACATTTTTTGCTGGTACTGCGGTTGACCACAATAGTGACCAATCGCATAACTCATCAGGAAAAACACCGGTAGGAGCTACCAGATAGTGTACAGGTAGTGTGTATATCAATTTTTCGGCACATCGACAAAAAACCTGGCTATCAATTCTGTTAATCTCAGGTGCATGTTTCATGTCGGCTACTTACCAGGACGACGTAAACCAGGAAAGGTATATACCCGTGCTGACACTATCCGACAGTTTTATGCTCGAGCGGCCGGGGTGGATACCAAAACCCATTCTGGCCGCACGGTCGTCTCGTGTCCGAGAATATAGTTGCGGCGGGCAAAACTTTATGATAAAAATCCGTTTATCATAAATTTAAAAGGCAACACAGAAAGTGGACAGGCCCACTAGGTATAAAGGTATATAAAGGTATAAAAACACCGACAGCGTTCCGTCGAACGAGACCGAGAGAATATCCGGCCACCAGCTCTCTGTGGTGCAAGGACACAGAGGACACAGCGGTGTTACCGGAAAAAATATGAAAATCCACAAAATGCAGGTCGGTGATGCGATGGGGGTGTTCGGCCCGGTGCACACCTTACCATCCAGCATCAGAAGCAGCACTAGCCGGGACAATTTTTACGTGGACCAAGATGAGCGCCCTTTAAAAAGGGCCTCCCCTCACTTGCCGGTGTAATTATATTCTCAGGTTGAAAGCCCGTCAGTCAAAAGGACTCTACAGCTGGTGGCTGTGGAGGGTGAAAAGGTTCGTGGATTACGATTGGGTGGAGCCAGATACTCCAGGTTTATTATGGCGCAACAATTATACTCTGTCTGGTAAAGGCGTATGGTCCGCGGATGCAGATGCCCCCCTTTCACGTGTGAAATTAGTGCCAAATGGAGGAGTAGGAGGTTTTTGTATTTCTAGGAAGTAACCCACGGCTTGCGAGGGGTTTCCGCGCTCTGAATCTTTTGTGAGCACACGAGAAATGAGTGTATGACCAAATGTGGAACAGCCGGATAAGCTGACGGCGGGTTTCCCACCTTGCCTCCTTTTCCATTTTTCTGGAACCTCCTGCCATGATCCGGTTAATGAACTGAACCCGGTTAAATTGTAGCAAGCGGAACGGCGCCGCGGTGGTTTTCAGTGCTGGACCGATATAGGTCCGAGCTCCGTGTTAATTTCCGCGACATTAATCCCATTTGTCTTCGCCATAATTTAGAGGTCACCATTCCCGTTGGAAAAAACATGAAAATCACGTGTTCACTTTTGTTAAAAGTGGCCAAATTAAATTCCATTATTAATAGCTAAGCCATAGGTGCTATGTTTTTGTGTGATGGCTGAAAAATTGCCCGGGGTTTCCCGTTCAGGGTCTGCTTTGACGCGAACTAATGTCCCGGGAGTAGCCACGCCGCCATTGTGGTGTCCCGGCGCGCGTGCACCAACTGCAGGGAACAAATAGCTTTTGAACAAAATGCGGGGGTAATTGCTACTCCGCCAAAAAAGAGGCGCGCCCTGGAGTAGTTCCCGGGGGTTAGGACCGTCGTCGTCCCATTAGGCGGTGCTATTTGTTTGTTTGCGACAGCAAAGAAGGATTTATCCAGAGAACCTTTTGCGTTTTCTTCTCCAAAAACTTCGACTTGATTTATATTCGCACCAGTTTGATTTAGGGAAGTACCTGACTGGGTTCTCAAAACTATTGCAAACGTTCTTCTAGAATTTATCATAATACTTTAATATTTGATTTTCTTGGTAGTTTTACGTTGTAGTACGAACTACACGTAGTGTTTTCGATTTTTTTTTTTTTAATTGAGAATAATCTAAACCACATGCTAAGTACTAGAAATTCGACCTTGAGAAATTCCTTGAATAAAGAGACTATAGAATAATTTGGGTCGTGGGGAGTATAAAAGTACATTCAATTAAATTAACCTTTTAATGAAATTGTTGACTTTTTACATATTGAACAATTATTTTACAATTTACCTTTGAAAAAGCTTTAGAAATATTATGGAAAACATTGCACGTACACCAAAACTAGGTAATGCAGTAAAAAATAACCATTAATTTTCCTTTCATGCAAAAAATTCCATTTAGAAATTATTTAAACTGTCTGTAGAAAAAAACGGCCTGCTGGCTGTCGAAATGTTTGCTCCAAATGCACCACCATTGTGCCGCACTGCAACCACCATTGCATTGTTATTGCTGCGGGGATAGTACGAATTACGAGCCCTATAAAATTTCATCTTCCGCTAATGGTAATTTACCGAACCTGTGGTGGCCCAGAAGGTTTATCGGACCACCAGTGGGTAGAGGGTCTTTTGAAATTTTGCCAGGAATCGACTTCTGCCTGACAATGGGCTTCTCTATTTTCCACTATAAGTTTGATTTAAACTTTTTGTGCCCTTAATCTTACTTAAATAGAATAAAATAAATAGAACGACGGGAGCAACACTGCAATCTCTATTTGAAAATGTTCAGGATAACTAAAGGATGATAGTAGCAAGGTTAATCCCCTAAGAGATGTAACGAATGTCTGTAGAACTTCCATTGATTTCAATCAATTTCATGATTACCTCGTTACGTTAGCAATTAAAACTTTGTACTTTACCCTTGTAGACGATGACGATAGGTACAAGTTAATGTTAATTAATTCAGGACTCCTGCAAGATAGTTGCACCCAAACTCAACTAATTCCGACAACTGGGTCAATCTGGTCGAAGTGATGATTGTTACTGCCATTTGTGTCTTACTACTTTTCAAAAGGTTCGACTTTTCCTCGGGATCAGAGATAATCCAATAGTCGTAATAATCTAGAACTTTTATTGTAGTTCCCCTGATTAAATTGAATGAAGTTTACTTGCAGTTTTTTAAAAAAAATTTTATCGATCACGTCATTCGTGTTTTATAAAACAAAATGGAAAGCATAAATTGAACATGGACCTTTTACTTTCTCACTTTTTGTAAATGGTTGTAATACAAAAACTTTTTGAGGAACTAGAACTGTGAAGAACTGTTGCATGATTACTTCATACAATTGAAAATTATTTTAGAATTTATTTCGATTAATCGAATCTTACTATAGTAAAGTAAATAATTATGGGTTCAAGTAAGACGACTGAAACTCAAATCTCTATCTCAAATATTTTTTTTTTCCTTTCAGGTATGTGTGAATTCTTTTTTGAAAACATAAATGTAACTAAACGGTAACGAGATAAAGAAACCCTTTCGCCACAGGTAGGTCAGTAATGACACTTTGTTCAAATAGAAAAATGGATCCAGCACAAATATAAAAAGAAAAAAAAACGTAAAAGTTGCACCTTTATCAGTAGGTGCCATGAACTCTGCAGACCATGCATGTTGTTGCTTCGTTCGGGTTTGCTGTCAACATTTCAAGTTGACTGAGTTCGTTTCTTCTGCTCTTCAGAAAATTGAAAATGGATACACGAAGAAAAGTCACAAACTAAAAAAAAAACACATCTTGAGCTAGAGCAGAGAAGCTAAAAGAAATGAATTGAATGACGACTGCATGAGACATTGGCAACATTACGTGCTGAGTTTCACGAAATTCAATTTTCGCGGGAAATGGATTTAATTAATAAAATTTTGCTTGCCTTCCTTCCACTGCCTATTGTGATAGTGTAATAATTTTTCAGGGCATTTCAATTTTTGTGCCTATGAAGTCGATTTTGATATCAAGGAAAATAGTACTGTAAAAGATTTATTATTGCCTTTAATACCATATTTTAATATCACTTTGCATTTTTTCCTTGCCAAATATAAAACATACCTACAACGAATCTTGCTAAAATAATTCTATTCCTTAATCTGTTTAGAAATAAAATACTAGAACCTTTTGATCTAATTGTGACCATTCGTGTCTACTTTATTTCCTCAAAACACTTTAAATGAGGATCTAATTCAATGGTTCCTACACTTATGAACTAGAGGACCTAGTTCCGACAGACGTAATCCCAGTAATCATCAACCCCGACAAGATATTGTGCTCTGGGACCGACCTAATATCGGGTGGTTCCAATCGAATTACGACGGGAAAATGTAACTACGGGTAAATGCATTTAAAGACAGAATCCATCTCCTATGCCATGACAAATCTGAAGGCCTGTAACCACTGTCTGCACTACTATTCGACTTTTAATTTCCCAGTGAAATGACCGGAAAATCTACAAATTTTCCACACATATGTGAAATACACTTAAGATGTTCATACATCTTGCAAGTTGCGGCGATAGCGGTTTGGGACTTCTATTGCATCCAGCATTCCATGGGAGCTAGCCTGGCCGACAATTTGCTTAACCGAAGAGAAAGCATGGGTCCCGGATTCTGAGTTTTAGGAATGCAAGGAAAATTATTTGGCCGGTGTTTTCGGGAGCATTGTCCCTAATTTAAAGCGTACTGCTGTATGACCAAAGGTGTCGGTTTTGAGGGTTTTCGGGGTTTCGGTGCTAGTGTAAACCAAGCATACTTGAAGAGAAATTGTGATCTGTCAGCGCTTTGTTAGACGAGACTGTAGCTCTGGATGTTAGCTACCCGACAGGAATCACTTGGTCCAAAACTAGATCCTGAAGGAGGTAATTTAATGCTGACACAAAAGGATGGGATGGCCTGGTCAACACAGTCTGAATGAGCTCAGTTTGATTGAAACGGGAAGTGACCAAATTAAAGTGGTTACATTGGTATGTTCTTTAGGTCCTTGCTATATCGTAGGTAAGTGTCTGCTGTTTTCCAACAATGGAACGTGAGGAAAAGCGGTATGCTCATCATTGTCCGAATTAATTAGAAAGTCTTTCGTTTTCTGTTAAAGATTTGAATAGGTTCATGAAAGAAAATGATTAATTGTTGGTATGAGGTTTTCCTTTCAAAAACATAGAGGGTTATATCTTAATACTTAATAGGATACTACCATTAAATTAATCCACAAGATTGAATATTTTAGTTATTGTAGTTGTTATTTTGGGGTCGAACATATTTATTGTAATCTATTAAACGAAAGTTTTCGCTTATACATCAAGTTCTATGCTTCTAAGATACTCTTTGTATCAGTTCATGTTCCTTGCTGATACTAGAAGTAATTTAAGACTACTATTATTATTCTCTCCCTTAAAAATACTTTCACATATATAAAACAACGTAAGTTGTGAAAAGCTAAGATTCATGGAGAAGGCAATAAACCTAAGGAAAACTTCTAACTTTTCACACAAGCTAGTACAGTGCTAGAAGTGCTACCAGATGAGGCTTTATGGAGGAAAGATTTCGAATTGTCAAAGATTATTGAAATTGATATCTTGGCAAACTTATTTGAAAATTTCTTTGCCTCGTCGTCAGTTTGTGGAAACTTTAAAACGAGGTGTTAAATGGAAAGTATTATCTCAGCTTAGAAGGGTTCATTTTCAATTTTCACAACTCTGTGTCCACAAAATCTCTAGTCTGAAATTAGTGTGACACTGTAACTCCCTACTTCAGTTGTCTGTTTTCACTTTAGTGCCTCTATGCAATGTTAAATTTGAAAATTGGAAGAAGTGTGGAAGCACTTGGGATTTGTTGCAGTCAACAATCGCCAATGGATGAACCTAATTAATAGTTGTATGGTACCGGAGGGCTGAACAGACTGCTGGGAATACAAATGGTTTGATTTAATTAGCCGAATAAAGTGCATCCAAATTGCTCCTAGAATTCGCCCCGATGCCTTCTGGAATTGGGGGCTCTCTTCAGGATTAGCCGCATTGTGGTCGCATAACTCTCGACCTCGTTTCTTACAAAGCTCAAACTCCGGAACCATGTGGAGTGGGCAAAATTCTTCAAAAGTTCTCGATCTGACTTTCACGGATCGGCGAGCAGCAGCTGTACCACGCTAGCTTCCTTTTGTCGACAACAATTGGGAAACTTTAGCAAATTAAACCGCTGGTGACCTTCAATTGGGGAAAAACAGAGGCTGCCAGAAGAGGAGCTGCAGAACAAAAATGTTCTGGCTCCAAGTGCATGGGAAACATTGCCAGAAGAGTTGGAGTTGTTTCAGAATACTAACCCTAAACTCCTCGCTCCTCGCCCCCGCCCTTCATTCTTATTGTTTGTTTCTGATTAAAGATCCAAATCGTTGGAAACGTATTGGTGAATGCTCCAGGGCGGGGTGGATCGATACAAATAAACACACAATACTTATGTTTCAATACCCTGTACCTTTCGCATCAGTGCTTCCTGGTCTCTATACGCAATTACTATTCGAACTTGGAATTCTAAAGCAAGGCCTCGAATCCAATGTCCTTGGTGAACACGATTTGAATTTTCAAATACCTATTTTTCTTTTATCCTTATTTTCACACAGAATTAACACTTTGGGCATATTTGTTTACATATTTGGCATTTTATAGCATATTTTTTTATAAATTGTTTTGTTTCTTGTTTACAAAATACAATCTAGGATTTGGAAGGTATTAAAGACGAAATCTGATTTTTAAAATCTAGCAATATTCTATACTTTTAAGCTATGCTCTCGCAGAATACTCTTTGGGGAATTAGAGATCTTCAAAATATTCCATTCACAGAATATGACTTTCGAGGGCTCACTAGACCATCTGTTCTATGGTCTACGTTAAGATTTTGAGTAAAAGTACTCAAGATTAATTTGTTGTCGCAGTTTTGAAAATCTCTTTTTATTGACTTTTTAATCAAATTATACAACTTAAATAAATAGTTATCAGTTATAAACAAAATCATACACTTTTTATTATACTAACTACTTTTAATCACCGCAAATAGATGTAAATTTTTTTCTGTTGTAGATATTTATGAAATAAAAAAAAAACCTAAGTTTTCTTCAGCGATTTTTAGTTGCACTATTTTTGCCTTCAGCAGGAGCAATAGTGAACGCATTTATTTTCGACAGTAGTAAAAGAGCCCTCGGGTTAATTAATTGCTAACACGGGAGCAGATATGTAAAGTGGCGCGTGTAAACGCCGCTACTTGTGCTCGTTTTTATCTATGCGATCCGGGGTTTGAATTTTTTTTTTTTTTCAATTAAACCTCTCACGTTTACTGTCTGGAAAACTCTTGACATGATTAATGCCTTTAGAGTGGGAATATTTCAGGGCAGAGCCCCCGGCAGCATCACATAGTCAGGAAAGTGAACTTGGGGGATTGAAGCCCCATGTGTAGGGCAGAAGGCCCTTCAGTCGGATGCATTTAGAAACCTCATTTAGATAGGTTTCACACCTGAATTAATTTTCTCGGGGCCGCCACCTCACCGCACAAGTCATTCACCGCACTCACCTGTAACGAAGGAGCTCTTGCATTCATTCAGCCATCGCGAATTTAAATGCGAGAAAGGTACCGCCAAACGAGGATTAAAAAAACAGCCGTGCATGGTACTCGTGTGAATGGTCCACTTCAAACAGGAGCACTCTGCAACATCTCTGAATTGTCTTGAGTTAACTACTTACGGGTGATGGAGCGCCCCTCACCTGGATTTCGCCTGAGTTTCGAGAATTTCGGTCGATTGGCTCCTGATCCTTCCAACCTCGGTGACATTACCCTTAACCCACTTACCTACGTATTTCAGGTGTGCGAGAATGCACTAGATTTAGGTCAAATCACACGGTCGACGATAAGACGCGGGTAAGATGACTCAAAAGAAATAAAAATCCACTCTTGTGTCATCTTTGCCTCGATGTTGTGTTGATTCATTTAAGTCGCTTTGTAGTGACTCGTGCGGCACGGGGAGAAAAGACTCTACCGCCTGCAGGACATCCATGAAGGACCCTCGAAAGTTTCAAGTCCTTGAGGAGCATCAGTGTATGCTTTTTATCTCCTTAACGACGAGCTCGTACTTTGTGTGAAGACTTGAAGGAGCTCCAGTGAAATGCTAAATAAGTCAATTAGCCGTTGCATCAACGCTTTCTTTGGACTTTTAATTTTTTTTTTGTTGCGTTTTGAAGTGCACGGTGTGAATATTTAAAGGTTTTTGGGGAATAAATGCAAATTATGGGGTCACGGATATGCTTTCTATGGCACAATGGTGCGGACCTCGTTTGAAATATTACCTTATTTTTATCGAAAAGAAAGCTCTGGTACAGGTTGGTTTAATTTCCCTCAGTGAATTGCAATGAATGAAAGTCTACTCCTTTCTCTCTAAATTAATGCTAACTTACAGCAGACCTTGACCGTATGTCGTAATGTAGGGTAAACTTTTTAGAAATTTATTACGTGAATGAGAAGTAAATTACCTTAAGATCTTATTATTCTTTAAGAACTTATTCAAGGTGGGCAAGGTAGCAAAGCTTATTTAGCAACCAATTCACTACTAATTTTCCCTTTTTCTTCTTCCAAGGAGGAGGACAAGGTTAAAAAGTACTTATGAATTATTGCTTAGTTCACGACAGAAAAGTTTTCAGGACGAAATCAACAAACTGGAAAATGTATTCGTCTATTATACATAATTTTGTATTTAATTCAACAAGCAGTTTTTTCAATGTCTTAAAAATAAAAATAATTTAAATTCCAAGTGTTTCATAAAGAAGTTAGCAGTATTAGAAAAGTTATAATTAGCCCTACTGGTTAACATCAATGTTTAAATAAATAAATTAAATAAGATTCACAAGATATGGGTTATGTAGAAGAAACGTAATATGATGGATTTTGGACAGCATTTTGTCAAATTTAAAGTCAAGAATTGATTTTAGCCCCATGATGAGGACCATCAAAAAGTAAACATTTTTCTAAATTGAAGCACTGTAGGTTTTCGCTTAAATAAAAAGCTAATTTGTTTGGATTAATTTATTTTTGTATAACACCGAAAAAATCTTGTTGCTTGCCAAATGCCGAATTAAATGTGAACTTTGTAAATATTTGTTTTGCAATACGACCCCTTTTTCCCTTGATGAAACACCTTTATCCAATAAAAGGCGTTCCAGTAGAAATTTTTAAAAGAGAAAAAGGAAGAAAAAAATTAATTTCACCCTAAGTTTTGGCGTTTTAATACCCAAAACAACTTGAAATAATTCCCTTCTCCATTAGCGTTTTAAGAGGGTTGCGCTCGATATGCCCCTAATTCCTTAATTCCTAAAATCAACCATGACCGGGAATCGAAAAGGGAAAGGGATAGGGAAAGGAATGGGCAAAAGAAAAGAAAAATCTTTCTTCCGGCTGACAAGGGCCGAGCGGCCAAGTCTCCTTTTCCATTTATCCAGGCAAGTGGCTCTCAAAAACTTCACTTAATGACAAAAAGGCTTAATACAGGTTGACAAAGGCCTAGCCCTACCAACTGTGGAGAAGAACAGCAAAGAGACGCTAATAAGGAGAGTAAAAAACAAAGAGGAAGGGAGTAGCAAAAGCAACGACCACACTTATGACGTTTCATCCCTTCTGGTCAGATGGACTGTTTAATTAGAAAAGATTTGTTTGCTGGCCGACGCGTAGGACTAGGGATACTACTACCTCCGCCCGGAGATGTCCAACATCCTGGAGCTTTTCTAGCATCCTACGGCTCCTCCTGGATACTTCCCAGGGCCTCGTCCGTTTCTTTGCTTCGTCGGTCGACTCATTACGCAGTAAGCCCTTGATGTGCCGGGCAATGTAATATCGTTTTTAGCTCAACCACCCTTCCTCATCCGAACGGAATAGGATGGGTTCTGAATGTCGAGCTTTGGCTCTATTCTAGCCAGGGCGGCTTGTAAACACCAGAGGATAAATAATTGCGCTTTTTGTTTCGGGGTGTAGAAAAGCCAGAGAGCCCTTTGAAAATTCGCCCTACTTCTCTTCTTCCACCAGATTTTATTGTCTTATTGTTTCCTTGAAAGGCAGCGCTAGGATCTTTTCAGATTGTGGCTACAATGCCTTCCAAACAAAAGCCGATGCGGACATATTCTTTACTATTCTCTAGCTTTAGTGTTTTCACGAGTTTTCGTTTGTAATTTCTAAGCGTTGAAGGACTTCCTTAATTAAGGGTGTATGTTTGTTCTACTGTCGAACAAAAGTGTTCTATGATTTTCTGCATACATCTATACGTTAAAACATGTTGTAAACACTTCCGCCTATATGTCCCCAATATGCAGCATGATCCACTTTTACAATTCGGTCATAGTCACGGCACCGTAAATTAAGGACATTGTTTAAAGAATTTGGTCAGAGGTTTTAATTTATTGGTAAGCTCCAGGTATTTTAAAAGAGATAAGTCGATTGACTTCAAAGAAATTACGAAATAATAATTTCTGAAATACGTTTCCAAGAACGATAAAGTTTTATAGTTATACTCCCATCAAAGTCAAGTCATTTTCAAGCTCTTTACAAAGTGAAGCACACATCATATAACAAACAATAAAGTGATTAGCTCGAAAACTTAACCCTGTAATTTCTTAAAGAGGAGTGGATATGCTCACAAACCTGAAATTACAGCAACCTATGTCGGAATGGCTTTGCATAGACGGATTTTAGGTAGATATCTACGATCCCAGAACTTAATGAAGATAATTTTGAGAATGCATCCATCTACTCCAACAATCATAGACATTAAATCTGGGGCCAAACTAACTTAGGGAATATCCCATAGAGGCACTGTATGGAAATATCTTAGGAACTGGGTCCTTTGCTGTCCAGTAAGCCTGTGAACTTATGAAGTCCAATTACCTGTAGACATATAATCCATGTAATTGCTGAATTTCCTCTGTCCTTATTAAACGTATCAAGAATATACTATACATAATATTCCGGCTTATTCGAAACGTGGGAGGCTCATGTGTGCCGTGTAAATGCCGGTGTTAACACATGAGGCTCACGCAAGCGATATATTACCAAGTGGAAGGATGGGTTTGTCGGATGGTGCGAATTTTCGTCTAATTGATATGAATGGTGATTAACCTTCGGTTCCGTATTGATTCCACCACAGTATACGATTTATAGCCCACAGGAATTAACCCGATCAAACATTTCGGCGGTAGTTCTGTTCTTCTGGCACCGCTATTCGATTGGACGATATATCATCGGATATCCGAAGAACCAGCTCACCGCGGGTCGCTTCACCAAACCCATCGTTTTACCATACCATTATTTATCGATATCCGGCGAAAGAATGTATATCTTGCATAAAAATAACAAACCTTATGCAGCTGGGATCCACGGGCTTCAATTTCACTCTGAACCCTTTGAATAAAATTACAATTTACGACCAAATAGAAATTCAATTTCTGTGCGATTTTTTTCTCCTTTTTATTCCGATACAATGAGATTAATTGAAAAATTTTTAAAAGTGATCGTTGTTGTTGTGAAAAATGTGCAGCAATTTTTCAATTTGCATCCTTATTGCGTACCACCCGCACCACCGCTCTTGGAGGTTGTAAAATAATGTTTACACCACAAAACTAATAAAATTGTCCTCTAAATTCAGCCGCGGAAATCCAAAGTGCCAGAGTGTGCCAAATGAATTGTTTTCAATGGTAATTTGCGGGATTTTCCCGTTCAGACCGTGATTCAAGCGATTTTATTAAAATTTCCTGGTTCAGATAGTGTTGAAACAAATTGTTTACGGATTTTCTAGCATTAATGATAATCCCAAAACAAAAATTACTTTGTGATCTAAGCCATCGTTTTATGGGGTAGGAATTAGTGATTTATTATTTTATCTATTAATTCTTTGTGATTTCGATGGTGTTCCAACCAACTATTTTTGTAGGTGTACTATGTTCGGCATTCCACATACAACAATTCAATATTTAGTAAAATAGAGAAAAAGGTTTGATAGAATAAATTTAATCTTAAGCCGAATTAAAAGTACACCTTTTAAATAAATCTTCCCTCCTTACGAATCGACAATTTTCAACACAAGCTGGCATTTTTGATTTTATTAAAACGTAAATGATATGGAACTCTTTTTTAAACAAATCTCATTTAAAAGTCATTAAAGCCCTAATCAATCGCATTGGATGTTATCAACTCAAATTCTTCTGTTGTTGTACTTTTGTATTATTATGAAAATATAAAATAAACTACGTAAATTGAAAAAAAACAGTTGCAAAAAATATATGGAATATTTTTTAAATTTCTTCGAATAGCTCAAGATTTTGAAAATATCTTTCAATAAAAAAATGATGAAGCCTGGATATGTTTATTATAAACAATCATAGTGAATAGCACATTTAAATGATTATTTATATGTACGTATATAGATTTAATATGTTTTGTACGTAATAAATAACATAAGTTTTAATTAAATTTAACCCGTTTAATTGAATTTAATCGCTTCTAAAGTCAATCCACGTTTTCATTGTGTGCTTCAACTCTGAGGGAATAACTTGGGCATTACGTCATTTAAATTAATAATATGTTTAAACTAAACCACTTTGATGGTGTCGCGTACGTCGACAAGAAATGGCACTTTCAAGGATCTGTGCACACTTATCCCATGGTTATTTCAATTTTCCGGCGGGGGATGGGCGTTAACTGAGCCATATCCGAGATTGGTGCAATCGTTGAAATAACTTCATAGGGCTGAATTTTCCCCTTTCGGCGAAAACTTTGCACGTTTTACAATCCAGCTAAAATCCGAGTGACAGGGAACATGTTAATATTTCAGTCTCGTTACTTAAGCGCGCATTTAGCGAAAGCGCTGCCGCCAGCGCAATTTCTCAGCGGATCTCTTAATTTAACTCGGGATTTGCTAGGTCCCATTTGTAAAGATTTCCCGCTTAGAGTTCCCCTGTGCGCCTCAAAAACCCCGAAAAAAGTAAGAAAGGCACTTCGTCGAGATTTTCAAATGGATCCAAAATTCATGTGGTGAAAGTTCAGCCCCCGAGCACACAACGAGTCAGAGGTTTTTGAGTTCGCCGGGGATAGTACTAGGTGAGCCCCAGTGAGCCCAAGTGAGCCCCACGGAGCCCCATTTCCCATAACTGACGGTGTGATGAACGTTGGGAATCACGATTTGCTATTTTCGAGGCACGTAAAGCGAGCCATAAGTTTGAGCGATATACCAGCGCCCTCTATAATGGAAGTGCATTATCATTGTACTCGGGCCGCACGAACCTCGCCAGCATACTAGAAGACTAGTGATAGCAACTGGGAGCGCGGGGAACAGCGTATTAAGTAATCTCGCCTACACCCACGTCAACTGGATGGGTTTGTAGTCTGGAGCCCGGGACCGGGCGCCCTTTGGAACACTAGAAGCTAGAACATAAGCGAAAATTGAAGAGATACTGCTGCCATACATGCGACCCACGTTTCTGGCAAACTGCCAGCTCTTTTCGTTTAAATTCTTCAGCACAAGGATGTGATTGAGTGGGCATGGGATAAGATGTGGGCGGTATGGGGATCTGGTCGTCCCGGGAAGTGCAGAAGACCCTCGCCTATGCAATTTCGGTTTTGTGGATTTGAGACGTTTTTCGGGTGTGAAAATTAGCTTTATTTCCTCAGTCGTGCGTTAAGGCGTTGGCCGTCTGCAGTAGTCGCTCCTCCAATATCGGAAATTCAAAACCACTTAATGGAATCACCCTATGAATGGGAAATTGCTCAATTTCGATATTATTTTCAAAACAAGACGCAACACTAAGTGAAGAATTCGAGAGTGAAGGCGGCTGGATACAAGATTATCATAAATATATTAAAAACTAAAAACTCCAAAAACTAGTTTTAAAGCTTTGAAAAATGAGAGCATAATAATTTAAGATGCCAAGCGATTACAAATCATTTTTATATTAGTTCGAGTTTTGTGAATCAAATTTTGTATTTTCTATTGACGGACACAACTTTGGAAATCAAATAAAAAGTCCTGCCACTACTTTAAAAATACAAATTCAGAAATTTATAATTTAAGTATTAAATGTTGTTTTTAAAAATGGCATACATTTTTCAAAGATTAATAAAATTTTAGTGATTTTTTTAAAAATTTAGTCTCTCATTTAATTTAGTTTCTATGATATTTCCGACTTTTTTTTTAAACCTAAATTTAGAAAGAAAAGTTATCTCGCGTTTCTCGAAAACAATCATTTTTTTCCTCCAGGAAAAGCTCTCTTAGAATTATTTAATTTTTTTCCGGAAACTTTAGTAAAAAATTGCTGACTATTTTAACTAAAGCATTTAAATTGTAAAGAGATTTTATTTTAAATAAAAACATTTTTTAAAGGACTTTTTTAAAATGTTGAAATAGTGAAAATCGTCATTTACCGCGCTTTTAAAAGTTTACATCAGAATTCTTTTTCCTAAAAAATATGAGTTTACAAATGGTTGTGGATATTTAATATAACCACTTATAACCTAACTTATAA
This sequence comes from Proctacanthus coquilletti, assembly GCA_001932985.1. NCBI lineage: Eukaryota > Metazoa > Arthropoda > Insecta > Diptera > Asilidae > Proctacanthus > Proctacanthus coquilletti. The sequence continues at coordinate 156,241 of MNCL01000111.1, forward strand.
ACTTTTGCGAAAGTGTTAGCAGTCAAGGAAGATTTATACACCACACGCTTTTAGGGGCCGAAATAAGGAAGAGCAGGATGCAATTTTAAGGCAAGTGGGTGTCATGCATGTTACCAACATGTACGATGTGTAATGTGTGCATGTTCGTCAGGATATTTATTAAATTAGAAACTCTAAGTATGACAGGTTCCATTGTGTAACTTCTGAGCGACGATACCATCCCCCAACGGATTTGTGCTGCGTGCAGTTGCCGGCTACACAGAGCCGTGAAATGCAACTTCTCGAGAGGACGAGTTGTGCAGCGCCCACGGAAGTGCAAATGGTATGCACTTTGTAGACTCAAAAGATGGGTATTCCCCACGCTCCGAGTGAAACTACCAGGAGCTAGAAGGATACTTATTTGAAGTGCCCCGTCGTCAGAGAACTCGAAACTGCACTGGTGCAAGTGCTACCCGCCTTCGGGGAGTTTCCAATTCAAAGGCCAATTTGCATGGCTCCATGCACTCTTTGAGCACTTTCCAAAACGGGCGACGATTGTGCTGGGCAGAGGATTTTTGAATTAAAAAAAAAATAAATAAATAAATAAAACGAAATTCTATTTCCCGTTTTGGTACAAGCGATATTAAGAAGATCTCTCTATTTACCTGGCTCTTTGAATATCTCAACAATTTCAATACACAGATGTTGCTATTGAATTGAAATGCTTCTTATTTGAGATAAAAAAAAATTGTACATATTTTGCTGCGATGGAAAATATGAAGAAAATCTGATATAAACTTTGTGTTATGCTTCCTCGGCTCATTATCAAAGTGCCATTATAATTTAAATGTTCGACTACACAAAATCCTTGGAGAACAACGTTATCAGTGAAAATATATATTGGAGAAAAATATCAGGTTATTAAAAGAATTATGTCAGAATAGAAACTTGGTATCCTATTATTTCGATTCTCAGCAAACATGTGATGTTGCGAATCTCTAGAGAAATTACAGATACTAACTACAATAGTTCTCAAGCGGATAGTACTGCAAACCTCGAAATGTTCATGACTTAGCATCCTTAAGAAAGTGATTTCCATAAATTATGTTGAGGAGGTCGGCGGGAATTTAATTACCCTCTCTATGCTTCTCAAATGCATCCTATACCATATCCTGCCGCGGATATATCGTCCATGTAGGAACAGAAGATACATCCGGCTCTGTATCCCGCCCTGTACCCGCCAAGTATATGTCTTCCCAAATATAAGGAGCAAACCAGCTTCCGGAATCTATACTATGGAATCTAGAGGGTTTCTGAACGCCTTTGGGGAGGCCCATCTGTCCACATAATTCTGGTCTTCGGGTGCAAGTCCCACTGGGATGTTAAGTCCTTGCTGCATCTGGTCTTTGGACCAGGGAATTTATCTTCATTTTGTCATTGTTCAATTGAAGCCCCGTTCTCATTGCAGTGATGCACTTGCTTAGTTATGACTTTCTGGAGCGTATTAGTCGCACTGGGGGCCTTAAGCCCGGGACTAAGAATCTCCTAGCTCCCACTGAATTCTACTGCAGAAACAGGCTTAAGATGCAGCCCAATTCCCTAAATGAAATGGTGGGCAGAAGTCTTATCGCATTAGGGGAAATTACCGTGCGACGAAGGGGTTTTCCTACCTCTAGTTCACCTTAACCTGATGTAACACTATAGTTCTGAATTTTAATCACAAACTTCTCATATACTACTGACCTACTCGCCTGGATTTTGGCTCTTTGGACCCCTGTTAGTAACTTTGCATAATCTCAGGAAGCGTTGGATCTAGATTTACTGCCTTATGTCCCTGGAGTAAGCCACAAATGTGTTTTCTATTATGTAATAATTTGAGTCCAACATTCTGTCAACTTGCAGTGTGTATTTGCTGAGTTTCTGGGAGTTGGCACAGACGACCAGGCGAAGTAATTAAATAGGAAACAGTCTTAGTCTCATAGCTGTGCAATGCGTTATTGGATTTAATTTATTAAAGTCAAGTACATACACGAGAAATGAAATGGGTGATATTTGTCATTACTCACGTTACTTACATTTAGGGAATGTTTAAAATTTAACACATGATGGAAGATGCCGTAGTAACTAAATTATAGTGATATGAGAAATATTAAAACTTAATTAAGAATATCTTTGAAATGTTTAACCAAATTAAAGTACATACGTTTTCAAGAAGAACTCGATTTAAAAAAGATAAAATTTAATTTGGATAATTACAGGTCAATTTCATATACCGAAAATGTTAGCAATTCGAAGGAAGTTGAATTTAAGTTATTTATAAATGGTTAAAAGATCATAGGTCCATTTCTGTTATCCTCTATTAAAATATCATGCCTTCGTAATCTAAATCCGTCTTTATCATGAACTTTTATGAAAGCAGATAAATGAACTTAGTTTTGTGCACTTTCCTAACTCAAGATTTCTCAAAATATAAAATCTTATCGGAGAAGAAGTGAATTATTTGTGATATCCAATGGGAATTTATTGGCGCCGAATATACTAATCGACAACAATTGTCCATGTTTGCAGCACTAGCTTTAATCGGACTTGTGTATGATATGTGACCTAAATCCCAAATTCCAAAGGACTACCAATATATCCACATGTACTCTTAGGAATTCACCCTAATTCCTTCAGATCCTTACTAGATGAGAGTAAGTGAGGATGATACTCCCAGACGGCCGACTGGTATCTTTACGTGCAATAAATTCGTCATAAAGTTGATGTGTAGTACCACCGAAATCACACTTCGGAATAGTCCCGACCTCATTCAAAAAATTACTTCCCGTTCGTGAGCAGTCCATCATGATATCGTATGCGAAGTCTGTCACCATAAACTTGCCGTCCCCTTTAACGTTGAAAAATCTGCAATCAATCTATTCGGCATTAGGATTCCGCCTTAAGGGCCTCAATAAATGTCAGGGAGCCTTATCCCCATATTTCGTGCTGTTTTTCAGTGAGTAATTTTTCTTACACATGTTACATGAGGCGCAACGTGGGACAGAATAAATACTGCTCAATATTAGAATGGGGTAGGAAAAAGTTGACGCGACATGGGGAAGCCGGGCGATGTATGCCCCATATATCTTCATCATGTATCCCATCCCAGGATCCCTGGGGATGAGAGCGCATTGAGGATACGTCCTCTGTGCGTGCATATACGTGGGAACATCCCTCAGGCGAAATATATGACAATTTAATAGAATAAAGAGGTAACACATTTGCATCGTTTATTCCAATCTATGGTGCTTTTTTTCTGCTGAAAACTGGCACTGGGACCACGTTCTCCAGGAATCTGGGTATAAGTTGCGGGAGTTGTGTAAAAAGCGTTCAAAAGGGATTCACGTCGCTTAACCGCACTTCAGAATGTACGCCACAGTCCCTCGGGATTTCCGTGGTACGCCAATTTTTTGCACCCTCCTTCAAAGGATCTGCTTCTGAAGTAAGCACTTTTTACCGGGAACCTTTTGAGACCCGCGTATCCGAAAAGAGGGAAAAAAGGAAAATTCTCGCATTAAGTTCCCGCAGGCTAAGCACACAAATTCCCTTCGGGTTTTTTCCTTACTTTCATTTTAAAGGAATACGTCAATTCGCCTACGACTAGAAGACAGAAAGTCGAACTGAATACCACATCTCAAGTCTTGAAGGCTGTGTACAATTTATTTGCTTTTAGCTTCGTTTTTTAAGGTCCCCCGAGGTATTACGTAAATAAGACCAATCGTTGCACCACCTTTAAACTAAGCCACTTGTCGAACCATTAAACCCTTGCAGTTTCATATCTCTTATTACACAACTCAAAACGATGTAATCTTTTACGGCCCACTGTCTTATAATTGAAACAAACGTAGGGCTCCTAAGGAAGCAAATTTTTAGAATTTTAAATCTACCCACACTTGACGAGACAGATATCCTCTGAGGAATTGTCTGAGAATTTCTTTCTTGTTATATCCTCTCCTTTAAACAGATGAAGATTCAAGAAAGAAATCTTTATTTTTTATATTTTATGGAAGAGAAGTAGAAATGTGGGTTATGCGTTTGTGATATGTATAAATTCCACATTAAAAAGTTTTTACTACAAATTATTTAAAGTCTATAACTTCAGAAATGGTATAATTGAATAATTTAACAGAAATCATAATTTTTCTCTATCCAGCGATACGAGAGGATAATTCTTAAACTTTTTTAAAAATATAAGACAAGTTTTGTAAACCTATTTTTTCTACCCTATTCAATTTGTATAATACTACTTTCTGTTCTCTTTTACAGGATACACAGTTTTTAAGGATTAATGAGCATCGGGATCATTACACATTTTATATAAGGTGAGTATCCTCCTTTAGCTTTGTTTAAAAGGAATAAAAGAAAGGTCGCAAACATTTATGTGGTTCTATTAAATTCAACCCTGTGGAAGGAATCGTCTATAAGACCGTCGAAAAATAAAACTGAAAACGCACAAATGAAAAACGGCGCGTTCATTTGTCAGGTGGAAAATACTATTTATGAAGAATCCCACCAGACAAGGTATTTCACACACGTAAGTATGTATATCGTTTTTTTTTTCGGGGTTTTATCTTTCCGCCCGGAAGAAAATAGGTTCACCTTAAAACAGTTAATTTAGCCCCTTCTTGACAAATTTATGCTCTCTGGCATCCAGAAGTGGTTGCTCATATAAATTTCATGGCATCTGCAATAAAATAATATATCACGCGAGGGATGTGTAATTCAGCAAAAGACAGGTAGCAGGCCGACGTGGTAGCGAAAGAATGGTGTAGGTAAAAAAAAAATATATCAAAGTACGGTCGGGAAGTAAATTCCATCTCTAGTGGCTGCCTCGCACAGTGTGCATCTACGTTATATAAAGAGAACCCATGAGGTGATGGTATCAAGGTGTAGTCTCCAAGATAGTAAGGATGTTACGACGTTCAAGTATGAGGGAAGGTACAACGACACAATTATTTTACCTGTGAATACATTTATGCGGGAGATATGTGCATGATATTCCTGTGCTAATTGCCCCAGTCAGGAAGTGACTAATTGTATACTCGGCAGGCGTTCAGTGGATTATGTATGCTTCTAAGAAAGTTGATGACAATATCATACGCCAGGGAGGAGTAGTCTCCCTGCATTTGAATACCATTCTTATTCTTGTGCGTCGAAAGAAAACCGACTTAAATATTCCAACTTAGAATTCAGTAGCACTGACACGTAATAAGTTAGTCCACATGGACGTCCTACTGTTCTACTTGGGATCGCTTGTATGCCATGCAAATTACTACTAGAGTGAGGGTTTTAATTTAACCTAAATTTAAAGAGGATATTTGAAATAAATATTTAAAAATTTCAGCTTTTGAGTCGCCTTTTAAAAAATACGAGGAAATATTTGTAATCACCCTGTCATTAAATCGTGTGCGTGGAACTTAGCGAGCTACTAATTAATCAAATAAACTACCGAGGCGTGGCATTGATGCATAATTAAATAAATTTCCTAGTCGCTCTTGGTTTTATTTGTCTAATTTGCTGGCAATCAAATAGCATCTGGTATTATTGGTACTTCTCTAATTTTTGTCGCTGTACACGGGAAATCAGGGACCCACTGAGTCCAGCAGCATTACCCTATGATTTTGGTCTGGCCAGAGCCCACTAGTGTTCAGTGACCCCGATGCAATCACACAGCCGCGTTTTAGAGTGACCATCTGATTAATTAAATGCGGAAAATGCGTGATGGCTAAGCATGTCCTGCGGCGGCCATGTGGTTCCACACAGCTAAGGAGGTCAAACCTAGTTTTGCAGAATTTCCAAATTGGTTGCGAAAATTCTGTCTAAATATTTATATTTTGTGTTTAAATTTGTTCTTATTTAACGAATATTTCTACATTTTTGGGCTATCCTTTGCTGAATTTTAGTTGGCCGTTAAGAATCGAAAAGAACGTCTGTTGAACTTAGAGGGGCTAGTGAAAGAGTTCTGAATCCTCCATAAAGCGCCTTCGTTGTATGTGATAATTCTTCTTTTGGTTTTAGTCTTAAGATTTCGAGAATCTTTGGATCAATTGCTCATATATGGGCTAATAATTCTTGATACAAATTTTTAAATATTTTGGACAACTTTTTTGTAGATTTTGCGTTTTTTTAGATGGAATTTGTTGGAAATTTGTATTATATCATTTTCAATAATTCGCCAACTTCCCCTTTCATATTTTGATTGACTTTTAAAGTTGTAATATAGATACTGTTTAGTGAAAAGAGCCCCTATAGTACCCTCATCATAATACAGTCTTGTTATTTTTCTCATTGTTATGTATTATCAAATAATCACATAACCTTTTTTTTTCTATTCTCCTCAAAGCGATTAAATGTTTTTGGTACCTTTTCAAAGTTTTCCAGAGATAAAATGCCTAAAGCAAATACCAATTTAAGCATCGTGTAACTAAAAAAACGTTCACTTGTTCACAGGAATTCCCGCTCGCAAATGGCGAATTTTGCTTAAATTCTCCAAATATTCAGTCGGCAGAATTCCCCACAGAACAAATTGCCTAATGACCACCCTAACGCACTCGCCGAGTGTAAACACAGCCTGGCTATCGAATCAATGTTGGAATTTAAATTACGACCAAACACATAATTCCAAATTAGAACTGGTTAAACAGAGCCGGCCTCCAGAACAAACATCCCTAGAAAAATTCACTGACCATTGATTGCGAACAGGAGCAACAATGGCAACCAGCGGTTTCGAATATTTGCTTCTAAAAAATATACCCAGATGACCCAGACCCACGGGCTCCATAAGTGCGTCACATTCTGGACATTAAAAAAATTTTTTGTTTGTCCAAATTAGGCTCATCTGCGGAATTCACAAGGGTAGTATTCCATGGGTACTTTCTCCTTGTTAAAAAACCTTTTATTCACCCGCCAGAAAATTTTTTAATGGCGAATGCAACAGGATAGAGGTAACCCGCCAAAAGGACTGGTGGGACCTCAAGGACATACATAAGTCCTTACAACGCAGCATGGCAGAAATAGCGTGGCGAGAATGGTGGCCTAAATTAAGCAAATAAAAAAGCCCACTATTCCATTCCGGCCCAGTAAGTACAGGGACTCGCCCTCATTCGCAGGAGACATTACCAAAGCATCGTCTGGCGACATTGGCCCAGGGACTGTCTGGGGCAACGACTATACTAACTACACTTAATAGTTCAGTGTCCCAGTCGTGGAGCAATCTAGCTTGAAACAGGAAAAAGCCAACGAAAACATAATGACATAATGAGGATGCAATGGCCCTTCCAGCCGGGAACAGAACACATCTTTTAAAGCCGGGACTACTGGCATTCTGTAGGGTAGTTCTTCGGGTTCCTCGGAAACTTCAGCCCTTTCAGCGTACACTGTGGAGTGTTCTCCTCATTTTCATAATTGTGTGCCTTTCCCTGTACGGAGGTTACGCCGACTTTGTATTTGCCACTATAGTTTGGGACTCCTGCTAATGGTCGAGTAAGTACACTAGAAGGGTCTCAAGTGCTGCTATCGTGTGCGCTTGCTGCGAGCAACGAGCGATGTTTAATTTAAATTAGTTCGAAAATGGTTTTAATTAAAATTCTTATGGACTATCCTAACGAGCCCATGAAGGATTGCAAAAAAGGGAAAAGAAAATAGCAATGAAACCGTGGACATGCTTTTTTCACTTCACTCGTGCCGTCCTTAATCTCCATAGAATTTGTTTTAAGGTGGGTTCAAGAAGGTTTCCAAATTCGTTTTATTATGGAGAGGGATTATTAAAATTTTATTCAAAATGGGGGTAATTGCATTAAACTTTATGAAATTTTTTAAAAAACTTATGGGGTTGTAACAATGCAACCATAAATTACTTCGTAAAAGTCTAGGATGTTTAGTTTTATTGCACTGGAACCAATCTCGGTAACAAAATCTATTGTCTTATATAATCCCAGTTGAAGAATCGATTTTTGAGATCAAATGGTGAAATGTATTAAATAAATTATTAAAATAAAAAAAGAAAACTCTTAATATAAAAGAAGATTTTAAACAATGCCTATAGCTTGAAAATTCACATGCCTCCCATAACCTAAACTTAAAAGTGGATATCACATGAACTGCTTCAAATGGCACGTTTTTCTTCTTTATCCAATAATTCAAATTTTACAGCTCTATCCCGAAATGTGAAAGGATTTTCTTGAGGGGAAAGAAATATTACATACCCTCGACAAGTAGACGTAAATCCACGAGGAAAAATTACAAAATCAGGTAGAGGCAAAGAAGTGCCTTGTCAGCATCAGTCCTTTTCGAACAAATGCGGCAATAAAAGGATTTCACCCCAAAAATTGGACACAAGGCACCCCGGAACGAAGGTAGGATCTGTCTGTTTGGGAACCCCCTATAACAAGGTTCCTGGATCCCGACTGTGTTCACCGTTCGGATTCGGGATTGGGGCGAATTGTAATATCCCTTTCAATTGTTATTTGTCCGGCCATTGTCCGCCACGGCACGACATGCTCTTCGACTCCCGGAATCGTCCTACGGAGTGTCCTGGCCCTAGCTAGCCTGAATATCCCGGCCAATTTCGCAGGAAGACGGAAGGTGCAACCCCGAAGAAGAACTTAATTTGTTGCAGAACTTTTAAAACCGGGTCCATTTGAGGAGACTCATTTCGCAACCCGGGACTCCGGGAGTGAATGGAATGCGGTTACTTTTTCACCGGGATTCTTCCCGGCGGGCAAAAAGTTAAAAGCAAAAGTTTATGTTCATTTCCTTTTGTCGGGACGCCAGGAGTGGGCCCATTGACCGCCTGCTCCACGTGAAATCCATTGGCTTATCCTAGCGCGATGAGAAAACTTTCCGGTTCGTCTCGGTCCCAAGCATTCGTCTTGCAACTCCCCTTGATGCACTATAGTACAGTGCTCCCGGAAAAGCCGAAGAAATAGCGTCTAGGACTCCATCCAACGATTCTGGTTGTAGAAGTTCTGTTTGCTCACAATTCTAGGAACGCCTAGCCAGAATCACTCCTGCAGGATAGAGTTCGAAATTTTCGAAAATTAATTCGAGAGTCGCGGTCGGATTTTTTGTGGTGTCTTACGGAACATTAAGAACGTAAAAGCTTTTCCATGGAGCATTCACCTTACGAAAAGAAATTGATTTTATAACATAAAATATTTTTTAATAGGCTTGTATTTCATATGATTCTATAAGCTTATAAGAAAAAAGTTTGTTTGAAATATAATAAATTTAAAACCTAATAGTTCTTTAAAAAATCCTCCTAATAGGCTATAATATAGATTTCTAAATTTCTAAATTTTGAATAAAGTTGAACTCAATTTTTAATTATTCAAAATCAAAATTACATTTTGTGGGAGTTTTAAGATATTTTAGATTTTTTATTTAACATTTTTTCTTGATTTATTATTAAATACGCCCTTATTCTCTCTATCATATCAAGTTGAAAAGCTATAAAAAATATTTTAAACAATGTTTCTCCTCCATTTTAACTCAAAACCAGATTCCGTCACTAAAACCTGTTTTCTATTTTCTGAATTAATAAAAGTGATTATTTTGGACCACAAATTGTCCGAATGGGTAAATGGGCTCTTTTCTTTATCTAAGCTGAAGGTTTTTGAACCACCCGGTCAGTTCGCCGGAACCTCCGACTTGCTAGTAATGGAGCTAAATATAGCCCTATACCCATAAAAGGGACTTTGATGACTATTCAGTACCGACAGAGGCAAGTAATCAACAGAAATGAAAGTATAAAAGTGAGTTTCACCGTGACTTGAACTCATCGTTCGGGGCAGTCTTTCGCGGTTAAATTGAGTTTACCTGAAAAGCAAGGTCCTGACACTGCTTCCGGCGTTCTTTAAAGAACGACCGAAAAATGCAGAATTTTGTCGCTTAATGGGCACACCATTTCAGGTATAGAGCTTTTAAAGAATTTTGGGTCGAAACTTTCACAAAATTTTTGACAATTTCTGTCCGTTGTTAAGTTCCGCTTCGTCCTTTATCAGAAGACTTCGGTAACGTCCTTAAGGCATTTTGCCCGCCCGTTTTACGGACCCAACTCAAAAGGTGGTACTTCAAAATTCTTAAAGTTCTGTCGTCATGGTTCTTGTCTTTTACTATATCCGTGCATAAATATCTTCCCACTTTTTATTACTTTTCTACTTCAGACATTCAACGAAGCACAAACACGGGGCAATTTAGACCAATTTTGGTATTCCTGAGGAGTTTTTCCAGCGTGACTTCTTAAACTAGTTACAGCGCTACTATGCGAAGGAAAAAGTACTCTTTCCTTCTGGACTGTTGCTGCTTTTTTTTTATGCAATTCTAAACGAAACTTGGTGCATTTGTTCCTGTCGAAAGACACCATAGGAAGCACTATAAAATACTTCTAGAGATAGATACTAGTTGCGAACATTCAAATTTTTTAAGGACAACGTGCAGACTTCGACAGTGGATGAATTAAAAGTCTGAGCGTTCTTTGAGTCGGTAACATTAACAGGAAATTGCGTTTTATGGGAAAATAGAGGAAATATGCTTCTATTTCAAAATAAAAGAGTAATATCGCTTTATAATGTTGTCATCAAAGAAAAAGTTAAAGGAAAGATAATTCGAAAATTTAATTTGAAAGTTTCAACGTTTCCTTGTGAAAACACCAGTTAAAGGAAATTTACTACTTAAATTATAATGAGAAAAAAAATTTTAAATTCAACAATTCCGTGCTAAGCTTCTGAAACTGCTCCATAAGCAATTCCTTAAAACTGAATAATCAGCCCATAAAGAGTTAGAGAAACGACTCAATAATCAACATAGAGCCCTACTTAAGGGTCCCTTTGGAACATCTTAAGAATCTGTGGACTAAAATACCGGAGAGAGATCCGGCTTCTGATAATTTCATAAATACCAAGGACAATTGCCGAAAAGGGCGTTTTCTCCCAATTCCAGAGATGTTGTTCTGGACCAATACTGCCATTGACCAAAGCCGTCGCGCAGCTGCGATTATCGTCAACAGTAAAAATGAAAGACCATTTTGCTACAAGTAGAATTAGGGAAAAGACATTGCCGAAAAAAAAGATAAAAAATAAAAGAAAAAAACAAAAGAAAAGAAGCACAAAAATTCGCAGACAACTTCTTTTCCGCACCGTGTAAGACGTTAGAGGCTATTAGGCTGGGGTAGACAAAGTGTTGCGAAAGTCATTGGGAAAAATTAAATTGTCTAAGACCCTCAAGTACATGCCATTTTGTATCTTGGGGCTCCTTAGGCGGTGGGAGTTTTTGTAGGGTCTCTTTATCGGGACAAACATTGCCAGAAGGCCACCTCGGCGCAGTGAAAAAGACCCAGCAATTTACAGGACAAAACGAAATGAAAATTTACTGGTGGCGAACGAAAACGAAAAAATGAGCTCCTTCGGCGGCTGGGAGGAACATCTGTAAGACTGTAGACGGTAGAATAGTATATCTTCGTCGCACATTTCCATTCCACAATTCCTCCAGTGGTTTGTGCGGCTGAAAAATTGCCTCAAATATTTCGTTGGAGATATATAGCCGTACGACTAGTACACGGCCGGTGGAACCCAGTACCGCAGTAATGGAATCATGTATAGCACTTTTGCCATACAATTAAACTGCAGCAATATTTCTTGTTTATTCGCGCAGATAAATTACAGAACTCTCCCACCCGCGCTATAATTAACATTGAGGGTTGCCTTCTGATTTTCGGTATACTATGTGTGACCTAAGATGGAATCTCTGCATGAAATTCTCCTTTAAAAAAACTGATTCACTTTATGAAGATTTGTGTTGATATACGCGTTTATGTATTTCGTTTATGCGATATTTTCCTTCCTCATAACAAGCCCATATATTTCATTAAATCTACAGGCATTTAAATGTAATAGTAGGCAATTTGAATGCGTCTCTCGTCACTTGGAAAAGAATTTACAAACTTGAAACTCGTCGGCAAACATTCAATTGTAATATTTTAAACATATGAAGTATACTTTTAAGACGTAAACATTAGTCAAACATTTTCAAACATCACACAAACATGACTTTCAAGCACATTTTTCTATGCTTTTTTGATTAATCCCTCTGGGTTTAAAAGAAAAATGTTTAACGATTTGATGTAATTAATTTTGCAAATCAAATCATCAAATTACTCTAATAGAATCGTCATTGTACTTTACAACTTCGAAATAATTTCCCTATAAATGTCACTATAGTCGCATAAATAAAAATTTATCGCGAAGTAAACAGAACATAAATTTGGTCTGTGCAGTCGGTAAAATACTTTTTCGCCATCGTTGCTGGAAACGGGCAAAGTTGGTCTAACGTGCTGGTGGAGGTTTCAGTATTCCCTATCTCCTACGTCACGGACTACATTAAGCGAGGCACAGTAAAGTTTCGCAACGAAAATCTAATTAGACGACTAAATATTCAGAGGCTTTCCAACTTCGACTAATCTACAGGCAAACAGTGCAAATTCTGTTAAATTCTAATTTATTTCACGTGTGATTTCCGGACAATTTTTATATCACACATTACGATGTTTTATATGCACCCTGTGCGAACAAATGGCAAGTTTTGAAGCGTACGATCCAAATTAAAGTCAGTGTCGAGTTTTAGTATCAGAAAATTCTTTCGAATTTTGACTCGTAAACCGAGGTACAACTCCCGCATTTTGTATATGGCTTTACCGAGTCCTTAAACACGGACCAGCCATGTCGATGATTATTATGACGATATTGTTCCAGAACTTTTGCTTGTTAGCGGCACAAATTGAGTTTTAGTCGTTCTGACGTGGAGTTGGCAAAACACCAGCTTCAGTGAACAAGGGATTTGTGAGTTCGAAGATTTTTTTGAAACTAAAGTGCAGAAAATTTATAATTAGGAGGCGGAAAAGTGCAACTAATTATGCAACATGCAGTTGATTAATTATATAATGCAGTTAAATATAGAGGATTTATTTCTAGCCTAGAAAATGCTATTTTGTGATTTTCGTTTTTCTAATTAATGCTCTTATCTGATTTTTAGCCTGAAAAACAAAAAAAAAAATGGACTAGATTTTCATATAATAATGAAAATTTTATAATTACTCCAATGAAAATGGAAATAATTTCTACAATTGTTCGCTTATACTGGAAAATAATATGCTTAGAATTTCGATTATACATTTCAAAAATGCAATATCCACAATTTTATTACAAAATTGAAAATTCTATTTTATTCTATTTATAATTCTACTTTGAAGATAAAAACACAAGGTTTTATGCCGGTTAAATTAATGACTTGAACCTTTTGATGTTTTCGATGATTTAGTTCCAATGTTTTCTGAGTTTTATACCTGAGTTGTGTTTCTTTTGTCTCAAAAGGTTCAAGGAAACCTTTCCAAAATTTCAATTGTATCTGAATTAATTTTTTAATGAAATTCAATTAAATTTGAAAATTCAATTAATTCAATTTGCAATAAGCTCAAATTACAAAGAGACTAAGCTGCTTTTCTTTAGGAAATGCTTCAACTTTTCACAAGAATCGTGTTCAGTACAGGATTTCTTTATATCTGGAAGGAAAAAAGAAAAGGCTAAAAAGCCTAAAACCCATTCACCCCTTCTGTAGCACCTCTTGCTTACATGACTCCAGAACAATTATTCTGAATTAACAAGAAGAGGCCATTAGTCGTATGATATGACTACTTATGGAACACATGCCTCAAAATTGGGTTGAATATGGGAACGGCACGGGGACCTCGTTCTGCTTATGCAAATTTCTAAGTACTTGGCTAGAAAGCGAATATGCGAATATGGCTCCTGTCGTAAAGCGCCTCCAGATGGAGCGCCCGTAGGATATGTTTCCATAAAGTGTTTACACTCCCGAGCCGAATTTGTCAAGAATTACGCTTCTTATTAACTCAAGAGCAATGGCACAAAGTAACACGCCCGGGATCTGGGAGAAAGCCAGTTCTGAATTATTAAATGGATTTTCATTAAAAACTTTCCCTCGGGAACAACTCCAGGTCCCCAAGAGCAAGACGAAAGGGGCACAACACCCACCCGCATCAATTATTTACTTTATGCATGTAATTGGTGGGAATGTGGAATGGCAAAAATAGGAGCAATTTTAGAATTTTCGCTAAATTATTAATGTAGACGCAGCTGGAGCAGAAACAGCAAAAAGTACTCAGAGAAAGCCTTTGCGGGGATTTATATACTTCCTTGTCCTGGAGGAGATGCCAGTACAAAAATGGCTCTGATGCTTTTATGTTTTTCGCCTAAAATTGTTTACAGGAATGCTCGAGGCAAGGAGTTGTTGAATCGATTTTCGGATTACTGAGAAAGGGTTCGGCCTAAAAGGACAAGAGACATTCTTTAGAGACCTACTGAAATTCTATGCGCTACTCTCTGCTTTTGACATTTTTGTGCCACACAACACCCATTAAGGGTGTCACCAGAAAGGACCTTCAAAGTGAAATGATTAAAAAATATAAAATTTGCCAAGAAAAGGGTAATTTCCGAATAAAACGAAAAATGTGTCCTGTTAATGTTTCTGGAAAAAATAAGGGCAAAAGAACTCGCAAGGATACCCATCTCATTGACACCGAACACGATGAAATCCTTTTCATAAAAGAACGAAAATAATTCCTTAAAGGAAGAGAATTTAATATTACTCTTATTACGTAAGCAGACAGACTAATCCCGATGAAATTAATTAGTATCAAGGAATGTAGCACCAAAGAATTTCTTTCAGTTTACCGATTCTAATAAGACTAGAATTATGCCTTTTCTTTTAAATGATCCTTATTACTTCAAAAGACGGCAGTTATTTTTGTAAAAGATTTCCTTATAAGCTAACTAAGATTTTAGGATTTTAATTAAATTGAAATTAGTGTTGATCGCGTCGAAGAGAAAATATGATTAAAAAATTTACAACTTTTACTTCTATTTTCTTCACATATTACTAGTAATATATCCCCTTCGTACAATTTATACAGAAAAGTTCTAATTTTTAAATTTTATCATTTTCGTAGAAGTTTTCTTTTCCCTGCATATAAATAAAATAGTGAAGTGTAAATTAATATTATTAAAGATGTATATTAGAAAAACAATATTAATGAAAGCTTTGAGGAGTTAAAAAGAAAAAGAAAAAGAAATGTGTATATACAAAAATTGTGTTAAGCCTTCTTGGGCTTTGTAGGCACACAGAATTTTTATAAATTAATTGATTTATTATTTAAAATTTTGTAATTGTCAATTTGCTAACTATAACTTAACTATTACAATGGAAACAAATAAATTCCATTGTATTCACAACGTTTTTAATTGAGACAAGTGAACTGTAACATGGCGCTGGCAACAAACCGCAATGAGCCCTAATAAGGACCCAATAATCAATACCCAGTAACATTTCATGATGAAATCAATTAAATTTTAAGCGCATCACGCCAGCAAAGTTTAAAATACAATCAGATTAATAAATCAAAACAAAGGGCTTCATATATCTCAATATATCGACGCGTTCCTGACAGGACTGGTGATAAGGGATCGACGTATTGAATAGGCATCAGTCAACCGTATCGATTGCAATTCAATAGAGCCCCCAAATTACACCGTAACCCTTATGGGTTTTATTCAAAAGACCCAACTTGCTTCCAGGATCGAGAGGTTCACTCTAAATTCGTGGCCTAATTTGAGGGAATCCCTTAGAAAAACGCCGAATAGAAATGGCACCAGTTTGTCTCACTAAGTGTCCCCTTGAAATAGTGGGACCGCGGAGTTTCTATTCTATTCAACGTTTCAATGGGGACGTCCCGCGAAGACTTCCGTGGGATACACTGCGTAGGGCCCTTCCTTTATCTTTCCGCTTCCAGCCAACATAAACAGACACTGCTTTGTTTCGGGTGGTGCTCCTCGTTTTTCTGCTATTATCTAGCAGTTATTCTGCCATTTCGGCGAATTTTTCACTCGAACGACTCGACATCAGCGATAGTGTCAAACCCATTGATTTATCGTTGTGAAATATGTTTCATAATTCATTGAAAATATTTTTTTGTCACTGCAGCTGTGGCGGCACACTGCAGACCTAGGGAATTGACACCGCTGTGCTGATGACTTTTTCAACACCCCCTCACATGCGAAGACCCTGCAAAAACCTAAATAAGAGCGCGTGGATTGTTGATTGCCGGCAGGGATTTGAAAAGGGTTTTCCTACGTCGGGGATACCCTACGTCGGCGAGTTCAGCTCGTAACTACCCAGAAAAAGACCGGCGCCAACCTGATAGCTGTTCCCTAACTTGGATTCTGTTGACCATGCATCATTTTAATTTATTCGGTTTGTTCCGTGCGTATAGTACCCGGTCGCAGTCGGTCGCCCGCATGAAACTCCCTCCATAGTTTTTGGACTAGCACCCGAAAATGATTACTAACATGAATAGAACTCGAAAGATTCCTGACAGTTTATGGATTTGACCGGGGAAAACTATTTTTGGATAGAATTCAGAAGGATTTCGAAATAGCTCATGCCGTAACTTCTATTCTCTTTGAAATAATCACGAAATTGAGATTAAATGAAATATTTTTCATAGAACAATTTGTCAAAAATGTTCTCTATTTGAAAATAATTTAAGTTGTTTATTTGTGAATTTCAGTTGTCGAATAAAAGTCAATCAGAGTGCTATTCGCTATCTATAACATTTCTAGCAATTACTAAATATTTGGAAAACATCGTAACATAAACATAAATAAATAGACCTGCTCCAAATATTCTGTAACTTTTACTAGACTTTAATAAATGAAAAGTTCTTATGTGTAGACAAACACATGACTTGAAACAGTATCTCTTAATACAGCTCACATTTTATTAAAGGCACTCGTTGTTCCATACTTTGACTAAATGGCTAAGTGTAAATTATATGGCTAAACGTAAATTATATTACAAAAAAATATAACTACATAATAAAATCAAAGAATAAAAATCATATAGAAAAAAATCAGCCAAAACTTTCCTAATTTTAATAGAAGGCCTTTGATATCAGTTCCTATGTGTGTAATTTTATTAATGTAAAGCTTTCTTAAATTAAACCAATTGAGAATAAACTAGATTCAATTCGTTACCTTTGTTCGAGTAATAAAATGTTGTTGAATCGAATATATCAAGTCTATTCTATTCGACTTGGTTCAACTAGACAAGACTAGTTTGAGCCCAATTAGCCGAATGGGATTTAAATCGACGTTTTGCTTAAGTCGGCCAGGCCTGACTTGGCTCTATCTTACTTTTACTGAATTCTAAAGTTTCTCATATAAATTTTTGTCACTAAAGGTACTACAGAAACTTTGTTAAGTTTAGTAATTAAAATTTTTTTGTTAACATTTTTCAAATTTGAAACAGCTATAAATTATCAAAATTGGAATTTCAAATCGCAAAATATGCTCTGCCAATGTTAGTGTAATTGGTAGAGCGTTATAATTATATCACTAAATTTATATTAAAATGTTTCAATATGGTAGAATTTATAACTATTCAATTTAAAGTGCCTTCCAAATGGGCTAAGTTCTAGTGTGTGGTTAATTAGTCTATTTCATGGCTAATGTTCACGTTTCAACACCTCTGAGCATTTCTAAACATTTGATGGTCAGCGCAAATACAAAACATGGAAAGCGCCTTGTAATTTATAATGAAGTTAAGCGAGTGCTACTCGCAAATAAATTTTCAAAACATCACCATTAATTTCGCAGCTTGTTTCGGTTCGTCTGAATTAAGCTAAATTACCTCCAATTTCGTCCCTGGCGGATAGGCTCAACGCAGAAAAAGAATATTCCAATAGCGAAAACAATTTGGCCGAGTAGTTAGCCGGCCTTTAGCAAGAGGCCACTTACAGCTTTTTACAATTTCCTACTTTTCTCGCCTGGTTTTATAATTTTCACGTATTATTTCTCGCGAATGCATAATTCATCAACATTTCCGTCACTCGTTCGCATGAGGGACAAACCGAGCCGTGCGGGACTGCAAACTGAAGCTGAAGTCGGTATTGTGTTCCCCACTTCGTGCATGTCGACGCGACCCAACTGACCTCGATACATTTGCTATTCAAGAGCAATTTTTACGCTCGCTTATGGCAAAAACGCCGAATAATTTACCTGATAAAATTTTTAATTTATCGCTATCCTTCCCCGTCTCCAGTTGCATTAATAGTACTTTTTTGATTTTAATTTTTACGCTCGTTGTTTTTTGCTCTATACCTCGCTGCAGTCCTGTGAGTGCCTCTGAGTGAAATTTAAAAGTTTTCGTTTTGCTTTTTTTTTTATATATAATTAGTTCGTTCCTTGTTTCTTTCAGGTTAATTACGGTGACCTAGGTTCGGTGAGTTTGTTCGACTTTTTGCGGTTTTTAATTAATAAGTAATCAGCAGGGTCAGCGGATTGGTTTGAACTTACCAGGACGTGAAATAACTTTGATGCACTTAATTAACCTACTCAAAAATATCATCAAAGTGATTTACCATTTTGGAAATTATAAAATATTTATATATATATTTGGTTCTGGTATTTCAATGGCATTTCAATCTAATGTTGGTTTCTAATTTTATTGAATGGAGCCCCTGCCCTAATTTTGTGACTTCTTTGAACGGTTTTAAAGTCGAAGTGGATGAAAAGTTTCAGGGTAACAGACAAAAATTGGGTATTACTTTTTAAAGTAGAGATAATGACATTTTCAAGGGATTCATTCCTGTAAAAACTTCAAAGAGTTCAATAATGTACACATATTAAATTTTTCGGAAAATTAAAAATTAAGTAAGTTCAAGTGCACTTTAATGCGTACGGTCAAACACAAAACCTTCAAGCGAATTCAGTTGTAAAATAATCTTAAATTGCTTGTTTTACAGGAATTATAAAAAGTGTAACCCCATAATTCCCTAGCTCCTTTTTAGTTAGAAAATTAAGACATACCAAGCGAAGAATTGTTCACAAGCACGCATCGTCACCCCGTGCCATCTCGCCATTGTTACAGTACCTCCGTAAAGACTTTAAGGTTCAATTTTCATAAATGTAAGACGCCATAAAATTTGGACGATCCTGCAAGGAAACTGGTGAAACTCGTCGGCAAAACAACAACGGCACGCACAAGGAGACAAACTCAATGGTTTGATTAAAACCCATTTCGGCAGATTTTGTGCTTCTACAACAGCGCCTATTTCGTATTTTAGGGCAGGGCCTTCGAGGTTCCCCCTATATGGGACATGGGACAAAAAAGCCTCTCTTTATGAGTCCTTAAGTTGTATAATTCACTTTGTAGTCGAGGGTTGGTTGATCCACCGTTCTGTTCCCGACCTCATTACGGGGGTACAACCTTCCATATTAGAAAGTCGGGATAGGCCTGGCTAGGGAGCAATTCATAGCCAATCTAGCGTTTTGGAAGTAAACATTTCATTATCCCGGTTATGAAGTCTGTCAAAATGTCGGATATGTTTTACGTCCATGGGCGGGACGTGCACAGAAGCTACTCCTGTTGTTCAGCGGTTGATAGCGGGGACATTTCGCTATTATTAAGACTAACCATTCGACAGCTACTGGACAAAGTTTCACTATTGTAAAGGTTGCAGACAATGGCTGTCGGTCTTTTACAAGTGACCCACGTTAAATAGGAATACAATGGAATTACAGGGCAACAAACAACGGAGACGGTAAATGAAAACATTTCAGACATGCCAGCCGTATCAAATTTTGAAACACCTAAGGGCTAAAAGGTCATCATTAATTTCACATGATTTTATAGAAATGTCTACCAAAAAGATTTAAATTCCTAATATAATAATAAAAACAAATATAGTCTATGATTTGATTTTTATAATTTTTCCGCGACATTCATCTACCTACATTCATTCAGTTAGAAGTCGCTTCAAGGTTGTAGTCAGAATTTATTTTTCAGACCTCCACTTTCTAAATTTTTTAGGTAAACATTTGTACCCTTTTTACATCACACTAAACAAATGTGAGCTGCGGCACAAACATTCCACTTTCCTCGTTACAATAATGAAAACAATTGTAAGCAAAGATTGCGTCCTATTTTAGGCGTACAACAACGTAAGGCCTCTATGCCCTCGTAGATGTGTGTGTGTATTTAAATTTGGTCCTAAGTATACAGAAGCCAGTGTTGGAGGTACCTAAATATGCTTAACTAGCAAAACAACTGGTGAAGAAGAATAAGGCGCTGGATGGCTGGCAGCATAGAAGACATTGTCATCGCAAAACCATCCGGTGCCCGAATAGCTGTCGGGAACGCCGCTTAATTATAAAGTTGAGCCACTAAAGTGCTCCAGGAATTTGTTATCAGTAAGAAAACATTCCACCGCCTAGGCGTCCTACGGGATGATGGTAAAATGGTAAAGAGTGGTGGTATCACCCGGGCCGGAGGAGTTCTGGCTGCATCTTGTACAAGTACAAGCCATTTTCCGGATTCTTTGCCCGCGGAGTCGTGCCTGATAAATTTAAACACCCCCGAAACTTGATGGCGGCCATTAAAATCATTTTTATCGTGGTGCCGAGGATTATTGCTGTTGTTGCACTTTTTGGCCGCCAGAGGCCGAGAGTTGTGTACAGATCCCCGGGGAGGACGCGTGCGATCCCAGCTCTAGAGTACAGAACGTGGGGTTGATGTCGCCACAAAGTTGGAATAGTGCCGGGAGCTGGGATCTGCCGAGACTGCAGGAAGTGATGTAGCCAGAAGGATTCATGCGACTCATGGTTTTCACCACGCTTTGTCGCAGGCCACTTCTAGCCCTTCCTAGTAGTCCTTCTAGCTATTCTAGACGGGGAATGCTGGAGAGCCGTTTCATTTTATTAAGAATTATAAATGTCCAAAGTTGGTCGTGTTGGCCAGTTTCGCAATTTCTATGAGGGTGCTCACGTCTGCGGATAACCGGAGAGCGTGGTCCGGGCCTTATGGTCTCCAGTCTTACTCCATGTTTACTATTTACGGGGGTAAGGGCAATTCCGATCTTTCTTTGAATACCTTCGGCCCGGACCAGGGCTGCTATGTCGTGATTACGCTTTCAGCTCTCGCCGATGAAGTTCTCCTTCGCTTTCTCGGACGTCTGGATCAGCTTATTATATTTCGCTGAACTTTTAATTAGACTGAGATTTCATGTGCTTTAGCTTTGATTACGTGATGAATTTTTAAGCTAATTGAATCACAGCATGAAAGCGCACCAGAGTGTGCTAGTAGCCAGCGTCAGAGGGACAAAGCCCCTCTGGGCGGACGACGCGACAAGAATATAGCGAAAAAGTTTAAATGAGCGAAGCGGAAATTACCTGCTTTATTATGACGCCATTTAATACCATAATTAGGCAAATTTCAAACTTCCTTGAACAGAAAGACCGTGTTGTTGTTCAGTGTCACGCGCGACCCCCCAAAGAGGAGAAGCCAGCTCTCCTTCCTTAGACTGGTGCTCCTTCTACAGAAGACGATATTGCGTGTTTAATTGCACACAGGTTAAGATACCTATTATTAAAACTACATGGAATTTATGGAAGAGTTTATTTTTGTGACTTGCAACCAGACGAATGGATCGAATTTAGTTTTGCATGAATCGGAACTATAACCATAATCGGAGCATATAAAGTTGCACGGGTTAGTAAAAGGTCGTTTGGAAAGGGCTTATAATCATTTTCAGGTATTTGATTCCTTAAAGAGCAAAAATTTGAGCGAAAAATAAAACTTATTACTACCTGCAAGTGCTTACGAAAAATAAATTAAGAAGACAAGAATTTCTCTCAAAAATTCTAGTTTTCTAAACTTCTGTTATTATTTTTTAGAGATGGCCTACATTTTAATTTTTCATAAAATCATTTGTCTTTAAAATGGTCTTCTAGATCCAGATCTGAGAATTGGAAAACTTTTGCAAATTTAACTTACATTTAATTCTTCATTTCAAAGCTAAAAGTAGCACTAAAAAGCACCACACAACGCTTTCGAATAGAGAGTACCTTTTACATGATGGCTTTTTGGCTGAGCAAATATCCAGAGTGCATACTTAAAGTGTCTATAAAATTTTCGCGACCATTGCCGCAACAGGAATCCGAATTCTGTTTGCTCTGTTTATTAATCCCTCAGTGTTGACCAGTACATCAAAAATTGATTCGAACCATTTCCCCTGGTGGGCCGGACCAGAACTGGCCACTGGACCAGACCATATTCCCGAGTGGAAAATTTTTTTTTCCTAGATTTTTGTAAATATATCGAGGCTCTGTATATTTGCTTTGCCCGGATATTATTTTGAACGTTCCAGTTGTGCTCTATTTGCAAAGGAAAGACAAACGTACCTATACCCTGTTGTTTTTAACTTTGGAAAATTATGCGCAATAAAAGAGGATATATTCTTATAAGTCAATAAAGACGAAATCTTGCTATCTTTGCATGAACAACGTATAATGTTTTTGTATGTGATTCTATGGACACTTTTATTATACTCATGTACGTGGATCTGTATTTTTTATTTTCTACACAAATTTGAGCTAAGATCTGAAAAAATATGTCTTTAATTTGTCCCGGTTTTTTTTTTCGCTGTTACGTCTAAAAGGGTTATTAAAAATAGTGTAATACAAGTTTTAAAAATTTATTTGGCTTCGTTACTGTTATAAATTAATTTATATGAAAGTCTTTAAGGTGCATAAAAATATATACAATTATTTGGGTACAAATTAACTAAATTAAACAACTCATGCTCTTAAAATTAAACACATTTTTCACGTTTTGGAAGGGAGCGAATTCGAGTGAGGAAAATGAGTTATTCTCAGTAATTCGTCCTATGTGAAAGGACCAAAACTCCAAACATAGCACGCCTCAAGGTGGATTCCAAGATCATACAGGGCTATATTTCAGTTGTCAAACTGTGTGAATATACATTGTTTGCAATCTTCCAGGGCGAAAGGGTGGGCTGGATCCCGCTCTCCTTAAAGAAAATAATCAAACGCGTTCCTTTGGCGCGAGCTTAATATTGCACCATTTCGAATTTCCTCCAAAGATGAGGAAGATTTCCGCAAGCAAGTCGAATTCAGAGGAGTGTGTCTAACCTCCCTGTCGTAATGGTCTGGATCGGAGAGAATAAACAGTCGGGAGACCTGGCTCCCGTTCCTGTGGCATGACGCCCTATTTGCCTGTCTTCACCCTCCTGAAGACAGTACAAGTACAACGTTTCTCATTTTGCTGCGGTAAATATGTAAAATATTGAATTGATGCGCCCCGTTTACGAAGGAACGGAGGAAGGACCAGGGAACCAAGGAACCTGAGAAGGTTCCCGCACCTTCTTCGTTTGGAGCTGGCAGAGCAGAATAATCGATTGCCGCATCGACACCTTGTGACATTAATAGGATGAAAGATGTTGTGCTGGTGCTCACTTGCTTTTTCTTATTTATTAAGAAAATTCTTTTCAATATGCTAGTGCAGGTCTTATGCAGAAGGAAAACAGATTTTTATGCCCTACCCGGGCGGCTTCTCCAGCTGCTTCTGGAGATGGTGGTGCTGTCCATATCTAAAGAAAGCCAATAGAGCAGAAGAAATACGGATCGCTTTTGCTTTTATTCTACGGCAATTATCGATTGAATTTGGAAAGGGATAGTGTGTCTGTTTGGCATCTTACCTGATTCGCAAAAGCAATTTAACAAACTGTGGAGGAAACTGGTGCATTTGAATCGGAAATTGGCAAATTTCGTCTTATTGATAATATAATTTATGTGTATCAAAGGTCTAATTGATGGAGAAGTTTTGCAAACTTTTATCGCGACTTTGGTAATTTGCTTCAAATATGTGCGTGTATTTTCCGTTCCATCCAAATCAATGATTATATTTTTAAGAGGTACATTAAAAATGGAAATTAATCTTCTTAGATTTATTTTTCGCTTCATGTGAGATAATTTTCGAAACTACTTATGCCTTGGATATGTGCATTGAAGGTAGCGAGATAGAAATATAAGAATAGTTGAAGAATTATTTTCAATCAATCATTTTGTTCCATTACACCATCGACCATCTTGATGAAACGAGAAAAGTGTTCTTGATGGAAATAAATTATCCGTATGACTCGACAGGTGAGTGTTTCGAAAAGAGCAAAATCTTAAAGGGTTAGAGACCTTCTCTAAAAGGAGCAACTCCTGTAAGACATTAAAGTATTTCTAAAAAAATCTACGTCAAGTGCTTTTAATGGCGTTACTTAGTCCAAAAGCATTCCAAAAACTGATACGCACTTGTGCAACATCACCCAAGAAAACAAAAGAAGCAAGAGGAATTCCGACATGCATTTAATCACTTCACCCGCTAATTGTGCCCGAAGAAAGTGTTGTAAACTTGCTGAACCGGAGAAGTACAAGTTCTTCCTTAAGGCATCCTCCTCTCCTCTCTATGAGTCGCCAACATCCCAAACGAGTGCATGGAGTTTGACTCCTTCTACGGCACAATATCACATCCCTAGTGCAAACTTCAGCAGTTTTTTAAATGGCAATCCTTAGCCTCGTTAAGGCAAACCATCTTCTTTAAGTAACTTGAAAGAAGAAAATGGCCGGAACCAGACAGAATATGTGAAGACAATGAAGTCATTGTTTCGAGAGAGCCTTGAAGAGCCTCCCCGACTAGTCGGGGGAATAGGAGCTGCATTTAAGAAAGCAACTGGCACTTGGCACGGATTGCTCAGTTATGCTGAACGCTAGGTATTGATCCGTTTGATGGAATTCAAGATTTGCGGACTTCAGTGAAATCAGGACGAATTAGGATCAACTCTCGAGTATATTTGTGCATGTTCTATTTGCTTTAATTTTTAAACTGCCCCACTTTATAAAGCGATAACTGACCTCAGTGCTCTTGATGGTGCTTCTGCTCCTGCTCCGACTGTCGATTATCGATTTTTAGCCGTAGTCTGTAGCTCTAGCCCCGACCAGGTAGTTCTAATTTAGTCCCAAACAATAAACCTATAATTGAACCTAGAACTTAACAATTTCGAGTCCGCAGTTCTATTCAGAGGTTTCTGCATGTAAACCAGGCCAATCGCCCAATTATGCCCCCTTAAAGCATGTCCTCTATTTTAATCACAACAACAGATTTCTGTTGCATTTTGAGATTGCGGATTTAGTTTACCATAAGACGATTTGCCCCTGGCACTTTTGTAGTGTTTAATGACTAAATTTCCTCTATGGATTGATACGCAAAACCGCGTCATGAGGCCCTTAGGGTTAGGTACTCAATTTCAACATCCATATCTTAATCATTCTTGAGGGTATATTTGCAGTAATTCTTTGATATTGGTCCTAGATGGGTGCCAATGTGAAGCCCACTTCTAGGATAGATCTTCTTTATGTACTTGAATTACAAGAAAAAATAAAATGAATATTTTTCAAAAATATAGACTTAGGGCACTATATATAAATTTATCAAAATGTCACAAATTGTTCTATTGTTAGAAAAAAACAAAAAACGGTCAAGTACGGGTCGGTCTGGGGCAATGAGAGTTCCCTACCAAAATTGCACAAGTTTAGAGTAGTTTTATACCTACCTGACACTTTACAAATACAATAATAATTATATTCACTTGCATTCATTTCTAAAACAATTACAAAAAAAACCAAAAACAATCAAACCCTCAAAACAACCGACAAAAAATTCAATTAAAAATTTTAGAAAATATTATTTTTTCAGCAATTGTTTCAAAGTTGCTGAAATTAGACTGACAAAAAAAGTGATAGTTTTCTTGGTAATATCAAAATTTTAGCTTTAAAAACCTAGAAGATAAGGGGGTACGCTATTTTTCGCATAATTTTAGTTATAACTTCAGTAATTTAAAAAATACATATTTTTGAAGTTCTTAAAAGTATCCCTTTCAAAGGATGTCTCACACGATCCAGGAAAAAATTATTTGGGGGGAGCCCCCCCTTTTTAACAATAAAATTAAAATATTAATAAATTTAGACTGTGTGTCACTAAGATTCCAAATTTTTACGTCACACAATTTCCGTGAAAAGTTTCTGTGACAGGCAGACAAACACGAGAGTGAATTTAGCAAAATCCTACAGCTTAATTTTAAAGTTATGGTAGATATTTTTACACATTTATTTGTTATTATAGTATTTTTTTTCAATACAGAAATGATTAATATTTATAATAACATAATTGAGTTCGTAACCGAATCAAATTCCATGGACAAGCTGTCGTTCCGAATTAGTGGCTAGTGAACTCGGTCGACAATCCGCATTTATATTTCATTTGCTACGATTGATTGCTCCTTTATGAGATCAAATGTTCGCCCGATGCATCCAACTATCGAACTCAATGTCCTCGATCTAATTCCATTGATAAACCACCCCCAATGCTTTGATGCCATCATTACGTTCGTCTTAATAAAGTTCTTCTGTCGTATTGAGCTCCTTGTCTAAGACTATAGTCTTAAGGATAAAATAAGAAAGTTGTGGACGGCTAAATCTCTTAATTCTTTCACTTCAGCGAAAGCGATAACAAATGAGCAGATGATCGACGAGTTTCTTGGGGATTTCTAGCTATTGCTAATTCTTTCCGTTCAAGACACTCGAATGTATCTTATTCTTAGGAACACCCGTTGTCCACGGGACTGGGGGGACATTAAGACGCAAGCGATGAACCGAAACCATAAAGTTCATAAATCATCTAATCTTCGGAATTTATTTGCGACCAACCCCATCCTCCCACGGATGGGTAAATGTGACCTCAGTAATGTTATTTAGACGAGCGCAACTACAAAATCTTACCAGACAAAACTTTATAGACACAGCCATTAGCGAACGGTGCACAGACACGCGTACAATATAAATTTATTTCTGAACCGATAATCCTCCCCATAAATCGTCGAGTCAAAAATAAATAAAAAAATCCAAATCCCCAAGTCCTCGCCCCAACTCACTTCAGTCCTCGCGTTTGGTTGACTTCACTTGAAGAATAAGACGACCGTCGTCGTAGTCAACGATGTCTTCTGGGACTTCTTCCTTCCCGCAAGTCTATCCCTAACGTGAACTAAATATATCCAAGAAATCGAAGGCAGTAAAGCGAGGATCGAGAATGAATCAGACGACTCCAATCAGGCAAAAGTTTTCATCGAAGTGAACTCAACACCTTCTTTTCTCTGTTCCTTCCTCGTTTCTTTAAGAAAATCCGATGTAGGTCTTGGGGACGAAAACACGGGAGACGAAGGAAAAAGCTGAAGAAACATTTCCAAGGCCGGTCTCTCTTTCTCCATGAAAATGGAGGACTAAGTCCCCGGTGGCTAAACCACTGTATCCCTTTTTATGGGATAATCGCGTTTTGGCCGGATAAATGCACTCCCCAAGAAGCTCCTGCCTCCTTGAGACTTCTTCAGACGTAATGTGATTTGACTTGACTTGAGGTCCAAGAACGGCGGGTACACGGTTGATCGGCCCGGTGACAACTTTTCCTCTCAAGGGGTTTTAAAGTTGTGAGGACTATTAGTTTGCAGTTAACACCGATAAGTGCCTTGAAACTTATTCTTCAGGGGGAGTTCTTGACTGGTCATCATCATCAATTAAATAAAAATCTAAAAGTTTATCCCAAAGGACTTTATCTAAAATCTCAAACCGTAAAAATGGTATACAGAGTAGTTTTGAGAAAATTTTCAAAAAGTTTGTTTTGAAATGCTACTAAAATTACACGTTTAATTTTTATACTTAAAGTCGTTATGCTTTAAAAATTACATTCAAATTTTAGTTTAATTTTTGTGTTCCAAACGGAAGGTGGCTTTGAAAGTTTACGATATTTTTATTAACTTATAACTTTTTTGACTTGAATTTATTGGATTATTTAAACAAAAAACTTTTTGAAAAGTTGAGATATATAAAAATTGTTTGTTGGGGTTTTAATGCCTTAAAATGCATTTAACTTTGTTTGAATTTTGAAAAAAAACAATGTGTGTTAAAGAAACTTAAGTACTTTGAAATTCCATTTCGTGTATGAAGCCGAAAATTTGTTTTATAAAAGAAAGCTCTAGAAATTTTTTATTGTAAATAATTCTGTCCTCAAAGATAAATTAGTAGCATATAATTTTAATAAGGCTGTGCCAATAACTTCATCATATGCGTGTTTGAAAGTTGCATTAAGCGCATCAGAGAATATTTGCCCATGAAAGCGAATACACATCGCACACTTTGACTGTAAGTGGAGCTTTGTGCTGATGCATAACGTCACGGCGACCAAATGGCACTAATTTTCCCTTGAATTTCATTAACCTATAAACTAAAATACATTTTAACATGATAAAAAGGATCGTTCCTATAGATACTTTGGGAATCTATCGTTAAATTTAGTAGTTTTAATTAATTTACTGCGATATTTTGCCGGTGCATATTATCGCATTTAATACTATTTATTTATACGAAGGTGCAGTGCAACGATAATAATATTAATTTAAAATAAAATACACGCGATATGTATCAAGTTATCTTAAATAAAAGTTTTATTATCGAATGCAATTAACTTGACGATTGGATTAATGTTACAACTTTTACACTAATATTTTACATATATCTATTCAACAATTGTTGTTAAAAATGCCTCAGAAATGTGGTGGAATTGTGCGCACGAAAATGCATATAAACATTTAAGTGCAATAAATTTAATAGCATCGATAGATGGACAAAATTTATAACCATTTGTTCACTTTTGAAGTTTATAATATCTGAATTTGTTTGCTTTTAATATAACGTTATAAAGAAATAAATCTCTATCAAAGAAATATTTACAAAGTACTCGACAAAAACAAGGTACACAAACAACGAAACGCATTGTCCGCAACGCCTTACTCAAATTATAGTAATTAATAATAATTACAAAAAATCTCCAAAAGTTCAAGTTATTAAATTAAACACAAAACAATTAATGTCTTAACAAGAACGACTCAATTAAATATTTAATACCACAATAAAACGATAACATTGTCATTTCCGTTTCCCCAACGACAATTTTTGCCGTCACTCCATCACACCAGTAGTGACACACGCAGGTGTCTGGATGACATCCCCGGGCGAAACGTGTACTAGTCACGAGATCCGTACAATTTCATAAAAACGGAAATTGTAGCGTGAAGAATACTTTTAACCCCGGGTGGATTTTTAATTCGCCCCCCGAAACGTAATTAAAACACGCCATCCATCGTGAATCTGATAAGGAAACAAGCATTAGACCGGCTTAACAAAATTATCCCGTCGGTGGTAGTGCCTAAAACATAAAACAAGCAACCTGACTCCATCCAGAAGAGGGTAATCTTAAATCCCTTTAGCTGGGAACGAACCTGGGCTTCATAAAACAGGAGTAAAACAAGATTTCACATCGGTATTGGCAGTTTGCGATGTGGCGACGTCGATCAACTGCCATCCCGGAGCTTGTCACACGGGCATCCTGGGAGTCCCGACAGGTTCTGGGTAGCTCCTTGCGGAGGAGAACAGCTCCGGTAACGTTAAAGGTGGTACCTCGAATAGAGTTGATTCGGGATCAACGTGTTTGCCTTTGTATTTGATTTTCAGCTTAGCCCGTCTGAAGTTCCTTCGGTGTTCCGTGCGCACCTGAACGGCGAGCGAGGAACTTTGTAGTTACTCTCTGACATGGCGCTGGCATTAAGGTGTACATCGACTAATGGGACTGTCCCTGCATTTCGAATTTCGAACCTTATACATGGGCAATGCCTCGTTTTTCCTGGAATTTACTCCGCTCCGCAGCGTATCCTCTTTCAGCCCCATTTCTCTTTGAACTATCGGAAGTAAATGGATTTTGCACGAAGCTTCGATAAATTAATTACTACTGACACTTTAATTCCAAAAATGCTCACTTTTCTCATGTTTGACTTCGACAAATTGCTTATTATTTATTAAAACTTATTTATGTGGATATTGTAGTTCAAAATATCCAACCGGGGTAATTACAGAAAGAGAAAATCGTCGAGAAAATTGGAGTAATTAAAGATCCATATGCATATTTTACAATTGTTACTACAATTCCTAAAAGTCATTAAAACGAAATTGATAGTATCTGATGCTGCGTTTCAAAAACATTGCTATTAATCCTCCGGCAAAATTTTACATCCCAACAAAACAAAAGTATAAACCAGAATTCAGTTCACCTTAAAATTTCTCGAAAAATAAATCTCCCAACCATCGGACTGCAGTGGGTTCCAACAAAACACCGAAAATTCCTCGTAAAATTCCCGAAATCTGGCTATCCTATATTGAAATGGGTCGGATATATCACCACATTTCACAAAAGGCCCTTCCCAGATGCGCCCTCCTAATTCCCTGGCGGCGACCAAATGTAATTTTTCAATTCCCAAATTAGTCGTGCATTCAATTAAGGTTCGGAGGAGTGACATGGGAGCGGCTCATCGTCACATAAAATTTAGAAGATCTCTCCATTAGCGTAACAATAGCTGAAGTAGGCCTTTCAAGAACTGCGCCCCCGGGGATGGGTTCGAAACCAGGATGGGATAAAGGAGTGAATTACCATTTTCTTTGCCTAGAGAAGAAGTATGTCAGGTCCTTGTCGCATGCCAAATTAGATAACCCACAGAAGGTGATGTTCGGAGGGCAGGATTCTGGTATAGCAAGTTATAAGGGTATCCAGGATGAGTTGCGGTCCTGCATGGGAATTTGTCTTGTTCCCACAAATGAAGACAACAAAATCCCGTCTTAAGAAAAAGTCGGGTGTGTAACGCACATCTGTCCAACGCCCGCATGTGGGTAATTTTCGTGTGACACAACAAATATCCATTTTATTCAGCGTATATCACATTTTATTTTATATCGTCTCTTATGCAAATTTTCTACGATAAAAGGGAGCCCAAGACAGAGATTCGGGAAATTCAAGAAAGTGAAAATAGCGAAGCCTGTGGAAAAGACCGAAAAAATTGTGTTCCAATGAGTGAGGGTGGGTTAGGGAGGATAGGATTTGCCGAAAAGAATGCTGTGGAAAGATTGGAGGCTGAAAACAGTCTATACTTTTCAAATATTTGCTCATTTCCTTGCTGACAAGGGAGAAACGCGAATTGTATGTATGAATCCTCTCGGGTTCTACAAACAGACGGAAATTTCATGAAAGGGATTCTTTTGCGGCGACGGGCCGAGCTTCCTGGGGGTTGCCGGAGGTTCCCGGGGGTTTCCCTATTCCCAACCCTCGGTTGAAATACAATGGTAGTCCTGCGGGCACTTACTGCGGGGTGTCTGCTCCCGGATACGCGTATATGGACGTTGCCGTATGAAATAGGGATAGGGGACCCACGAGATGCCATACCAACAGTGGCGGCAGAATTCAAACGAAATAAATGCTTATGTACGACTCAATTCTGTTTTCTGGCCATTTTCGCGGCACATTGGGACCGGAAGAGACTTCTGGGACTCGGGAATCGGGCTTTTGTTTGGAAGAATATTTATTTATGAGGCCACGGAATCGAACGATTCTGTTCTACTTTTTTCGTGTTCTTTTCCTATACCATTTCGGGTTTTGTCCCTCTCGTGGTACTTTTTGTTGGTAAGAAACATTTTTTTCTGAAAACGAGGATATTTGATGGTTCTCCCATGTAACTTATGGGATCTTATATCTGATCATAATGGATATAAATCTGACTACTCTTGATAGCTATTTTTACAGCAGACGAAATCAGGAAATAGAAACAGTTTTGCTGAAACAACTAGAAAGACCAGAGAAGTGCTAGAAATGTAGATCTAGTGGATGATTTTATTTTCATTTTTTCACAGCGAATTTTTTAGAGATAACTCTTTACGGTTCAATGAATATTTTCACAGCTTTTCGGTAGTTTTTAGTGTGCAGATTCCTCAATTGTCCTAATCAATTTTTAAAAAAGCATTGCATTTATGAGTAATGGGTGTTGCACGGATTTATTTAACAAGAAAAGACCTGATAAAAAAACGCTTGTATGTAATTATATTTCCTTTTAGTTGATTGAACTATTGAGAACCACACGAACATTTATCTAGTTCTGAATTATTTCCTAAATCTGGTATATTTTCGTCTATAATTACTGAACTGAACTGGTATCTTTTCTGTCTTTCATCTGATAGATGCATTTAGCGTCTCAATCGAGAAATAATCGACTGACTAATTTCATGGCTAAGCAAACAGACTCTAAGTGAAAAGCACGATCAACTAGCAGTCCTATACTTAGTATGCATACTGGCAGTTCTGGAATATCCCAGAGGCGTATATCTCTTATTGAAGAAGGATTCAGGACGTGCCTGGATTTCTAATCATGCTATGCTTTGCAAAAAAATCGAGCCTATATCGCTGCATGGAATCCTTCATATGAATCGAAGACGGCGGCGTATAAAGCATACACGTTCTAGCAAAATGCTGAAATGTTTTGGTTCCTGAATGCTTGTATTCTGCGGAGTTTATTCAGTTTCTAGCAAGGCTTAAGGTTTTAACCGAGCCTCTTAGAAAACTCCTACTTACAGAGAGTTTAGAAAAAAAGGAGAAAAAATAAGAAAATGTTTCTGGCGGAAAGATTAATCATCAGGTCTCTTTAAAGACGCACGTCCAGTGCCAGAAATCAGAAATTCTATTTGCGTCCGCCTGTTTATTCTTGTCATGGCTTTATAAGTAAATTGCTCAAGGTTTTCGCAATCTTGAAATTTTCTTGTAATCCTGTTGTCGGTCAATGGCATGGGGCGGCGGAATCGATTTTATGAACCATTGCCGGAGGGACGAAGAGACTCTTCTCCTATAAGGAGGCAATGACAAAACTCGCATAGAGCTAAGTTTTCTTCGTCCCAGTAGGGTCCTTGTTTGACTAAGACGAATTAATTTGGGGACGACGACGTTGAATTTAACGTGCATGGCGATAGCCTTAAATCGGATTTTTATATAACTTCTCTTTTTCTTAGAAAATGGTAAGAGATATTGCACAATAATTACGTGTTATTCAAGCAGATACTTTAAAAAAGTTTCTTTTAGTATTTAACCTTAAATGAAGCGAAGTTTATATTTCAAGGACCAGATGTATAAAAAGGAGCTCGTGGCAACTTGTTTAATACCGTCAACGAGTCGGGCAAGGAAAAAGACCAAGTTTCGCGTTCTGTGGAGTTTAAGTACATGTTTATGTATATGTTCGTAAAATCATAACAAAAAGTGTTTCACCACGTTGAAATTTGAAACTTCAATATCACAAAATTAACGATACTGAGGAGTTCTTGAACTTTTTTAAAAGTACATGCCCATTTAGAACGCATTCATTTTATGTTGTGAAATGTAGATTAGAGTTTTATAAAATTCAGATCTTTAGGTTTTTTTTGAGTGCATTAATATATTTATAATAACATAAAAATAGAACTCATTGATTCACTCATTTTTCTTTCCTATAAGCTATACTTATTCAAATGTTTATATATAAATAAATAAAGAAAAGATGTAGTGAATTAAATGTCCTCAGTTTTTCTCATATAATGTACAGAACTCTCAGCAGACTACTACAAATCTTAGTATAATGGTTTTAAAGTTCACATAATATTTGCTAAATTTTAGTTTACGATCCACAAAAGTTACCAAAAAGGCCGGGGTCGATATAAACCTTAACCCTCTTTTGCTAAAACCTTAATATTTAATATTAATCAGATGACCCTAAAATGAGTTAGGTTTCTCACACTATCGAATTAATTTAATATTTCTATTTGTAAAAACTTTTGCTGTTACTTAACTCCACAAAAAGGGGTGAATAGTTCATGAAATCATAAGATTTACCTGCAAATTACATTCTAAATGAAAATTGCTTAAAACCAATTAAATTTCTTTCTCTTTAACTAAAACTCGTATTCAAGTAAAATGGTAATTTATTTTATTTTATTTAATTTTTTCTTTTTGTTTTTGTAAAACAAATAAGTCGAGATCTCAGAGGTGACCTAAGCATTATAGTTTATTCCACTTTGCGGGCAGCCCGAATGGATCGGGTTCGCTTTCCAAAAAACCTTTCAGGACTCCGACGGCGATTTTTGGAATGAATCAAACCAGGCTGCAGAAAGCGAGCCGCGATTCCCTGGACTGTGAATGCAGATTAAAAACAAAATCACAAAAAGGCCACAGAAATAAAGGCTAAAAATTTTCATCATAAATATAAAAAAAAAGGCTAAAGTACAACCGACCCGCCCTCTTCTACATAATGGACGTTTTCAAAATTATTCCACGAGAGTTGGGCTCGCTTTTTAAAAACTATATAACAAAAGATAGAAGTCTAGCACACTGTTGCTGTGAAGATACAGAAACGTGTCTAAAGGAGGCAAGAAATTAAAATACCCTTGTAATCCATCCGGCCATTTTTTATCTCTCAACAATCTTTTAACAGACTTATCCTTCCTCTCAAGAGCTCAAGTCAAGAGCTCTCCCGTTCGCGTGGCAAAGTACTCTGGAGGTGCCATTGGGCTCAAATTAAACGATGAGGATAGAATGACTTTAAGGGAATTTCAAAAGGATGAGTGTTCGGTGTTAACACCAATGACAACTTTGGCAGATTGTTATAAAAGATAGGAGAGGCCTAAAGATTCATATTAGAAGTAAACTAAGGACATGCTGTCATTCAAAATTAAACATCATCCATATTTCACCCCACTCACGAAATGACTATTCCCTGTTTAAGAAAAACATGACAATTTTCGACGAATGAGAGACGTAATCTGTGCGAAATTCCCGTCCATGGTCGCACGTTCCTTGCCAATTTTTAATCTAGCCTCTCCCATCAGGATTTCCAGGGACACGTCCTCGAAGGGCCTATTTGTTCCAATTTTTCATATCTGGCTGCCGTTAAAATTTTATTGGTCACGTTCTGCGGAAGTGGCTGAAGCCCAGGATATTGATTGTGTCAATTTTTACAAATTTGTCTAATTTTCAACGTAATCAATTTAACGAGGACGATGTCCTTTTGCCATCCGTTCAATCATATCTCTGAGGACAATAAAATTGACTAGATTAGGTCCTATTTAAATCAAAATTTAGAAAATTCCATCATTTCTCTTTTCCCATTTTATATCTCACTACTTTTATATTCTACACTTTAAGATTGAACATAGAGACCGATCTTGTATTTACGCCATATTTTACATATACCAACATGGTGTGCCCTAAAGATGTAATTAGTAAACTGAAAATGTAATTCTGAAAGTCTTCCAACTTTCTTTGGGAGTTTCTAAATCTCGACCTTTGTTATTTCTAAAAGTAGGAATTTAGCCCTCATTTAAGGGCAAAGAGCAAATAAAGTTAAACGGTTACAGAAAATACAAAGTACTTTAACAAAAGTTACGATTACCTTAAAGGTAAAGCTGGCCAAAGAGCAAAGTGGCTGTAATGAATGTTTCCTGAAATGTGTTGTTCCGGCTTAATGTCGTTTATCTGTTTTAATCCCCCGCAGATAGAGAAATCATGTACCCAGCTAAACTTTATCCAATTCTAGACCGTAGGGATAGAGCCCACCACGGCTGGCATATGTGGATCTTTGTATCCCTATTATCCTTCACGTTTCCCATCCGAACTTTGCGATTCTAATTGTGCCTCTTCGTAACAAAATTTAACAGCAATAAGCCACGAACAAATGCTCCCTTCTACCCTTCCATCCGTTCTAGTGCCTCCTAGTGTTCCACAGCAACACCATATTCAACACTAGGGTAGCAGCTGGTGCCGACTGTACTCGACACGAAACTCATACGATGGCAGGCCGAGTGATCTCGGCGAACAGGAATTCTCCATCAGAACGAGTTCCCACAACAGGTGTGTCCCGCTACCATCCCACCGGGAACGTCCCAAATTTGAGTCATGCAAACCGTTACGCATCTCGCGCCACATGCTTGGCTGAAGTCAAAAGTTAACAAATTCCCGAATATCCCAGCCGGGAATATGTAGACCAACCCTAGCCCGTCAATTTACATCTTCTTTACATCCGGCAGGAGTACGAGCCTTGGTGTACCAGATGATATCATCCGCCGGGTTGAAGACCCTTTTGTATTACTTGTTCCCGCAAGTCGTCATAGGGACACCACCCTGCATATGCCGGAAACCCAAATTGACTTGCTTTTCTAATAAAACACGGAATACGCTTATTCTCGTTGGCGATAGATTTTAGCATAACACGGAACTACCTTCGGTTTTCAAAGCGCCACATGTGTAAGGACCGACAGAGTCAGGGAGCGATACCCTATTAAAGTCCCATTTAGCCCTCGTTATTCAGAGGCAGTCTAACATTGAAGCCCCTAAACTTAGCCAAAGTGGAATAAACAACTGAGGGTCGTCGCCTTTGCTTCGGCCCACGGTAAATGAACATGGTGTTGTGATGGAGTGACCAACTAGTCAAATAATAGTATATGCTTTATTGGTACAGTACACTCATGAATATTCGTATTTTATAATAATTATATTTATTTTTATATTAAAAAACATACAGTTGAAAAGAAGAATTCGACAGTGCAAATGTAATAGTATAATTTTTAAAAAAATTGTTTAACTTATTACAAAAAATTGATTGATTGCATTGATATCATTAAATTTTTTCTGTTTAGATCGAAAAATTGCTACTGATTTTGTTACAAAAGTAAAGTTTCCATAATTGAATATACCTTTATTATATTAGACCTAAATATCCACGGTGAAGGGTATTCACCCTCATTTTGAAAGCCACTAATTTTTGCATATGTTCGGTTAGTTTTCAAATTTATTTCATATTTTACTTTTACACTTATCCTTAAAACCTTATTTAATATGTTTTATTATGCTTTACATTATTTTAATATTATAGACTTATTTTCCTTTTCTTGTTTTGTTATCTGTTGTATTAAGTGAAAACTAATTTTTCTCAGTGGATACCCACTAAATCATTTTTCTGGGGATTTCATTTTAATTGTAGATTGCACACTTTCATTTCATCCGGTCTTCCCAGGAGGCCCATTTATATTCATAAAATTTCAAGGGAGTTAAGCAAGTTCCATCAATAAAATCAAAAATGATTTGTGCGTCGCTTATCTAACTATTCTGGACATTCCGATGACGAATGGTGGTCTCCGTTATTACACTGGCAACCCTTTTGTTGCTATGCTAAATTAATTTCGCAAGAGTTGTGAAATATTTTCGCGCGATGAATAATTAACTTGACTAACTAAGATAAATATGGGACATCAAACATTCTGCCTTACGACGGGACAAGTGAAAAAATGGTTAACGCGGAGTCCTTGCCATCGTAAAATCATCATCGCCTTGAGAGCACTATGGGATCTAAGACCCTTGCCAAGAGAAGAACCGGGAAACGGTATGCTCCTTAGAGAAGAAGCAGCTGTTTTCGGGATAACAGGTTCGTGTTTCTGGTCGGGACTATGGATAAAAATATAGCTGCTAATCCGGGAGCAGCGATTTGCTTCCTACGGGTAAAAGTAAGATATTGCAACAAGGTTTAGTGGATTCCGTAATTGTGGGACTGTATCTCAGAGGTCTTACGTGGCCCACTTTGTTAAGGCGCTGTGGAAGACATAAGACTTGATTTCGTACATGCCCTGGCCCCGAATAAATACCGCCCCCGAACACCAAATATGCCGGGATTTATTGCCGGCGTTGTATTACGCCATAGATCTCTTGTTGGAGCGGGACCTGCAGCTGCATCCAGGGATTCTAAGGAGGACTCCTCGAACGGCGCAGCATTCTTCTTACTTTGACATCCCCCCCGTGGCTGGAGCTTTTGCAGACACAATAACTCTTCGACTTGGACGTCTGCAATTTCATATCGTCGGGGAGCGGAAGACTTTTTCGTCTTACTTGCATTCTACCGCGGGTCTTTTTGTTCCCGGGAAGGGTCAGGCTCTGAGGAGGATTAAGACGCTCTAGCAAGGACGCAAGGGACATAAGTTGTTTACGATAAGAAATACGCAAAGTAGGCAAAAAGTGGGTGTAAAGAAGTAGCAGAAGGATACGTCTGATAAATGATAGTCGAGAATAATTGCCGGCTTGGGGTCCCGCACTGTGTAGGGTCGTTGTACAGAGAGCCTGAATAAATCGGTGGGAAAACTGCGTCCAGCCTCGCTATTCTTTTAGTTTATTCAAAAATTAATATTTTTTGTTAGATTTTATTTTAATATCGTTGTTTATTAGTATTAATAGCAGGTGATTAGAAGAACATACTTTTTATCTACATCTACGCAACTTTAAATTGGAGATTGAATCAATCTTAACTTTTAACCGAGTTCAGTTTAAAATGTAAGAGAAATGATTAGAGAGTAAAATGCTAAAGATTTCAGAAGCATTTTAAAAATATTAGGAATTCATTTGAGAAGCTACTGTGCCAAATTGACTAAAAGTTACAGAAATCGTTCTCCGATGGATAAATTTCTGCAAATTTTTACAAAATAATAAAACCGAAAATTTTTTATCTTCTACAGTTTGTCGCTAGAATTAAAACTATAATAATTCTAAGCAAATTGAAAATTAAGATCGTAGTTCAAATACATTTAGTACTCTATAAATGTTGAAAGCATGTCGAATGCTGATAAAGTTTTGATTTCATTCACGATTTTCAAGTGAGATAAACTTAAAAAGCAATTATTTCTTGAGTTGAAATGGAAAAAAATACAAATATATGGTTTATATAAGTTTTGCGCAAAGGTGTTCCGAAAATTCTAACTAGGGAAATTATATCTAATTTGATTTTCCCAAAAAGATCTCTTCAATTTACAGTGCTCATTTTGATTTACTGACGCTCCATTTTACCTTTTTTGTATCAGATTCCTTATGCCATGAGGCCATCGACTTTATCACCCCATTATCCATCCTCGCAAGCGTCTTCAATAACCTGGGGTATTAAACGCGCTGACACATGACTCGCACCCGCAGGGTCTCCGCAATAACTCCCGCACTGGCAGAGGGTGGTAATTCTTCAGCGCGGAATAAGTTTAAATCTCGTCGGGAACTGCGAACTTCCCGAAAAAAGCCCACGCTAACTATGCAGCTTAAGGTGCTTTCGGAGGTGTATGTCGAAGAAGTCGATGCCGCGTCTTATCAAACTTCGGCGCTGGCAAACTTCTTTGGCGTCATGAGAACACTGCCTCTTCCAAGACTTTTTTCTTCGGCTTTAGAATTTGGCCCGGCACGTGGCGGGAGCCGTGCCAAGACGACATTAACTAATCAGCCAAAAGAACTGAGGAATGGCGCACGGCGTCTTAATCCGTCGATTCGAGGAGGGCGCACTTTCCGGCTGATTTTTCGATAAGGGCAGATCGCAGTATGACGGGGTTATTTACAGCTGCCATGAATCTGAGTCCCGAACTCTGCCAAGACCAAGGGCCCGGGTAATAACAATTTTTCCGGCCTTTTTGACAGAAAAGTGATAACTTGGGAAGTTTTTGCCCCCCACTCAGTCACGGGAAAGTTATCCCACCGATAAAATTCCCAGTTCCCGTGTGGACCCACAGGTCGCGTAGAAGGAAACCTCTGACAGGTAGAGAAAAGTTATTTTTCCGTTTTCGATTTGATTGCTGCCACTGATCGCCTTTATCGTACAGAACTTTTCTCAAGGATATCGGCAGAAGAAAACCCTGCGAGTAACGGCCGCGGTATTTAAGGGTTTATTGCGTCCCGGGGGTACGGTGACATTCCTGAACTTAACGCACCCGCCTTTGGCGGTTTTTGTCGATTTATTTCCGCGCCGGAGATTAATATTTCCTTAAATGGGAAAAGTGTGCTATCGCGAAAATTCGCAATGAATCTTACAGAGGCTTTACACAAATAACAAACGTAATGAGATTCATTATCAGCGACTTATTCTGTTTCCTTCTGAATTATCTTTTCCCAGCTTTCAGACTATTTGGAGAAATGGAATTTCTTCTTTTTAACTTTTTAGATAAGAAGGGATTCGTGGCCAGATAAAGATTGAAACATCTACCTGATTAAAAGTTTCTTAGTTTCTAGCGCTGTAGTTGTCCGTAGGTTCATAATACTAGTTTTTATCAATATGACATTTTGTTTAAATACAATTTCTAAAACTTAAAAAACATTATTCAAATTTAAAAAGTTATTCAAAATATTTTAACCCATTCTGAGGAGTTTTCTATAGACTTCAAATAGACAACAAATCGAAATTTCTTAAGGCAACTTCTCAATCTCAAAATCGTTTTAGCGAATAAGTCTAGGTCCATCAGTAGGTAATGGTGTCGTAATGCATGTCTTGTTCTCCGTTACGCTCGACCGAGATTAAATCGTAAGATTCTGGAGCACATTTCGGCACTGTTGCCTAATCACCGATACTACCATTTAACCCGAATCCCGAATAGTTGGCCTTTTTGGACGTTTTGGGTTTTTGGCTTTTAAGCATAGTTGAGCCTGGGGTAGAGAATCACGTACTTGCAATATTCTGTCACGAAAGTGTTAACAGCTGCGTATTACGCCATCGTTTGATATCAGTCCGAAAGTCTTTTTGGGATTTTTGGGGCGAAGGGCTTTACTCGGAACTAGGGCTAGGAATGCGTGTTTACATATGGCGCGCTACTGGGATTTTTGTACTGGGAGCATGGGATAACAGCTATGGATTCTTAGAGCACTCGTGCATGCTAAGGAGGGGCTGAACACCTTGATCCTAT
Source organism: Proctacanthus coquilletti (assembly GCA_001932985.1). Lineage (NCBI taxonomy): Eukaryota > Metazoa > Arthropoda > Insecta > Diptera > Asilidae > Proctacanthus > Proctacanthus coquilletti. Next base: position 196,860 of record MNCL01000111.1, read on the forward strand.
TTCAATGGCGCAATGTGACCCATCGTTGTCCCTTCAACAACGACAACACGTGAGGGTGAGCCAAAGTCACCTGAAGTCGCACGAAGGCAGGGCTTTTATTAAATTGGTTGCCACTCACCTTGGGACGTTTTCAGCCGGCTGTTTTTATTGCCGGGCTTAGAATAAGTGCGTTGCCAGTTCCGGCATTAAGCGGCCTATTTTCTAATTTGTCATATGGCGGGGCGAAATGGCGGTTTATTCCGCGGGACACCGCCGCAGCATACAAAGTGCGACCGCGGCAGAATACGCGAGGCATACAAAAATCTATCGATTTTCGCCGGATATAGCTTCATTGCGTGCTAAGTAAATGACCGAAAACATTAAATACTCCCATTCGTTGGTGGGACTGGGAACTGGGATCCGTCGTATGTTCACCTTTTGCCTGCCAAACTCGCCTGGACGATTAAGCGGCGAACATTCGTAAACCATTCTGAATGCTTTCAAGAAGTGCGACCTCTAAGAAGAATTTAAGTAGGTTTTTTCGAATTTTCGTTGCTAAGTATTTTCTTCTAGTGGTCTCCCACGCGCGGTTTGCTTACGAAATCAATCAAGTGGCTTCTTGGAGGAATATATCTCGAGAGTGTGTTATGTGATATGTTAGGATCTCCCAGAGGAATTAAAAGTGCCCGAAAATTTGATATCTGAAACTGAATTCTGTGCGCTAAGTAAATTTGTTAACATGTGTAATTAATTGCTCTTGATTAATTTTCTCTTTATTTTGAGCCGACAAAACCGTTAGTGGTTTTCGGGAGGCAACAGGAATGATGGAACAATTGTGGTAATTATACTCACAAAAGCACTCCCTGCAGTACTCGAGTGCTTAATTTTGTGGTGATTGTAAATTATTTAATGGTTTCAACGATTGTGGATCGTATTTCGCATCGGTAAGCGAATTTTTGGCTGATATTGTACACGTACCTTCGTATAAAATCATTGTGGCTCCTCTTATTAATCCCACAGGTTCAACTACCTACAGCAATACTTCTTAATGATTTTTTTAATAGTTCTTCTCAAAGTCTACTTTACATGTAGGTAATTTCACTCAAAAGTTATCACAGGAATTCAATGACTCATTAAACAGCAAAACAACATTTAAACAATCAAATACAGACATTTCAAATGGACACATTTAATAATACATTTAAAGAAAAATTTTATGTCATCATATGGGCAAAACCTCAGTGTTAAAAAAATATTACGTTTAAATTTACATGCGGACATTTTTAAAACTACTAGTTTTTTTATGACATATTTTTCTATTGAAGATAAAATTACCAACTTTTCCTTTTCGACGAAAAAAAATTGTTTAATTTTCGTTAAATAGGTGAGAATATTCCTTAAAAATCTTAAAGTGTAAAATGTACCTACTTTCCACCAAAAATGTTTTTGTGAGATTATAATTTTTATACCAAATGGAACTCATTGGGGTTTATTTTAATTTTACATTTTTTTTTTTTAAATTGAAATACACTCTCCTTACAATTCTTCAAATGTAAAGAGAAGAATTATCGAAATATTATTTTATTATTTGATTTTCCAAGCTAATTGGTCGGAATAAACATGTTTTAATTGGTGCTAATTACATCGTCTACATTGAGTAGACATTTCTGAGGTATAATGATGAATCTCTGACGTCCTCATTATTTTCAAATTATATAAAAATAATCCAATTCTGTCTAATTAAATTTCTAAACCTCTCATTCTAATTAATTAATTAGAGCTAATTAATGAGAGCTTTTAGGAAATTATGTCTTATAATAAGACCTCAGGTGATATATTTTTCCTGAAAAAATTGCATTCAAGAAGAGAATTAAAAGGAATAAACTTAAGAGAGTAATAGTATTTTATCAAAGATGGGTGTATCTTTTAAAATACTTGAAGTAATACAAAAAGCATTATGATATTAATTGAAATTATTTGCAAAATAGTTAAATCGTAACAACAGCTTATATTTGTTTGTATTTTTTGCAGACACTCGATATCAATATAAGGATTATAACGAGAAATTTCAGGTAAGTAAAAGACATTAATTATAAATTGGCACATTAGTCAGATGTTACATTTCATTAATTTTAAAATCTAGATCTCATAGCTTATAATATGGTCGAAAATTTACTTGAATTCGAAGTAAATAAAGATATTCTTTTGTTATTGATTTATTGACCCTTCATGAAAGGTATCCTCATTAGTAGCCCAGCCGCAATTCCTCGGCAATGAACTTATCAGTCCAGTCTAGTCAGTCCTCAGAAAATCAATTTTCGGTTACATCCAGGTACATATTATATCTAAGAGTAACTAGAATTTACCACTGGCCCAGGTCAATAGAGCTTGCAATTTCCCATTAAACACTGGCGTGCACCTACCAGGCCAGCATTTTTCGTAAGTCGCCCATACTTCCACCTGAAATTCATCTCAAGAAAGTTCTTTTACTTTATGGACCTTTATAACATTTCCTTTCTGGAGGCAATAAAATGGGAGAATCCTTTACTGGCCCCTGCTAATGGGATGGCTCCATTTTAAAGCACTTAGCGAATCGGTGCAATAAAGAAGGTCGGAGCAAATAAAATTTTGTAGACGTGGCAAATCGCTTTATTGCATGCTTTCGAGTTTTATTTCAGGGCAAATTTAGAGTCCGAATTTTTTTCTTCCTTTTACTAAGGAATCACCATCGGCTTACGTTTTAGCACTCTTCTTAGAAAGTCTGCCTCAAACATATTTGGCTCCTATTATTGCCATCAGATTTTATGTCACTCCTATTTAAACAGATCTAGGCGAAACTTAATAAACAATCTGCTTTCTCATGTGGATTAAACGTTAATAAGGGCTTTAAATAGAAAGAATATCCAACGTAAATCTGGTCGTAAAGGTTTCCAAAGAACTCAAAATTATTTTAAAGCTAGTTTTATACATAAATTTTGTCTATGTTTATGAAGCAAATTGAATAAAAGAATGATTGTGACCCGCGTACTATGAATTCCGTGCCTAATTATCTTATTTATTGCTCATCGATGTTCTTCTTAAAACTTTGAAAATACTATAAGCTCCAATCTCACAATTTCTATATTCAATTTGATTCTTAAGTTCCTTAGAACTGGCGGCTTCTTAGCAGACTATCTTAGGCTAGTATAGCCAAAGTACATCTTACTTAAAGAAACAGGATAAAATTAAAAAAATAAAAATAAAAAGAAATAAAAAAGTTGAACAATTTTGTAAGTAGTTTACTTTAGGAAAACAAACTTTTGAAGGAAAAACACATCAAATGTAAATAAATAGTATACCAACTAGATAAAGAAATTTTTAACGAAACTTACCTAGAAATACTAAAAAAATTTATTCGAACAATTTGCAGCAACATTTTTCTCAGATGTTTGAAATAGCCCAACCAGTCATTTGCATGTTGTAAAATTATTTAAAATATGATGTTACATTATACCACTCCCTAGAAGATCAAAAGGAGCTTTTTGCCACACAACCACACCATTATATCGTTTTTATCAGAAGAAATCACGTACATGTATGAATCAGTACCAAACGTTCCTCCCTATTACCTCCTATATCATACATACGAGTTGCTAAGAAAGTGGTTCTCATAAGTGGAAAAACGGTATGAGTCCAGAATCCCCAGCTAGCTGTAGAAACGGGATGAGCTCCACTATGGACGAAGACGACATTTTACGATGGCAACGATTTTGCAGCTTCCCTCTCCATTTTCTATACGACGACGGAAGAAAAAGTTCCACAGAAAAAGTTTCAGCTTTCTTCATAAAATATTTCGCCAGTCCCTAACCGAACAATCCATGTGCCCTCCGGGTAGTAGTTTCCCTTCCTTTAAAATTTCGTTCATTTAAAACCCCTTCTACTCCGAAAATATAAAAACAAAAGAAATACCCATGGTGTTCTTCGGTAATTTCGATGATAATAGCAAAAATCAGAAAGACCGCATTTGATGACACAAGGCAGGATTAAATGAGACACCTCTTGCCATTGAAATCGCTTTAAATCGCTTAAATTGCATCTATGGAGCTCAATGGCGGGATAACGAAACTCCGGAATCGATCTCGTTTACACGGTTCGCCTGGTTTCTGGCATTTAGAATTTCTTTTGTAAAATACCAGCGACCACACAAAGGGATGTGCCGGAAATCGTTTATTCTGCACAGAAAGCCAAATATTGACGAACACCCACAGTGTCTTAAATAAATGCTGTGGTTTCACTCTATACATAAGCGTTTCTCTTATCAAAATTGAAACTTCCATGCGCTGGACATTCAAAGAGATCCTTTTCTAATCTAACTTAAGAGTGTAAAATACAAAATGTATTTTTATTTGAGAAAATTGAAGACTTTGGAAATGTAAATTTTTTTTTTTCAAAAATCACAGTAAGTGATAGAAATTTGTCTTTAAAAAAAATAAAGTAGAAGGATCACTCTTTTTTGAGATAGTCAAAGAAAGTATTGTAATCCATAGTGTGTCTGTGACTTGTAATTATTTTTAAAAAGTTGTAAAAATGTCGGATTGTTGTTAAGACGAGGACACAGCAGATCTGCTTTAAACCCCATCGGAGCGGGTGGTGGCAATATTTCTGCTCATTTAAGTTTTCGAACAAACAGCACTTTGCCGACGAGGGAGCAACTTTGGACTGGTAGGAACAGTGTCGGGAGCACTCCCCGCTTTTCAATTTCCACAATTTCCACCGGAGGTGCAGTGCGGCTTCTTTGTTTTGGCATTCATTAAGTTTTCGTTTTCCTCAGTTTGCCATTTTCATTAAGGGCAAGTTTTGCAATTTTCTAATTAAACTTTTCATTATGTGTCTTGGAGCGACCACAAACCGAAATTTCCATTTTATCAGTACTGAATAAGTTTGGTGAACATTTTTGACCGGATTTCTTTAACAGAACCCATTCTGTGGCCCCTAGGGGTAACTTGCGAGCTCACCTTATAAACCATTGATTTCACCTGTTTCGAATTCATCTGGTTTTGGAAATTTTCCAAAATTATAATCATTAATCCTTATGATCAGTTATAAATTTTTCTAGAATAAAATTTTGTATAGTATTATTAAACAAAAATAATAATAAAAATAGAGAATATTATATACTGGAAAAATTGGAAATTGTTTATTCAAACAAGGTGGATATAAATTTATTTTAAAATTTTATTCTTGTATATTTTTCATCAATTGTTTTAAATTTTTTGTTAAATTTTATGTTTTGGAACCCTCCAAGCCCGTTTTCTTCGTTTAAATTTATTTTAAGAAAAATGTAATGGAAGATAAAAAATAAAATGATAATAGAAAAAGAGAGTACAATGATAAAATTACAAGACTAAAGTGGGAATAAAGGCTGGACTGAACTCTGCAGGATTAAGTAGTCAAATTACCCTATGCAAGACCGAGGCCAAGACGACCATGGTCATGATTTCGATCTCGCGTTTGTTCATCACCAGTTAGGACCAGGATCTTTCATGAGGTAACATTAAAGTGTCAGCTATTCGTATTTTCTCCGAACCCCCGCTCACGAACCATTCCCGCAGTAGCGAGTGTTTGTGCATCTAAATCGTTCTGCAATCGGAGATGAATGGGTTTTCAAACGCTTCAGAAAAATCAATAGGGTCCAGATTCTGTGTGCCGGGTTCATTTGACCGGATTAAAAGTCCCATTTAGCCCAGTCGGTAGGACTGCGGTGCTTCCCGCCGGAGTCAATTGCTCCGCACACAGGGTGGCTTATTCTGGACGACGAACACGCGCCCTCGAGGCGAGACAAAAGCCGCCCTTTTTCTCGTTTTGCTTGATGAAAGTGCTCCCATCTACTGAACGATACTTTCGAAATCCATCCCAAGTTAAATCAAATCGAACCATTCAATCCAGAGCTGTCGTAAAGCGGCTGTCGTTTTCCACGTCGTTGTCGAAGTGGTGGCCCACGTGAGGGCGGGGCGACAGAGGGCAAATCTGGTCCAATCTTTTATTCGGCTTACAATGTCGGCACGACTAGTGAAATTTATTTTGTATTACTTGGTAAGTACTGTGAGTGGAGCAAAGCTCAAGTCCCTTAATTCGAAAGTCAAAATCTGGAGTATTTTGTCGTTTCCATCTAGCCCTAGTCCTGGAACTGACAGCTATTTTTCCTGGAGGCGACATATGTACGGGATGAGGAACGAGAGCTTCCCCATTCCCGGCTGACTTTCTGGATGAGAGGTCCCATTTCCACATGATCTGGGTCTTGAAATGAAAACGTCATCCATCATGGCTTAGAGCTATGCATTAGTGATTGAGGCTGGCAGATTGGCTGAGAGGGCACAATAACAAGGAACAGGAATCATCAGACAAATTTAATCCGCTTTCGGGATTAATTCTGGTGCAGTTTGTGTTTTGCGATATTTTGAACTATTTATACCTTTCGGCTAAAGCTCGTTTCAACTTGATGCAATCCCAGTCTGAGGACGCTCTTCAATTCAATGAGTCTATAGTTTTAAAACTCACAATGCAAGTTTATAATTCCACGTTTCAAATAAATTCGTTATCCCGGAAATTGGAAAAACAAAACACATCAATTTAGGTCTTTGTATCGGGCATAGTTATCTTCATAATTGATAAAACTAGTAACTTTTCTTATCAAAGTAAATAGTTCTTCATTTTATCAGAGTCTGCAAAAAAAGTCCAACTCAACGATTTTGATTAATTTCTTAAAATTATATTTTCATATTATTCCACGGTAGCCTTTAAATTTTAATTTTCTTACACCTCTATATATTCATATCATAATAAAGCGCCTATAAATCGTTAACACACCAACAGAACGCGCCTATACGAAAGACTACCTGAGATAATTTAGTGCTCAAGTTAAGACGTAGCTATCCTTCTGGAGTCCTGCAGACACAACAAAATTAGCCCCGAACAAACAATTTCCAATTAAATTTTCAGAACAATTTGAAACTTCCATAAAGTATCCATAAGAAGTTCCAACGCCGTTCCAGAGCTCATTCTAAGGCCTGTTGTCCGATAGCCATGCTGGGCTATGCTGCAGCCCGCATAAAGCGATTCTTAAGTCCACTAAATCCAAGTCGATAGCAAAAAGTGGCTGAGCAGGATAGAGGGCGAGAGTTATCGTGTTCATTGCCCCTAATTTCTATTACCACCCATCCAAGTTGTTTAATTAAAGTTTTATTGGAAATTTCCGTTGTATAATTACTTTTTTAGGGGGGGTTTATGCCTCATAGCCTTTTCTTAACTGCCGCAGCCGCCGCTCAGCCCCAAAGGGGTTGATGTAGCACCGTCGTAGTTAGGGAGTTAGATTCTGGTCATTTTTCGGCTCCAAGGATAATTTCATCAGGGTACACCATTTAACTGCAAAATTAAGGACGGAATCGCACAAAATTCTGCTGAAACTCAGGCGAAGGATTATTTCACTCACAGCAGAACTGGGAAGAAACTAAGATCTTCGAAAAATAGCCTAACAGATGGGCGTCCTATCTCGCGCAGAAAGCCTCTCAGACAAGATAAAAGGAAAGCTGCCCTAAAGGGAGTTGTACAACTACTTTTCAGGTTTAATTTGAATTTCTGCCTTCAGCTGCATTCAAATTTGAAGTTTCAAGAAATCAGGATGCTCTAATTTTACCCTGTGTACAACTAGAATCGCACGATACTGCTACTCGTAATACTGAAATGGTTGCTTACAGTAAAACCTGGAATTGGTCTGAGAAAAGGGATACCCCAGAAACCCTCATGTCCCACTGGTGCAGTAGACAGAGCAACATTTTCAGACTCGGGACGAGTGAAACCGGAGTCGCTGCCTTAAATTAAGATTTGTTTATGGCCATCCATTTGTAAAGAGGAAACGAATACTTCCAAAAAGGGTTTATTTTTTGGTGTCAGGATTCTGTCAGGATCTTTTTTTCTTTTTCTTAAAGATTCACGCAACGGAAAGTTATTTATGAGTCCAGAATTTCCCTTTGTCCTTTTCTGGGTGAATCAGCCCGTTCTGTTGAGGGTAATGGTATTTTTTAAAAATTAAAATTTATGCGAAAAAGGAACATAACATGAGTTATTTTGTCTTCATTGTTACCGAATTATACAAGGAAGGGTAAGGCTATTGCATTTTCTGTAAAATTAGTTTATACGAATTTTTGTTTGTTTTTCTGGTATACTTTGTTCTAGAATAAAAAGAGAAATAAAACTAAAACTAACAATATCAATCCTTCAGAAGTTTCTTTGCTTTAAATGATATAACTTCAAAATTTACAGTCATCGTAAAATTTACAACACATTCAAAATAAAACAATTAAAAATTTTCATATTTGTAGCAATAGCAATAGTAATTAATGTTGAGATCCATAAACGTTTGCATTATCCGTTTTCAATGGCTTTGATAAAATAAATACGATTTCAAAGAGTTTTACCTTTGATCGTTAAATATAAATAGAAATAAAAAGAACCCCTTTGGGGTATTCGTCTCATCCTTTGCAAAATATTTTTTTTGCGCTTTTCTCATACATTTTTATTAATGCAAACCGTGGCAAAATTGAAATAGTGCGCACTCATCTGTTTGCAGAAAAATTATTGCAAATGCTGTGCTCTTCCTGTCGGCAGGTACTCAGCCTTGTGTATCAAAACACGGTTTGTTCCCCTTATGCGAAAATTATAAAAAAATACGTTCACTATTTTTTTAATTTTTTTAATTTTGATGCACAGGAGGTCCAATATTGATACATAATTTTTTATAAGTTGCTCTACCTGAATATAGCGAATAAGTGCAGGTGATTTCAGGCAAGAAAAAATCGATCAATTAAAGCCATTTCATCGTGAAATATTGTGAACAGAAATTTTTTTTTTTTTTTGAGCTCGGAAACTATTCAAGAATTTACTACCTAATGGATGAATATATTTTTAAAAGGCTTTATAGATCCAGAGTGCTAGCACCTAAAATAATAAAAAGCCGTAGAAGCTTGCTGAAATCATGAAGGCAAAATGAATAATTAATCGAGCTGAAAGATTTCATGACACTTTTAAAATATTTTTTAATTATATTTGTGATGTTATGAATAAATTTTTAATTAGCTGAATAATCAAGGGGGATTAATATTAGCAACCTGTAGATATTTTTATTTTATCTGAGACTTTCGAAAAATATATTTAAAAGGAATTTAAAGTAATAAGTTAAAAATACGTTGAAGATTTGATTGTTTCATAAATTATTTATCTTCATAAAAAATCGGTTAATGTTTTGTTATATTTTTTTTTTCCTATAAAAGGTAGCAGGCCTTTCCTGTATACAAATTACACTCTATCTCCACTTTAATCGTGACATAAGTTACAGCACCCTACCAATTTTATCGATTGCTCTGCAGATCTTGCATCAAGCTGATACTACCTCAGTTTACTTGACTTGACTTGAATAAATATTCTGTCTGCATCTTTGAGAGCAACGATTTTATATGTCTATAATATGCTCATAGACCTGTATCTCTTATTTTTCACAAAACCCTAATTTTTTGGGGCTTTAAGTCACAAATTGTTTGAAGATTTCAAAGGTGTTTAGAAATTACACACAACACTTCTTTTAAGATTCTAAAGATGACATTACAAATTTGTGTTGAACATATAAATAGTTGCTTTGCAATGTACTTACAGAGAAACTGTGATAGTATGCATTTGTATATCGAGTATGTTTACTTATTTAAATACACAGAAACTGCGACTGACATGGAATAGCTCTATGGTGTGGTCGTGGTCGGTAACCTCATCGTATGCAAGAGCAAAAGCGAAAATTAATGTTCAGCGCAAGATTGCATCGTTGATTGATAGAGTGCCACTGCCGCTAATATCTCCCTGCATAAATCTGACAGCGAAGGACATCAATCATTCGGGGGATTTTAGCATATAGCACCTATACCTTGCCACCCCGATGAAGAAATCTACAAATTGAGCACCGCCACCGTTCCGGACTTATCAGTCTCTCACCCGAGCACCTATACGAATCTCAACCTTAAATCAAGTTCAGGGGGTACGGAACGGGGTTCGATTGCACTAAAAACCCCCAAGGAAAGGTTATATACGGGCTTGTCGCTCTTATGCTAACCCCACCTTGTCCCGACGGATTGAATTTCTGAACCGGTTCACCCGTTTCAGCCTGTTCGAGGGTATATATCGAAAATTAATTTTGTTTGATTGAAAATTTATGTCGGGGAGGATAAGCAGCATTTTCGAAAGGACCACATGGCTGGGCTGGGTCTGCAAATTGGATCCCTGCCCAGCTCATAATGGTCCTGTTGGGATCCATGTTGAGCGGGCTAGAGACGACGGCAGCCGGATGTCCGTTCGAATTTTCGGTCCACGAAAATTGTTTGACAATTGAACAAGATAATAATTCAGCGGGTAAAGGACTAGTGACTAGTCCAGTCCACCAGTCCGCCAGTAGCGCGCGTAAGTTTGTTTATTTCTGCTTAATTTATGGCGGTGCGTATGCGGGGAGCAGATTTGCCGACCAACCGGAATTTATTTATCTATGTATTTGCCGGGATATTTTCGATCGGGCAGAAGGCATACCCAGGGGAATTCAAGAAAATTGAATGCCTATAGGAATTTTCTGTGTGCTTCAATGTCCGACCTCCGGGAACGGGGCCTGCCTGTTTCGATAGCATCATATTTATGGAACTATTGGCTTTAATCTGATTACGACGACCACACAGCATTAGTGATAAATTAGATTTAAATTAAACGCAAACTAAGGTCTGATTTTAATGAATTAGTTTTTAGCTTGAGCCTTTGAGAAACCGATTTTAAATTAGTTGGATAGGGGAGTGGGGACTGAAGCGTATCCCGTACCCGTACCAGAATTTTTCACTTGTTAATTGGCATCACTTTAGCACTTAAAAAGAGGAATTCAACGGCGACGTGGAAAGAGGTGTTCCAACCCAGTGAACTGGAATTGATTCCATCATGGCACTTTGCCCTTCTTGAATTTAGCGCGCACCCTTCAGAAGATTTACAATACCTCGCAATCGCACAATCGCAAAGAATTCGCACTCGACGTAGTCCTGCGGGATCGCTTGGAGATTTACGGGAACAAGGCCACACAGATTGATAGATAGCCCAAATAAACAAGCATTAGAGGTAATTGGGCAAAGTAAATGTTTTGAAAGGGGTCCCCAATAAAAATGAGCATCCAGAAATGATCGCCCGCTGTAGAGAAGTAAATTAGCCTGAAATTTCCGTAAAGCGGATTTTCCAGAAAATACAAAAGAGCCTAGTTTTCGAACGTCCTCTGTCATCACCAGAAATTGACAATAATTTAAAAAATTTCCAACAAGGATTTTTATTTGAGACCATTTTTTTATGAAGTCATTAAATGGTAAACTCTATTTCCACCAAAGAAAATTGAGAATTTTTTTTAAATAGTATTTAAATATATTTTTTTTTTGATGTCCATATTCATAATCAGTTAAATAACAATTGATCGTTTATCAAAACAAATTTGGGAAGCACATATTTTAATGTGATTATTGTTTTTTTTTTATTTACTCAAATGGTTCAATATTTACATGCAACTGAAAATAATAAGCCTATTTTTTTGACGAAGTATAGCAATTGAATCTATTTTCAAAAATAAAAAAAAAGCAATAATTGGATTTCAATATTACTTCATACACCTGCCATCTGCTCATTTCCTTTTAATAGGACAAAGGTACACTGTTTCCTTAACCATAAAGAAACACCCTTCCTGTGATTTGAAATTATTCTACCCCATTCTTGGTACATAAAAAATAATAGAACTGAGCTCGCAAAATTTTCAAAGACAATCAATGCAGCGGAAAACTAGAACCAATTTGCTTGCGAATTCCATTCGTTCATAATGAAAAAGAGCAACGTGGAATGAATGCAAAAGCATCCTAATACCTGCAGAATCCCGTCTATTAACGTAGCAATATTCCACCTTTCGAATAGTATTGACGCGACGAAGCAATAAGAAGTGAATAGAGACTGGAAGAAGGAAAAATGAAATTTTATTAGAAAACACGCACAAGAGTACTACCGGAGTGTCCCAGGGATTAAAAAGGATCACCGTCAATAGTTGGTACGCGACGAAGCAGAGCACAGATATTTTGGTCACGTAGTGTCAAAGTAATAAAAATTCCATTTATTGTCGCTTTAAATAATGTAATAGCTCGCAAAGTGCTCCGATGATGGTGTCCAACAAGCCGGTCGAGCCCTTCCGGCTTTTGGAAGACCATTCTGGTACAGGACCTACAAGGGACTACTTCTCCATACTCCCAAGTGGATGCTATGCAATCACGTCCCTATTATGGCCACGAAAGAGGAGTCAACGCAGGTTGCATGTATCATTTATTAGGTGTCTCATCCCATGCACATAGCATCTGAATTAATGGTTCTAGCTCCATAATGATGGCATTATACTAACAGTAATAGTCAGGTAACGAAATGTATGAGATCGCAGCCAAAGGCCGGTTTGGCTGCATCGCCTTCACAGGTAATGAGAATCACCCGCAAAGGAATAATTCAGATTGCACACGTCCTTTGAGCTCGACTGTAAAGAGATAGTGCATCTTTTGCATGCTTTATTCATAATTAGAAGACTCAGTCTTGGGACCGGCGCTAGTATTTTACAAACACCAATTTTTGTCTGAGTAGAAAATAAGATGATAACTCTTATCAAACTTATTTTATATCAAACACAAGTGATCTCATACATTTTAAATAGACGATTAACTTATTCTTATATGCTTATTTCTTTTTTTTGAAAATAATACCAACTCTAGGTAAAAATCTTTGGGTCTTAAGGAAAATCGGGAAGTAGTGAACGCATTTAGTTTTCGAATATTCCCGTGTAATACTTTTCCTACATGCCAGCAGTGGGTTACAGGTGCATAGACCTTTCCGTGGAATATAGTGACTCTTGAAAATGCCACTTTTGCCTTTTGGAAATGTTCAGACCCGGAGTTAAACCTCTTAGCAAAACTCCAATAAGGAGATTGAAACGTAGCGTACACGTTCACGTACGACGACGACCTTCATCGTTCATGCGAATTCACTAATTTCAGCAGAAATGCACTTTATAGTGAAATCTACTCGAGACGACTCGATTTAAGTTGCTCCGGTTTTGCCCTTCATGCTTTTCGAAATTATTCCGTCGGAAAACATTTGGCATAGGGTGGGCCGTAAAGGGCCTTTGAATAGGGAGCACACGTTGCTATAAGGAACTTTCTTGCCGCACTTGTCTTGAGTTCCAGGAGGGGCGGACGAACCGGGAACCGGAAGCCCCTCTTAGTTTTCCGAAAAGTTGTGCTGCTGTTGATTTTATCGGGAAAAGTTTAGTTTCACGCCTTTTTTAGGGAAATTCATACGAAAACTTTGTGCTCTCAATGCTGCTCGTTCCCAAATCTGTTTGTGCAATTTTTATGAAACACACTTTTCGCCCTTTCCCAGGCCCCGGCCACGCTGCCAACCGGATCCCTCCCGGACTGCACAAGTTTTATCCACAAAATATGGAGGATATTACGGCACGTACAATATTCACCCCTGAATCCTTGAATTCGGTTTTTTATTGCTAGGAAAAAACCATTTGTTTCTGTTTGTCACCCTACACCTACATTCGCATTTGGGAAGTCCTCAACGGTGGCGCCACCATCCCGTTTTGAAAGGCAACCTTTCATCCCGGTCCGGGGTTGGGGTCTCGTTCCTGGATTTTGTACGTGTATGCTCCGACCTCCCTCGGGATATTCATATTCTTTGAACATATTTCGGCTCGGGGCTTAATGTTACAAGAACAAAGTTTTTATGCTATTTGAGAGTACTTGATGAGATTTTAATTTGTTCTCGAACAATTGGAGAGGTGGAGGCGTCAAGGTATTCTGCCGTTGAGTAGGCCCTGCAGGGCTTTTTGTACTAGAACTGGAATTATTCTGAAAAAGTCCATCGTTTGTGAAAACAAATTCCTTCTTTGACTACATCATGTAAACAAATTGACGTGCTTTTAGTGATGAACATTGCAGAATTTTAAAAACTTGTAGATTGTAGATTGTGAGAGGTGGATATAGCATACCCTGTCAAGATCTGTCAACATGTTCAATCGCGGTGTCCTTTATAAGCCGCTAGTTGTTTGTAAAGCTTTGAAAACTTGATATGATATTTGATTCCTACATTCAAAGAATTTTTTTTTTAAATTAATACGCTTTTATAAAATAATACTTAAATTAAACCTGTACTATCACATAAACTTGTTATTAGTTAAAATTTCATTAATAAAACTCAAATGAATAATTAAATTAAATAAATCAATTAGTAAAAAACGTTCTAATCTGTTATTACATCGTCTATATAAGATGTATGTACATCTAAGGACAGAATGTGTTAGACAACAACAAAACGTTGGTTTCTCCAATTCCAGAATGATTGGGAAATGTTAGCAAGTTTTGCCCGCAGTTTAATGAAGATTGCCCTTATATCTACTGTCTAATTGCTTCGTTGTGTTAACTATAAGCCCCCGGGGATTAGAGGTGCGGCTATCCCATGTACCAACTAATTTAAAGGAAATCGAAAGCCAGAGATGATGGATCCAGTAACCATACCAGAAAACGCTCAATTGTTCTATCCTCATTCAACCTAGAGTCCCTGGTACCTGAAATCGGGAATTGGGTATTCGTTCCTCAACTACATAAATTTCCATTTAAACTAATCCTTTCAGTCCCGGTCCGGGAAACTCAGGATGAAAACGTAGATTTTGTATCGACGTTTTCACGGCGCTTACATGCAACCCATAGTATATCTATCTATCGACAAAACTGCTGGCAGTGTATTTGTTTGAATCTAGGATATAAGACCCTATTCCTGTTGCCGGGTTCGCTGATATGGGTTGGTTCCACAATGCCATTTCCGATTCTATTGTGTACTACAATAAGAAGAGATGACAAGACCAAGGAAGCTAAGATCTCACAGAGAACGAGCAGATAATAGATTTCACCTTGCCAGGAAATTGATTTCTCTGTTGCTGAAAAGAACTTCTGTGGGAACACAAATTTCCAAGTACATAAATCGTTTAAGCTATCATCGCCAGAGGAAATAGCCAGACATGACGTACTGGCTGTCATTTGAACAGTCGAACAATAACTGTGCAAGTTTGCATTCGGTTCTATACCATTTCGATGGTTTCCATAAAACCGTCTATGCCTTCCACACCTCAAGCAGCTGAGCAATAACGTGAGAGCATCGTTTGCATTTTATCATACCCAAATCAGGATTTGATTTTCAGCCTTAATGCTCTTTTCCGCAGATACGAGATCTATTCGCCTGCATACCTGTAGATGGGATACATAACAGGTATATGACATTTTTGGGAAGTCACATTTAAATTGTCTGAGAAATTTTGATAATGATTTAAATTTGGACTTTGTACTAACCCTTTCGCTATGAGCGTCTTCTCCGCCATAACACTTTATGCACGACGACTATAGTCGAAAGGGTTAAATAGAGAGTCAGGGACAATTCTGCAATGAACTTTGTTAACTCTTGATTTGTATACAACTGTAAGTAAAATTAGCAACTCATCGTGTTTTCAATTCAATTACACCATGCTTTGCACTTAAAATTACTAAACCTATTTTTTCAATTCTACAAATATAATTCTGCAACCTATTGGAACTCAGAGATTTTAGTTTAAAAATAATTACAATTGATTACTGAAATATTTCTACTAATTTGCTAATTAATGTTTTTTAGCACTGTTAAAGTTTCCCGTGAATAATGTAACTTAAAATTATTCTATAAACATTTCTTATAGTCTGACGACATGAAGCTGTTAACCCCTTTAAGTTGAATGTTTATTAGTCCCTTAATGATAATCAATAACTCTTATTGCGCTTCATTGCTCTTTTAGGACGAATAGCTCGTTTGTAACAAACTTTATAAGGAGATCAAATTTAAGGAACTGTGTGCGAATATCCGTAATAATATGCAACTGCGAATAGCACAATGTCCATTTGTGAGAGCCATTCAGACCTTAAGTGGAGCACAATACGAATTTATTTACCCTTCATGAGTTTTCTTGAGTAAACTTACTTTTCAGGAAAACTGCATTCTTACATTCTTAGTAAGAGTGTAGTCATTCAATGAATTTGCTCGTACTTCTCACAAGGAGTGCAATAAAAATTCAATGAAGCCTTGCGTTCGCAACAAATATTTTATGAAGTAAAAAGGTAAAGAAGCAACCAGGAGAACAATCCTTTTATGGCAAAGAAGGTCTTAAAGCTGCCAGTAAGGAAAATATAAAAATAAGACCATCTCAACGCATATAGCTTAGGTATATTATGAACCCTGGGAACGGAGAGTTTCTAGCTGCCCGGGAGTTTCTGGAGTTAGCACGAGAAAAGGGCACGTTTTGTTTAACAGACCGCGTGAAATCACGAAATAGCTTTTGATACCCATATTTATGTGCTTCCCCCAGATAGAATTTGCTTTCTACCAAGGAATTTTATTCTAGGTTACTTTATAGCATCGAAGTATTGCCTGGTTGGAAAGCTTCTTCCAAAAACCCCTATTTTTCTTTGTGAATTTTATATTCGGCCCCTAGAAGTCCGTAGAAATAAATTTTCCTTCTGTTGAATAGGTCTACAGTTACTCTGCGGAGGCAGTAGTCCATTTATACCAAAAATTTCTGGACAGTATCGTTTTTAGCTAATGATTAATGGACCAGAATTCCACGACCATATTCAGACTCTCTAAGACGGCGATATCTCGAACTAGAAAGTCGTCGCCGTTGAGAGTTTATAGTGCCCGAGAAAACTCAATTAATTACAATCCTTCACACTTAGCTTAAACTGATTTCATAATTTATAAGGCAGCCACAGTAACCAAGAGTGCGACGCTGCTTTCATCTTAATCAGATGCCACATACTACCCGCAATAACCGGGGCGCCAAGGAACGAGGGTTTGAAATCCGGCAGAGCAAGAGAGGAAGATTGCCAAGGGCGAAATTAAGGATGATGAGGCATAGATAAGGCAATAAAAGCACACAAACAACAATTACTTCTTGCATACCAAGATAGAGGGGAAGAAGCAGAAACCTCTGAGACAAGGACGCGCCTTATAATCTCATTCCTAAATCTACCCCGGAGAAGAAGGGGAGAAGGAACACAAATTTTGACGAAAGACACCCGGATACTCCCCGACAGTGTAGGTGTACAAATTAGAATTTACTTCAATTAGTTCCTGAGTACCTGAGAGGCAGCCGGGGTTTAGCCAAGATGCTTCAGGTGTATTAATGAAATCTCTTGGAACCTGAAGCTACTTCTGGAATCCTTTAGTCCTTAGAAGACGTGGCAATCTATGCCTGGCTTCCCAATTAGTTAGAACCTTAACGAAGGCGAAATTCAGTGGGATAGCTAAAGGTTCTTAGACCCTACTGTGCGGCGTTATTATTCTTAGTTGCACTTCAATTAGTCTAAAATATAGTACTTTGTGGGGGAATAATGGCAAAAGGTGAAAGTGAATAACAGCCTATAACCGATGTACCTTACCTACCTGTACCTACCTTAATTTTGATTTTATAAAATTTCTAGTAAAGCTTAGATAATAAAAATTTCCTTGACACCTCTAATATACTTTAGTTCAAACATACAATTAAACTTCAACTGTATGCAGTCGTGAATAATATTGTGTATCGTTTTGTAGAATACATAGATAATGACGTCAACGGCAGCCAATTTTATTTAAAGTCATCAAATTGTTAAACAAGTTAATCCATTTTCCCATTTATAACATTAATTATTACTAAAGACATGTATTTTACGTTGCTACAATAAGGTTTTTAATCTTAATTGAAAGAAGCGATATCATTTTTCTCTATTGTGTCTCGTCATATTACATTTCCGTCAGTCGCAATGAAATGCAATTTTTTGCCTTATTGTCAGCTGTAAAAAGGAGGAAGATAAAATACCGACATTCGTTTCAAAATTACTGTCCTAGCCGCCATCGACTTCCAACTCCCCGACTTGAAACGCAAACAAAAAGACTCCATCAACATTTCTACTATTGTCGTCGGAGTCATATCGCAAAAACATCTCGAGGACATTAACAGTCATAAAGCCCAGGCAGCACGTGCAATGTGCCCTCATCTGGGCTGAAAACGACGTCACCAAGGAAAGCCATTTATAATCTTCTTAATTCCTTTTTACCCTAAATCATAGTTCGTCTATTTTCTGCTCGCTTATGCATGTAAGAAGGCTCTTCCCAATGTCAAGGACCGTAATTTATTGGGATTCTAAGGACTTTATGATGTTAATTTATGGCTAAGGTGCCTCCAGCCTTCATAATCTCGCGCTAGTCGTATGTGAAGTCGGGGAATATGAAATACGTGTCCTCCCTGAGGATTGAGCGATTACCTCATCGTATGAAACTTTAAATGACTTTACTACGCTTCTAATATCCACCAAGTTTTCTTCTGTGTAGGTTATCCCATTCAGAAAATATTCAAATTCACTTTTTCACTTTGTCAAACGTTTTAGAAAAGAGCGTTGGAAACTACGAAATATTAAATCTTATATTCAATTTCATGATTATACTCAAGTTCATTACAGAAAAATTGTTGAAAATTAATAAAAACTAATTTTTGGATACAATTTCATTTAAACTACAATCGATCCGAGTTGAGTCGTGCTGTATGTGGTGAAACCTAATTTCTCTTATATATGTGCTAATTAGGTTGGTGTAGATTAGTTACTGGCATTTGAAAATTAACGTATATTAAAAAATTTCAGAAATTATTTAGAATAATCAAAGGTATTTCATCAATGCACTCAGTAGAATAACATAAAAGTGAACTAGTTTGCGTTATAGAATCACGATTCAGCCACAAGTTGGGGGTATCAAATTGTCCCAGACGAGCGATGAATGCCAAGTGGCCTCGCATTTTAATTATCTTAAGACGAGCAGAATCCTCCTAATTGAGAAATTAAGAACCGGGCACAGAACGCGAACAGAACTCATTAAATTAATTGCGCCCAGACTGCAGAGTGCGCGATTCATGAAATTTCTGCGATTAAACTTATTTCGCGATGCAATTTAAACTAGAGATCGTTCATCGTTATCCGAAGTGGAAGCAAGTGAAGCGAGAAAGGCGTTCCATTGTATAAAAATGATTCTAGTCAGCCCTAGATGATGGTATGTACAATCTGACCACAAAAGGGCCGCTTTAAAAAAATTTGTGATTTTATTAAAACTTTGATCCTTTGTGGAGGAGAAGGAGAAGGATTTTTAGCTAAAACGAGTTGCTTTCCACAAAGACTAGCTCTGATGTGCCAGTAGAAAAATTATCCAATCAAAATGCAATCAGCGAAAATTTACATATTTCCTCGGTACGCTTTCTTTGGAATTCAAGTCCTGTGGTACCTTACCATCGTTCATCCGCCGGAATTCAAGTCTGCATCCATCCCAGTCTGTGTTTCCTCCTCAAAAGACGTCTTCAAGTCGGCGCTCATTTTTCTGTCCGTTTTCCATTTTCTCATCCCTGCACAAGGAAACTGAAGCCAACTAAGAAACCAAGTTGGACCGAAGAAAGGGTTATGGGGTCGGGCGGATGAAGAAAAATAATTTATGAGTCACAGCAGATGTAGAAAAATATCAAAGAAAGTGGAAATAAGGTAAAGAGCCGTTAATAGATTCAATTCGCGATCTTCCACGGAATGCTGATGAAAAGCGCGACCATTAAAGGATACATGGAAAATCTTGGCACGTACTGGCCCCGTCAACGACTCGAGGAGTGCAAATAAGGATTAAACGTGCTGGTTTCTTAGGACCTTCTAAGGGTTTCCTTCCCACTTTTACTGCCACTACCCCGTCGAATAAGGGAACCTGTGCATAATTTATTTATGACGCCTCCGCAGAATTTTTGCATTTCTTCCGGTTCATACTCCAGGGAAATCTCCCACCGCAGCGCCTTCTTATTGTTGCTTTGTATCACTTGCCAAGAATAATAACAAGGATACAATTTTGAACTGGGAACTCTCAGAAGGAGTTTCAAGTGGTGATTTATAGGCGGCGTCGTCGTAATTTAATTACCTCACGTGAGGCACATTTAATGCACTCTGATATAAAAGAATCGCATATCTTAAGCTTTGTTATTTTTTTGTGGATATTTCTAATGTTTCAAAAACATCGGAGTTAATGGGTGGAAACCAAATTTTAGCTTGGCCGATTTTTACCTTTTTTTCTTTTTTTATGTTATTCTGAAAAATTAATAACAAGGAACCTTCTGTAAATATAAGTATAAATAAATACAGATGCTCTAAAGAATCTAAACTTTTAAATAACTCATAAGATGATTTTTGCTTTAAAACCAATTACACATCACTTTCTTTACAAAGTATTTGTAGAAGTGGCCTTAGTCGAACTAGTTTCTAAGTAAGATAGTTCGCCTACGTAAGACAATATGCATGACAATCTGTGCGACTTTAAGATCCTTTAAGGCAAAAGTGGCTGACTACTCCTTAAAGAAGCCCGTTTTTAGCGAAGCATATCTCTTCAGGCAAT
Source organism: Proctacanthus coquilletti (assembly GCA_001932985.1). Taxonomy (NCBI): domain Eukaryota; kingdom Metazoa; phylum Arthropoda; class Insecta; order Diptera; family Asilidae; genus Proctacanthus; species Proctacanthus coquilletti. Next base: position 217,431 of record MNCL01000111.1, read on the forward strand.
GGGCAAGAACTTTTCCATGGAATTCCCTCTACGGCTTTCGGGAGGTTGGAGTTCTGAAGAGTAGCCCTCCTTTAGGCAGGGGTAAACAGTGGAGCAAAGCAAAAGTGTTGCACTCCACTGCTCCATGTGGAACTATTCGCGCAGCCCAGTAGTACTCCCTAAGGCACTTTGTAGCGAGAAATCGTTTTCCGCCATTCAGAGAAGGAACGGCAGAGCACTAAGGAGTTTCATGAGCTCTTAAGGGCCAGCAGGTATAATTGAGGGGGATCTGATTAAAACTCTCCACGGTGTGCGCCAAAAAGCTTCCATGATGAACAAAGGTGGTTCAGGAGTGCCTTAAGGATTGCTTTCGCGCTACAGTTATTTTGCATATTTTGCTTTCTTGTGAGAGGATGAAATTTACTTAAGATTTGCATTCTTAAAGTTCTTACGACTTCATGTACTTTTCCAATCTGGAAAACAACTTTGTGAAAAAATTAGATATAAATTATCCAGGATAATGCACAAAAAATAAAGCAATTTTATAAAAGTAGTAGATAATGAAGGTGCCTTCATTTGTAACATCTACTGCTCATTTGAAAACTATTTTGCGAAATTATAGTACTTTTATAGTTTCTTTTAAAACCTTTAGAGTATAATTGTGTGTTTTTTAAACTAGCCTGTGCTTCTGATTTCATTCACGAAAAGGAACTAACAAAATAATAAAAATTAATACTATATTCTTTTAATTTCCATGTAAGCTATTCGAAAAAATAAATAAATAAATAAATACTAACACAAACCTTAAAGCTTTAAATCCCCAGAAATTTGAAAAATTCGATTTTGTAACAAAATATGCACCCCAAAAATATTTAAACATATATTCCCCAACTTTCTGCAATAGATACCCCTTTTCACATATAATTTTTCGATATCATTTACAGGTGACGGGCAATGACCCCGAGATGACCATAACAATCCTGGTAGCTGAATAAATTGTCCATACATTTGAATTTGAAGAAAAAACCCAGCAAACCATACATGTGTTCAGCAAAATGCTAATACGGACAACATGATAATTTGGGACCCATCTCCAGGGCTCCAGAGGCCCTTAGTCGCGCAATTCGTATGGTTGCGGACATCCCTACTGATGGTATGTCTCCTGCTACCTTCAACCACGTACATGGAACAGGCATTTGTCCAGACCCAGATCGACAGCCCGAAATTTGCAGCAGACCAGAAGCTATCCTCGAAATCGAATGAGGGCTTGGACATCCAATGTCCCAGCTTCCAGGAGAACTCGATGTGTCCATGCTACAAATTCGAAGACGGTGAGTTCTTCCTACCTTGAATTATTTGCGCTTTTCTTTTATGTTACTCTGTAAATTATGCATACCCGAGAGCGAACAGACAGTTCGGATATTGCAGCTTTCTTGGGTGCTATTGTCCAACAACCATGCTCCTTTGATGTCCATATTCAAATACAACGTTCTGGACCGGAGTCCGAACCCGGTCCTGAACGTCTCAATTTATTTCTTCCCTTCAACATGAATTTCCATTGGCAGATGTTTGATTAGGCCCTTGTACCCAGGAATGTGGAATTTTCTTTCCGGGCTCCTTCCTAAACAAATATGTCCCAATAGAGGGCCTTGCCGGTCCAAAGTTAAATTTGTTTGCGTTTCTTCTCCAATTCTTTTCCAATTTCCGCTTTACAAGGATTATACTTTATTTGGAGGATCAACAACAAGGACAGGTCTAGTACAGAGTTTATCGCGAAAAACTTCCACGGGTCCCCTATTGACCCTTGGAGAGGGTTTAGATTAAAACATACACCCTCGTTCGGATTATTTGTATTGCCGTCGGCACTGTGCTTTGTGAATTTAATTTTTAAGCAATTTGTCGTTTTTTTTTTCTCTCTTTGCTTTTTTCGTTTGTTCCCTTTTCTGGTACAGAACACATATGACCTCTATGGCTGTGCAAATAACCCAAATACCCCGATCCGCCCTCACTTTGTATTCAAACCAGGATTTTAAGGGGCATGTAAAATTTCAATTCGAACCTTTCATAACATTAAAGAACAGTGCTGGACAAACTATCTTTAATATATTTTACGTAGTTTGCTTAGCAAAGTTTAAAATATTTTATTTAATATAATTTTTTTGCTTGTTATTTCCAAATTAGTGTGAAGCTTACGTGCTGGTATCATATTGTACTATTTCTAGTCATCAAATAAATTTGTAAACAATTCAGTCGAATCACAGTGATATTGTTCAACTTCGTCGTAAAAAAATCACAAAATTGAAGGAAAACACCCAATTAAGAATATACCTATATTCGTATATAAGAATATGTTTTTATTCCTGCTTCCAGGGGCAAACTAATATTAAATTTCTATGTCGATTCCCTTAAATCGCATTAGAAGATATGGTGTGGATACTAATCCATTTTGCAGTTGACTTGGCTACCATATGAAATTTAATCCTCGACCTTTTGTGCCCATAAGACCCGGTGCTAAGCTACTCACTCGTCTTGGTATCCTGGTATAAGATGGAGAACAAAACCTTCAAGAAGAGGAAAAAAAACTCTATTGTCATTCATGACCGAACCGTTATAAATATGTATTTTCCATTCCGGTTTTTTGAAGGTTCCCCGAGTGGTTTTCAATTTTAATGAATACCTTTGGTAATCGAAAAGGCGCCCAAGAATGTTAAATTTAATAAGGCTCGACAAAGAGGTTCTATCCGCTTAAAGGGGGTCGCGGGATGGCCTTATTTCATGATTGCTTCATGGACAATCAAACGCTTCATGGCATAGTTATTATCAGGGGGCTTCTATAAAAGATGTTAATAAAAATAAATGGACGCCATAACACCATAATTTTCTTTGCCCTCACCTGTGCATGGAAGTAAGAATCACTCTCTTGACCACACGGCTGGGGGCAATTCAAATTCCTCAGCAAAATCATAAAAAATCCCTCAAGGATCAAATGTCTATTAAGGTACGCTATGGCGACCAAAATTCTCAGTCAACTGTGATGAAGAACATCTGTTCCATGAGTACCTTCAAGGGCTGGCCTCTTTCGGGAGGAATTGCACCATTGGCCAGAAGTAGTAGTAATTTTCTTATTGACTTACATTCCTTCCTCTCTTCAAATTACTGTTGCGCAGGGTCTCGGACACCATCTTCCAGCCTTTAGACGCAATCTTAAGATTGATAAGACAGCGGCTAGTGTGAGCAATGTGCCCGAAATTATCTCAGCGGAAATTCCTGTTATCTATTGAAAGAAAGAATTCGAAATCCCAAAACCCTAAACCCATTTTGGGGATAATGTGCCTTCTTCCTCAACTTCATATACGTCACGCAATAAGAACGTATGCAGTGGAGGGGGTGGCACGTACAAAGGCATCTGTTCCATTCTAATATATTGGCCGGAATACCTTGTGGGTTCGCCCTTATTATTACTTTTATCCATTCACATAGCGACGGAGGCAAGAACCCCCAAAACAGCCCTTGTCGAACCCATTGTGGAGGATAAAACACCTTTCGGGAGTGGAAAGGAGTGGTAGGTAGGTTCGGTGCGTACGGGTATGATAGGGAACATGTTCTTGGGATAAATTCTGTTTCTATTTTCAATAAATTAACGAAATTTCTCAGTTTATTTGGATGAGGGTTCGAAGTAACTGACAGTCAATGAGACGGTTTAACAGCCGCGGGGATCCGAGGGTTTCCGAAGGGCGGGGTCTAATGAGTCACTCTGAATGATGAATTGCCTTTGAACCATGACTTTACCTAGGGTAGGCTTAATCGCTCTAGGATACACCTTTTGCTAATTTAAACCCCTACGTCCTACCCCTTATTATCGTTTCACTTTAAGAGCGAATCGAAAAATTAACCTAAATGAAAAAATAATCGCAGGTACAGAGGAATTCCGCAAATATTTACCCTCGGCTACCATCTCAGCCAGGCTGCTGCAATAACATGAAATTAACCCCGGGGCGGGCATTAAACATTCGAAGAACCTACCAGGAATGTTGCTTAACTTCATTTTCAGGACATTTTTCGTCACTCCCAAGGCAACCCCAATTTTCCTTTCGATGGGGGCTTGAGTTCATTTTTAAGCGCTTTCTACCGTTTATATGCTAATGCTTGCTTCAGGTAACAATTTCCCTAAGTTAATAACTTTTCTAGTTAAATTAGATCTCCCCCACGACTGCTTTGCAAACACTCTACTCTTGGATTGGGGTAAAACCTTCCCTAGACATTCTACAATGTTGCAGAGCATTCACCTGAAAACAATGGCTAAATAGTAAAATATCTTTTTCTCAACTTTTTATTTATTTTATTGTTAATGGGGCATCTTTCGACCAGCAGCCAAAACCGTCTGAAATATTACCATGTCCTTCGTCTCTAAATTCGAGAAGTCATTTGAAATGTTGTTTCAAGGAGGCGCTACTGAATTTTCTTCAGCGAAAAAAAACTCCCCGATAGATTTGTTTTGATAAAGAACCGAAATGGAAACGCGATAGAACCACCATCGTTTTGACTTTTAATCAAATGCAAATTCACAATCTTGTGACGACTTTTAAGGAAAATTTACTTTAGTCGACTTTAAATTAAAATCTGGTTAAAATTTGTATTTAAAGTTAGAAATTTTCGAGTTTTGCGGTGGTCCATAAATAAAACAAGAAATGTAATGATAAAAAAGTCAAAAGGTGTTTGTTTATATTTGCATTTAAAACTAGATGTTTTATAAAACAAGTTTATAAACTTTACCTTTACTGCGTAAATTATGCAAATGCACAAACAAGAATTCTTTTAGTGAAGTCAAGGTAGGAATCGAACCCAGAACCTCTTAAAAGGTAGATCAGTTGGAGTAATGCAAGTCAATCATTTAAAAGTTAATAATGCTATTCTTAAAAAAAATCAACTTGTTTATTTGAATAATATAAAAATAATCACCCTTTCGAAGTATTTAAATAAGTACCCATCAAAAATCAGCTATTAGAAAAGGAAAATAATTTCTTACTACCAATATAATTTATTTGAATATGTAAATTATTTAAACACCGAAATGGATTTCATTTACTTGGAACTACTCGCGGGATTCTCTCTGCAATGGCGTTTAAAGGAGCAACTAAATCCATGCTTGTTGGTTCCAACTGATTTGCACATGAAAGAGCTCTTGCCGAAGATTTAACCCATTCACCTAGAAAAATTGTACACGTTCCATCGTTACTAATTCAAATACGGCAAACTTCAAACGTACGTCTAAAAAGAGTTTACTGGACTGTGCCTCATTCTGAAAGCAATGAATTCAGCAGGGATCGGAGCAGCCCGTAGTAAACTCTATTGGCTCTATGGACTTTTTGTTTCCTTTTGATGTGGAAAACCTCTTTTTAAGGTGGAAATGAAAGTGAAAAATTTTAGTTGCATATCTGAAATCGTTAGGAATTCTCTCGTGAAAATAAAATCGTATGGGAAATGTTTAGTTGTATAAAAAGGTTTTCTATGAGGTAGACCTTATTTTGAACTCAATGATTGCGGTTAGAGTTGTAATTGCAGGCCTTGAATGACTTTCCAAAAGGCAGTTTCCTCGATGTATTGAAAATTGAATTTATATTTTCTTATATTTTGTATTTAGAATTTACACCTAGCTAATAATTAGCAGTATTGAACAGAATTTTCATCTAAATCATACCATTTTTTATATTCGGAAATTCATATCTATGAGTGCTTATCAAAAAAATCATTTTATGGTCCATTACAAAAGACACTCTAGTCAAATCCTGAAACAAACATCCCAGTCTGACCTTTTGAGCAATCGAATAGGTAAAATCACGGCCAGTAGACCTTTTTTACATTTTCATCAAGCTATGATTTATGAAGCTGTTCTCAATTGTCAAACGCTATATCACGGACATCAACAAAAAAATAGCCAATGCCATGGCCGGCATATGCTGGGCCCAGGTTATTTGCATAAAATATCCATCTGTATACGGTGAGCACGTGATCCGGCTTTAACAAATACTATCCTTAATCCGAAATCGTGAAATCAGGGATAGAAAAGTCGGGGGAAAAGGTGAAAAATCATCGGGTTGCCTAACCCTTTTCCCGGCTAGCTCGCTGCAGCTGCTCCGGAATGTTTAGTGAAATCAAACACTACACCGTCGTCAGCTCGGAATACAAATGACCTGAAATAAGTCAAAACCAGAAAGAGCTGAATTTTGAAAAGGGAATGGCTGCCAACGGCTCAACGACACGGGAAGGCCCAGAATGGACCCGGATAGAACGGTAGACATTCTGACCGGGCTTCATTGTCGACGGGTGATTCCTGGAAGAACTTTCAGTTCTTCGAAATTACCCACTGCAGGGATATAGGACCCGCCAAGTGGGTCAAAGGACCCCAGCCTGTATATTGCTGGCCTTCTTGCTGATGGAGCTCTGATTTCCATGAAGGAAATAGTTCTAAGCAGATGTGACAGGCTTATGAAAGGCAAAAGGTGCCTTTCGGGATATCACAAAATTGGGGATTAGAAGGGTTGGAATTTCTCTAAAGCATTTGATGGTTTCAGACGTCTTTACCATTTCGGAAAATTGTCTTAGAATTTTTCATATAAATAAAAGAAATACGAAAATTGTTGAAGGTGAGAAAAAAGAATTGTGGCGCCAAAAGATCATCCCCTTCACTATGTCAAAAAAAGATTCAAAGGCAAAGTAAACTGATAAAAAGATTTTCGGATAATCTCTAATACTAACAAAGTGAAACATTTGTGCTTATCGTTTATTACGCTATTTCAGCTTTTGGGCTTTCTATCTGCCCATTTTATATTCTATAGGTTTGGGTGTTTGTGTCTATTTGTCCATCTCCTTGACTTCGAATATCTCTCTATTTGCCAATCGGTTTGCCTGTCATCCGTCCATGTCTGCCGACTTATCTGCCCTTCTTACCATCTACTTGTTTGGTTTATTTTCCTACTACTATGAATCTAGATCCACTTTTAATGCCTAAACTAAACCAAATCATAGGAATTAGACACGTTAAGTGTAAATTAAATTTCCTATAATTTTGCGAATAGACTGATTTGTAAATTTGACGCTAAAACCCAAAAATCATGTTTCTAAATTTAAGATAAGATAGCTTAGAGCTACTTCAATTTACGTAAGAGCAGAAAAAGGTTTTAAATTAAATTCACGGGGAAATTTCAGGGCAGGTTAATAATAATTACCCTGCTCCGTGCACCGAACCGTGTCTATTTTCCACTGCATTTTACGGTCCTTCCAATCCTGCCTAGAACCTTGCTCAGTCCACAGGCGTATTAAGGAGTTTTCAAACTATGAGAAAATATTATGACAGCAAATAAGGGCTCTGGATCTCGGGATGAATTGGACATTTAATTAGGAAGAAAAGGCGGGATATCCCAGAACTCTGCAGCTTTGCCCAGGAATTTCAGTAAGAGCCGGAAAATTCAGAGGACTCAGCATGAAAGTAGTTTACCAAACGATGATAGAAGTCCGTCAGTCCGGGGTGAATGCAGTTTATTAAAGCAAGTAAACAAGGGTAGCCTTGAGTCAATTTGTTCGCATTGGGGTCTGGCCAATGAAATTATAGCAGTAATTAAATCAAGCAGCCACTGGCGGTCCTGCCTCTGAGGCGGAAGAAATTGAATCACAAAAGTATGAAACTGAGACGTAATCAATTCATGCGTGTCCAATTAGAGAGGCGTCCGTTTAATGATAATGATACCGCCCAAGAAATGAGACCGGGATATCATCAGATCCGATTTAATCGAAATGTTGTAAGAGTATCGACAGCAGTGGGGATCGACAGATCGACAGAAGCAAACAAGTACGAGCGAAGTGGTAAAATTGTGTTACTTCAGATGGGTCGCAATTTACCACGAAAATTGAATACCAACTTGGAGTTATCGATTACTGGTTGAATTACACAAATTATTTTTTAAATTAGTTTTAAGGAGAAATTGGACCTTCAATATCCAGGCTTAAGTTAAACGATTAATACAACACAATTATGTCTACTTTTAAATAAGATTTAGTTCTCAGCACTTCAGTGATGAAAAAGTATTAATTCTATTGAGAAGTTTAAGTTTATATTTAAAAAAAGGACCAGCTAAAGGGACAAAAAATTATATTAATAGAGGATATTAAATGCAATAATAGATCGTTATAAACTGTACCAACAAAAACAAAATCAAATTATTGTTCGCTGTTGGACCGAACTTGCTCTGTGAACTGACATATGTACTTTTAACACTTTTAGCAATTGTAATTGATGTCATGGCAAAGTAAGCTGCTATTTTGTTGGGCAAATCGCAGTTTTTTATGATACCAAACTCGCCCAGATAAGTCCTTGTCTCAATAAAGGGCCCCATTTGTACCATCCAGCAAAGGCCTATTTATCAAAGTCCCCAGAGCGGGTACTGACAGGGAAATTACTGCGTATCTCCAGCTGTGTTCACTAAGGCGCCTTCACTTGTAATCCGTTGACCCACGACCGAAACATATCAGCGACTACGTGACATGTAAACTGCCATAGAGCGTAACACTGAGAGCACGGGACGCCCCATTCGCATTACTCCAATTGCAGCATAATTTAAAAGTGAATTACATTTACATTTCATCTGCACAGAGCAAACGACTTAAATCTCGTCAAATTTCAACAAACGAGTCACGTTTTGACGAAGTGTTCCCCGTTTCCCCCAAAGACCATCTCCGTACGTAGATCCAGTACATAAAGTACCAATACACGTACAGTCCAAAGTACTGGAGCATGCAGAAGGATTTTAATACGATGAATGTGCTGCTGTTGAATTCTGGATCTTCCTCATTGTTCCAGAGCACATTCGGGATGAAATCAAATTTTCCAACTTTTGACTCCCACCGGGCTGTTGTGTACCCCGGATGAAATATTTTCTTTTTCTAAATTATTTCGAGTTTTGCTTATAATTTAGAGGCGGGTGTTTTAACAGCTCCCAGCCGCGGTGATGTTGCAATATTACAATATTTCGAATCACTCAGGAGAAGTAGGAAATTAATATAACGAGATTTTCCCTGCAACGAACAGAGAATGCAATTTCAAGGGTTTATACAGGGGAGAGAGAGAAATTCACTTATTATATATCTAGAGTTTACAAACTTTAACTTAGCTTAATAATAAAGAAATACTAGAAATGTTTTCGCTTTAGGTTGTAGATGAACACTGAAATTCATTTTAAGCAAAGATTACTCCACCTTTTATTTTCCTTTCAGAAATTGTAGAAACATTTTTTATTTTCAAATTCGTGATTTTCGAGAAGAAATATTATAATAAATCAATATACCTTTAATACTCCAAAAGCGACAAAATAAATTTATAAAATAAAATGTATTTTGTCGATTTCCTTTCTAATCACCTGTCATCGACTTGATTCAATAAAGTCCTGTAGGTTGTTGTAACGTTTATCAGCTAAAAGATAGATGTTGGTTTACTACGTGCCTCAGAAGAGAAAAAAAATTCAATAACGCATTTAAATAAATCACATCAAGTCATCAATTACGTAATGTCTTTCGAATAAGAGGCATTCGATGCTCCTTTTATTCATTTTCTATTGTGTACCGCATTAACACTCGGTTTTTTATCTTTATTTTCTTCTCTTCCGATTTCAGGACTGTTCCTTGAATGTCCTGGGACTACAGCCGTATCACTGCGTGCCACCCTACAGAAAATAACGTCACCAATACAATCGCTATCAATATATGATTTCGATCGTTCAGTCACGTCTTTGTCGCAAGATGTCTTTCTGGCAGGTGTCAATATAAAACATTTGCAGTTCTCCCATTCACATTTGGAAACGCTCAAGGATAACAGCCTGAAGAATCTACGTGCCTCTCTTGAATCTCTAAGCATTGTAAGCGGAAAATTGACACAGGTAAGCATAAACATTTGTTCAACAGTCACAACGTACAGGTTTACATTTTGTGGAAATCTTTTTACGCGTTAAACCTCTTCCATTGTATTTTTCTAAGCACTGAAATATTAAAATTGATGTCTTAAATTAATCTATTGCACGTTTTTCAAGATTAATTTTGTTATTATGGAACATTATGGAACCTCTAAACATCAACAACAGCCAAGACTTTTCTACAACGTTTTATTATCATTATTATATTTTATTAATAGCTCTTATGAGTTCATCAGTTCTAAGAATTCCAAAAATAAATTTATGGATCTTGACAAATTCTGGCTTATGCTCCGTCTTTACCCCTAAATACTTTTTACAGCGATGTTACTAGCATCAAGCTTGATACGAATACATAGACTTACTATAAAGATTAATTACTTTATTAAAGGATAAGAGTACAGGTCATTAGTTAGTTACTAGTTTCTAACGAATTCTTATTGCAATATTCTTATTGGCCCTACCCGCATAATTTTGGATAGTGTGTATAGTTTTTAAGATCATTAATGGAATAATTCCGACAGCCATTTATGAAAAATGTATTCGGCAAAGAAAGGTTAATACAAAACCAAACACGACTGTATTCACCCTTTATAAGGGAGGCACTAAGGGTTATACGTCGGTATTCATTCATTTTATATTCCAATTACCGTGAACCCTTTCATTGATTAAAAAAGCCTTTCTAAATCGAGAGCGGAAAAGGTAAATACTCGCCGAACCACCACCATCCACATTTCGCAGCTCTATGGAGCAATTAAACGTTTTAAACGACTCTTTGCTGCTATAAAACAAATCTTCGGGTGGCGCTATTAAAAAGGTTTTCCCGACCCGGCGACTTAATTTAATATGCAAATTTCTAGGGACATTCCAGTGCACAAACATAACCCTAACCACACCCGCAGGGTGCTTGCTTTGTCTCCTAGCCTAGTAATTATGGCCGCTTTACAAGATGCTCAAGTGGTGCGGTAACGTTGCCATTTTTTATTATAAATTCCTCGCATACAATGGAGTGGCCTTTGTCACGGGAAATGCAAACAATTCCATACATTTCCCACTTTAAATACAAACAGGGAACATAAAAGAAAAACTGTAGGATTGTACGGAACGAAACAGTTCCATACACAGGCTGACTATTTTTTCGTCTTCAGCCCTGTCGCCTTCAACTCTTCGCAAAAGCAATTTCAATTTTTGCATTTCTATCGTAATTCAGAAAAATTTTGCACATGGCAAAACTAATAAAGCTTTTCCCATTCAAATTCCAGCCGGGTTCGTTGCAGTGCATTTCCAGGGAACATTTAGGTTATTTTTTCAAATTAGTTACACATTCCATTGCGCCGCAGTAAATTCCGTTGGAAGGTTTCTGAATACTCCCCAAACATTCGCCAAGCATTCAGAAAAAATTTCTACGAAAAGCTGCACACTTTATCACAGAATAGAGACTGAAAAGGTAGAAAAGTTAGATGAAACTCAAGAACGACATGACTATAAAATTAAAGCACCCCATCTCTAGAAGAACCTTCAGAGGGTTCGCAGACGATCGCCGAATGTTGGCCAAAGTTTGTCATAAAAGTGCAGATCTTCTGTATCTGCGACGCGAAATGTGGTAAACGTGGAAAATGGAAAAGCCGGCTAGTACTCTAGGAACACCACATGGCCCTAATAGGGCACCTCGAAGTTTAGCCCGCCCATATGTTTTCCACAGATGAAGGCCACTTTGAATAAAATGCAAATAAATTTCAAGCGAAGTCGAAGTAAGATCTTCTGGCGGGACAAACGCAAAGGTGCAGCAGAGTAGTTAACCCTCTGCACCCGTTCGCTAGAGTATTCTAAAATATGAAAATACGCCCCGGGCAAGGTCCCTGGAAATATGATTTTTCCACCAATCCTGTAAAAATGTGCCCCGACGTGGAGGATGAAAAAGTCGGCCTGAAATATGCTAATTTAATGTCACACCATTTGTATTCTCGATTGCTTCTGGCGAGTCCTTCTAAGAGCGGTTCGCACCAAGTCGTGCATTAAATTTAAATTTGAGCAATTTCGAGTTATCATAACAATCGCGCTACTACCCCTAAATCCCTAATCCCGATATGCCAGTCCTGACTCTATCCAGAATCCGGTACATAGTTGCTGATTTTAGACCTCAATTCTGGAGTTCAATCCTACTATTCCGAAGCGGGAAGTACAGGACATAAAGGACATCATGTGTCACATGAACCACATTTGCATACGTAGGAGACAGAAAGGCAGGCAAGACAATCTAGACGCAAGGAAGTAGGGAATAGGGAAGTTGCTTTTGTGCGCCCACTTTATGAATGCCAAAGGCGTGCCGTGCTGGGAATAGTCCTCGAGTGATATTTGCGGAATAATCAAATCATCGCTCATCCTCAAGGACAATAGCTCTCTTGTCTGCCAGTGCTTGGGACAAGCTGAATGAGTGGAAAATTTGTAGGTCGAATTTCCTTTGCGGGAGCAGGGAATAGAAGATTATTGGCTTCTGCGAACATTGAGTCGAAAAAGTTGGTCATGGCAGAATGGCACAACGAGGAAATTGTTAGTTAACCTCTTCAAATTAGTTAGAGTACTCCTTACATCTTTTAGATATAAGATAATCGCTTACTATTATTTTGTCTTGCATATTTCAAAGGATATTAAAAACGGAAATTGAACTATATCCAAATTGGTATGATCTACACAGAATAACTCTTGCTTCAAAAAGAGCAATCAAAATTTACAAATTGTTCAGTTTTTAAAAATGAACACCCATAATTTGAATAATTCTGTCTATTAAAGTAAAAAAATTACTTTGTCAAAAGTTATCCTTAGTTTTATATTTGCAAAGCATTAAACTTCGGTAAGACTTCGGTAAGCACACTGAATGTAAGCAAATTGGCTTGGTCTTATTCGCCGGAGTTCTCCCCTTCTTTAGATTTTACTTTCCATCATCTTAAAAGGCTTCGAAGACGAAGAAATTTACCTTGGGTTGGTTCGTTCGCCTCTGCGATGTCTTGAACGAACTTAATTAGAACTCGAAGTTATAGATTTGCTTCACTCCCAGGGGAATTACCCTGCTCTAGTTATCCCTTACTTATGCCAACTCAGATAAAAGTAGTAACGCTTCATTTTCAATTTAATTTCAGGTCCCGACGAAGGCACTCAACGGCATGCAGAAGCTAATGGTCCTGGATTTTGACTCGAACGATATAACAGCCCTGGAGGACTACAGCTTCTATGGGCTAAGGTTGGTGAAGCTGAATATGAAGGCCAATCGCCTGGAAGCGATTCCTGAGCATGCATTTACCGGGTTAGAGGAATCGATGGCTGAGATTGATTTATCCGAGAATCGACTGAAAATGTTCCCAATGTCAGCGTTGAAGCGTTTGGACTATTTAAGGACATTAAGGCTATCATTGAATCAAATTTCGACATTCTACGGAGGAATGGGAAACGAAGGAGGTACCCTGAACGCCCGGCTACATTCACTAGCCTTCTTAGACTTGAGTTCAAATCGATTTGAAGAGATTATCGACGACGGATTCCGCCCCTTTCCTCAGCTGAAAACGTTGTCTTTATACTCAAATCAGATTGAAATGATCCACAAGAACGCGTTTCACTCACTGAAAGAGCTGATGTCGCTGGATATGAGCCATAATCGCATCATATATCTGGACCCGTCTGTCTTTGAAATGAACAAACGTCTTCAGACGATCGACTTGAGTCACAATCACATCCACTCCATAAATGGAGTATTCGCAAATTTACCGCAACTTCGAGAGGTGTTCCTTTCAGAGAACAACATTTTAGAACTGCCCAGTAACGCCTTTACGAATTCCACAAATATCGATGTAATTTATCTGGAGTCAAACGCCATCCGGCATATCGATCCGAACGTTTTCAACTCCCTATCGAATTTAGAACAGCTCTACCTTCGAGCAAACTTTATCCCACAAATCCCTGTAACAATGCTAGATAAGACTTTGCACCTAACTTCGCTATCGCTGGACGATAACCAAATTCAAGATCTTGAAATTGGCATGTTTAGAAAATTGGAACATCTTCGGGAGGTGCGGTTGCATAACAATAGAATTAAAAAAATTAGTAGGGGTGTCTTCCATCCCCTTCCCGCCCTTCTTGAACTACATCTTCAGAAGAATTTTATTCAAGAAATTGATACCGCAGCCTTCGCGAGCTTAACTAGCTTGCAGCATATTAATTTGCAAGACAATCAAATTTCATCAATTGACAACATATTCCCGGATGGGAGTGAGTCTGGACCGTCATCCCTACTATCAGTGCAACTTAATACAAATGCGGTAACAAAACTGCATCCGAACGCCTTCTCCAAGCAGGAGAAAATCCAAATAATGTGGCTCAGCGAGAATCGTCTTACAAGAATTGATAGATTCTTGTTTAAGAATCTTAAACACCTGGAACGGGTACTCCTGTCCCATAATTTAATCACAGAAATCGAGCCGGATGCCTTCGCGAGCATTAAAAGTCTCAAGTTTTTAGACGTAAGTAACAATCGGCTTCGGACAGTCCAGAAGGATTATTTCTCAAATATACGGGATTTGGAAGAGCTAAATCTCTCCAACAATCTAATCGAGACCATCGAGAGCCACTCCTTTACTTTACTCAAAAAATTAAAAGTTCTCGATATGTCTAGCAATCCACTGATACAGATAACAAAGAATATCTTTCAAGACGAGCTCCTTATTACAACGCTAAATCTGAGAAACTGCTCCTTGAGGAAGATCGAAATGAACAGCTTCCGGGGATTAACGAATTTAAATGAGTTGAATTTCGAGGACAATTTCCTCAGTCCTGGGGACATCCAGAAACTCGATGTTCCAAGCCTAAGAAGCCTCCGGCTATCGAATAATAATTTTAGTCACGTCGGTGCTGGCGGCGTGATTGTCGGAATGTTCGATAAGCTAAGGTCACTACAACACCTGACGCTAGCTAACTGCAGCCTACAGTCAATACCTGAGCAAATTTTTACGAAGAACACGAATCTCGTTAAGCTGGACCTCAGTGATAACCACCTGAAACTAATGAATCGCAACATATTCAACGGACTCAACGTCTTCAAGGAGCTCCGTCTGTGCCGGAACCATCTAACCGACTTCCCCCACATCGCCCTTTATAACATATCCACGCTGGAGACCCTTAGCCTTGCCAGCAACTACTTGACTAGTATTGACTTCTTTAAGCTAAGTGGCCTGCCTAACATCAGGTAGTTAATTGAAATAAAATTTTAAAATACGTTCAAAATTAATTTACATTACTTTTTGTATACATTTAGAAATTAAATTCAATATAGTCGTTTTTGTGTCATTAGTTTTTTTTTTTTAATTGTAAACTCAATTACAGATTATTTTTCAAATTATTAATCAAACGATCTGTGTTTGAAATACTCCAAAATATTCCAGTTCTTAAAACGTAATTTAAAAAAATAAAAAAGAAAGAAAATCGATTTAAAAGTCGTGTTCATCCTAAAGTTATAATATTTTTTTCTAAATTTGTATATATTTACGACCCTACTGAAACTGAAAAATATCCAAAACCTCACAATCATATTTTCATATTTTTTAACCTAAAATTCAATTTGGACCTAGCATAGTATTCACTGAAGCGTTAATTTAATTTATTACTTTCGCCGCAGGATTTAATAAAATTATCATTTTAATATCACAGGTACTTAGACCTGCGGTACAACACAATCAGCTCTTTGACGGGCTTCAATGCCGTCAACCTGACTCAGCTGGATTACATCGACCTGAGCGGGAACATTCTGCTATCGTTGCCAGCCAACTTCCTCCAGCACTCAATTAACCTGCAGCGAGTCGACCTGTCGAGCAATCGATTCCTGCAGATACCGAGCTCGGCACTATCAGATGCATCCCTCCCGCGCCTATCCTGGTTGAACCTGACAGGAAATCCCATAAACAAGATATACACCGTCAAGGAGGAGCGCTACCCTTACCTAAAGGAGCTCTACATATGCCAAACGAACCTCACGATCCTCACGAGTAAGGACTTCGAAGCATTCCAGGCGCTCCAGCATCTTCACCTTGTGAGGAACAGAATCATGCGGATATCTCCAGGAGCATTCAACACTTTATCGAACCTCCTCACACTCGACTTAAGCGTAAATGAACTGGAACTGGTCCCGAAGGAGCGCCTTCAAGGACTCAAACTCTTGCGACTCCTCAACATCTCCCACAACAATATCCGGGACCTCGAGGAGTTCAGCTCCGACCTAGCCCAGCTGCAGGTATTCGACTTATCAAACAATCAGCTGAGCAGGATATCGAAGAACACCTTCAGGAACCTGCGGGGCCTTACGGAGCTCCATTTGGCGAACAACATGATGACGACAGTTTCCGGAGATGCGTTCAAGTTCCTTCGGCGTTTACACATCCTTGACCTCAGTCACAACTATTTCGAGACAATACCCTTGAAGGCACTCAAGCCGCTAGAGACGAACATTCGAAGTCTAAAAATCGGAGGTAATCGAATTTTCCCACCTTGTCTCTAAGACAATTCTGATATTTGTTTTCAACAAAAAAAGAACTTCCTTATCTAAAACAATCATTCAATTACTTTGATTGATCGATATGAAAAAGGGTCGCAGTTAACCCTTCGTAAATATTTCAACTCTGTGTAGATGTAGATTTTAATTAAAGGTTGTACGTAAATCAATCCCTCCCTCTATTAGAAATAGAATTTAATTATTGAGAAATTCACAGAAAAATCACCAAAATCCATAGGCAAAGGTTCACCACAATTTTTAATCTTTATAACTCTGCATCCGGGGGGGGGCATTCAAGTTCCTTGACCTTTCTGACCTAAATCCCTGCATCTTGAAGAAGGATCGTCTTGAAGACGCCAAAACTGCTAGAGACAAATATCCATAGCTTTAATATCGAAGATAATTAACTTCTCTCCATTCCCTGTTCCCGAGAGAATTTTTAATTTCCCCTCTACTCCAGGCGGGATCAACGAAATCTCGCTTAATTGCATTCACTACAGTTGACTTATCGCGGCATTATAGCCACTTATGAGCAGAGGGGCGGAAAATGCCCGCGAGTGATAAAAAAGTCAGTCTTAAAAAAGCAAAGACGATGACTTATTTAATTCGAAGCTTCAAGGCCCATTCCTCGGTGGTCCCTTGAACAGCAGGACACCCTCTTAGTTCTAGCTCCGCGAGCTATGAAGACGAGCAGCAGAAATAAAGGACGGTCGCTCAAAGGACCGCGCGTCTTCCTTTTTAACTTTCGCTAACGATTATTAAGCACGAAATTTATGGCGCCATAAAATCGGGCTTTAATTGTTTCTTTCATTTTAATGCTCGCTCCCACAAGGGCATCTCAATGAGGGCATGGTAAGGACACTGGGGCTTCCAGGCTATTCATTCGCCAGTCGCTGGATTCGTGCTCGAAACAGATTGCGAATATTGAAGAAAATCACCAGGAGCCAAATTGCTGTTAATTAGTAAGACGATGCCAGCTTCGAAGTTTTATCTCCTTAAATGCGAACTCTGTGATCAATGGGGACGTCGTCGGCAATCTTTAAAAACTGAGCGAAAGTCAAGGGTCTAAGACCACTGCTTAGAAATTTAAATGATCCCAACCTAATTGAAATTATTTAAAAATGGACCCTATTCTCGATGATATTATGCATTATTTAGTTGGATATTGTGCTAGGCTTCAAGAAAAGCACGTTTAAAATTATTTATTGGGATAGCTGGAATATTTGACAGTCAGACAGTTTAGATGGTTCCTGAATTGGAGAACCAAATATTAATATAATAAATTTCCAAAAAAGTAGAAAAAGAGAGGACAATCCCTGAGGAAATATGTTTTTAAACAAAGCAGATAACACGAGAATTTTACTTAATTTTTAACTTTATCATTAAGACGGTTATTAGTCCATTTAATCAAAATTTAGATCTATTTAAATAGACTACACTTAACAACTTTGCTTTCTTTTTTAAATTAATGATTTATTATTATTTATATACCTATAAAAAGTCAACATTTTATTTTCTGTTTTGTTATGCTATAAAAGACAACGTTTCTTCCAAAATAATACATCCATTCAACAGCTACTTATTTATTAAGTACTTTTTTGGACCGTCGTTACGTATTTTACCTTGTCTTTAATTTCATCCTCTAGAGAGTAATGTTAAGTACTAATTTTCTAAATCATGTCACGATGATGCCGAGGACTTAGCGAAATGACGCATTAATCGTAAAAGCCACTCGTGGTCCATAGCTTTCGGCGATTCTGACTGTTATTATTATCTCTGTTCCAGGAAATCCCCTTCACTGCAATTGTGATTCACAGGAGTTATGGGAATGGCTACGTGATCACCAGAAATGGACCACGAAGGAGGACGACGGCCACCACCTAAGGTGCGAACAGCCAGGTGAGCTCCGTGGAAAGGCCTTTGCAAAAATGGAGCCCCAACAGTTCTGTGACGCCCCATTAATCCTTAAATTGGCCATCCAGGACATTCAGCCGTATTCGGTTGTCGTATCCTGGCAAAGTCGGGAACATTCCGGACTTAATGGCTATGAAATTGTCTACCATGCATTGGATGGTTTTGACGAGGTAAGTGCAATAACTGGCGAATGATTGCAGCATCGCTGTTAACACTCTTGCGACAATTTCCCATTTTCGGGAGTACACGAAAAACACAGGGAATATTCAGGGACTATAAAGGGTGCAGCAGGGCACGTCCCGGCCCGTCTGTTTCCAATGAAATTATCAGGGTTTTTAAAAATGCTGCCAGGAGGTGTGGTGGAGGGGGGCGGGTCTTTTATGGGACACCCGCGAACGCAAAAATGGCTTTGTGCCCCGGCCCGGTGAAAAAGTTATTTAGCTGCCAGCCCGGTTTAATTGGGAATTTTAATGGAAAGTGCATATAAAAAAGGACCCGACATTTGGGCCGGATTAACTCCTTATCTGCATTTGCGCTGGATGTGCCGGTTTAACTCCATTAAGGATAGTAAATGGTTACCGACCGACTTTTAGGCTCTCTGAAAATCTCAAATGAACTACCAAGTTAAAATGAAAAACTGGCGAAAAGATTATGGAAAATCTCCCGACTAAAAATTACCACGAAATTTCGACCGAAAAAACTACAATACCATGTTCAGTATAACAATCGCCCTCAGATTCCGCATGAATATTCAAGTAAATGATTAGGAAAACATAAATACCTCCGAATGTAGTAAATAAAAGTAGATCATGGTTTATCACACTAAATTTTTACTTCTATTTTTATTTTTTGGCGTATGAGGAACAAACAGTTTGAAATTTTTAACACTATGACTGCACTTAAACCATACCAAATTTATTAAAAATAAAGCCTTATAATTTTTATTTTAATAATTAGAAATATTTGAAAAATAATTAAACAAAAAATTCTATAATAACTCCAACATTAGAAAAGCGTTAAGTTCTATACTACTTTTAGTATATAACCAGACAAGATGAGAAGGGGAATTGAGCTCGCAACCTTTGGTCAGTGCATTACTGATGTGATCTGAACTGATCACGGTGACAAGTGATTTCATTGGTTCTTTAGTTTCATTACTTGAATTAGCCTTTTGTAAATTCCAACACTAAAATGACGAATGTCTATCACAAACTACGATGCTGTATCCCAAATGGCGGCTAAGTTTCAATAGAATCAACAATAGCAAGTTACTTGTGTTATTTGCTGATGCCGCGGAATAAATTCAATTGGACAATTACGGTAGCTAATAGGGCGATTATTGGGAGTGTAATTACAATTACCAGTCTGAATTTGGGTCTGGTTTCAAAATTTACTTCTTTTGCATGACATAAATTGAATTAAAGCAACCGTAGCTGCCGGTAGGAACAGTAGAGGATCTATTAGACAGCATCCCGTTCCCGGTGAAGGGAGAAGGGAATTAATTACCTAGTGCGCGCGAATAGGCACACATGTAATATAATTTTTTTTTTTTTTTCGGTTTGCATGGTCGAAACCGCGTTTGTGCCCGCGGACAACTATGGTACAATCGCTGAACTGCGTATGCTAGACAAAATGTAGCCTAGGATCAGCCAAAATGCAAGCGATTAGGCGAGCTCTGGGGGCTGCGGGACGGCTACGAGGGACGTACACGTGCAATCAGGAAAATTGCACGCGAAAATATGCTCCTCACCGCAGGAATGGCGGAATGGCTAGATTTCCGATTTCACGCCTTCGGGCCAGACCTCCCCAATGTTTTTATTGCCTCGGAAATGTTTAAGATTATGGAGCAGTTGAACCGCGATGCGGTTCGCGGCGGTCACCCCGAGCCAGACACGCGAATATTTACCGCGCGATATACATGCGAAATTTTCAGAGAGCCGCGCAATCAGTCGCGGAACCTGAACGCGATTCCGCGGTCATTCCGCGAATAGCATGCAGAAAATTTTCGCAGATCATTAGGGGGCGCGGGCACGGCTGCAGCAATCTGCTAATGTGCCGACGTCAATTATGCACGCGATAAAGTTAATTTCGTAAAGCGGCAGATTTTCAACATTTATGCGAAAAGTTTGTTAATTAGCCCGTCAGGGGGCGGAATCTCAATTTGCCGGGTCCCGGGCGCTCCCGGACTACCCTGGACCGCCATATGTCTCCCTTGGCTGTAACGACGTTATGTTTGACTACGTCCTCGGGATAACCGGGACCGAGTGCATTGGTCCTGTGAATACTGACTGCTATATCCTCGGGACTCGGGAGTTTCTGGAACAGCCGCCGCCACTCTTCTGGCTAATGGATTGAAATTGGATTTTCATTAAGACTGATGAATTTTAATTCCAGCCGTTTTCGTATGCAGAGGGCCCCTTTTCGGGATAGACCGACCGGTAGACGGCGCTCCCGGTAGTAGTGTGTAGTTTTTGACTTTACTGCTCCAAGGGTTTCGTCGAATGTTTGCCCACGGAAGCAGCAAATGTGGACAGATGAAACTCAAACTAC
Organism: Proctacanthus coquilletti; assembly: GCA_001932985.1. NCBI lineage: Eukaryota > Metazoa > Arthropoda > Insecta > Diptera > Asilidae > Proctacanthus > Proctacanthus coquilletti. Next base: position 238,362 of record MNCL01000111.1, read on the forward strand.
ACACGTCGGAGTTTCGACATAGTTTGTCAAACTCTGCTCGAGAGTTTTTTTTTTGGGTCGTTGCCATTATTCAATCCCCAGATTCGAAAAAGGAACATTTATTACGTACTTAGTTCGTCTGTTCCTTTTTGATAGTCGTAAAAACAAAATTAATTAGAGTTAATTTTTAATACATTGACATACACAACATATCTCCTAATTAAATACAGCAGTACAAACTAAAGGAAAATGTTTGAAAAACACAACTTTATAAACTCAGGCATATTTGAATAATAAAGAACAAAGCTTGCATTTCTTTTATTATAACAAACATTGAAAGTTTTTAATTAAATGTTTTGTTTTCCTGTTTCTACTCCAAAGATTGATTATTCTACCCAATAGTTTTCTATTTTACGCTATTTCAAACTTTCCAATAGAACACATTTTCCCTTAATTTTACAGTGTTTAGTTATTTAATAATTTCGGAATCTTCTTTAATATACTTTACGATTTCTGCCTACTTTATAGCAAAAACAAGTCAGATCACAGAGCTCTTACAATCGCTCCCACTTTTCAGTTAGAAGGGCTTTAATCTAAAGATAAGTAAAATGCTTTTGTAAACTTACAGAACTTTTATTAATAAATACTAAGGGTCAATGAAATGGAGTCCAGTATACATGAGACTATAATTCTAAAAGATCTGAGAGCTCAGATAAGTTACTCAGACTTTCTTCTTTAGACTTCTTACAAGGATTTCTGTAACTTTCCTTCCTTAATCTTAAGTCACTTAATGTTCTGAAGTCAATGGATTAGAACGTCTTATATTTTACGTGTTTCTTTAGGAGATGTTTTATTGTACGAAGACTATTAATTTGATATTCAGATAAATGTATTTATGTTACTACCAATTCAAACGTAATTTGGAGTAAAGGATGGTTTTTAATAAAACTAATAAATAAAATGAATATCTCAATTATACAAAAATAAGTAGAGATCTTCGATTTCTTACAGGTCCGTGGCAAAAAACTAAATGGTACGATAAATTCCGCAAAACTCCTAAAGCTATCTTCGGGCACAAGGTACCTGATTTGTGTTCTGGGCTCAGGCAATTGGTTAACCGTGAAGGCTATCTCTGCTTTAAACAAGCTCCACGTGAACGACACCCTGCAACTGATGGATGAAGACGGTATGACCAACAGCATTGTGCCCGAGGGACTCCAGGAAATTCTGCAAGATTCTTCGACATCACGTTGTACTGAGGTTCGAACACTGGACGCTACACCAAGTCTCATTACCGACGAAAATGGTCTATCCAGCCAGGGTATAATCCATTCAATCCTCACCCGAAGACTAGGTCTTATCGTCGGCTGCTGTTTGGGTATAATTGTCTTCATCGTCTTAGTATCTGTCTTGGGCTATCTGAAGCTGAAGAAACAACGAATCGAGAACTCGAAAAGGCACCACCAGCCCATGCCGCCGGAGTATATCTCGTATAGGCATTTCTCGATTCCCAACGATGAAGGGAATCGAAATGCGTTATCGAATACTATCTCCGGTGGGATGGGGGGAGTCGGAGGCATACCTGCTCACGATGCCAATCACACCCACGCCAGCTACCTATCAGGGGTGGTCCTCGGAACAACCAACTTAAGTGCTTGTTAGTCGTAACTACCGCCTTGAGGCGATATCCTTGTAAATTAAGACACTTCGAGGTAAGCGATTACAAAATATCGATAAGTGGGTCTACTCGTGTCGTAACGCTTGTACTCTCACGTAACAAAAGATGGTTTTTGTAGAAACAACAACAACGTAGGCTCTAAGGACATTTTTAACCGCATAAGAGTGTAGTTTGTAAACGTGATAAAAATTAATGTATAAGAAAACATGAACCTAAATCAAAGAAAGGGAAGGGATATGCGTTTCCGCCTTTGTAGCAAAATATTTAGCGATCAAGTTGCGTTTTTGGATTATAGAATTTATACTTTGTTAGTATTTTATGTACATACCGTATTTAGTTAGCGCAAAACATCGTATCTAAGCAATCACATACCACTCAGAGGCAAAAGCGTTCATTATATGTTATGTAGGCGATATACCACATAATATAAGGGTAAGAAATCCGTTGAATCATTAATTGAACCCATTGACGTTATACGGACAACTTTCTCGAAAAACAAGAACTTTTCCCCAATTTATTAAATTTTTTAGAATCGGTTTCGTTAATCAAAAATAAAATGGAATTAATTATATGTGGCATTTGAATTTTAAAAACAGTCATATCTAGACCGAGTACAATCATGTCAAATCCACGCCCATAAAAGTTAATACGTACAGAATTTCATTGCCACATTTTTCCCAAATTTAATTTTACTATAACGATTAAAATTTTAATTAAAATTTTTTCATCGAAAATTTAAATTTTGACTTTCAGAATTCACCACTAAAATTGCAAAAAATTGATTCACAACGACATTTTGTATGTTAATTTATATTTTGAAAAATTCCATGTGTTCAAAACCGATTGTCAAGTGACGACAATAATTTTTGTTTTTATTTCATGTGTATTTTACACTTTGGTTTCAATATGATATCTTTTTTGAAGGTATAAATTTTTCAAAAATAATAGAAGACAATTTAAAAGTACTCAGAAACTGTCAGCAGTATCAATCCGTGCCAGGTTCTTGGGATAATACCACATTCATAATAATTTTTTTCTAGAGAAGACATTTTTTAATAAGAGCATACTTTTCAAAAATTGGAAGAGAAATTTGTTTGTCTTGTAAAAGTATTTTTAAAAAAGAAAAATATATTTTTAAATTGGCTAACTTTCTCCACCCATATCATTTACGATATGCTCCCAATTAAAGTATTAGTGCCGCAGTTGTCGCTGCTGTAACTATATAAGAGTCCGCAAAACTTTTTAATGCAATTTCTAGAAGAGTCCGCAAAATTCAATTTACGAAACTTTAATCACTACAAGTGCAAGAAACAAAAGCCTTTTCTCCAGAGAAAGCAGTGAAATTTTATTACAACGCGAAATTGAATGGGGGGAATCCCCCCGAGCGAAGTCGCCCTGCAGTCGCGGTTACTCGTCCATTTATTTCCGGCTTTATTGTAATTACGAATTCATGGGAATTTAATATCCCACTCTGGACCACTGGTGTTGATGTCCCACGCCCAAAGGTTCCAGGCTCTTATTGTTTATTTGATTCCGAATAGTCCTGTCGAATTTTTCGGATCTGGAGCAGGGGCCGCGTCATAAATTGGACGCATGTTTGACACGTTTCTGCTTCCAATAATGTATGCTAATTTACTTCCTGGTTCCATTTTGGCTTTGGTTTATGTGTTTGGATCAATTTCCGGTAACGATCCATTTGATGCGACCATGCGACCAGAGAAGAATTTTTTAGCTTGTAATAACTCGGAATAAAATAAAATTTTAAATTCACATTTTGATAACCTTTAATAATCTATGAAATTCAATGCTTTTGTGCTCTATAGTTTTACCTCAGGCAGATTGAATTTCTGTCTCCAAGTTAAAGCCCAATTTTCGCAATCATTTTTTAACAATATTACTCTTAAGTTTTCAATTAAACATATATTGGCGGAAAGGTATAAATGGAAGTTTTAAAATAAAAAGCAAATAAAAATTTATTAAACACGATACCGAAATTAATTAGGACATAATGTGCAGTAAAATTTCCATGATCTCACATTTTATTTACTTCATTCGAAATATTTGCATAAGCTAAATTTGCTTAAAAAGAGAAGATATTGAAATCGCAATATTTTCTGTCGAATTTCCTTGTCGTGGATATAAAAGTAAAGGGCTTTGAGAAAGTGTTGACTTTCATAAGTCCCATTAAAATGAAACAGTGCAAAATATCCACAACATTGTTAATAAAAGAATTAAAAATTATTATATATAATTAATATAAAATTATTATTATTAAATTATAAGTAATAAATTATTTTAAAATTTCAATTATTTACACCTTCTCCCTAAAGCTACAACAATCAAATAAAATAATTGTATAAGAAAAATAATATTTGAGTACTTTTCTAAATTTCTTTAATTTACATGGAAGTGTTATTAAATTCACCCATAATGTTTTATTATTCGTCGACATAGACGGAATTTAATAAGATTGTTGATTTAACTGTTTTAATAAGAACCAAAAAATTAATTACAATCCTTAAAATTGACTTTCGTAAGTCTCTCATAAATTTCAGTGAGTATTTTTATTAGGCTTGTGAAATATTTATAAAATTTGTGGGATGTTTCATACGTTAATTGAATTAAGACAACAAAATCCAAAGGAAAAGCCTTTTATTTACAATGGCGCCACCAAATTTCATGTTAAACAAATTTCCTTATTTATTTCCCTAATATTTTGCCCAGTATCTGGAAAAGCCGCCACCGGATTCCCATTCCCATCCCTATAGAAAGGATCTTGTTAACAAGCTTCCGTTGCTCGCCGTAATGGTGGAATTCAAATAATTTTAATGAAGTACTCAAGCATGCATTCATAAAACGCGGAATCAACATTGTTGCCCAGAGAATGGTGCTCCACAATTTAATTAATGATTCAACGGAATTAACTTCTCTGCACGACTTCCAAAAAATATGACCATAAAAAATTATGTTGAACAAGTTAAAAATGTTGAAAAAGTTGAACAACTTCCAATGCGGAAGTTGGCACATTAAGTTTTGTTACAATTTTTCCAGGCTTGTAAATCCGGCGTGGACCATACGCGAAATCCGGACAGAGGCGACTGGGAACCCCGGCCGGGAATAGGACTTAAACCCGAAAGATGTAAGTGGATCCGGGGCTGTACTGAGCAATTGACATAACCGAGAATAACGCGGTAATAAATTGTAAATTAATATAAAATATTCGGAGATAACGCGACTGTTACACGCGTACTTTTTACAATTAATTAAAACGGCAAGCCAGAGCATTTAAATGTTGCAATTGAGCTTCCGTGGGAATTAAATGAATTTCGATAGTGTTCAGTTAAAAGCGCGTCCGACACCGGAAATGTAAATAAAAATAATAATTAATGAAAATGGGAATTACTCGAAAATTGTTGTTGATGTACTCGAACATTACTGGCCGAAATGGTGGGTCATTTGGCGATGTAGTTATCACAACACGGTTTAGAGTAAGCGATACTATGTAGGATACCAGGAATAATAATAATACTATTCCCTAAGGACTAGTGGCATAAGCAAACTAGATTAAATGATATTTGTTTTGTAATAAATCGATGAATCATTACACAAATGCAAAAAAAAATATTTGTAGCGGATTTGTGGCAGAAATTTGTAGATAAACAAAAAATAATAACAACAATCAGCAGTAACAAAATAAAGATTTTTAAAAACGAAAGTTAGAAAAACATTGTTTTATTCCTTCTGAGTTCTTTTTACTTGATGTTAAAGATTTTACTTTGGTCTGAGTACTAAAAAACTGCATGCATGTATTTATATAAAATATTGGAAAAGACGATTTTAATCAATTTTTGTAAAATAACTTTTGTATTTCATTGTCTTTCCTCTCCTTCCTTAATTTATAATATACCACACGTGTTATTATTAATAAGAAATTGTATAAAAATCATTATTTTTTACTCCTCAAATTTACACAAACAAATTTTGAGACTTAAGACTATTTGGGTCCGTCTTATATTTTGTCCAAATTAAAATTCCAAATAGGTTGACAGCAAAATCTCTTAGAAAAATTCCATCCTCCAGACCATTAAATTGAGAAAAAAACTTAATTTATACCAATTCACTTTAAAATCCTGAAGGCAGACAGGTTATAGCTTAAAAAGAATTGTTCTCATGAATTCTCAGAAAACCTTTCTTTTCAAATGTTACGTGTGTAACAACGTGTAAGTAAGTATTATTAAATGATATTTTCGTACACAAAAATATTTCATTCAATAGCAGCCTATCAAAGATTTTACATGGATGTGGAAAGGTCAAATATCTCGAAATAAAAGCAAATCAACAAATAGTTTTTAAGCTCTCGCAAAATTACGTTATTTTTAAATTAAAACATTTACGAGGAAAAAATTCATTCTTCTCATTCGAGTTATTAAATCCGAGTCAAGCGGACAAATATTTACAAGTAGACATTTCGCTTTGATTCACTTGACTTACATGAAACGAGAAATGTTTTTAATAAAGTTACTTTCTTTCATCACAAATAATCCTCAAAATTAATTTTAACACCATCTAAAACAGAAAATTTTTGAATCGATGTGGGCAATAAAATTCCTCTTAATTCTTTTCTGTTCGAGGAATCCAGAGTCTTATTACGTTTTTAAATAAGTAACCACTTAAAACAGTTTCACTTGCCATTCTGCGACGGTATAATTAAATTTTATTGAAATTAACACGGAGTGCTTTTAATCTGAAACACGGGCGGACCATTAGCACTTGAATGCGAAAATTCCTTTGAAGTTGATTTAATCAAAATCGTCTTTGCCTCTGATTCGAAATTAGCTTCTGTAGATTCAAAAGATGACCCGAGTATTTTCATCAAATTAAATTTCTCACTGTTTTCCCAAAATTGTGAAACTCCGTTGTGAACATTAAGATGAGAAAAGCAGAAGCGATAGTCTACCACTGTAGACTGGTATATTGGACCTCTCGAATTTATGGCAATCTCCAAATTTACTCAAAGAACATTAAATTTAATCAAAGCTACAGATTTCATCCTCAATTGCTTTTATTTGTATTGCTGTCTGGCAAGGAGTAGGTGGTTGATGCCTCCAGACAACTGGACCAGGGTACGGTGCCGCCAGTCGGTAGGACATAGACCCTGTTTAATACCCTACAAACAGAAGGATTGGAATTGGTTGACTAGACTGGCTAGCAACGACACGATTTGAAAGGAGTTATTCAAGATTTTATCTTAACATGCCTTTAAAGCTCTGCTAAGGATTATGAACAATACCAAACAATGTTCGAGGTTGTAGTTCATATCGATATAGGGTCCTTTAACCAGTTGAATAACAATGCAACAATGGGGTTGTAATCCCATAGACCTTTTAACAGTATACCTTCAGTTTTCTAATAAAATACATATTTCAGGTTTCTAATATTTTTCATCGTTATGCTTTAAATATATCTACATTTTTAATAGTTTTAATTTCTATAAATGCTTTTACGACTTTTTACAGATATAAAGTTTCTTTTTCTTAAAGGTCTACTTAAAAAATTGAACCTTCGTCGTTATATAATAGTCTTTAAATGAACAAAAATCAGACCGGTCCTGAAAACTTCAATAATGACAAATTCTTGACCGGAAGGTGCATTTCTACGGCTGAATGACATACAATAAATTCACACACAATTCCGTGACCCCTCGGTCTCTATAATTTATAACAACACGGAGGTGGGATTGAGGGATTGACAGTGAATTCCGGTCAAGGAAGGGTGAATACCCGGGATTTGATCCCCTGAAAAGTTATGTACGGCACCCATGATGGGTTCCTAGTTCCCAACTTATAGCCTTCAGGACTTTCTCCGATTTCCGCTGAAGTCTTCCGCCGAACAAATTTCAAACACTTTTAGCCTTCCTGCTAAGGGAAACTTTTCGACGTATAACAAAAAGGAGCAAATCTAATAAAATAATGAATCCGGGCAGCTCACTGATGAGGGTTAGCTGAACCGGGTAGGCTCCATATAAGCAATATAAGTGATAGAAATGACACTGACATATAAGAAAACGCAAAACGCTGGACTCCTGTCCGACAGAACGGAAATTGAAATTGGACACTTTCAACAGGAAGCAGAAGGATTTCAATTTTTTTTTTACGAAGAACTCATCGGACGTCTTGCTGCTGTGGTGATTTTTTAAGGCTCCTTCCTCAGTGACATTGAAAACTTATTCCTTATTTTATTTGAGATCCGTGTGGCAATGGGCGTTTCCCTTTTATCCGGATCTCATTTTTCAGTCCGACAAGGTAAAATGCGGAAAAATATGGGGACACGACCCGCAGTTTGTTTCGAAGTTATAACAAAGTAATCATGTAATTTTGAAACTCATTTACGTAGCTATATTTAAATTTTGATGTACGTGACTTCGTCTGCTTATTATTCAGTGAAATAATATGACTTTAAGAAGGAAGATTTATGACTACAAGGAATGTGTAAATTATACTTTTACGAAAAAAATTACTTTCGTAAAGGAACTAATGCTTGGAAATTTCATTTTGTATTTTTACATTTACATTTTTTAATAAAAATTGTCCATAACTTTCGGTTATAATGAAATACTTTTACTTAAGTCATAAATTGGACTATTATGTCATTTCTTACCTTTATGATTTATGAATCCTGTTTTAAGTTTTTCATTCAGTAGCTACCAATAATACACCCTTGTTGAACAAAACATTTTCTGCGATACCTAAGCAATGTAAACCATCTCCCCAAAAATTTAACGTATTTGAAAAACTTTTTTAATTACAATTTGCAATACTAAAAAGCGACAATCGAATCTTATACTTGTTTAAATGAAGCCTATTATTGGCCTAGAAATAACACAATAAAAAAAAATCAACCTAGATTTGACCCCGGCCTTGATTTTTAATATTTCACGTGTTACGTTTTTACATATTGAGACGATCAAGCGAGTTAAAATATTTATCGCCAACGCACCGGAGTCCAGAGCCCTTATCGCCAACGCACCCGAGTTCAAAGCCCTTTAAGATCGTATTTAGCTTTTCTTATCGTCTTGAGGAACAAACAGGCGAAAATGTCGACCCAGAACAAAGTTTGCTTTACTTATTGTTAAATCCCTTTTGAAATAAGGCTGCAGAGGCTTATAAAGGCTATGATGGAATTTCTGTCTTGTTTTAGCATTAGTAAACTTCCAAAATTGCTTCCAAAATGTACAAAATATTTCACATAAAATTGTGAAGTAGCAATTAATTATATTTTTCTTCATAAATAGTTTTGCAATTTACTTAATTTAATAAAGATTTTAATAAAAATTATTGAACTAATAAAAGGCATACAATTAAGAAAGTAGTTACGAAAACACATAAAAATCTGAGGAGGAAGCTCAAAACGCTTCTAAAAAAAAATACGGTAGCTCCATTTAGCCACTATATCTAATGTCGGAGCATTAGATTCTTCTCGGTCGTTGCCGATATGCCCAGCTTCAAAGCATGCAATATCGTTTATGTTTACGACCGCCAAATCCTTCTAATCTTATCAATTCTGAAAGGACCTATCCGAAGCAACTTAATTTGAAGCAGTTTCCTTCCGAATCAGAGCCCTGCCGGCATATATTAGCCACGTTTGAGGGCGTAACAAGTGTTATAAATACAGGGGATTCCCTCAGTCGAAATTAACGTGGATGATGCTGGTACCTACAATTTGAAAAACATAAGATGCCGCCCAAGAAACCGAACCAGAAGGCGGTCATAGCTTTCCGCTCCCACCGATCCTAGAGCTAAACAGAATTTTATGGGTATTACCGGGAAAATCTGTGGAGCGCCAGACAGCACCGATCGTGTAGATTTCTATAAGGGAAATTTACCAGTTCTTCTATCATTTCAGGTTCATTGACTGTTGCTGTTTCTGACGTTTTTTATTGTTATAGGTGTGCTGATGGCAAAAGGCTTACTTTCTTTTATTGCCCACCAGACATAGGCTGCTCTGGGGATACAAGATTTTGGAAGCTGGATGCCAGGGTTTCCACTCGCCCTGACGTCCCGGCACACCGGGTGATTGTAACGCTGTCGAACAGCCTGATATGGACTGAAACCACCCAATTACCACAGCGTGCCCTATTCAGGTGGGTCTGGTCCTTGTTTCACAGCATCCGAATTGGCTGGAGCGTTGAATAATTCGTTCCTCGTTGCTGATGCTGTAACGATCTCTCCTCGCGGCCCATAAAAGATGTTTATTTGCTGTTTGAGCACTTCGAAATTCGGAGCAGCCGAGGGTAGGGCTTTGTGACGCAGATCAAATTACTTTTAGACTTGGGAACAGGCTGGCACCCGTCAGCCAATCCCGGATTGCCGGATCGAGCCGCAAATAATCGGTCGACGTTCTGTCGAAACTTTTCGAAAAGTACACAACTACGCGGAGTTTGATTACCCGCAGAAGTGGAAAATTAAATGAGCCTTGGCGCCCACCGCCGGCTTATTTGTGGCTCCATCAAGAAATTTAATTTCCTTCCAAAAGGTAATAAAGGAGAATTGTTTGATTTATGGCCGATGCTGCTCTGTTGTTCTTATATCGAAAAAGATGAACCCATTACCAAGTGTCTTATTGTAATATCCCACATAATACTTCAGAAATAGATTACTTTTCGAGAATTTTCAATATTTCCATAAATTCAGGATCTCCGGCATCAAACAAATAAATTTTCAGAAATAAATTTTATACTAGGAAAAAAATAAAAAAAAAAACGTAGATTACAATGTAACATGATTCCTCCCTTCGTACAAGAGTCTTTAACATTATTTTATTGAACCAATTCAAAGTGTTTTACCAACTGCTTAAGAAATTAGACATTAAAAATAATAAAGAGATTTAAAATAGGAAAGATGACTGCATTTTTAAGGCAATGTAGAAATTTTACTATAAAATATATAACCAGAAATTTTTAAGAGTAATTAGGGAAAACGTACAAGGATATACGTCGACTAAAGTAATTTACTAAGAACATAAAAGTTTATGGAAAACCAATCGTGACTTGTTCTGCAAGTGTATATTTTAAACTATTGTCTATATTAATAATTTATTTAGTTAATATCCACTTAAATTGAAATAGGGAAGTGGATAGTGCTTAGAATGTGTACTTCACTCAACATTAACATTTTCTACTAATAGTTAATCACTTCTTAGAAAAGTATAGGGAAGTTCCCACTTCTTTTCATTTGTTCCTTTTCGAAATGGGTATTTAGTTTGAGTTGAATTATTATTTAAGTATTATTGCTGTTACTACTTTAATTGACTGAATAAACTTCCTACCTACAGACCCGAATAATAGGGTTACTTAACACTGCCGAAAGTTCAAGAGTTACACAATTACCAAGTTTGATTGCCTACAGAGGTGGAAAATTAAATGGGCCATAGCGCGCGTGGAGCTTATTTGTGGCTCTATCCAGGATTTTAATTTCTGTCCGAAAGGCTATAGTGAAAAAAAAAGTTGTGTGATTTATGGCGGAATCAACTCCTTCGCGGATTTCATTTTCGTGCAACCCTTTGGGGACTACTCCACCGTGAAAATGAATATGCTCAGCTCCACGAAGAGGATCTAATATATCCACGCGTGTCAGCCAGATCCATGCAGACAGGGCCGTATATTACCGTATATTACGCGCGGAAGAACATAGGGGCCCACGTCACAAGCTCCTTCGTTCATTCAGAGAAACCGAGCCAAGTGACTTCAGTCGGCCCTTTGTTTTCAGAATTTTCGCTGTCATTCAATATTCAAGAAAAATTCCGTTTTTCATATTTTTCAAATCCGCTCTGACGTCCTCCTGCTCCGTCGCCCCCATCCGCCCTCGCGACCCATTGTTCCAGCCAAGTAGTGCAGATAGCGTAACGAGGGCAGCTTCTAAGGCGTCCTCTGTTCCATCGGGAACTTGGCTGGCTTTTTTACACCTTCCTTCCATAAAAATGCTCAAGGCTTTTGTTAACTGCAAACTCGCTGTTAACAAGCAGGGGATTATCTCCGGGAACAAACGTCCCCGCCGACTTAGCAAAAAAGCAATTATAACAATTGGAGCATCCCCCGGGCTCTAGGGAGGGTAACAATATTGGACTTTTATTTGCTCGTAGTCTCTAGGAATTATTAATAAAGATTGTGGTAGAATTTTTCGCTGTAATTGCTTGAGCAAACACACTTGTTGCATGACTGCTCCTGCTCTGATGACTTCAACATCGCCCTTATCCGTTTGGTTAGAGGAGACTTCCTTGACTTTTTTGCAAAGTATTTTAGGAGAATGAATACTTAATGAAAAATAGAATTTCTGTGTAAACACTTTAATATTATTAATAACATACACTTGCATAGTCTGGGATTAAAAAACGCACGCCACCTTTCATGCTTTCAACTCCAGTGTTAAAGGTAAAAGGCTTTGTCCTTAATAAAATAGCATCAAAATCCATTACAGTATTCAATTTTTAAATAACGCTAAGACAAAGATGTAATCTTCAAATTATGTGATGAATAAACATGAACATTTTGGATTTTTTTTTTTTTCAAAAAGGACCAAAACAAATCATTTTCTAAATTTATAATACAAGCAGTGACATAGGGCCTAAAAACTAAAATAAGTTTAAAATTAAGATGGGTACGGGTACAGAGAGAGAAAATTTTTCAAATGGAAACTGGTTTTTAATTTTTTAAGTAATAGTCACCCCGTAGTGTTTCTAACAATGTACCCAGTGATCTTTTTTAAGGTACATATTCAAAATTATATTTTCTGGTGTTTCCAAGTTGAACGAAGTTATCCTCGTGTTTCACCCCTTTCTCTTTAATGCAATGATTCGACCACTAGTTCCAAGTACAATAAATAAACAGTCCTTTTGTCTCTGAAAGAAAACAACTTAATTGAAATATCAACGTAAGTACGTTTAGTTGTTGCTGGTGATCCAATTTATTGCAGTGTCCCTAAAATCTATAATGCCTCGTAAACCGAATCCCATAGCAGGTTCAATAACGTTTGTTACTGCAGGATTAAGGGAATTTACTGGCTAGGAACTTTGTCCGAGCCAGCGAACCTGGGAACTCTTCGTGACATCCAGCTCCAGAAGTTTTAGTGCTGCAGTAGCAGCGGTGGGTGCTATTTCAACGAAGCCACTAGCAAGGAACTGGTGCGAGTTGAATTTAAATTTTTTTCCCCTGTCCAGAAAGTACTAGGACACTGACGAAGCAAATCCAATTATCTTTTTAACTCTTCCCCCACACTCTGCCTCTACATTGGCTAAGTGTGCGATATTCAATTGGAATTTGCCCAACTTTTGTAATGAAAATTTTATTTAAAAAAGAGAAAGAGGGTATCTCGAAAATAGATTCGTCCCCACAGCTTACGTGCGCCGGCCGTGGACTGCTGCACTGCATTTTCGAAATTGGGACTTTACATCCGTGACAGTCAATAATTCGATTTTTTAATGTTATAGAATCACCGGTTTTAATTAACATTTTGTCGTCTCTAATTGATTGCCTTTAAAAGAAACAACAACAAAAGTTGCAAAAGAACTCGTGTAGAATTTTTAAAAAGTAAATTTCGTCTATGAATTGCCGTACTTCAATTTGAAAATAATAAAATATTATTCTCTTTACGAGTGTGAGAAAGTTTGGAGATCTCGCTTTTCAAAGAAAATCAGATCCTATTGACATTAATTTTCGAAGTGCGTGAATTGATTGGAGTTGGAGTTGGCACTCTTTTGTAATTAATAATACTAAAATCAATTTTTTTGGTCAAGAAATTTAGAAATTCATAGTTCATGTATTATACTGAATTTAAACAGTAATTATATTCGACCTATGTAAGGACTGTAGTGGTTTCGCAAACACAGGCTTCTATATTTTGAGTAAATATACTATTAGGAATTTCTTTCATATATTTTTCGATCCAAAAATAGGAGCATACCTTTTGAGAGTTGAATGTGCTGGTGTAATCATCAACAGTTGAAAGAATGGTGATATGTAACATCTCTGTACAAAGAGCACGCAAAGTCTGTTGAGATTTACCGCAACTTCACAAGGATTGTTGTCCCCATTTATATCAGGGCATTGTACTTTTTAATACCTCAATTTTTCACAACTGCGTCAACATTGTCGCAGTAATTTTACTTTTCTCGCATAATTGACAAAAGTAATCAAGTGTAGTGAAACGAGCAAATTATACTCGTCTTCTGGCCATTTTTCGTCCAGCGGATGGCGTTTACAACTCTCAAAAACTCGTGTCGTGGCATGTCGTGAATTTCTCATTCTAGCAAGTTTAAAAAGACAATAACATTAAACAGTGGCATTAAGCCCCCCCTCCGTCCCAAAAACCATAACCTGCCAGGCCAAAGCTGCGGCCACTCTATCCGATTTGCAGGCGATAAGCCCGGGGCTGGTCCCGGGGCGTCACAAGAATTATTCAAGCAGAAATTGGGAGGATAAAGTCGCCAAATTACTTGGGCGCAACTGCTCCCTAGCACTCAAGATTGGAGCCCATAAAGCAGGCCACTTAACTATAAAAAATGTCCACTGGGCACACAGGGTGTTGCATAAAACAACAGGGCCCGGCTGACAAAGGACTTTTAATTCTGCCATAAAGCAAGGTGGCTATTGTCGTCGGAGGCCTGCATCGAGCCCTGCGACCTCGGTGGAGGAATCCCTTCATTTGTCTTTATTATGTTTATATGACATTTAATTATTACTTAATGGAGCAATTACTTTTCACGTAGCCAGCTCAGTTGACGACCGCGTTGGCAACCGTTATGCCACCATTACACTGGCCTTATTGCTGCGCTTATGAAGCACCACATAGACCTTGGAAAATCCTGCAGCCGAAAGAAGCTTAAGGGCGAATCCATACTGGCATGTATCTGTCTGAGGTTTTATGGGACGATCCAAGGTAACCCCCGGACCCTCCGGCCAATGGATACGACAGTGGGTCGTGGATAATTGTTTCTCGCAAACAGGTTACTCTCATCGTAATTAAGCCAGTCACTTCAAGACTCTTTCTGGTCCTCCTGTGATAGAACTAGATTCCCAGATAGGTCTATGATTTATGTTACGAGCCAACTACACAGCCGGCTTCAATAAATCTTTTGTTTAGCCGTAAATATCTCTCGGTAAAGTTTCCTAGCCTAGGGCATGTGGGGACCCTACTAAACCGTTGTCGTTGAACTCTAACTTGGAAGACAGTTTACTGGTCCCGACTTCGGTTATGTTCAATTGATAACAGACAATGTGGAGTCGAGCCATTCAAATAGGGCTGACTCTCGACGGAATGCTTTATCATTGGGATCACAAAGGGTTCGAATTATGTAACGTCACAAATGCCTTCCGTTCCCGACTTCAGTCCCAAAGTCCTACTCAATCCTATGACTGCAGTTTGAATTTAATTAATTTGCAGAACGTAGGACTCCGGGCTGTAGGTTTTCCCCATAGTTTGGCAATTATATTAAGCCCCTATGAGTTTTATTAGAGCCTAATTCAGCTGTTATCTGTTAAGGATTAAGGAGATATTTATAATAAATTTTCGTTTTTGTCTAATGTTCTAAACGTAATTATGAAAATTAAAACAGCCATATTTTTATTATCTCTTATTGAAGTTTTTGTCCATAAAAATTTTTTTAGTACTTTGAACTCAATAAAAAGTTTCTGAATAAGGAATCAAAAAGAACAAAAATCAGCACAATTTCAATAAGTTTTGCAAGCCACATTTCGGCCAAATTACAGATCAAATTGGATCATTTGCCACATCTATAAATAGGTCTATATATCACATATATAATAAAATACTCACAGAATTTTGTCGCCGCTTCGATTCATCTATACTTTAAGATTACATCCCTCTTTCAGACTGTTTCTCTGTGATAGCTTACGGACACATCAAGATAAATAGAAATTCAATCAATTTGACCAAAACACCATGAATTCGGTACGGAAGCCAATAAGAAGCTATTCAGTTCCAGACCCGGTTCCACCCGCCGAACTTGTATTCTATTCCATTTACATGACGAAGAGTCAATCATGTGAAGTTCGAGAAACTAGGCAAGGCTGTGATTTATATTCATAAGATGGCCATTGAGGAATGCGCATCCAACTTAATTGAATTCACCCGGCGTCGCAACAAAGAAGTCGGCAAGTGGGGTGACTCTCCTTCAGGATTCCCCCCCCAGAAGGCAGAAAGATGTGTCCTTAGACGGTCTGCCTCCCTGTTACTCCTCCTTTTCTCGGTCAGTTCCCATAATGTTTATGTACTTGAAAGTCTATCAAGTCGTTAAGCTTACAAGCTTTTTCAACAAGAAAGTGTGGATCAGATACATTTTGCCCACAGTGCTGATTGGAGACGAATGGACTGGTGAAGATGGTTTGTGCAATCTTCGTATCCCACTGGGCGCACCTCCTGCCACGAAGGGCGCCTAGTGGGATACGAGGGTGACAAGTCGATATGTGCTGGATTAAGTTCGCAAACAAACTTTGCGCTAAGGTTCCGGAAGCGGCCTCAGGCCACAGAGCCCCATAATTTAAGCTGGCAGACGTGGTCAGTCTAGTTCCACCTTGGGTCTACCTTGTCTTTGTCCGAATTGGTACTCAAGCCTCAGTTTTAGACTCTGCTGGGTCAGTCCAGTACCATTCATACTTTCCATTCATAGTATCATCAGTCACCAGCGTCGTCCATCCTCCATCCTCCCCACCGCACTCAGTAACTGTTGACAAAGTTGTCAGACTTTCGTTTCAGGAAACGTATTGCCTTAATTAATTTTCGGGCTCTCTATGATTACAAAGAGACGTGCACATCCGACATGGAGCACAAAACATGAAATAAAGAAAAAATTGCGAAAAAGGAAAAAAAACAAATATGTGAAAATTTTGGTTAGTTTCTAATTAAGGCAACTAACAGAGGAAATGAATAAGTGGAAGATTTAAAGTAAACGAGCCCTGAAAATACTGCTCTGTCCTTTGAATACATCCGACATGGCTTCATCAAAATAATTGAATGTAATGAAACATGAATGAAAGGGTTGTGGTTTGGATGACAAATGTCCAAACTTCTGCAAAATATTAAAGCAACACTGTGCTGATACAAATGCTAAGGTCCTGTATTTTGAAATTAATTAATAACAATAAATTGCAAACTGTTTAGAATAATAATGCATAGAACGCAGCTTTAGCTACAACAATAAAATATTATTATAAACTTCTATAAATCATACACAAAATAATTACCATGAAAATTCTTGGAACTATTTCGCCGCAAGGATGGTCTCTTTCTAAAATTCAGCATCACTAACTAACTAATTTGATGTGTAGTACAAAAAGTACACAAATTTATATTCTACATGATTTTGTTTTTATAGTGAAAATGTGTTAGGTATAGTCAATATATTTTTAAATATTTTCGAAATTGCAGAGCTTTTACATGGACAAAATTGAATCTATGGTATGACTGGAAAATATTAAGAACGATAATGATTAGTTTCGAAGTTTTAAATTTTATAAATTTTTTAAAATGTGTAGGGTACAGATTTCAATATTTCAAATATACTAACATACTTTTGTAGTCCGACATAATTAAAAAAGGAAAGAAATATAGACTTCACCTTTTTATATACGAAAAATTAACTATAGTTTTCTTTTCTATTTTATAAACTATAAGATTTTCTCAAAAATAAGAACATTTTTGTCATTCATATTATTTTCTCGCTGTATGTCAAATCTTTTTAACATAAAACGATCTCGTTTGCTAGAGCAATTATCTTCCAAAATTTAATGCTTCTTTAACTTTCAAACAATGCCATATTTTTCAACAGTGATAGAAATTTATTGGTGCTAAAATCATTCAAGGTGTCGACTTACCAGTTTTAAATCACCCCAAATTCTGCTGAACAATAGCAAAAATATGACATAAATCCTTTACTCTGAATTTGCTCCTTTGTGGATTGTTTCATGGATTCAACTATAAAATCCTTGACGAATACTACGCCGCCATTAAAACGCAAACAGCATAAATCTCCCTAAGTACCAAATGAACAACGACTCCGTCAGATAAGGTCTTTTGAACATCGGAAGCAAACAATGGCCGTGAAACTGCGTCTGGTATTTCTCATCTTCAGGTGAACTCTGTAATTTCCTCCATCAGCCAACTGTGAGAGCAAAATGCTGAGCAGATATATCCATCCGCACACCGTTTCCATCAAACAAAACGTCCTGCACCAGGGAATAGCTTCCTAGAGCATCCATACTAACGTTAAACTTCCATTTCATGGATTTATTCAACTAAAACCACTATGACGTCACGAGTTTGATATAAATCATCTGTGCCGTCACGGGTTCCACACACGTGCGATTAGGAGGTTTCCACTACCTTGCCCGCGTGTCTGGTGAAGCGATAAAAGCAATTCAGTGTTTTCCAATGATAATTTGTCCATATCGGAAAATCTCGGATTAATTGGATTTCCTGTTCAAAAAAATATAACCGGAGTTACCATATGTCTCAAATTAATCAGAAGCCCCACTTTTTCAAGTCTTTAAGGTTTCTAGGTGAAAATATACACGCATATTCCTCAAAAACGTCAAAAACGATATTTTAAAATGTTTGTTATTCCATAAGGATTTAATATCTTACCGTATGAGGAATTCTGAGAGCAGTGTCATGACACCCGTCTTGAATTAATGCAGCTATTGTATATCATTTATTTTACCTTAATTTTTAAGCGTTTAATCCAACGTTTCAAAGCTTCCACCTGGTAACACTTCAAATAACGTACTCCTGTAAGTCCCTTAAAAAATTTTTTCTTGGGCAACTGATGACTCTGAAATAAACAATCACCGGGAACAGAGGCTTATGACAAATCGAGGGAAAATAAAAGACACGACAAATATAAATTTTTCATGTAATAAATTCGCAGCTGATACTCCGCCAGGTCCTCCTGTTCTGAGCTGCCAGAATCCGCCGGACCCGTCCATATCCAGGTCTTTCGTTTGTTCCCAGTTTTCATGGAATCTCCCAGTACTGCCAAGGGAATCGCTTCAGTTCTTGAACTTCGAAACCCTTTCGGTCGTTTATCAAATGCGCTTGGACAACTGACCGGTGTTTTCGTTTTCTACTCCACTTTTCCATGCACAGGGGCACGAAAAAGTCGATTTGCGAATTGGAGATCTCTTTCCACAAGTCGGGCGCCGACCTGGAAAAATGGCTGCAAAAACTTTAAATTCGGTCCCGATACATCGACGGCCGACTCCCGGAATTGCCCCAGAGAACGGTTCGGGAACGTGGCATGGCAAGAACTCAAATCGAATTTCGGAAACTTCTCTATTCCCGCGATGTGGTCCTTAGAGCTGCAGATGTGCAAGCGATAAGGTTTCTCTTCGGTTCACTTACCCATTTTGCATAAGATATAAATCATAGATGAAACTTTCAAGAAATTCCATTGAAGACGGCGCCAGCGAACAGGAGGGACACAAGACGAAAGGGGAAGACAGTAAACATGGTTAAGAAGTGTCTCCGCGGCAGATGTAATTACTTCTGCGGGAAACAAGGGCGATCCACATTTTTCCGGATGGATACCCCTGAAAGCAGCAGCAGAAAATCAATCGTCCGCAAAGGAGGCCTCCTTCGGTGCAATAAAATCCAGAAAGGCAATAAAATTTCACTAACCAGGATGGGGACATAAATCAGGAGTTGGGACTCTGGCAAATAACACAAAACACAAAACACCAATCTTGGCTCTATGAAGTGTTTTGAATTGGGGCTAGCCCGGGAGCACCCGGGAGAATAGGCCCGGTCTAGGGGTGAAATTTAAAGGATTCCACAACGAATGGCCTCTGGAAAAGACAAAAGAAATGAAAAAGACATAAACGACGAGCGAGGGCGAAACACTTGAGCTTGAAAAGTAGATAGGACCAACCCAAGGACCGGGGCCTGGGATGCCCAGAACGTGTTACCCCGGGAAACCTTGTGAAACTCCAAAACCCTGACTTATAAACCTGCGGATGCGATAACACCTCCCTACATATTCCGAGCGAAGAAGTACAACTTTCTTTATATTCTCGTGCTTTATGATACTCCCAGCTTGGGTCACACTCGCAAGCCGTAAAGGACCGATCCATAAAAATGCAAATTTTATAGATATGAACCTCTAAGAGAAAATATGTTCGCACCTCTATTTGCAAGTTGATTTTAAGACCCTTGCACGCTACTCGTGGACGTAAATGTTAACATTTCGACGCTTGCAACGTATGCACAGAATACTTAAAAATCTTAAGAAACTGAGAGTTTTGCTCGTGTGGACAGGAATGCTAGAAGAGATCGAGCCCAAGTAGACTTTGAGTATTCTATGTACATAGTTCGCAACGCTTTTTTTTAATATAGAACAAAAGCTTTTTGGAAAAATCTACAAGTACTTTGTATACCATTTTAAAATATCAAATGAAATAAACAATTTTAAACTTAAAATTGAATAAAAATCGTAAAGTCACATAAATTTTTTTACTGAGAACTTAGTTCAAATGCAATTTAAGTTTATCGTGAAGCTAATTTATGGTTGATACTACAGGTAAATTTTCTTAAGTTAGATAATTTACAGGGTAAACTGCTGTGAACTCCGATTTGTTAAAATTTATGCGTTTTAAGGCATTGAAATTGAGCGTAGTGGCCACGGGGTTCTTGATGCCTTCTTATCGACGGCTATAAATTCTCACTTTATAGCCGAGAGACTCATCAATAATCCTCTCATCATAAATACAGAGTGGTCTTGCTGTGGCATTTGTTGAAGATAGAACACTTCTTGATATTGGCGAATTTAATTTCGACCGATATCATCTGCAGCAGAACATCAAAATGGTATCTCACAGCGGACGACAAGAGATTAGATAAAATTTTATGATCCCTTCATTTCCACTCGGTTTGGTACATTCTGGATTCTGGGACATTTTTCCAAAACGAAAGGCAACGATTCTACACCAAACGCTTTTCTTCTCGTAGATAGGTGCTCCTCACAATTTGGCCAGAGCCAATTCACAGAGTAGAGTCTTGAATTAAACCTATTTCAATAGACCACTTCTAAGATTAAAACTTCCCCGGAGTGGATTCCAGTTTTCCCTTTATGAAACGCGCATTAATTCTGAAGCAATTCAGACGGAGCTTTCTTCGGATTATGTATGGAATCTGGAATTTGTGAATGAAATGGATCTACTGGCTTACTCCAAGAGTTTCCCAACTTTCTACGCACAAGGAACTGAACTCACATTATGTTGGGGTCACACTGCCTTCAGGAGCCAGACGGCTTTATGCCATCCCTATTCGAACTGATTACATATCCTTCGTCCCTTAATTGCTTCCGTCAATTTTGTGGTCGTATTTGAAAGGAATAAAATTTCATTGCTTTCTTTTATTAAAAAGTTACATCTGTTTGAAATTTTTTAACAAACTCTTCAAAGTATTAGGAAGCGAAAACTCTTAAATGTTAGTATTATTACGGAAATTATATTATGATATTATTTTTAAAATAGTAATCAAAATTTCGCACAAAACTAAATCTTTATATTGAAAAAATCTTGGGCATGAAAGGAATAAATCTTGTTGCAGCATGGAATAAATTAAATATGGAACAGAAAACGAATTTAAATTATATTAACATAAGTCAGAACTCACGAAAGTTTCGATGTTTACTTACTTTAATTAGTCCTCACACTCCTATTAATTTTCTAATCGTTAAACTGCAATATGATGCCTTCATTGAATTTTCAACTAATCTTGAAAATTAATTGTCTAAATGTTAATACTACATCAAATTAAAGCCTACCATACCGTAAAAAATTTACATTTTGCACATTTACGTCTGGTATGATTACTTAAGGTCTTTTTTTTAAAAAATGCTATACAACTTTCAGCCTTAAGCGTATATTTCTTCTCAAGAACGATTCACATCTAGATTTAAGTAAAACAGTACCAGAATTTGCCTCAATTCTTTGCAAGGACTCGAATTACAGAAACCTTTTAACAGTTTATAATATAAAGGGAATTTCTGAACTTTTTAACTAAGGCCCTTAAAATTCAGCTCTGATCACCGAATGCCTGGCGTAACTTGCTCTGTAGTTTCGCGAAAAGTAATCAGCGAAATTTCGCTAAAAAGTTTGAAATCAGACCATCCTGCTACCGGGGTTTGGGAGCCTTCATATTCAGCGCGAAACTATGTGTCGGCAAAGACCCGAAATTGACTTTTAAACTATCGCAACCATCGGGTCGGAATTTCAGCACTTTGTAGCTAGCAGCAACTATTTCCACTCGACTGGGACTAACATGCTTATTACGCTCCCTATTAAGGACGAAACATTCTGGCAGATGTAGGTGCCAGCGGAAAAGGAAAAGGAAATGCTTGCAGCCGTAGAACACAATGATAATATCTTAAGACACGATGTTCGGAAATATCCTTGAAACTTTGCCGACTTCCGAGTTCGGTTAATGAGTCCCAGTTGCTATTCCGCGGAGGAATTCAATTAATTCTTGGATACCACAGACTGCTCCAGAATGAGTCGCGTAAACGTAACCATGAAACTCTAAAGCGAATTGAACGCTCTTTACTGATACTTGTTTCGAATTTCCTGTGACAAGTTGTTAATTTTGTAGTTTTAGAATTTAAACGATAGATTAAACGATTACATAAATAAGATGAAAACACGACTTAGGATTTTCGAACAAAGGCGATTTTTTTTAAAAACAAAAAATATACGAATATATAAGCTGAGAATTTCTTTATGATATTAATTTTATGAACAAAAATCAAATCACCGATAAAATTACTTCTAGAGTTATAAACCTAAAATTTTAAGTTTGTCTACTTGAGATTCGTCTGTACTCGATGACTTTCTATTTAAAGATATGTGTATAAAAATTCTGTGAATTATCCAAAAAAAAGCATGTTAGCCACTTTTGTACCCTAGTTATTAACTTATTGAATTATGATATAGTTTTATTGTTTTTGGCAGGACGTGAGCAGAAACAGTGGTCATTCTGCACTCAGTTGGATCCCTTAATGCCTTTTTGATCTCCTAAGATTGCTATTAGCTGTTTTATAAGACCGTCTAGTATCGAAAAAAGAGCTTACGGCAACAACTAAAATCCAGTTAATGGTCGTCCATAAAGATGTTATCACGTTTCTATTGACATTACTGCATCTACAGCCGTGAGTTGCGATCAACGTAACTATGGATGGCAATTTTACGTGGAAGCCCTCTATTCAGTGTTTTATGTCATCTCCAGCACACTATCTCCTGGAGATCTTCTAATGTTGGCAAGGGAAAAACTACATAATTTACCCTCAACTTTCATTCCGAACTGGTCAATAATTCCCCGGGGAGGGTAAAGCTGGTGCCACATAAGGATGTATTTCCACGAATCTTTTGAAATCACATTTGCTGGCTGATCAGCTAATTTGTCTCCAGTCCGAGAAAGTTTTCTCTGGAGCGCTTTCAGATAATTTCCTTTGGGACTGATACTTGCAATTTTTCCAGGAATAAGTCTGCTTTATTTCATCTTTTGCAAGAAACTTTTGTCCACCATAACGAATTGCTTGTTTTTACGATATTTTTGAAAAGTTTGAAAATAAAACAAATGTTTGAGAATCGGTTTATTCTGAAAAATAAAATTGTGGAAATTATTGGTTCCATAGCTGCGTTGCTTATATCACTATCTTATGATAGTTCTTAGATCTTCTTCTCTGTCGTTTCTCCGTTTAAAGTTAAATTAATACAATGAATAAAACATTTGGAAATTAGTTTATTTAAAAATCGACAAATTTCTAAACCTTTCAGAGGAACTGACGTTAATCCCGAAAAAGCATGAAATTATTAAATCTACTAAAAAGCCAAAACCTTGATTTTAGAATGATTAAATGTTTTGTTTGAAATTACTTTATAACATCTAGTTGTCCATTAGACTGATTCACTTTGTATAAATAAAGCGGTATAATTAATTAAAATCTATAACGACAGTAGGGCCGAACACCACGAGGTAGAAAATTGATAACCTGGCTTGCATAGAAATTCAATTATAATTGTTACAATGTATTATCTATGTCGAACGAAAATAATAGCTCCAATGGAGCAACAAGACCATACAATTTGAGAAACAAAAACCAGTTTCCATGTCCTGAAGACTGGTCCATTCATTAATCCAGCACGTAATGTCCGCACAAATCAATCAATCACTAGTATGTAATCAATACACGTTAACTTATGGAGCGTCAAGTTGCTAGCTCTCCATTCTATCTTAATCGCCTAGTTGGAGAATTCTAGCACCTTTTCTCTCCTGAAAATCCAGGTTTATGCGCTGAGACGCCAGCTTCTTAAAAAAGCATTACGCCGCTCGCCTATTTGGATTCGTTCAAAGATTATACCACCTATCAAATCCCAGTAAGTTCCCAATGAAACTCCCCATCCTTAATTGTAGCACATTCAAGAGCAATCGAGGCGCAGATTAGATTCGCAGCCTATTCAGGGGAATCACCCTGTAATTCCCTTAATGTCGCCAGAAACGATTCCTTCCGATATTTACATTTGGAGCGCGTCGGCTCCGAAGCTAAACAGGATTTATTAGGCTGGTGGCCTACTTTCCCGCTCCAAAATCAGAAATAGGCCCTCCGTCCTACTTACACCCTTCCCGGGACCATGATTCCAAAACGAAAGTGGGACCGGGAATTCCGTCGTCAGCAAGAGACGAAAGCTTGCATTAGACATCATTTGTTATCCCGTCCCTAATGATATGTTCTAGAGAGTGATTCTTTGAAGGCGACCAGCGCCAGATGTGGCCGTGGCCGTTCAATAAATTCGTCCGGGAGGCGACAGGACCTACTCCCAATTTATTTGATCAACTAATGGATTTGATAATAGGGTGGTTATTAATTTGACTAGGCCACAGACACACACCATAGAACATCCTCGAGCAGGATGTGCAGACACGTACTAATATCCGAAATAAATTTTCTCCGAATCCCTCTATTTGTCGTGTCTCAGTGTATTCCCAGTACTCCCTCCGGGTATCCAGAATCTCGGATCATTTAATCCTGTTGTCTGGCGCTGAAAATTGTTTGGTAAATATACTCAAATGCTCCTTTAGCTGGCATGAAGCTCGTGCCCTATATTTTGCTGTGTGACCATTCCTTCCCTTAAGTCTCCGACAGAAATTTTCTTCCGAAACAAGAAAAGCATGTTTTACCTCCTCAGAGTCTCTAACCCTTAAACCTAACCCTAGCCTACATGTCAAGGTAGCTGCGGTTGCAACGTTCGTTTAGGCGGTTCTTGCCAGCAGTCCAGGCGTAAATACCATTCGGTAATTACACAAGCTTGGAAAGAAACTAATGGTACTCCACAAGGGTTTTAAAGGGTAACATTCATTAGTTGTATCTCTGGGTTATAGGCTTCCTGCGGTACCCCAAATTTCCTGACGAAAAGCTAATAAAATATCTAGTGGTTAACCAAATTAAACACCTATCCTTGTAGTGTTACTTAATTGTTATTTAAACGTTAAGCATACTTATACTTTTTAATGTCCAAGGAAACGACATTGCGAACTCATGACAAGGTCGTTAAAAATTGCAGGACGGTTGGAAGAAATCGCGCTATATTTGCTTTAAGATTGTGGTTTTTCAAATCCGATTTGGGTTACCTATTAGATTCCTATTCCAGTCATTCCCCCGTCGGTTCTCTTCAACCCAGGGAGCACTTTTATTGATGTTTCCGAAATTCAACGGTCATAAATTTCAAGTCGTTACTCAAGGCAAGAGAAGCAAAGCAGGAGGCATTAGACTGCTTCCCCATTAACTTATAACCTTTCGCCCCAAGGATTCCCGTAGAATTATGAAGTGGATTACGTTTGAAACAAAACCCCCGCCAAAGGAGTTCTCTTGCAATATAGCCAATCCATTTATCATCCGAGAAACAGAACAGAAGATTTTTTTGGGGCTTTTTTTTAACCTCAAGTATATTCTTTCTAGTTCCGTAGTTTTATATCCCGCCGCCGAGTCATATATCAGAAAAGTTTTTCCTCTTTTAGTCCTTTAGCTCGCCGGGAGATATTTCATAACTCGTCCATAATAGCCGGAGGTGAGAGCTGGTAAAAATAATTTCGCTATTTCGCTAGTACAACAGGGACCATTTGACATTGTGTCTTAATCCAATTAAAACGAAGCGTATTCATATGTTCGGGTAGTGTTTCCCTGTCGAGCTAAGATATTTGCCCGTCAACAGAAAATCGCTACTTCTATTCCGCAGAGTGTTTCGCATACAAGTCTTGAGCTTCTCCTAAGATGGAGGTCCGAAGGTAAAGTTCTAGAAGCTCTAACTCCACTCAATGTCAGCCAGATTAGTTCCGGCGGATAATATTCTTTACTCCACGCTACTGGAGACAATCAGCTGGATTAAGATGAATGATATTGTCGGTGCTGCTCCTTCAGGTCCTTAGATAGCTCGTCGGGTCGCTTACATTCCAGCATCATGTTTAAGGGTCTTTCGGGAAGACAAAGACATTTTACTTAGGATTTCATTTTTTTTAACAAAACTTTGCCACCGCCTTTCTCGTGCACGTTTTTGTTTCGAAAGTATTGCTTTAAACGTGTTTGAATATCTTCATTTAAAGGCATTGGAAAAATTATGTGGACAGAAAAATCGGAGAAAGAAAACATTAGACATAAACATGATAATCTAAAATTTAAAAAAGAAAAAATGAACTCAAATTGGATTTTAAATTGATTTCAAAGAGAAATTTAATTAAGAAAAACATGAAAAACAGTCACATAGGATGAGTTTTCTAGATAATCTGATGAAATCTTTTAAGCCAGAACAAGAAATTTCTATCTCTGGATTTATTCTAACCAAAATTTTCTGAATTATTTGTTTTAACTATTTTATATATAACTTCGTAGTACATATTAAGAAAGTTACAAGGCATTAAGTAGAAAGCGTATAACACTAACATAGAAAACATGCGAACAACTAAACGGCTAGCGACCCAGCAGATAGTGCTATATGACACTTTGATAAACATTTCGGCTCTCTGCAGAACGTTTAGCGATACGTGAAAAAAACAAGAAAGTCAAATTAGCAAGTAAGAGCTTCAAGAGAATTTGCCCAGAATTCCTTAGAAAGCGATATTTTTTTTAGATTGAAACGCTAAGTAGCTAAAATTCTGCTTTGGTTGGATTGAAAACGAAAAATACTTTGGTGGCTAAAAGCAGATATACGATCGCCGACAATAAAATTTCGTTAAAACCTCGACTCGTGTAATTCTTTTCTTAATGAATATGCATTAATTGGATCTGTTGCAAAAACAAAAATTATTCGGTCAAATTTTAGAAAAAACGAAGACATTCCGTCAACATTTTTTAACATAAAATCCATACTTAGTGATCAGTCTGTGATTAACAGTCCTCCAGTAGTAATAGCGTAGTGTTGTTATATTTGATATTACTTATAAGCTCTTTATCATGAAGTTAAGGAAGGTAATCTTTGTAGTTTTCATGGTTTTTCTACCAATTGTGAAAAGTTTTATTTGGGAGAGTCAATTGAGTAAAGAAATTTCTGTAATAATTCATAACACTGGAGAAGATCGTCGAATGAAAATAAATTTTTATTCGGATAGTAAACTTTTGCTTACAAGTATCACGTTGGATGAAGACTTCGATAGAGATTCTGAGATAATTGAATACAATTCACGTTCTTTAGCTATAACAGGCAGAAACAATCAACAAATTAACATCGAATTCGGTTCTATGACCGCTACATTTAGTCGAACACTGCAACTGGAGCAGAAAAGTCGGGATTGTTTCTACTTGGGTACTGGTCATATTAATTGGTATGGAGGTCCGTTAGATCGTAATCAATATTGGCCCATCGAAAAAGCCACATTCAAAAACTATGCCTGTGTAACAGAAATAACTAACAGCTCTTCCATATTCGAACGATATTGGCTGAATTCCAAGGGTGTGGCTATTCTACACAAGATTGAAACACCTCTCTTTATTGATCAAAATACTGAAGAAGTTGGGAATCAACTTTGCTTTACTGCTGAACTTAAACCACCTTATAGACGTAGACGTACACCAGAAAACTCTTTTCCCTTTATCTACTCTGTGATTATTGCTAAAAACATGAGGATCGCCTATATGAAATCTAGAGAATTTTGGAAAATCGATAGCTACCCTGATGAAATGATGGCTAAATTCCCCATTTGGTCGACTGAGGCTTTAAGAGATGATATCGATGAAGTAACTGTGCGCGATACTGTTTTTAAAATTATGAATAGTGGCATTTACCATGGTGTTGTGGAAATAGCTGACGGCTGGGAAGACTGCTCTGGAACGCTTGAAGTGAACAAAACCAAATTTCCAAACTTAAGTAACCTAACGCAAGATCTGAAAGAAATGGGCTTTCAGACGCTCCTGTGGGTTTATCCATTTATCAATAAGAATTGCTTTAAAGTGAATGACCAGGGGAAGATTGATCAATATCAACATCGTTCCATCTCTTGGTGGAGTGACGAACACAATGGATTAATTGACTTAATTAATAGACGTGATGCTTGGAGATTTCTTGACAGACTTCAGAATTTAAAAAAAGAGACAGGGTTTCATAGCTATAAGTTAGGAGCAGGGATAAATTGGACATCGGAGGTATACTAAGATTACACATAAATTTCACTCCATAACTTTTTCAAATGTTTCAGAACTTGAATTATCGTCCTGATTATATCAATAATAGTAGGCTTACTACTGATTATGTGAATGAGATAACGAAATCTGGGTGGGCAATTCAAATAAGTTCAGGATTTCGTATCCAACCACAAGGACTATTCGTTACAATGATTGACAAAAACAACGATTGGTCATATAGTAATGGTCTGTCATCATTGATCCCAACTCTACTGCAAATGAATATGGCCGGATACCCTTTTGTTATACCTGCTCCGATCGGTGGTAATGGGTATAGCCGAACTCCCGACAAAGAGCTTTATATTCGATGGATGCAAGCAACCGTTTTTATGCCCTGTATGAAATTCTCCTATGGTCCATGGCTTTACGATCAAGAAACTGTCGAAGTGACTCGAGAGTTCATAGATCTCCATACAGTGTGGTTCGATTTTATTCTCGATCGATTCAAACTAGCTGTAGCTACTGGCGAACCAGTGAATGCACCTTTGTGGTGGTTAGATACTAGCGATGATATTGCCAGGCAAATTGACGATCGTGAGTAACTTTGAATTTTTTGTTTCAGCATAAATTTTAAGCTATTTCTTATCACTTAGAATTCCTGCTTGGAGACATAGTCATAGCGGCTCCGGTTTTGGTCCAGGGACAAAAAGAACGAGATATATATCTTCCGTTTGGAACTTGGAGGGATGGGAATACCCAGAAGGTACACAAGGGTCCAAAGTGGTTGTACCGCTACCCCGCACCACTTAAAATTTTGCCGTACTTCTACAGAGATGGAACAACTCTGAAACATCATTCTTATATCAATTAATAATACTTTTATTAAATAAAATTAAAAACTAAATAATAAAAAATTACTTGTTTAAGATGGCATTTTGTTAATATTGCTTCCGTACACTGAAAAAAGCTCTTTCTTTTCTGTTGACGTTATTATTAATATAAATTTTCGAAGATAATCTTAATTTTTATATTAAAATCCACGTATTTTGCTAAAACATTAAAGCATTCTCAAAAATAGAATAACCCTTGGGGTTTGAATGTTCCTGCTTCCCTGATTCTTTACATGAAACTGGAGCATATCTACCCTGAGGGCGTTAAGCAGGTTCCCGAGGATTTATTGAAAACTTCCTCATTCGCGGCGTAACGAAAGAAGGCCTGATTATTCTACGCCTCGACAAAGGCTTTGTAATAGAATAAACTTTCCTCGATTCGTGCAGGGAACTACGACCGTGCAAGGGAACAATTATATTAAGTTCTTTTCAGCGCAATCTATCCCGAAGGCTTCTGGCTGTGAAATGTGCTAGGTCGCGATTCCGGTCCCGGCCTCCTGGCCCCTTATCGATGCATATTTGAGAAGAATCTTTATAACGAACCAACCAAAATCTTTTTTGTGCTCGGTTCCAATTTTCCGCCTGGCTTTTTCAGGAATTTCTGTTTGCATGTGAGTGCGGCCACTGTGAACCTGAAAAGTTGCTCGTGGTACTTTTAACTCCTTTTCACTCCTTCCAGGTGCCCTTTTCGATCCGTGAGCACACATAATACCATCGTGTAGGAGGCCGCAAAAATTGGAAACTCTCCTACCCCCCAAAAACTTTTGTTCTGTTTTAATTCGAAAGTTATTCAAATAATCACTGAAAAATTAATCGAATCGTTTCCAGTGCCCCTCTATAGTGTTTTTGTAACTTTTGCATTCCGTAGAGACAGTGCCAAACTGCCAGCTTCAGAAGCAATTTCAGGTAAAGTTAGAGCAGTAAGTAAGTGACTGAACCAAACTCGTCTAGATAAAGTTTTTGCTCCGGGGATATGTCTACTGTATATAGTTTAGTTTCCGATAAACTGTTCCGATTTTCAAGTTATGTATTGTAGTCTGAATCGGAGAATTTAATTCACAAATATGCTTTTAAAAACTAACTAACGAACTACTTATCTGTTGATATTTTTTGATTAGTTATTGGACCATTATTATCGATTATTTAAAAATTATTATAGACCAAGTTACAAAGCTAAACGCTATCTTCAACAGCTTTTACACTATTATGCAATTATTTAACTGTACAATGATATAAAACCACTAATAAATTAATTTAGATAATCAGTTCTATACTTTACGGAATTGGTTTCCATTAAACTAGAGACACTGAATAGCAAACCCGTCAACGTATAGATTGATCATGGAGAAGAGCTCTGAAACCTGGATGTTATTTTAGACTCAATTCAGCTCCCCGAAAGTGCACCATGATCCGGAAGGAGGAAACCGACGACGGTTTATTTGATCACAGTAGTCTAATTTCCTTTCTATGTTCTCATTTACCGAAATTCGCCAAATTGCAATTTCCTGAAACTTAGAACGCGTTTTCCAGAGAAGCTATTTGAATGGCACCGTGACGGCAGCCCCACCTCAGACATTCTTCCACGTTCTACTGAACGTCTGCACCAATTGCCAGGTTAATTGAACTTTCGGAAATAAATTTAAATTTCCAATTAATCCACACAGCTCCAGCTCCAACTCCAACAACTGAATGTATAAAGTTTTGCATTTCTTTTTCATTTTCGCCCATCAAATCCTAGCGCTAACTCACCGTATCGCCTATGCATCAGCGGCGAGAAAACGAAAACCTTTTCATTTGCACGAAAACCTTTTCTGGTAACCTACGGCGTATTTGCGAAATGTTGTTAAATAGGGTATTCCAACTTCCACCGAACCTCCTATATTTCATAGGGCGCTTCAGCAATCCTATCTCTCTGATGTATTCCCTCGATAGGACTGGCTAATTTATCGCCAGCAATACGCACCTGTTCGGAGTTAATTAATTCATCTGCAGGTGGGACCGTTTGCGCGCATCCACCAGTACTATTCTCCCTGTGTTTAACACCAAAGGGATTCTTCTTATTCCCACCTAGGCCGTCATAGCTCCTCATGCCACTCACCTGTGATTGCTTATTTAAAGTGCGTGGTAATGTCAGCGAGGTGATTATTAACGCGGCTCATCCTAAATACCGGCCATTAACTGCTACAAGGAGAAGTGTAATGGAAAGGTAAGCTGCAGCAGGGCCTTTATAAAGTGTTTACCTGGCATTTTCCCAAATTTTAATGGGGAGCCTTGGATGAGGCTAGACTTCAGGCAATGGCACTTCTAAGGGTCCATCTTAGCTAAGTTCCTCCGGTATAAGGATAACACAAGAAAGCCGTCCCAGCCTTATTGCTACTGTCCCGAGGACTCGTAAAGATGCTGAAATTTAATTTTAAATGGTTGCGAGGAGCTAATCGCAACTGGATGAATAATTTATTCGTTTTCAACGGACGTGGAATTTCGTCTGTCCTTATAAATTATTTACAAGCGGAATTATGGGCACGGCACTTAATTCGACCAAGTTATGAAATAGCCTCCAGAGAAATGGCTCTTATTGGTCTACGTAGACACAATTAATAAAGGACATATCATTAAATAAATTTATACATGTAAAAAAGTCGTAAAAAAATTGGAAATATTTTTTTTTAATGTTCAAACTTTTCGTACGCAGATACTATTTGGACTTTTTGCTGTCAGTTTCTAGCAAGCAGATTTTAATACGATATTCACTAAATAGTTCTCAGATTAATATACAATAGAAATAATATATAATAAATACAAATGTATTTCTGCTCATTCCGATATTACTGGTACATGAAAAAATGCAGGACCGTGTTTAAAACTTCGTAGCATTTTTAATTACAATCCGCCATATAACCGACATCTTTGGAAATCTAAAAATTTCAGCAAAATCCGAAGTGTCGCCACTTTTAAAATAAAAAGTCGACTCGTAAGAAAATGAGCATCTTACCCCTTAGAATCCCACAGGAGCTTTGAAACTTTGTATTGCCTGCAGAGCCTTCGTGGTAAACAAATCCTACCCATTCCCAACGCCTTTCGAGGATCACATTATCCCAAGGCACATTTTAGATTCCTCGCCCTCCACAGACCCGAAGAACACATTTTTTCACTTAAAAAAACTCCATTTGCCGCCATTATGAAAATGCCCGAGTAAATGCTTGTCTTTCCGGAGCTCAAAGCCAATATAATTCGAAGAACGAGCGTACCGGGATCATAGATGGTGCTGCTCAGTCTTCCCGGCGGAAGAGGAACTACGGGTAAATCTCGGTCGCTGAACAGAACCAAATCCAAAGAAAGGCGAGCGGCCGGGAACCGGATGAATCCTTGCAAGTACTTGCAACTGAAAAAATAATCCAATATTTAAATCCCATTCGTGTACCAACGAATCAAACTGTTTTCACACAGCGACCCCACTTTAACTTTATTGGCCACCAGCGCACCCCGCCCCTTATCCTGGCTAAAGGCTTCCGAGACTATAAGTTCATCTTTCGATGCTTTCTTATCAGCAGGACTTGCGATATAAATAAAAAGATCTTGGGAGAGTTTTGCGCCCGAAAACCGAGTGGAACTCAGGAACTGCTAAGGCTTTCGGTTGGATGCGCTTTTCACTTGCAGATAAAGTAAATAAATTATCGCAGGATGGATTTTGTGTGACTAGACTTTCTACAGGCTTTTCCTTCCGATAATGGAAAGGATCACTAGGGTTTCCACGAGTCTATGAGTAATGCTAACCTACTCCCGAATGTCGATAGAACTACTCTGTAGAAATATTTTGCTTCTACATTTTTCATATCTTTTACAAGAAACGATAGAAACGAAATTAATCTTAAAATTTGAGGATGGAACTTTCATTCCAATTTAATTGTTTGCCCTTTTCTTCTAATATTGGAAATTTATCTGCATACTCTGTGCATATAGTCTACATTTATTAAGCAAGAAATTGTTTTTGGATAACTCAAGTAATTATTTCTCATGGTAACAACTGAATTTCCTAATTGAAATTCTTGAATATCTTCGAATGTTCAAGGAAAAAGATAAGATGAGATAATACCATTAATCAACGAGAGTCACGAATTTTATTCATGCACAGGTAAACATAAAACAAGAATCACACGAAACTGCAATTATTTAACTTTAATTGTAAGCATTCGATCATGCGGACCTGTGCTTTTTAATACAGCGGACTAAACTATTTCAAATATTCAAAATTAGTACAATTCATCGTCGACACGTCCATTTTCGAAGGAGCTACGCCGAAGCACTGGTTCATAACAGACTGCTCTGTTCGTCCGCGATAGTGCGCTTTTTGCGAGATTCGACTTCCAACTTTATATTAAGTTTATATTAAAGCCTCATTGTAGCAACTGCAACACTCCACATCGCACTACAATGTAAAGGGTATTTTGGCTAACCCGAAAGGGATGAATACAAAGCAAATCAAAAGTATCCCAAAGGATGGAAACTGCTGGGTTCAAGCGGTATGTGTTGGGTCTTGTCCTCTCCGTCCTAGCTCCCTTTAACCTGATCTGGTATTCGTTTGATTTTCTTTTTCGGAAAACACTTGATGCCTTATCATTTGCAATTCAAAATAAGTAAAATTGTCTGCATATGGGACGTAGATTTGGAATTTAATCCCACTTAAGTAGCCAAAATATCTTCAAAATACCAACACAAGGTACCATTTCAGAAATTTACTTATAAATTACTAATTGAAGATTTCAAACAACGAAATTAATGCTTGACGAAAAAATGGATTACAAAGGCATGGATGCGCTTAGAATCAAAATCATATAAGGAACAAAATGATATTTTTTCAATAGATAGGTGCGAAAAAATATAAATTATAATTAATCATTTTTGCCCATATATGATCTTCCAAAATTGTATTCGTATACATTGTTATGCTCTTTAATTTTAGAGCTTTCAACCTAAAAGTGTATTTCGTATGGGCCGTCGCTTCTTTGACATACTTTTCCTTGCAAATCTCAAAGGAAGCAAACCTGAATCACTTTTCGACTTGTGTAGATGCTACCTCGACGCTTTCTGTGTTCACTTAATTGCGCCGTTGGGTATTTGCCCAGGAAGAGTTCAAAGCAAAATCTTGGAAGCTCTGAATCCACCTAGAACAGAAATGGGATATGTTTCCACTTTCATCCGGTGACGAGTTGCTTATCTTTCGAAAGTTATTTAAGGACCAACAGAAGAAGATTGTGCGATGTTATGAAACCTATGAAGTAGCTAAACTGATGGGGCTGCGACTAGATTTAAGTTGTTTGACTTTTGTCTTTTAAAATTGACTTTACCAAGTTTAAGTTAAACTCCTGTTCAGAGTGGAATATCCCTGAAATATGTTCTATTTTATTTTAAAGTGAACTTATAATATTCTATGATTATAAAGGCATTTATTGGAAAAACTAATCAAATGTTTTCGTTTTAATTGCTATAAAACGCACATGAATTTTGAAAATCTATTGAAAATTTAGGTTTTCTTTAAAAAGCAAATAGAAAAAGAAAAAATCTACACTGAAGTGTTTTACTAAAGACATAAATTTATGTAGAGTTTGAAAAAACAATAATAGCTGAAAAGTTGGTTAGGCCACAATTACCCAGAAGACGAAATATACCTTATTCGAAAATAGCTCCAGCCAAAACTTTCTCCAAATAAAATTTCTTAAACAAAACTATTCCTTTTAAAATTGACCTTAACGCGCTATACAACTTTTCTCCTTTTCCTAATTAATTCTATAAAATCTACATGTGAAAAAAATAAAGACGAAAAAGTCAGTTTATTGTCAAGATTTGATCACATTTCCATGTTAAAAGCTAAATGTTGTGACAGTTTTCAAGTATGTACTTAAAATTATTTAAGTAATAAAATGGAACTGACTGTCGAAGATTATTTTAAATTACAATGCGCTAAAAGTTTACACCCGCTTGATTCTCAGAATTTCAATTCCATATTTGCACATGTTTGCATTCGAAGATAAACATCTTCCCCTTAAGTGCATGAGTTAGACACACGCCATTTGAAAGTCGACATATGCCATCACAAATTGCAATAAACAGTCTAGTCGATATATCTTTTATTACTATCCTGGTCCGGGGATAGTCCCATCGTATCCTATCTAAGGAGGACCAGGACGGGATAAATCTAGAATATGCGGTCAATAACTCTTGGTTACAAAAAGTAACATGACTCGCGCAGAATATTTGTAAAATGAATAGTGGTGGAGATATACACAATCAAGGAATTCAACTGAGCAAACATTCATTATCGATTCCCATAAATCCGCACTCACTCGGTTGCCTCCTTCGGTTTTGAAAAGAATTACACGTCCGTGCAATTGTCACATATCGTCTGCATATGTTCCATAACTTTGGCAAATGGACCAAGCGGCGACACAGGGTGTCCGCTTCAATGAGCACATGCCCACTAACCATAATTCCGCTATCATTAAGATGGGCATTCGCAGACTCTTTCCCGTAATGGTTAGGATGCTCTTGAAACCCATATTGTCCCCACCACCGTTCGTGCTATCCACATATGGTCGACCTTCTCAGTCCTTGCGCCAAATGGACTATTCCTAGGTAAGAGCACGCTAGCTCCGGCAATGCACATAATTTTCCCATTCTATTTATTCAGGCGATCGTTATCGTAATAGGATTTCAATAAACCGTTCCTGTAAATTTGACTTTGTTGTGTCGTTGGACATTCCCAAGTTTTCCTCTAGGAAGTACTTTTAGGTGCTTTATTTTATGTATGTTCCCTTTCCAACTTAACACCAGTACTGGTTCACCAAATGGGCTGTTGGTAAGCTTATTGGTCGCCCGAGTTAATCCGACTTTATTTCTTATTGGTGTTTATTTGTGACTTTCTATCCGCTTGGATAAATTATTACCAGTGCGTAGTATTATCGTATTTTATATTCAAAAATAAAATGTCATTAAATTACCATGTGTTTTATATCTAACGAGAATATAACAAAAGTTATAAAAGCGGTACTTTATGGTTGGTAAGTGGACGATTTTAAGGAAAATATTTGTTGATAGTAATTAAGTTATTGTGCAACACGTGATGAATAATGTAAGTAAACGGTATTACATTATTTGCTACTGAATAAGTAATACGTAATTCTTATAAGATTTTTCCCTTAGATTACGAATTTGAAATGAAAAATGTTTTATCCTCCTTTCTTACAAAAAGTCTGTAGGATAAAAATATCTTTCTTACGTTTTAGACTATAGTGTAAAAATATAAAAAGGCTATATTCAAAAATATTTTTCCACTATTCGAATCATTGCCAAGAAAATTAAATCTATGAATCAAATCGTTATCTATGAATATTCTTTTTTTAAAAAGTAGAATTTTTAACTTTTCAACACGAATTTTACTCCAAAACATTATTCTAACATCTTTCACTGTGAATCCAGAATAGCATACTTCCATCTAATCTGAAGTAAACCCATTTGTTCAATAGTTGATGAGGTATAAATTAACCTACTTTTATTTAGACCTGACACCTTATTTAAAGATGTGACTCATTCTTTCTTAATAAAACAGAAATTACCGATGGGAATGGTCGGCTTTTACAATTAAATCTTTTCTTATACTGCCTATTTTTGATGGTTTTCAACAAGTAATTCTAAAAGCAATTCAGATTTTTCAGATCGATATGAGTTTTCATGATGATACTTGATGGACATGGAAATAAATAACAAATGTCGTCACTTTCAATTAACTCTTTTTATTTCGTAAATATTTTGCTCGCTTTCAATAATATCCACAGAATGTTTTCAAGATTTTTTTTTGTTCTTTGTTTTAATATAATATCAGTATCATAAATTACACTTCATTTACATATCATCGGTAAATCATTAAATAATAGCGTCAACCATAGTCGGCCGTGAATGCATGTCATTAAAATGATTCCGCCTGATTCCAGTATACGTATTTCTCAATTACTGTGTGTAATTACCACTTATTTTATTGTTTACATTTTTGCTTTAATCGCATCATAAGTTACCCTGCCGGGGGACTACACTTTTCTTTTGCATTATTTACTACCGTACAATTTCATTCCAATGATTTGATTTCGCACAAAGAGATTTTCCCCTTGTGGTCCACTTGAAATAATCAATTGAATGTTGCCTTAAATTTAAGATTAATTCATCATTAAACATACACATATACACTCGGACTGCTCTACCTACGGCCTAGCTTCTTGCTTAAAATTCCTTCGTATATAAGCCTTTCGATTTTACAATTTCATATCCATGAGAAATTATTTTTAAATGAGAGACATTACATCTAGAGCCTTAGACTATTGTTGCTATTAAATACATTTATTTATTTAGTAAAATTGCGCATAACAAGAAAATAAACAACATTTCCATAATTTTTCTATTTTTTTATGGTTTAACAAATTCTTTATAATTTTCTTTTTATCCATTAAGTGTGCTCCTCTTTGGGATTGTGGAAAGATGTTTTGTTTTGGAGACGTACTGCAAGTAAAAGCGTTTTAAAACAGCATAGGGAAGATTTTAAGACTATAAAAAAAGGAAATTTAAGGGAGCTTTCTTAAAATTAACGTTATTTTAGAAAAACAAAAATATGAACTTATTTATTTGGTCTTTTTTCATTTGAGACTTTTTATGTCATGAATTCGTATTGCTTTTAAGATTACAGCACGCTCCTTTAAATTAAGCAAAACGAGTAATTCAATATCTCTAAATTCAACACTTGCATGCTTGCTCATATCTCCTTCAATAATTCAAAATTGTTCTTCAAAAATATCTGATAGAATATTCCTATGCATTATTTGGTATTTTAGATAAATCACAACGGGATGAACCGATCGACATCAACATCATCAAAAATATCTCGAAGAGCATCATCTATAATTAATCAAACAGCAATAATACACTATTTACGATAAACTTCCTATTTGCGTTTTTTTAATACTCCTTTATTGTCAACTAAAATATATCCTGGATCAGATGGCTCAAACAGGTTGCGTGGACATTGGTATTATTAACTATTATTTTAAAGTGAACTACAGCTGGGCAATTTCTGGTTGTTTTAATATTAATTTTACATTTAACAGTAAACTTCTTACAGTAGTACGCTTTGGCATTTTGTGCCCACATTTCATTTTTTTTTTATATAATTTTCTCTTTGTATCCTCCTGTGCTACTAGCAATACTAGTCAGTTCTTGCTCTTAAGTCTAGAGAACACTACGTCATGTGGTAGTTTATTTAGATACACTTAGGAGATGGTATTGCTTCGATGTTATAACATGGTTGCTTTACATACATCTTGGTACGGCGGATACCGGAGGGACCTGAGCTTCGAAAGATGAAAAATATTCGCAGATGAAAATACAGTCACAGTCATAGTTGTTCTGTAAAAAAAAAAATTTCATATGAACGCATATTAAAGAATTTAAATTTAAATCCTTCCCTAGGTGTTCATAAAGATAAAAATATGAATAAATATCATAAAATATGGAGAACTTAATCAATGTTCATTATAAGTACCCGCTGATAAATTACAAGTTAACTTTCGGGGGGATATTGCAAGATTAATGTATTTGCTAATTAAAAATTTTCAAACACGTCGTTAGCATTCATTCCCTTTCCCTTCACGCCATGATTCTGCTTTTTTGCACACTTAATCATTTAATGGACTGCTAAATATTTAATTACCCAATTCAATTGGAGGGTCGAATTTATTTGGTACCTACGCAATTCTGAAATAATTTCAATTTAAATATTTAATCAACTGGGACCTGTGGAAATCTACAAACTACATTTGGCCTATTTCAATTATATGAAAAAGCTCATAGAGGCCATTTGATGTTCACTAGCCCAATTTAATCTGTTAATTTTATTAATGTTGATTTTGCAATACCCTTCAAAATTGCAACTTTTAAACAAGTTTGCATGTTGATGACAGTTTTATTAATTTGATAGGTACCCACTATTTAAAAGTTGACTCTATCTAATTAAAATGTTATTAAAACATTCTAAAATTAAATATTTATTTGTTGGGATTTTCTTTTACAGTTGCATTGCCTACAAAATTATTAAAAAATTCAGAAGGGCATCTGTTTATTTGTTTGAGTTTTAAGTAAAAATCTTAAACAAACACAGAGCAAAAAAAACTTTTATTTCTTATATATTATTTTTTGTTGTAAAACTTTATTTTTATATAAACTTGCGGAAATTTAATTCCACTCCAATTTAAAATAAAATCCTGAATATTCATTTTCATAAATAGGAAAAAAAATTAAACCACTTCTTTCATTGGAAATCACCAACTGAAAAAAGTAATTTTATAGCAATGTAAATTTATTACACAAACCAAAAAAACCCCATGGCTTAGAGACCTCCAAGGATTTTAAAAGATCTCTTAATTTCAATGTGTACAGTCAATTAAAATAATCCCGTGCATATACAAGAGTTAATTAAATGGTAAAAAAGGCTTACCTGGAAATGGAAAAATTAGTCACATCTTGGCTTAAATTTCCTAATTAGATTCAGAGTCAGAATCACTTGGTGCCATTGGAGATGCAACTGGCGCCGGCTGTGCTGGTTCCTCCTTTACCCTTGTCGCCGCCAAATAAGGGTTAACTGTATCACCCGTTGTGCTTTCAATTCCCACCCTACATAATAATCTTTTTAGCTCCAAAATGTTGTTTAGAATTCCAAAAACATTTACCTGTATTCATGCCGTGCCAGGTACCGCACGTATTTTTCGGGCGGTTCATCACTGTCTGAATCTTGAACACTAACTGATCTTACGGTTGTGTGTGAAACTTGGGTAGCAGGCATTGTGAATTCAACGTAGCAATAAGGAGCGAGCTGTTCTGGTATTTGATCGTAAGATGTAAGAGCCATTCTACAAACAAGTTGATGAGTGGTATACGCCCCTGTAAAGAAAGAAACACTTGGTAGACTTTATTCAAGTTGACGTTTTCCAAATCAGACCTTGTCCCTCTTTCGGCAGTCTAGGACATCGCCACACAATAGCCCTGTGCTGGTGCTCATATTTAGCTTGGCCTGAAGTAACTTCAATGAGAGATTCCTGTAGGGTATCAACAGTACCCAGAATTCTTTCAATTCCCTTTATCTTGCCCGTTCGTCTATGGGCTGATTTAACTGACCCGTACCTAGTAGACGGATTTATTACAAAATATTATGCGCAATCTGCACATCTTAGCATGACAAAGGTTTCATACCTGAAGTGTTTTTCAACTCTGAAGAGATAGATCCAGCATTCTGGAATAGGAAACCTGATTGCAACATCTTCGCATGGGATTTGACCTAGTTTT
The DNA here is from genome assembly GCA_001932985.1 of Proctacanthus coquilletti. Classification (NCBI taxonomy): domain Eukaryota; kingdom Metazoa; phylum Arthropoda; class Insecta; order Diptera; family Asilidae; genus Proctacanthus; species Proctacanthus coquilletti. The sequence continues at coordinate 278,955 of MNCL01000111.1, forward strand.
CTTGAAGCAAATCCTGGAACTAGAACATCAGCGCGAAGCTCAACCCTATTCCCAGTAACACACCATGTAGCCTTAAGTTGTAAGGGAAGCTCACGATTTTTTGGCGGTCGAACGCGGAATCTCATTAGCTCTATGTAACATGCATCTGGAGGTTGGAATCTGAACACAATAGCATTTAATAGTTTCTTTTTTTTAAAGTATAACCTTTAAAACTAACTTGATAGTTCTACTCCTCTCGTATTCATCTTGTTGTACGCAATTGTGGAACTCAACACCTTCTAACCGAATCCACTCTTCAGTAACCACAGGTATGATATCATGTCGCCCAACAACTTCTTTACCTTGACGCCACAAATCATTCAAGCCGAGCTCAATCGTTGGCATCCCTATATAATAAAATTCAACTTCGTCTCTCTCTAAATTATATAATTTTTTGCATCTTTACCTGATAAAAATCCAAGGAAAAATAGTCGCACCCTTGCGATTTGTTTCGTCACATGCCCTTCAGCCTCCTGTTCTACATACAGTTCATCAACAGCAGTAAGTTGTACTTCCTCGAACTTATAGATGAGTGCCCTATCTCGGTGGGCTGAAAGTTTGAAGAGGGCCTCTTCTACGCATACTGAAAATTGCTTTAGATCTTCGTAGCTCATCGAGCCGATTTTAAAGAGTTGGGAAACCTGTGGAGCGTGTTCAACTGGAAGTCCCAATTTCTTCAAATCACTACCAAATTCCTTGACGCCTTGATAATCACCCTGTATAGCATAGGCGGCGAACTGGCTCAATTTGTTTGTAAGCCTTTCCGCTTTTGTAACCTGACCAGGTCGAACGCCAGGTCGTTCTTTATAAAAAATGTACTGCAACTTCACTGTGAAAATCTTCCCAAACTGATCATATTGTTGGGCTCCTATATCAGAAACCGAATAACATGGTTGAAGTGGTAATTCCTGAAAGGGTTCCTTATCTATTGCTTGGTTGTAAAGTTGAAGAACAGGATTATCCCCTTGATAGACGAGCTTGATGAAGATCTTCTTCCAGAAGCGCTGACCGGTAATTTTCTTTTTGTTGGGCTGCCTAAGCTGCATTTCCCAACCAGACCCGCTGTAATTAATCCTCGGGAAGTCCTCCAGAGGTTGGGAGACATCCTCATCGAACAGAGGTGTAGGAGGTGTTTCTTGAGAATCAGTCCGGGTAAGAGCTGCCGGTTCAGGTATAGCAGGAATTCCCTCAGGACTTGCAACCTCGTCGCCCTTATCGAATGGATTAATTCGAGGTGAAGAATCACCTGAGTAAATAGAATTATTCTGAGAACTACGAGGAGGCGGTGCTAAAATAGGAGCAACTCCTTGAACAACATCCCCATCCTTTGGCCGTATAACAACACTGAACTCTTTTTCTTCGTTGAGGGAATCGGCTGAGTCTTTTCTAGCTATTGCAGGCTCTGGGGCTTGCATAGCTAAAAATGAGTCAAACGCTTCCTCTCCTTCAAATCCATCACCAGATGTGGTAGTGTCCACTGTAAATATGCTAGTTTCACCCCATGCTGAAATAAAAAAGTTTATATTTATTAAATAAATAGAGAATGATGAAAAAACTCACCGTCTCCACCTGTAGAAGTAGGCGTGGTACCACCGAATCCGTCTAAGAGACTTACATTATCCTTCTTTGCAGAATCGAACTTGGCAGCAAAGGCATCAAATTCATCCGTAACATTCGGAGTGTTTCCTTCCAAGTCACCTTCCAGTCCAAAAATATTGTTCTGCACCGAAGAGATAACAGGCGCAGTTTCGGTGGCGAAAATATTGGTCTGCGGTACCATGGGAGTTTCATCCTCGCCAAAAATGTTCATAGCTGGAGTGCTGGTGACTCCCGACTCTTCAACCGCGAAAATATTTGTCGTACTTGGCGCCTGAGATAGATAGGCGTCTTCACTTTCAGGACTTGCGAATGGATTTACGGAGGCAGCTCCACTGGGTATCGAAGGAGCAAAGTCTAGACCAGTATCCATCTGCTCCGGTTCGGTCAATGGTTCCTTGACTTCGCTCGTATCCACAGGGGATCCGGCTAACGCCTGAGTAGTTTCATTCGACTCAGAGACAGGAGTTTGATCCACCTCAAATTTTTCTTCATCCTTTTCGAGCTCCTGCACGGGCTGCTCCTCTTCGTCATCCGATCTGGGAAGACTTTCAACAGTTGTAATTTCAATATCAGGTGTTGGCGCCCTTTTGCAGGTTACTTCGGGTGTTATGCTATCCATTATAGGCTGTTCTACCTCCGTCTGCTCCAAACCAGCGTTACTATCAGGTTCTTCTAGAGCAGGTGCAGGTTGCTCAGGTTCTGTTATTGTTGTTGTTGGCTGTGTCGGCGGAGCAACCTCCATTACAGGTATTACTTCTACCTTTTGAACAGGTTCTTCCACTACTAGTGGAGCTTCTGTTACCTCCGTAGGTATAATTTGAGAAACGGGTTGAATTAGTTCTACAGCCGGGGGGAATATGGGTTGTGTGATCTGTTCTGTAAGAGGTGGTGGAAGCGCGACATCTGTAGAGGGAATATCATCAAGGAGAATATCTCCACTTAGAAAATCTGGTTGAGCTTGTGGCTGGGGTGTTGGTTTCACAGGAGCGGAAAACAGACTCAGGATGTCCTCTTTAGTCTTTGGAGCTGGTGGTTTTGGAGATGGAGCAGTAGCTTCGCCAAATATATCGAAGAGATCAGGTTCCTGCTGCTGTTGCTGCTGTTGCTGCTGTTGAAGCGTTTGTACTGGTTGAGAAGCTGCTTGCAAAGCTGGTGGTGGCACAGGACGTGGAGGTACAGGTCGAGGTGGTGGAGGTCTGGGTGGTTGTTTATTAGGTTGTTGAATTGAAGCAGCTGGCTGTACAGGTTGAATAGTAGTTGATGCAAAAGGATTATCATTGCTAATATCCATATCAAAAATGTTCCCTTCACTTGTAGGTGGCCTACTGCCATCAGATACATCCAACAAATCCACCTCAGGAGTAGGGCTGGGAGAATGCAAATCCCTCATAGACACTGGGCTTGGCGATCGAGTCTTCGGGAGCCGTCCTAGTAAATGGGAACTAGCTTGGTCCAATTGATCTGCCACAGCAAATATCAGTTCTTGAGTAGTTTGAGATGGAGGAACTGGTCTTGGTGGTGGTTTCTTTTTAGATAATTCATCTTCACTAGAGTATGCAGCACTCGAATCGTCAAAATGAGGAAGATGAGGATTTTTGGCATCAAAAGGTACCACATCATCATCATGATCAATGGTTGTTCCAAAGAAGCTCATTGCTGGATCCACGTCAGTGGTTGTAGCAGGCTGTTCCGTCATAAATATATCCGCCACTGTTGTAGGAGGCAATTGTTCCCCTGGGACATTTACCACACCAGTATCATCTCCAAAGTCAGCAAAGGGATTTGTCGCTTGGTCTACTTTATAAACAGAACATTATTTTTTATTATCTTTTCAAAATTAATGGCCTTACCTATAAAAGGATTATCAAAATCCGCCTCTGGTTGCCCATCCTGCATTAAAAATGGATTAACTGGCGAATCATTGTTACCCGGTGGTGGAATTTCTTCATCCATCATTAAGAATGGATTAGCCATTTTGCTGATTCTGTAGTTGAAGAGCTTTTTAAATCAGTTATTTATTTCTCGATGAGTTCCGTTTCCAGGATTTTGATCTCAGTTTTTCCTGGTCCCAAGTTGTCTGCAAAGGATGTATCAAAAGGGTCAATATCCTCTAGCGATATTTGGGCAACAATTGGTATCTGTGGTGTTAGTACTTTATCTCCTAACCCAAGTTCCTGAGCGTCGGTTAAAGTATCTAGAACAGCAGGAATCTCCGATGTCTTAGTCGGTAGGAGTTCACTCTCGATTAACTTTAACTCCGCCTTTCCCGGGAGGATATTCGCTGCTATTGATGTATCAAAAGGATCAATATAAGATCCACTTTTTTCGTCAACCTTTTTTGCTTCGTGAGCTGGCGTAAGAACTTTTATATCAATCTGAGAGTCTACAGACAATAGATCTGAATTTTTTGTTTCTATCGTCGAAACTGTAACCTGTATACCTTCAGATGTATTGTCAGCCCTTGGATCGAAATCTGGATCAGATAAACTATGCGTTAAAGTTGAAGTCTTCAGCAAATCCTGTTCAAGAATATTTAACTCAACTTGAGTAGGTTTCACGTCTGGTACAAAGGAAGTATCGAATGGATCTTCTGGCTCTTTTTCTGGGATTGGTGCCTTTGGGTAGTAAGGCGTTAGCGGCTTTTGGATTTTTCCACCCTCTTGGTCAATTGATAATAAATCATTATTAGGAACTAAAAATGCGACTGATTTTGACTGAAGATTTAAACTCAAGGAAGATTTTCGACGCGCCGGATCAAAGTCAGGTGTAACAACAGAAACAACGGGTGCACCTACAGCAGTATCAAATACTTTCTGCTCTTCTGCAACCAGTAAGGATTGCTTTTCTACTTCTTCAGCACGCGGATCGAAATCAGGATCACTTAAAGAGTGCTTAAGTTTAGAATCAGATAATAACTCCTTTTCAAGAAATTTTAGCTCAACTTCTTTTGGTTGAACAAGATTAGATACGGCCGATGTATCGAATGGATCAAAATCTTCTTCAACTTTTTCACTTTCGGATGCAACTGGTGCAATCGGTACTTGAGGCAAAGATGATAAATCAGTTGTACTACCACCTAAAAGATCTCTTTGCTGTTTTATAGTCAATAAATTTCCTTCAGTGTTAACTTCAGTCAGATCTGGATTGCTACCACCCAAAAGATCCCTTTCAGGTGCTTGTAGAGTCTTTTCTGAGGAATTTTCTTCAGCACGAGGATCGAACTCAAAATCGTCGTCGTCTACAACTTGTGTTACTGGAAGGACTTTTTCAGCAAATGTTGTATCGAATGGATCGTCGTCTGGAACTTTAAATTCGTCTTCACTCTCCGGGTGCTCAACGTTTTCAACACTTTCTTGCTGTTTTGCTACTAGAGCTGCTGGAGGTGGTGGACGCGGAGGTGGTGCTTTTCCTGTAACTTTTTAAAAAATACTATGTCATAAGAGATATTCACTCTATATAAAAGTAAAAGAAGTTGTTCTCAAAACCTAAACTTAACTAAAAAATTCCTAATAGAGAATTACAATTTGAAATTTATTTCATTGAAGGAAAAACAAAAATACACAAACATTCTCTCGGGATTCTATTACGTTTTAAACATTACATATTATTTTACACCAGGCTTTGCCACAACGAAAATAAAATAGAACCAGACTAGAACTGTATACCTTTAGGTTTTTCGTCCTGTACTTTATCCTTCGCTTCGGCTGGTTGTTCAAAAGCTGCCCAGTCAGATTCAACTTCGCCAGTAAATTCGACTGGTTGTGGCGACGTAAGGACAACAACTTCTTCTTTTTTGGTTAATGATTCAACAGCTAATTCAGCAAATTCATCGTCTTCATCGTCCTTAAAAGCATCAAATTCAGTAACAATATCGACCTGCTTCTCAGACTTTTCCTGTTCCTCCTCTGTATCTTCCTTTTTCTGTTCCTTTTGTAAAGTCAAATGAAGAGATACACTTAAGTCTATAGGAACATCCGGAATTTCATCAGCTGGATCATCAAGTAATGTTTTCGGTGGTTCAGGAGATTTAGGAGCTTCGTCTTCTGTTGCTGGAAGAGTTTCGGAGTCAAAATTATCTAAAAGCAAATCTTGAACACCTCTTCGAGGCTTCCGTTTAGCGCCTGAAGCAGCTACAGCTTGTTCCCTTTCAACACGACCTGTTAGGACTTCGACAGCAGATCCAAGACTTACTAACTTTTTTCCCCGTTTTGATACTTCCGGTCCTTTGATTAATTTATCTGCATAGGAAGTATCAAAAGGATCTGGACCATCATCAACTTCAAATTCGGGAGAGTCTGGAACAACGGCAAGTTGGACTTCTCCACTTGTGATTACATCGATGTAATCTGTAGCGAAGATGTCATCGTCTTCTTCAGACTCGCTCTCTGATTCCGAAAGTTCGACAACAGCCTCAGCTAATTTGTCTCTATTTGCTTCCTTCTCCTCTTTCTTAAGACGTTCTTGCTCTAGCCGTTCAGCTTCCTTAGCAGCGGCTACTTCCTCGTCGAGCTTCTTCTGTTCACTTGGTGGTGGTACTCTCTTGAAGAATGATGTTGATTTGATTCGATCTAAGTCCTCCTGGGTCTTATGGACAATAGAATCAACACCTGCTGTAAGTGCTTTAAATTTCTGCCACTCGTCGTCTTCTTCAGTTTTTCCGTCAGATGCTTTTGACTTGACCGTCTCAGTATCTGAGGGTGCAGCGTCAGATTCTTCGTTATGTTTTTGCTGCTGGAGTTGATGTTCACGTTTATATTGTTCTAACTCTTCCTCAGTGAAGAGTTCTTGATCTTTTTTAGACTTTTTACCCTTCTTTTTCTTTTTTAAACCTTTTGGTAGCTTAAGCATTCTCTAATGTCGAGACATCGATGTCGGTCTGAAAATTAAAAAAAAAAAAGAAAACAAATTATTTTCATAATATTTTATGTACAGCAAAAAAAAGTACAATTATGCGAAAGAGTATTAGTTACACAACAATTTTTAAGGAAGGATTTTACAATTAAAGACTAGCAAAGGGCATTTATCTTTGAGTGTAAAAATTTACAAATATTATTCTTTTTGTTGAAATTATTTAAGAGATCAAATTAGATGTACATCCTTTTATCATTAATTAAAAGAGAAATCCTTTAAAAACTGTTAAACTTTCATGCAGACTGTGATGAAAACAGTATTTGAATCAAAAATAAAAATCTTTTATCTCCATTTTAATAATTGCATTTTGGCTTTGTTTAAGGGACAAGTGCAAATAAAATTAGCTTGGATAATTAAAGGATAAATCTCAAATATTTTCGTTAATTGGATTACTGAAGAATATACCGAATAGACAATGTATGCTTTTAATCACAATATTAATAAACATTAAACGTATACGTATTACAGGGAATTCAGTAAAAAATACGACAAAACAGTTTTTTAAAACTCAGTTCCAAATATATCTAAAGATAGAAGAAAGGAATATCAATAGAATAATTTGCTTGTCACAATCAAGAATCGTAAGAAAGCCCTGCTAGGCGAAAATTGTGCTAATTATAGAAATTTATAGATTATTCTGTGGTGTACGATAAAAAATGAACGTGACACGAAAGGACATTAACAGGTTATTTAGCGGATAGCTGCATGACCCTGAACAAAAAACTTTAAAAGGGATGAGATCTATGAAACCCCGGTCACCTACGCAGAGAAACATTTATAGGACAACTTTTGCTTTTTTTCTGTTATATGTATTCTGAAAACTTTAAACATTATTCGTCTCTCGTCAACAAATATTTCTGCCCCCCTCAAAGTTATTTTCTGCCAAAAACATTTCACTGATAAATTTTCCACTGAGCTGAAAACCTTGCTGTGAACTCATAAAAACAAATTTGTCGCATTAAAGCTTCACCTACATATTTTATGATGGAACAAAACATTTAAGAATTTTACTGCATTGGTATTCTGTGGTAAGAAAAGAACAATGAATAGTCTTCCTTAAAACCTTAATTTAGATTTTCTTTTGAGTTCTGCAATTAAAGTAAACAACTTTTCTTGATGTTTTTTGAATAATAATTTGAGAGATATCTCATATACCTGTTAATTCTCCCGTAACAAAGTTGGATATTTTATCTATAATATATAAATAATATTTAGTTAAATCACGATATTTCAATAATTGTTACCCCTTCTTTCATTTTTATGTTATATTTGCTATTCTACGTATATTTTTCATTTGTATATTATACTTGTTTAGAGATATACTTTTTTTATAGATCACGTGAGACTATCTTCCTAAAGCTCCTTCTCTGCAAATAATAACCCTACGATATGTGTTTTCTGATTGATCTATTCTCGAGTTTATCAAGTTTCCACAAACCTATTTGATGACATAAATAAGCAGCTATTATGTTTTAAATAATTAGCTTGAGTTGTATCATCCCTAATAAAAGTTTGGAAGCAATTGGTCAGCAGTATAATAATTAAGTATAAACTTAAGCAAAAACAGCTAAAATTCAAGGAAGCATTGAAAAAGAGATCAATGTAGAATTCTAAAAAAAGAAGCTAATTTTATATAAGTAATTTTTACATTTTTTGTTTAAATTCATTTTCAAATAAATTATTCACAATATTTTATACTTTTAAAGCAAACATTTATAATTATAAATACATATATGAATTACCATTATAATTATCCATCAGCGTGTATCAAACGAAGAATAGAGATGCAAAAGTGTTGTCTGTGTTTAATAGACAAATTTTGTTAAAAAATCTCACTATTATGTAATCCTTACGGCAAGATAAAATATAAGCTGTAAGCTTTATTTATTCGTCTGTCTGTTTTTAAATTTTTAAAGTACTAGCTACGAATTTTTATTTTTCTTTTTATTGTGGGTAAATCGTAGCTATATGCTAATTTTATATCTGTATCAAAACGTTATATATCGCCCACTATATATAATTTTCTTATGAAATGCCCAGTATGCCATATTTATTAATTCAACCACAAAGAGTCGTTTGCGTTACTGTTAATAACGACATAAAATATTGCAGCAACAATGAAATTAACATGCAAATTCTTTAAAATTAACAAAATTTTAAATTATTTAAAACGAAACATTCTGGACTAAAAGGAAGGGCATTATCAGTTTCCACTTAAAAGCAGAACTTTAAAATTGTCCCTCTCTTCCTGCCCCTTTAAAATTCCCCATCTCCACAATATTGCACCACCTGAATCATCTGAGCACAGAATATCATCTCGATGAAGCTATTTTTGCCCTCGCGAAAATCAATAATCCTTTCAGGTGCATTGAAAATTTATTTACGGCATTAAAACTCGGCTCATGCAGTAATTGCAGCAGGACTGAATGACTGGATTCACAAAAGGCTCGCAAACCCAATTTTATTAATATTTTCACTTAGTGGCGTTTAGCCGGTAAAATGCGTATTTTATTATCTCGTGACATACGCATTTACTTACTGTCGCTTGCTTAATCCGAACACGTTTCCGCTTTCACTACATTTAATTCTGTAATTCTGCAATCTTTTTTCCCGATCTGAAAGTGACGTTCTTCTGCTGGAATGTGCGTATTCGGCAACTTTGCGATAACGCTGCCCATAATTGCTTCTTGTATTCCTTGCCTGGAAAAGTCTGGATGCCGATAAAAAAGCCTTTGACCCCTCATTGATAACTTGATTAATTTCAACCGTTTGAAGTTCAAGATTAAATTGGGCGGCTCGAAAGATTCTTCCAGTATGAACTCTTAATTTATAGAAGCTTTTGAAAGTAGAAAAATGCTACGTACAAAAAGAAAATCAATTTCAGACTCTTCTTATATGTAGCTCCCTTCATAGCCATAAATCAATTAAAACCGTTTGTCTGCAGCAAGGTAAACTGTCTGCAGTGTTATTAACATTTTATTTCTTCAATTTCACGATAATGTGAATTTCAAGTCACTTTGTGTACATTTTGCTCTGCCAAAAGGTAAAAATCGAGATTCTGTTATATAATAAAGAGGTAAATAAATGCTTTACCCAATACTTTAACAAAACTGGAAGGTTTATAATAGAAGATCATAAGAAGACACATAATGAATTATATGAATTTATAATTGGAAGGGTCGTAAGGAAAAATGAGAGATAAATTGCACCATACGAAAGGTAAGTAGACAAAATATTTCTATAAATGCATACATTTTAAAAGAGTACAATAACAACGCAAAATGCAATGCCGGACAAAAACGAAAACTATTATAAAATTTCAAAATACTAAGATATAAAATTCATGACACAACAATAAAACTACTATTTTTGTGTGAAAAACGGCTATTTATGTAATCACGTTAAGACAGTAGCTAAGCTAATATCAGTATTTACTTTGCGTTAAAGTAACTAATAAAACAATAATGCAGATTTTTCTTAGGTAGCAATAAATAACGAATTGAATGAAGCGCTATAAGAAAATCACAGAGTATTGAAAAAATAGTGCTCATACACGACCACAATGGGGGTCGAACCTGCAACTTCTGGAATGATGGACAAATAAGAGCTTGAACGAGTGTTTTTTCTTAGTTAAAGTAACATAGTGAATAAGAACGATATGATTAAATTTTTTTTGGAAATATAACTATATTATGCAGTTTATACCTTACAAATATCCAACATACGATAATTTTCAAATACTGATTTAAACATTTATTTGGAAGTTTGTGATATATATTCATAACATTGGGGAATGAAACGGCATTATTATTCTGCATACATGGAATTAGTCAATAAATAAGAAAGCTCAGCATCTCGACTCTAATACTAAAAAGTAGTCTTCTTGCGCCCTCTCGTTAACGGAAAATGAAAAATTACACTGGACTTGGCACAACCACCAAGTAAATCCCATGGGTTTGCTAAAAAAGGCACTCTTCACTCACCCGGTTCCATGCAGTGCGATATTCAAAACCCACGTAAATTGCAGGGTAGAGGTACAAAGCTCGATTCTAAGTGTACATGCACTCGCCTTGGGGAGCGGACTGACAAAGTTTATTTTGTGAATAAACCAAGGAAAATAAGTGCAAGGGTGTCACCGGATGATTGAAGTAGAAAGTCTAATTACCTAAGGGAGATGAAGTCTACGCTATCTCAGAAATGTCACCTTGGAAAGAATCGCATATCTGACAAGATTATGACTAATAAAAAACATTTAGGAACATTAAAACATTAGAAAAGCCAGGAAGGTCAATGGAATGGTCCAAAAATACTCATGAATAAATGAGTAGGGCCAAATATAGTGCCAAAATTTCTGCCTACCTCAATTTCCCAGCCCACTAGTTCGCCCGATTTGCATTACTCACCATCGACCTCCATTGAACGGAAAAACTTCACCACTTTGATCTATGCGACTCCCACAATAAATTTTTCTTTCATTTCCGGTATCGGAACACCTTTTAAAAAATCCTTTATGAATCTCCTTCAACTCACTTGAACTTAAGAACGACAAAAAGACGACAAATTTCCCGAAGTAAATGTGAAAAAAATCTGACCGTTGTCACCACTTGGGGAAAAGATTCTGAGAAAAATCGATTGCGAAAATTGTTCTCATTTCCCTTCAAGTCTCGGGAGAAAACTGATTTTTCTTCAGCTGTGGTTTCTAATAATCCAGCAGCAATAATCGATTTATCACTGGTTAACGAACACAAATCGAAATATGATCCAAAAATGTAACTAAAACCTCTTACTAAAATGCCTGCAGTTCTTTCTTCTCAACTTTTGCGAAAACTAAACACAAAATTACATCGCAACTTACGTCTCTTTCCCTTTTGACCAATAAAATTCGAGTTTCACTGTTTTATATGTTTTTTAAAAGGCTTTTACACCATTCTTACGTTTTTTTTTGGAAAAACTATTAGTTTCAGCAAAAGTTTTCAGGTCGAACAAGTAGAGTCACGACTATCTTCGCCTTGCCGAATGTTAAGAAAATCCTCGACTGAAGCTTCCCCTGCAAGTCGATATCACTTCCGATTAAGGACGACCACATTCGAACGTACCCACTTTAAGTTGGGCGCAATATACTTCGAAAATCCACCACCCCATGCAAAAGGTTTCTAACCTTAAATAATTCCCATCTTCCTAGTATCAACCACTGCTGCATCTAAAATCTGTTCCACTAAATAACACTATAGAATGCAGTCACAATCAAACGCACTGCAACACAAAAAACAAATAATGCTAAGTTATACAGGAATTTGCTAATTTACGGATGCCAAAAAATTATAAACAAGCCGCGGGGGGAGGAGTTTTCTGTTTACTTCCATTTCACCCTTGGTGAATGACTGCTTCGCATCTAAGTGTTGAAGTAATCAATGAAACTTTTATCGATTCGACGTGCTGCGTATTGGTGCTCTTATAAGGGTGCTGTAACAGCACACCTGCGCATAAGATCCGCTCTTTCAGCTGATTAGGTTTCGCCATGTTTTTCGAAGATCAAGGAAGTTGCCGAAAAGACGTCGATGAACTTGGTCAGATGGCGATAGTACAAACGGCTGCATGCAACAAGTTTTAATTAATACTATTTATTTAGCTAAAATAAAAAAACAATAGCTAACTAAAATATTTTCATAAACCAGTGGCTCCAATAGAAATTCAACAGTACTTTTCGAAAAAACTCTCTTGAAACTGTTAGTATAAGGATTATGAAAACTTTTATGTACTGTACTATACGTTTTAAAGAGAATAATTTAATTATTTTTTAAAAATTGTGTTTCCTCAAATAACCTTCGGTAAATATTACTTCAAAATTTTATTCAAATGGTATCTATTAGCAACGTTTTTACACGTTTCCACATATTGGGCTAAAAATAACTAGATTGAACCGCACTTACTAACCCCATGTGCAAAAGTGGCGCAAAGCTCTTCAGAAGAAGTGTTCAATATTCACTTAATTCATAAAATACACACGACGTTAAGCATGCAAGATATGATCGCATATTTCAACGATCCAATATACCTAAATTTAGTGTGATTATATTCGCTTCCTACTATAAATCACCAAAAGATAATAACAGTCAATCGAATGACCATATCTCGCTTCAAATCTTTGGATTCCTTTCTTATTCCAATTAAAAAAAAAGCTTAGCCAATCGATCAACATACTCTCCACAAAATTGATACAAAAACGTAAATTAATATTTCCATTGCATCAAATAACTTTGATAAGGAAGGCCCTTCAACTTTATTGCTCTGAAACAAATTGCTGAAATCCAGACATTCCCACCTTAAGCAGTAAATTCCATGAGAGCAAATAAGCTTTATCATTTAAATTGATTCCCACGATCATCTTCTGTTTGTTTTTCTATGGTTTATTTAAAGATATACCAGGGAATCCCTGGTTTTATTATCAAAACGAGTGAGAATGCTCCCAAACGCTCGCAAAAGATGCGATAAGTAACCAAGAGAATTGAGAACAGAACAATTCTTGATAGTCTGTGCTATATCATTCTTTCCATTCCAAATGAAAGTTGTTGTTGTCTATTTTACTCGTATTTTCATTGATAAGATTATTTTTCCGCTCACCTGTATTTCTCCTATCTGACCGTTGCTGTTATCACTTATCAGTCTTCTTAGGTACTTCTAACAAGCAATGTCGTTATTGAATAAGCTTGTTCGACATATGGTCATATATGTAAGACGTAAACGGTTGGGTGTTTTCATCCTGTAGCTTAACCCGTGATTCGTTTGTTAATTTGCAGGTGATCTTGTTATCTTTGCCGCGAATATCATGGTGTACCTGTTCGTATCGCGATCAACTAGATCTTCCGCCGCAAGTGTTTTTCATTTGGGCAAATTGGGGGTGCTATTCCTACACTCGACCCGATATGTTTGTAGGTTATCCCCTAATTCCTTCCAACAATTGTAGCGTACAAGTTCGTAATGTGGATTATCATGTTCCGGGACTTGTCTTCAACGACTCCTGTGCAGTGTTTAGCTATGACGACGATAGGATTAAGCTGGCAGTAATAGATTCGTTCAAATACAACTCATCTGTTGAAAAATGGATTTCTTGTAGCTTAGATGCTAAAGATTGTTGCGAAAAAGTCATGATGAAAAGTGAAACTAAAGGTAATAACCAGTAAAATGATCCATGTTTTAGAGATTTTACAAAAATATGCCTAATTTTGTTTTGTATGTTCTGTTAAAAACAATTTAACACACAATTTTGTGATAAGATAGGTTTACAACGTACTTATCGATACAACCTAAATTGCTTTAAATCTGTGTTAACAAGGGTTTACAACAATTAAAACATGATTTTGTTATAATTTTAATTTTGTGGAAATATAAATTTTCGAAATAATTCTATAACAACACTAAAACTTATCTTTGATTTTATTGATTTCCCGTCTAAGTGTTTGAAGAATTATATAAGAGAAAGTTAATAGATTTAAAATTATATCAACATCGAAATTAGCAAAAATGCATTTCATAAAATGTGTTAACCTAGCAAAAATGCTGTTTATTTAAAAAAAATTTCTACGAAACACTTCTGTGCCCGTCTAAGATACTTATAATTGCTTTTAGTGTGCTCAGATCACAGATTACTTATTCTTATATAGTAAATAGATGTTTTAGAACTAGTAGTACTAATGCTATTACTAGACGTGAACACAGAATAATTTCAAGTACCTTTCAACCGTGTAGTGGTGCAAATGAAATAAATTATATAATATTTTTCAGAAAAACACTGTCCTGCAGTATGGGACGGGTGGTCTTGTTTCAATTCAATACCAGAAAAGCAAACCTACGAACAAGTATGCTCAGAATACGCATATGCACGTGAACCTCCACGATGTCACCGTAAGCAATCTTCATTACTATTTCTAACGAGCTAAACTTTGTTCCCGCCAGATAGACTATAGTTATAAGGATTGTCTTAGTAATGGCACATGGAAAGAACAGACAGACTATACAAATTGCGACATCACCCCGCAACTTAAATTTCGTACGAACTGGCATATTTCGACTCTAGTACTATCAATTCTATTCTGTGCTCCAGCCGCTCTTGTCCTCGTTATGATCCACTCACAGAAGCTAAGCATCGTAAGAAATTTGGTTTATACCATCATAATTCGAAACCTTTTCGTCATTTTGGTCAAAGCGATCATAATAATGGATGAAATAACCGAAATGGAAAACACAGTCATGGGACAGAATTTGTGGCCGTGTAAATTTTTAAGCTTTCTTGAGAAACTCTCAGGGAACGCGGTGTTTGCATGCATGCTTCTAGAAGGTGTATATTTGCATCAATTACTTACCAAGGCATTCCGATCTCGTCAAACTAATGGTGTTAAGATGTATCCCTTCTACATCGGATGTGGTGTAACAGCTGCAGCAAGTGCTGTAATATGGGCTTCTATTATGGCTGTATATGACGACCAAAACTGCTGGCAGGTTACCGAAGGTACGGACATTAGCTGGATACTTGCTGCACCAAGACTGATTATGCTGTTGATCAATACCTGTCTAATGACTCATATAATATGGGCATTATGGAACACTTTCCATTCTAGAGACGACGAGGATAACGCAACAATGTATATAAACATTTTCTACTTTCCATAATATTTCATTTGTCGACAATTCCATTTTCAGGCGAACTCTTAAAGCTGCGCTCATATGTCTTCCCCTCTTTGGTATCCCATTTTTTTTTGTTATACTCCATCCCAACACCGACAGTTGTGGCGTAGAACAATTCTATTATGTTGTAAACTACTCAATTGAAGCATTGCAAGGTGTTTTCATTGTGGTTTTTCACTGCTACAGAGAAAGAGATGTAATATAATCTGGTTGATTTTAAAGTTAACATAGTTTGAAAATTGTTTTATTACAGGTAAAAAAAATTTTTATGAACCTTTCTGAAGAATTAATGGCCTATTGGGAAAAAAGGAGCAGAAAACGAGACACTGTAACGGAGAGTATGCCAGAAAGACGAACAACGATGAGGAGTGATTTAGAAAACACAGGTCTGTTTATAATAAACTATAAAAATATTTATTCAAATCTCAATTGTTTCCAGAAAATAGGACACAGAATCATACCAATGAACCACATTTAAATGAACAACCTAAAACTAAAACGAATACACTTGGAGCCAATCCACGTCTGGTAGCAATTGATTCCTTTAAAAATAATAGACTGCATTTCGATCAACCTAGAGGAAACGATAACCCAATGTATGCCCATGAGGATGATTCTTTAAATTTCAACACAGAAATCAATCTTGATCCAAAAATTTTATTCAGAAACCGTTCCGATGATGTGGTCTTGTTGGATCCGAGTGAAAGGAAATATTAGATAATGATGTTTTTACCGATGACGTAGTAATAAATTTAAATATCTAAAAATTGTTGAAGGCTTATTTAATTTTACTTTATTTATGCAGGTTCTGAAACTTTGATTAACCTTCAGTATGAACCCAAGCATAAAAATTACTGTTAATAAAAAAGTAAAGTCTTGAACAAAATAAGCTATTTTTAAGCTATGGTATTTGTTTCAAACCAAAAATTATTTTAATAAATAAATAATATAAGAAATTTAGAAACCACTGTACCCAACATTAAATTTTGCATATGTTTTGGCGCTTATTTTACTGTAAACACATTCTTTAATTATAGTGAGTAATGAGATAATACAAAATTGCAAAAATCATATTAAGGAATTTCATTTATCTTTTAAAATACAACATTTAATCAAATGCACAAGTATTAACATAATTTTTAAATCAGTATAGTTTTTA
Source organism: Proctacanthus coquilletti (assembly GCA_001932985.1). Classification (NCBI taxonomy): domain Eukaryota; kingdom Metazoa; phylum Arthropoda; class Insecta; order Diptera; family Asilidae; genus Proctacanthus; species Proctacanthus coquilletti. The sequence continues at coordinate 295,345 of MNCL01000111.1, forward strand.
ATGGGAGCTACGTGCATTACTTTGTCCAGTAAAACAAAATTTGACTTACTTTAACTAATTTCAAAATTTCAATGTCTATTAAGAGCTGAATTTCCAACCCTACCCTTTCTAGCAAGGATATTAGGGTTCGAGCCCAGGATTCCATAGAACATGGTGATTAATTTGACAATTCCAGGATTATAGGATGTGTGTGACTTTCTAGATTTCCAAAAGAAATATATTTTCTAAGGTGGTCCTTGAATATTCGTCTCTCAATTTACGCAAAGTATCCGTTCCACGTGGATTTGATTTACGCGAGTAAAAGTCGCGTAAATAAAGTTTGTAAGCACAAAAACAAATATTGGAGATAAAAGCTAGTAAAAGTTTTAGAAACACATATGTACATATTTATTTCATACAGCTTGACAAAAAACTAATTACGACATTTCAGAAAACAGAAGTATGTAAGTTTTATTCGATGTAACTATCGCTACTGTAATTTAAAGAAATCAACCTGAAATGGTTATTTGACCGCTTAAAACGAGATCTTGTTAATCAATTCCGCGTATAAAAAGTGCCGCGTAAATTGAGGGACGGGTGTATTTGTACTTCTAAAATGTGTAATCCCTCCTATGGGATCTTTACGTTGGTTTTCTGCTTTATTTGTTAATGCCTTAGGCTTGGAATGAAATCACCATTATTTATAAGTAAGTGTGTAGCCCTTTTCTTATTGTTTTGAGACAGACTTAGTATTGAGTAAGTATCTCTAAGGGTATAAACGAAAATGGAATGAATAAATGCTCATAAACCAAACAAATTTACTCTACAATATCTAATACAACAAAACTGTTATACAAGAAATTAAAAACAACAGAGAAAGCTTACAACCTAATTCTAGACTCGTCCAAACTGAATTCTGATAAAAAAATTTCAGCCTATATTTTAATTCCAGGTATCTGGAACAGATGACTACTTATTTAGGGCTGACAGAAATTTTTTTAAGGCCCAGATGGGATAAAATCAGCATTAAATTTCATACTACTGCTAAAAATATTGCTAATGTAAGCAAGCGATAGTTTGACCCCTCTTTCGAATAGTTTTGGTAGTAAATAAACAAACTGCAGAAATTTATAGCCTTTGTTTTCAATGAAAGTGCCCTGAAGACCCACCCAATTGTTTGAACATAAAGGAATAACCATAGCAATTGTATCATCTAACAAGAAAAATCTTATCAAAGTCTACCAGTTTTGCAGAATAAAAATTCGATTGTAGGATTTTATCCAATGTTTGTCGTACCTTTGCATGTATTCTTGGCGATGACGCAATTTCATGCCTTTAGACCATTCACACGAAGAATGCCAGCCTAACATGCCGAGCTTTTTTCACAATCTGAACCGAAGAACGAAAAGCAAGAGCTCCACGAATACAACCGTAAAGAGCTTTCGACTATTTGCATCCTTTTCATTTTGTGCTCTCCATTGAAGTGTCCCTACTTCGTATTATTCATAGTTCGGCTATATCTAAAATTGCAGTCTAATTCTGATGAAGCACTTACGCTTGAGAATCTCTAATTGCTGATCTGTCAAAGCACTTCGATTTTAAATATCTGTACAATACGCGAAATCCTAGTAAAACTATCGATTTTCATATCTGATACAAATGCTGAAATGCATTTTCTTATTATGTTTAATGCAATCGTACAAACATTAAATACCCATTGCAACATAATGAAGTGCTTCAATGCATGAGCTTTTCGAGTAGTAGATTGAATAAGAAAACTCGTATTAATCATTGAAATGATGAGACTCTTCTTTTATTTATTTTGCGTATATGGTTCAGCGATTTGCGCATCTTTATACTTTGTACTAACATTAATACTATTTATTATAATTATAAAAAAAAACAAAAACAATTCTTCTTTGGACTGGATTCTTTTCTAGCCGGACATGGTACCTACCGAGCCGATTAATAAAACCTATTTCGAAGGAATTAACTGCCCCACCACTAATTGTGTAATAACAGCTGAAAGGGATTATTTTGATAGCACTGCAGATTTTGATGCAATCGTTTTTCATGGTTTACAACCTTTCCGGATTCCCAGCACGGAATGCTAAGCAACTTTATGTTTTGGGTTTGCTGGAATCGCTTGCACACTCCGGTTCTGTTTTGCGGGATCATTCAAACTTCTTCAATTTTACCATGACCTACAGACTGGACTCAGATATACCATGGACATATGCGAAAATTTTTAATAAAGTATCCGGAGCTATTGTTGCTCCTAACTAAAATCCATCATGAATTTCGCCACCAGACGATTTTGATGACTTGAAACTGAAGAATCTATTCAAAAACAAAACGAAATTTGGCGCTTGGTTCGTGTCCCATTGCAACTCCATATCCGGACGGGACAAGTTAGTCAAAAGGCTGAAAAAGTACATCGACGTTGATGTATACGGCCACTATGGAGTAAGGATCATATAACACGATCGAATCGAAATAAATACCGATTTCTTATTTTACTACTTACAGCTGTCCATCTAACTCTCCAAACTGTGATTTGCTTCTTGACAAGGATTACAAATTTTATTTCTCGTTAGAAAATTCTCTTTGCAAGGATTATGTTACTGAAAAACTGTACAATGCTCTTAAGAGACAAATTATATCTGTCGTATTCGGTGGTGCTGACTATTCACAATTTGCTCCACCTCATTCATATATTAACGCAAACGATTTTGTTAATATTGAAGAATTAGCTACATATCTTTTGTATATAAGTAAAAGTTCAGAAGAATATATAAAATATTTTTGGTGGAAGAAATACTTTAGAATCTCTCCTTTTTGTGATCCTTGTATTCGACTTAATAATCCTGTGGAAGCAGAAAAAGTCAATTTTATGTCAATATTGAAGACTGGTGGTTTAAAAACAGTTATAGTTTGAGGCCTAGAATTCAATTTTAACCAATTCTGCTAAAAATTTTCTTACATTCACCGAATTAACGTATTAAGTAATTTCCAGTAAATCGTACTTTTTCGAATTTCTAAAACCAAACTGAATATATATATATATATAAATAAATATGTATATATATTTTCTCCCCAAACTTACAATCCATAGGTACACTTATTTTAAGATTATTTGATAATATTAAAATACCACACGTTTATTGAAAACTGAAACTGATTATTTTTACTGTAATAATACCAAAGTGCTATACTTTTGGCAGAAACCTAGTACAAAATGTACCTAAGTTATTGTTTTTTTTTTTTTTGCTTTATCAATAGAATCTGATTTCTGCTTTTTGTTTAATAAACATTAATATGAAGTTTACGTTGAATCATTGAAATTATTTAGAAAAAGAGTTAAATAGAAAATATAAACTTCAACTAAAAGCATAATAATTTTTGTTATACTACTCTTTCACAGCGGTACGCGTGTAACTCGGATGCCTCTGTAATAACTTGACCAGTGTACTTTTACGTGTTTTTTATAGTGTTTTATATTTATACTTAATCTTTGTAATTATTGTAAAAATTTCACATTTGAAATTTCAATAATATTAAAGTTTACACTTTTAAGAAAAATATTGATTTTTTTTTGCTCTCATTGAAGCGAAAACTAAACCGACTAAGAATAAATTTCCTAGATTTTATCTCTCCACAGTAATCGGCTTTTATTTTATTTTATTTTTAGTCCACTTTCATTACTAGAAAGGGGAAAAATATGCCGACTATAAATACGTTAATACACGATAAAGATTTTTGCATTTGCACCTGATATAACAGTTCTAAGAATGATTATTTTTCATCTGGCACACCTCAAAATAAAAGTAAAAAAAATTCAAGTGAAACATCTGGTAAGTTGTGTTGTGTTGATTAGTTAGATCATCTGAATTCACTTGTGTAAAAACAGGTCTCAGGTGTATATCAAGATATTTTGAACTAACTTTGGTGATGTTCTTGATTCATAAAAGTCAAATGGAATCATTAGAGGTTAGACGATCGATAAGTGAATAATTTTTTTATCAATGCTCCACGTCAGATAACATATCTTTATATTATAGTATTAATGATAAGCTGGAAAAATTGAACGATGGCATGCCTTAGTTGCTTAAAGATCTTGGGAAACGACAGAATCAATGAAGGAATTACTTTCAATTTGTAAGAAAACAAAAACCGTTCTTTTAACATGTACAGTGTGTTTTATATTATTGATGTACACGGTTGTTCTAAAAGATTATAAAACTAGAACGGCTACAACGTATTTCGATAAAATAAGTAATAAAACAAAAATTATTTTACTGTGGACGGGATTTTTCGAAACTAAAATGTGGTACTTACCAGAAATCGACCCTCTAGGTGAAGAATTTCTTAAAAAAATTAACTGCCCGGTTATAAACTGTGTAATTACATCACAAAGAAATTACAAAAATTTACACGGGACGCAATTCGATGCAATCGTATTCCATGGTATAGAACCAATTGAGAAGAAACCATCAGATCGTAGTCCTCACCAGTTTTACGTGTTCGGGCTCCAAGAATCTCCGCCGCATTCCCGAACGAACTTAAAAAATTTCGATAATTTTTTCAACTTAACCATGACTTATCGCCTCAAGTCGGACGTAATTTGGGCCTACGGGTATATCTCAGATATTGAGACTGGAAAGACATTTGCTCCGACCACAAGTCCTGCTTGGCGGAAGCCACCACTTCATTTTGATGACAATAGTTTACGTAGTTTGATTGAGAATAAAACAAAAATGGGTGCATGGTTTGTTTCCAACTGTGAAGCGATTTCTAGAAGGGAGAAATTAGTCAACAAATTGAAAAAATACGTAGATATTGATATTTACGGCAAATGTGGGAATTTGACGTAGGTACTTGCTCAGCATAATAGCGAAAGAAATAATCTTTTTATCCTTTTAGGTGCGAACGAGGTTCTCCAGAATGTGATAAACTTCTGGATAATGAGTACAAATTTTATTTTTCCCTGGAAAATTCCTTGTGTAGAGAGTACGTAACTGAAAAATTTTTCAATGCCCTCAAGAGACAGGTTATTCCTGTGGTTTTTGGAGGTGCTGACTACACACAATTTGCTCCACCTCACTCCTACATCGATGCTAATAATTTTAGTAGTGCAAAAGAACTCGCTCAGTACTTAATCTACTTGGACAATAATCCTGAAGAATACATGAAATATTTCTGGTGGAAAAAATATTACAAAGTATCTGAGAAAAATAATTTCTGTGATCTTTGCATATATCTAAATGATCCTGTAGCAATTGAAAAAGTCCAAATTTACCGAAATATTGAAGCATGGTGGTATAGGAACAGTTGTACAACAGAACCACATATAAAATTTTAAAATATGTGCAGCAGTATGAAATCATAATAGTAGAATCAATTTTCTTATGTAAGATAAGAAAGATCTAAACCACTGCACACTCTTTGACAATTTTACATTACAAATTACTTAAAAGTAGTAATCATACTTTTGATTTTTTTTATTTTTTTTACAACTATTAGAATAGACGCTTTAAGGATTTTTTTAGAATTAAAAAAAAAATGAAGATTTACACCATCGCAGTTTTAACATTTTCCTTAAAACGAAACAACCTTGAAAATAAGTTTTTTTATGTTTTAAAATTAATACACTTCGAAATTGAACTCTCTATAGCCATTATAACGACAAAAGCAAATTCAAATTAAAAAATATTGGTCAGAAATTATAAATGCCCAAGTTTCTCGTTTTTACTGAAAAAAAAGTACAACTACCAAGAAATAATTTTAAAATTTAATAAGCCTCCTGAGGAGTTAGAAGCCAAAGAAAAAAGTATTATCTATGAACCAAAAAAGTAACTACTTTTAATTTTCTTATAACCCAGGGGAAAGCTCAAATACTTTAACTAATGGGGGTAATGATTTTTACAACAAATGCAAACAATGCACAAAGTTTATTCATGAATACAACTTTTACTTACAAAACAGCTACACACGACCAATAATCAACAAAAATAATTACCATAAAATAAACATCACTCTACTTTTCCTGGAATGGATCCTTAGCAATATATTTATCCAACAAAGCGTTTGCCTCTGGATCCACTTGAGACAACTTGGAAAATCCTTCTTCATCGACAAAGCAAATCTCGTGGCCATCCGGATCTGCTAGGATTATCACCCGAACAGTCGCCTTACCCGGAGTATCTAAACTTATGAGAGGCGTCAAAATAGTTCCACCATTCCTTTTAATCATGTCATCGATTTCCGGCTGTTGGTCGTATGGAACAGCAAATGCAATTCTACCGTACGCCTTAGCCCGATCAAGAGGATCGGTTATTGCACGTAATTCAAGTTCAGCTTGATTATCACCGTATTTTAAAGTGATCAGTTTTCCTTCCTCCTTAACCAAATTCATTTCTAGAATATCCTTCCAATAATTTCTAGATTTTTCAATATTGCTGGAGTGAAGTATAACTTTCACTACAGGGTCGGAATCCTTCGGTTGGGGTTCGTCAATTATAAAGAACTTGTAGCCATCCGGAGATATAAGGACATAGGAATTATTTTCCGTGGAAAACGGGTACTTGTTCGCCTTGGCGCGTTCGATCGTCTCCTTCGATTTAATCGTTATTCCTCCGAAATCATTACCTATTTTGTGGAGATAGGAATAATCATTTTCAAAAGTGTTATGGAACAGTATACCCATTTCATATGACTTCACGCCATAGTTGTACGTAAGTTCAATGACAAAGTGGGAGGACTCCGGGCCGTAACCAATCATAGTCTTGCTCCACCGATTATCGTACGGTCTTTTGTAAGGTATAACACTTTGTACTTTATACTGAAATTACAAAACTATATTCAACACTCACCCATTGCATTGTGCATCGCAACCTTGTGTAAACTCTTCATGTCGCAAAACCTAAAAGATATTTTCCTAATAGAATATTGATGCAAGTAATATCAAAAATTCTATTGTATATTATACTATGCACGATGTCCCATAAAAATTTATCAGACTGAGGGTGGTATTCTCTTATATTTTTAAAATGTTAAGTATCATTTTTAGTTAGTAACTGGAATATGTACAAAAGCTTCAACTATACACTTCGTTACTCATAATAAGTAAAAAATACAGCAAAACCGGATTTAAGATAAGGGCCCCAGAGAACTCAAATTTTGGGGCTGAAGGAAGGCTATCTTCAAAACCCCAAATGACCTTGCCAGCTATGTACTTCTCGTAGAAGTCGTGCAGACAAAGTAAATGCGTCTTATCTTTAAAATTGAAGCAAATCTTAAAAGCTACTGAAGGCCAACTGTGCATTAAACAAGTTTAAGCAAAAATTGCGAAGTCATGCAACAGAATGCTTATCGCATAGAAAGCATTATTTTAATTAAATTTTAGTTACATAGCAGTTGCAGTGAATCATGAAATGCCAGCGAAAAACCAGTTTCCAAATCCTTCACGTTGACCTTAAAAAGTTCTCACCTGCATCCCGAGAATGTTCCTGAAGAAGAATGCATTCTTCGCTCGGTCTCCGATTTTGAATACATAGTGTAAAGCACGGCCGGTTATCGTCATCCTCGATATTTAGACTATCAGTTACGTGCTGAGTTTGGCTACAATCAACAAATAAAGTTATCTTTGATTTTATCTAAACCACTTTGCAAATTTCGATAACTAATTAACAATAAATTCTACTAACAGACTGTTACTAGAGTATGATTTTATTTTTTAGATAGGTGCTGTACTACTTTAACAGCTAAATTAATTCCCGACTGATTGGGAACGTTATTATTTCAGTAATGTGAAAAGAAGCTAAAATCCACAAGTAGACACCTCCGACTCGTAAACAGAGACCTGTCAAAGGGTCCCCTGCCAGGTTGTCGTCTAACTAGAAGAATTGTCTTCTTCCAAATTTTAGGCGTTAAAGAGAAAAACTGTTCCCACACAGGGCGAGTCTGTGGAAAAAAATTGAGGTAGGGCCGTTTTGGCAAGGCAGGCCTTATTTAAATTTTATTTTTAGAGTTAAAAAATATATTAGAAAAGTAATAGTGAATTAAGCTGGGTTTTATTTAAAAAAAAGGAAAATTCTAATATCTTCTAAACAAATTACTTTGGAAATTTCCTTGGTTTTCAGTAAAAATTAAGCACATGTTTGTATATAAAACTTTTACAAACAAGATTTCGTGGTTTTATGATTTCGAAGCTTTAATTTAGATGAAGTATAGATTTGTTTTAAATCAGATCAATTAAGAGAAATCTATTCTTTGAAAAGGTAAAAATTAACCGCGGTGGCGTCTCGTTCAAATCGAATTACGCGCCAAACTCAGAATGTCAAAAACTGTTCCCAGATACGAAACTATTGGAAATGGCAATGCCAAATTCAACGAAAATAAAAACTCCGAATTGACGTAAATGGACGCCAAATCAGCCAATCAAGATCAATGGCGGCCAGCAGAGGTTTTCTATTGGAGATTCAATAACATCAACCAAATCGTTCATTGGTCTCGGTACAATTTGTGATCACCCTCTCTCATTGGACACCGGGACAGAAACCCCAAAAATAGCACGTGCATTTATTGTTTTGGACAAACAAATTCAGGTGTTGTGTTCTCGTCGACGTGAAACTTTTCCACAGCGGAGTTATTGTGCATTTTTTATTGCGACTCGCGAATGTGCCGTCGGACTTTTCTGCCCCGTCGTCGTGACTGCCGCGCTCGGTTCTTAATTTCCGTTTGCGCCTAGCCGCGTCCTCGATGCAAGTGCCCAACGGCCGCTCCCGCGACAGCATCTGGACGCGCCAATTGCCCGCAGCCGACCTCGATAGCCATTAATTGCAGCCGCGATGATTTACGTGAACGGGTAAGCAGCGGCCGAGCGCCTCGGCGAAGTGCAGTCGAGGCTAGGTGACAGCGGCAGACCTGCTCCCCGTGACGTTCACGGCCTGAGATGTCGGAGCGGCATTGCTGCTGGGATCTGTCGCTCGCCTTCCCCTGTTTCTGAGTTGGCAGCGATTTCTGGAATTCCTGGCGAGGGCGAAGCGGTGCCCCCAATTATTTTGCCAGAATTCAGTTCGGCTTGTTTACGTTTACCGATAAATTGGGGATTGTGCGAACGCGGCCGTTTTCTAAGAGATGTCGCTAAGTGCGGCTAAGATTTGTGAAGACGGGATGGGTTAGCCGAAAATAGATTTTAACGTCCCTGCGAAAGAACATTACTCATTTTTTATACAAGTAATATCATAAAAAAAATGAATACTGATAACCTCATTCACCTCCTAAGTTCTAAATTTAATTTAATTTCTACAAAAAATAAATGATCTAAAAATTTCCTGAAAATTAATTTAAGGATAAAATTTTTACAAAAATCTTAGAAAAACGAATTCTGAATAGATTCTTGTTTCGTCATAGACTAATAATATTTGTAAAAATTTGCTATTATATTTCTCATAAAAATAAGCTGGGATAAAGTTCGGCTCATCAGGTGAATTAACAGGCAACTAGGAAATAGCGTGAACAATTTGTAGAGAAATGCTACGGCGGGAGGCTAGAACAATTAAAATGTGGTTGCAATATTGCAAATATATTTAATTGGCCGCCAACCTTAAGAACTGTAAAATATTTGAGTAGAATAAAATATCAAGAAAATTTTATTGTCCAACTGGAAATTGGACTGCCAGAATCAAATTTAACATTTGTTAAATTTTAGATTCCAAGAACCAAATATCGTTTTAAAATATTTTTATAAGTATTATGTTTTAAAAATGGTAAAGTTAATAGCACCTTTTGCTAGTCTACTTAATTTTCAAACAAAATTTTTGGTATAGATTGAAAAAAGAAAATTAAAAAATCATGTTTTTAAAATCCTGAAAATGAGCTACATGAAATTTAATCAAGTATTATAATATTTGAAGTTAATTTTGGTGGTAAAAATATATAGCAAAACATACTATTACGTGTTCTACTCCTTTAATGTTAGTATTCGAAATTCTTTTTCTAGTGACGACCCTGTTGAAGGGGATGGCGAACGACCGAAAACGACAACAGAGAAAGTGCCCAAACTAACAGACGCCCAAAAATCTCTGGAAATGTTTTGGCCATCAGTTCAAGAAGACATCAAACGAATAAAACAAGTAGACGCGAAAAATCAGTCACTACCATTAGCTCGAATAAAAAAGATTATGAAGCTGGACGAGAACGCGAAAATGATAGCCGCGGAAGCGCCACTTTTATTCGCGAAGGCTTGTGAGATTTTTATCCAAGAATTAACGCTGCGAGCGTGGCTGCACACCGAGGACAACAAGAGACGCACACTGCAACGAAGCGATATAGCGACCGCCATATCGAGGTGCGACCAATTCGACTTTCTTATAGACATAGTTCCTAGGGAAGACATAAAGCCCCAGAGGAAGGAGGCAGATCCGCCAAAGGCGGCCACCTCAACAGATCAGGTGCAGTATTACCTGCAGTTGGCCCAACAGCACCAACAGGCGCTTCAGAACACACAGCCGGCAACGTCCGCTGCCATCGTGAACCAATCCATACCAGTCGCTGGGAATACGGGTGTAGCGAATGTCGCCGTTGCCGCCCCCCAGAACATCATGCTGGCGACGAACCCTGCAACAAACACCACCACTACCACGGCGGCCCAGGCGACCGTTGTAAACGGTCTACAAAACCCACAGCAACAGATACAAATCCTTCAACAGTGCGTAACGCCCACTGGTGAAATTACGCACGTGCCGGTAAGTCTATCCCTCCCACGGCTCAACACAGGTGATAAAAACCAATTCTATTATTAATCTTATGTATGTTTCCACTTACAGATAACAATAACAGCGAGTCAGTTAAATATGCTGCGTATGCAAATGCAAAGCAATGCGGCGAACACAACCCAGTCCCAGCAGGTTATAATCCCGACGATCCAGACACAACAGCAAGCCTCTTTAGTCCAGGTTAATACAGGAGGACAACAAAATCCCACCGGAAGTATATTTTTGACCACCGCGCAAACAACAACAACAGGTGCTGATAAGCAACAGGTGAACACGACAACGTTTCGGGCGAACTGCTAAATCTGGTCTGGTTTTGGAACCCTGTAGTTTAGGATTGTTCGGATATTCAAATATCAACCACCAATGTTTATTTAGCAATCATATCTTTAAGGGTAAATTATGTTTTGTATAAAGTTTTTTAAGCACGTGTCGCGTAATTTAAAGAAAATAATAAAAACGATCAACTGAGCACAACGTCTTTTATTAATTTAAATAGCATTTTTTTTATAAAAATTCCTTTCGTATAGTGTTTTAAAGGGAAAATTGTAGCAGTGATCCTAAACTGTTGATTAATTCTTCGAGAAATTCATCTGAAATCTCATGCAGGCCTCTATAAAGTGGTAGTGCAATTTTTTAAAATATAATTATTAATTTGAAACCGACTTTAAACTGAATAAATTCAAATCCTACGTTTATAATGTTTTTTTTTTTTTACCTACATTAAGTGGAATAAATTTACGTAATAGTAACGCGTAGTACGCGTTCAAAACAAATATGCATCGTGTTTGTTTTCCTAAAAAATATTGGCTTCGTAATTTATCTAAAATGAAAATGCTAATTCATCTCACTTATGTAACCTAAAATCTAAGACCGTAACATTATGACTACGACTTCTATCGATCAAACAGTTGCAAGAAAATTGTCTCTATAAGTGAATTCTCAGCGTAGAAATGAAAAACTTGTTTAAAAGATGTTGCGGGAAAAAAGCACCCACAATGAAACCAGGAGCAATCCTGGATCAAGTTATATCCCAATCTTCTTCAAACGCCAATAAGTGCTTACTATACAAACTAGCAAACTACAAGAGAGGTAAATTGTTTCGGAAACTAGGTCAACTTCCTGGCACCTGAGGGAATTCTTTAAACAATTTCCAGGTGGTGATTTAATTGATGCCATCCAGACAGGAGGGCAGGTGGCGGTAGAGCAGCTCATTAGGGAGCAATTCGGGATATTCATGTACAATAATGGGAAGGGTCAGGAAATCAATCGAGCCGAGTACCTTCGCTGGAAGTACCGGGATAATCATGAGGTGATCATCCCGATTGAGGCCTCCTTGTCCAAGCACGATCCGCTAGGCAAATGGGTAGACCACAAGGCCTGCTGGCAGATGCAGTACCGGGGGTCTCTGGGCGAAAGCCTCCTCCACGTTCTAATTATCTGCGATACGAAAATTCATACGAAACTAGCCAGAATACTTCTCAGAGTGTTCCCGGTTCTGGCTTTGGACGTGATGGAAGGTGAAGAATATCTTGGAGCTAGTGCCTTGCATTTAGCTATAGCGTACAGCAACAACGAGCTCATTGCTGATTTGGTCGAGGCTGGGGCTTTAGTCAATCAACGAGCCATCGGAAGCTTCTTCCTCCCACGGGATCAGCAAAAATCTCGACCGGCGAAAAATACTGACTATGAGGGTTTGGCGTATTTAGGGGAGTACCCACTCGCCTGGGCAGCCTGCTGTGCTAATGAGAGTGTCTATAATCTTCTTCTGGACAACGGAGCTGACCCAGATGCCCAGGATTCTTTCGGCAATATGATTCTTCATATGGTTGTGGTGTGCGACAAATTGGTAAGTATTTATTACACTTGAAATTTCTCTATTAGTCCAATTAAGTTATTTCTGAATATTTTTAAACTGATTTACTGAAATATGGTACTCATTTGATTATACTATTAGCCTCAAAGCAAAAGAAAATGATAACATACTTTAAGTACTATGTGGAGAAATATCTTTTAGGACATGTTTGGATATGCACTGCGTCATCCAAAAACTCCGGCTAGAAATGGCATAGTGAATAACGCAGGCCTGACTCCTCTGACACTGGCGTGTAAATTGGGCCGAGCTGAGGTGTTCAGGGAAATGTTAGAGCTCTCCTCAAGGGAGTTCTGGCGATATAGTAACATAACATGTTCTGGATATCCCTTAAACGCATTGGACACCCTTTTACCAGATGGTCGAACAAGTAATTCGATTTCTTCACTTATTTTTCTAAAAATTATTTTCTCATTTTAAAAAAGATTGGAACTCAGCCCTTTTCATTATTTTGAATGGAACCAAAGAAGAGCATTTGGATATGCTGGACGGTGGAATAATTCAGCGTTTGCTCGAAGAGAAATGGAAGACTTTTGCGAGAAATCAATTTCTTAAAAGGCTTTTAATTTTATTTGTACATTTACTTTTTCTTTCACTTTCTGTGTACTTGCGGCCTGCTACAGAAAATATGCAAGTCCAGGCTGCAATTCAAGCGGAGCAGAGCGTAAAGAAATCCACTGAGGAGCCTCAAACTGCTGATGTTAAGACGATAATTAGATACTGTTGCGAAATTGCCACTATAGCAGGAGTTTTAAGCTTTGTTGTTTTCCAGCAGGGAGATGAAGTTAAAAATCAAGGTTTGTCAGCCTTTCTCAAGCAGCTGGTAAGCAAAATTATATATAGAGGTGTAATAATGTGATTAAATAACTCTCTCTGTGCTTTTTCAGTCTCATGCTCCTGCTAAAGCAATTTTTTTGGTATCAAATTTAATGATATTGGCTTGTATACCATTTCGAATTATGAATGATACTGGCACTGAAGAAGCTATTCTGCTATTTGCGGTCCCTGGAAGCTGGTTTTTACTTATGTTCTTTGCTGGGTATATATAACAATTTTTAAATGAGGAAGACAGTATAGGATATAGCCTGTATGGCTACTTAGTGGTACACCTAGCTATTAAAAATCCAGGACATATTTGAAGAAGACAAAGCCTATTATTATTTTTTATATTTTTATTTTATATTAATTCTGTTTCTCATAGTGCTGTACGCCTTACTGGACCGTTTGTTACAATGATCTATTCGATGATAACAGGTGACATGTTTACGTTTGGAATAATTTATACAATTGTACTATTCGGATTTTCGCAGGCATTCTTCTTTCTATACAAGGGTAATTATTTTAGGTTTGCTAAATTGTAATAGAACTGTATATAAATTAATTTAGGACATAATCAGGTTCAGTCGACTCTTTTCAACACATATCCAAGTACGTGGATGGCCTTGTTTCAAACGACATTAGGTGACTACAGTGTAAGCATTTATTTTTTTCTTTATATAAACATTTTATTTATTAAAATTATCGTTCTTTTTATTTTTGATGTGTTAAACCTAAAATTGTTATATGTTGAATAAAATAATTTTGAAATATTTTTAGTATCCAGACCTCAACCAGACTTCCTATCCGAATTTGGCTAAGACGGTTTTCGTTTTCTTCATGATTTTCGTCCCTATTTTGCTACTAAACATGTTAATCGCTATGATGGGTAATACCTATGCCCATGTTATTGAGCAATCAGAAAAGGAATGGATGAAACAGGTAGTAAATTAAAAAAGGAATAAAAAAAACATAAAAAATATTTAGATCATTTTTTCTATAGTGGGCAAAAATTGTCGTTACGCTTGAGCGTGCGGTTCCTCAAACAGATGCGCAGAAATATCTGGAACAATATTCCATTCCCCTAGGACCTGCAGACGATTCAGGTTTCGAAACACGTGGTGTAATGGTGATAAAGAGTAAGAGCAAGACGAGAGCTAAGCAAAGAAAGGGTGCAGTGGCCAATTGGAAGGTGAAAAATGTCTTTCACAAATAATTTTAGACATTTTTAAAATTCTTTATCTCTAAGCGTGTTGGGAAAGTTACTTTAACGGAGCTAAAGAAACGGGGAATGACCGGAGAAGAACTTAGACGGATTATGTGGGGCAGAGCATCAATAACAAGTCCTACAAAAATTGCTAAAAAGTGAAAGTGGTCTTGTCTAGTACTTTCAGTTAATTAAAATAATTCCTGCTATTTCCAGGAAGGTAAAGGATCCTTATGCAATTCTTAACGAATCTAATAGTGCACTAGGAGCTGCTGTTGATGTAATGTCCTACACCCACGACATTGTATTGTGCTCTACAGAAAGCACTGAGATCAAGGAACAACCAATAGATACGAAACCTGGGAAACCAGAACCAGGAGAAGCACTACAAGCTGCTAAGGCAAAAGTCCAAAAGGGGAAAGGTACTTTGAGCTTAATAAAGGGCTTACGAGATATGACAGCAGCAAACGAAAAGGCTGATATAGACGACCCTTTAAGAGAACTTGTTCTAATATCAGAAACAACAGGAGCTCCAGATACAAATTACTTGTCCAATGTTAAGCAACTGGCGAATAAGGCAAGGGTAATTGGAGAAGTGGGTGAAAAGCCTCAAGTTGATCCACAAGTAGCTGTGACAGCACCACCTTTAAGCGCTGGACAAGAAATAACTAATTTCTCTGCAATTTTCCAAGACCCCAAAGATATGGTCGATCCAGAAAAAGAAAGGGCCTTCTACAAACAACTAGAAGCCCTAGAGGACACAGAAGACAGTGACGGCTTTATTGAAAGACCAGTTCTTGGAAAAATATCTTTGATTCGCAGGGCCAAATCTGCTGTTTCAAAAACCTCATCCACAAGAGTCGCAAGTGAGCGGTATCCATTATTCAGCTTTGCCTGGGAGGACACGGTCAGTACTTTAGAATCTCTATTTGGAGCTGCTATTATATAGTAATATAATAATTAGAGCTGCTATAACTCACCTTTCATTTTGCCAACCCAGAGTCAAATTCAACACCAAGGACAAGGCGTTAATAACGACGCATTTTTAAGTGATATTCCAAAAAGTGAGGAAGTGATCCAAATTGAAGAGGCAAGTGCTGATGACGACGATGAAATTGTAACGGCGGACGACGTGAAGAAAAAAATGACCGAATTCCATTTAAGAATTCGTTCACCACCGGAATCAGAACGTCGTACCGCCAAAAGTGCTAAGGCTAGGACACGCAAAAACAGGTAAAAGATGCCGTTGTTGTTTAAATAAATTCTTTTTTTTTTATTATTATATAATAGAATATCTCCCGAAAGTACTGTAGAGGAAACTTCATCAAATGGTCGTCGAGGAAAATCGGCACAGAAGCATCGTTCCCAAAGTTTACAAATTGAAGAGGAGAATATTGTGGATCCTTTGGAGCCATGGAGTACTCGTGAACTGATGGATATTAACAAAATATTGGCTTCAACTAATAACAATTAAATTCTTTCATGTTTAGAGTAAAGTTCCGCACAAATATCCCGTGTTGTTTAAGAAAAAAATACACTCAAATCTCTTAGTTATATTTAGAATGAAATTCTACATTTTTAGAAATGTTGCACTTAACTACTTGATAAAAAATATTGAATGTTGCTACTTCGCTTCGCCACAATTAATTTTGTCCAATATCATATAATATTTATTCTGGAATTTATCAAAATCAATAAATAAAAATGTAGTGAACTTTGATGGCTCTCTTCGGGATAGCATTTTCTGTAGGATAGGATTTTATGCAAAGTCAAAGACAGTAGATACGAAGGGTAATTTTGGAATGAAGGTCGGGTAGTGGTAAATAAAAAGTAACTAACGCCGGGCGGCTTAAAATCATTGTTTATTGTAACCCCTAAATGCAAAGCCTAACTTCAACATGAACATCCAAAAGCACACACGGGATCAGGAGGCTGTGGTTATGGTAAGAAAAAAACACGTGTTATGTACTAATAACAAATTTATTCGTTCAAAAAAATGTAATGACTCTCAATATGATTCTGATAAATTTTAAACCGTAACGAAATTGAACTATCTCATGCAAGCCTTTGTATGTTTTTTTTCTCTAGTTTTTAAACGATATACTCCTTTCGCGGTTTGCTCTCGATCACGCTCTTCATCTTCGGTTGTTACAAACAAGTAGACCTGCCTTACAATCTTGATCATAGTTAACAGGAAGCAAATGGTACATTTATCTGCGTTCTACGACAACAGGATTTAAGGGCACTTATCGTCTATAAAATAAAAAGCAACAAACAAATTTCATAAACTTCTCTTTGTTTTTTTTTTCTTTTTTTCTTCTTCAAAAATTTCATCGAATTGCTAAACATTTTCAACGTTGCTTTTAGAGCCTTACATAACTAAACAAAAAAAAAGAAAGAATGAAAGTACTTTTGTGTTTTGTATGTGTGTACTTAGATACATGGGGGCGGGGCGACGATGGTCAGACATAAAAAATGCAAATACAGTCGTCACGAAGACAGACAAGGGGCTGGTGGGAGGGACTAACTTTAACTTAACTTACACGAATATCGGAAGGCAATAAATACTTGAGAAGACTATGGGAGAGCGGGTATCGTAGAACGAACGGATGTCTTCGAAACAAGAAATAATAAAACGGAAAAAGGCGAATAATAAAACATAAACGTCTGACGTCCATTTTGTTTTCTCAACACGTAAACTTTCTCAAATATCCTTTAGTTAATATAAATTCTATGCATCATAAGTTTACCATGTCCGCGGACACTGCGAATTGAGTTTGCTCGGTGTAAACCTGTCCTACTCTACTACTTACTCCTCAAAATATTGCGATGTAGTGAAAATAGCGTCCTCATCTGCTCTGCTCTACTACGTTCGATTTGTAACAGCTGCTGCCGAGGGTAAGGAAATACAGCTCAGTGGTTCGGTCTGCTTTTTTTTTTTTAAATCTTCGTTATTCTTTTTTCATATTTTTCTATACACTCCTTCTCATCCACTTTTTGTTTTATTGTTAAATAGTATTGCATTTCGGTAGCATTTAGATTCGCATAAATAGTCCTAGAAAATTTATAATTTCATAACTTCTGCACTTCGCCTATCAACTCCTTAGTTTCCTCTATAATTTATTCGTAATAAATAGAATTCTCTGTTCAATTGTAACACCTGCGATAACAAGTTTTTTTTTTGCTTCATTTTTTTTCTTTTTATCTTGGGATGTTAGGGTCTGGGGACCGGGTACATCATACGACGATAGCTAAAAAAGTAAACAAGATGACGACGACGAGGAAAACGTGTTCCTTGACGAGTCCATAAGGTAAAGTAAAATGATATTGATAAAAGTAACGGCAATTAGAAAATACACAAACAATCAATGATGATGATAAGCCGACCTCGATACCGGCCGTGCTCGAACCCGAGGTGGCAGTGTCCATGTCGTTGTGGCTGTTGGTCATAGAGATTCCTTTGATGGCACCCATATGGTTGGGCCTGATTGTGACCAGATCATTTGTTTTACTTTGTTATAAATCTCTTCTATTGTGTCACCTTGAACGACAGCTGAAATAAAAGAAACATTTGTTAAATTAGTATACTGGTTAAAAACTTAAACGCGAAGGAAAATAAACGAACCCAGAGAAATGGAGATAATCAATTTTTGTAAAAATATTTTTGATTATCATTACAACCGGTATTCAAGGGACTGAGTGTTTACAGGGATGATAAAAAGAAATAAAAATATATCCAATTAGAAGTTACAAATTTATGTACCTGTAAAATATTCCCCGAATTCTTGCTCCATTTTAAGAGCTCGCTCAAATGTTTTTTTAGCTTGCTCCTCAGTCATCCGTCGGTTCATTTCCCTAAAAATAAAATTAAAATTTAAACATCTCAATTTATAAATAATATCCCTAAAAAAACTTACATTATTGAGTCGACTGACTTAGGCTTAATAAAAATAGCAATAGGATATAGTTGCGCTACTTGCAGTCGCTTGATTGCATTGCCCGATACGTCTAATATACAGTGCTTGCCCTTTTCGGCAACCTCCCTAACACTGGCCACTGATGTACCATAAAGATTGTCATTGTACTGTCCAGCTTCAATGAACAAGTGATTTTGGATATCTTTTTCCATTTGCTCCCGCGATGATACAAAGTGATAATCTCGTCCGTCGACTTCATAGTCACGCTTAGGTCGTGTGGTATCTGGTTTTAAAAAAGACAGGAAATAAAAATATCTATAAAGTAATTAAAACAAATATGTGTACTTACGTGGCACACATGATCCAAATTTATCTGGGAATTCTGAGATCAAATCATCATTAATTCGATCTTTTAATGGACCCAAAATGATGACTGGTCGTGTGTAGGAAATCTGCAGACGTTGCACTGCTTCATAAGACAAAACATTCTCCTCAGAAGCTGTAAATGTTTTTGTTAATAATCATAAATTGTTCGATTTTAATTTTTAAACAGTCTTCAAGTAATTCAACTAATTCTAGAATTTTTGTGGTTTTCTCTAATTGAAATTTACTAGAATTGTTTTTAAAAAGAGAAAAATATCATCACATTAAGAATTAAGAGAGTAACTAAGTATTTGTTAGTTAAACAAACTTTCTTTTTTCTGTTTGATTTGCTTATGTCGGACAGGACACTTTGCTGTGCATCTTAAACTATTCGTGCGATTAATTATTTTTTTCATACTATGCTTTATTTACGGTAAAATGTGAACTATTTTAGGTGGACTAAAAACTAGCACTGATATTGTGTAATAATTTTTTATACTTTACTTTGCACTTACAATTTGCCTGTAAGTGGATATATATGCTTGCTTATTAGTTTTAAAAAAAAAACATTATTCCAAAAATCAAAATCGTTTATAAAATGTTTCTATAAAAACAAATTCGATGAACTATTTTTAAACAAAAATTATAGAAAAATAAAGTAAACGTAGGAACTAATTAGAATTTCTTTGTGAATGATGAAAGAATCAAACACCTTTAAAATAAACCTGAAAAAAAGATAGATGTGCAGTAAAATAAAGCCTATCAAGTCCGAGTTGGACTTGTGCTTTAGGGATTTCATACATAATTGCACTTATTGCATATATGCTGAATATTATTTTATAATAGGTCGTAATTTCTGTATCACGGTAAGCCTTAATATTTGTAAACTTATTCAACTACATTCATGTATTCAGAATTTATCCCATTTAAATATGACGTAAAGGATTTACGAGACTTTTTCTGTTTTTCTTTTTAAATATATATAAAGCTACGGAAATCGATTTTATCTGAGAATTAATAAGAAATAAATACACCAAAAAATCATTTTATCACTTTCAAGATAAATAAGAACGACTTAAATTGCCCAAGTCTAAAAAGTAGACAAGTATAAGCGTTATTTCTGATTTCTATTTGTATCTTCCCACCCAAACGCAATGAAAGAATATGGTAGATGGTAGGTAGTCCATCAAAGATTTTACTTTGATAAAAGGACAGAGTAAGCGATCTTAATACGTCCTCAAATGTTATTTCAATCGATAATATGAAACATTTCTAAACGTTCTCTTCACACAGGGCATAGTAGTTTCTTGAAAGCTATATGTGGCTTGATAGGATAACAAATAACAGTATGTGATTTCAGAGGTCTACAACTTCCACAAATATTGATTTTAGCAAAAAAGCTAAGAAGCGAAGATATTTCAGATGCAAAATTTCCTTGATAGTTTAACTTGATTTATATGGTCGCATAGTAAAGAATTCTGGCCTGAAAACATACCCTAGAAATGATTTCGCAAAGGAGATACGTATCTTATTCTACTCTCTTTAGGGTTGAAATGCCCACATAATAACGAATTGATTAATAGAAAAGTTTAAGTAATTTATTATAAACACATAATTTAATGCTTATGGTAGGGGGCTTTTTTCGTAATACCGATGCAAGGATTTATTAAAACTGAATCCTCAGGAAGGATTAAGTTGAATAGTTTACGTATTAAAGAGGGAAAACATAATTAATCTCGCCAAAAACTATCGAGAAATCAATAATAGTCGATTTGTTTACTGAATTTCACCCTAAGTGTATAAAAGATTAAAAATAGATTTACTTAGAATAAACTCAGAATTCTGCTCTCAAAAAACGAGCTTTTAATTTTATTTTATAACAGATTTAAATGTTATGAAATTATATGTTTTCAAAAACAACATTATACATGCAACCAGAATGTTACAAGACAATTATTTTTGCTCTTACTTTTTGAAAACCTTAAAAGCTTACATCTCAGGTAAGCTAGAAAACAACAAAAATAAACAAAAAATGAAAACATTATACATATAGCGATATTCTGCTGCATGCTCTACGACGTCAATTCCTCATCATCTCTCACCTTCGTCACCGATATATCCTACGCAACAAAAGTGGTACTGATAAGAGGGTCGTAGTCTGAAATCTAAAATGCCATTTTAAAAAATGGAGGATAACTTATAAAAATAATTATAACATTAAATGTATTCCTCACAACATCAATTTATGGGCAATTTTAGACGAAATGGGTGAGCATACAAACATCAATACTTTATCATACGTTTTATGACACATTTTCGAATCCAAGAGCTTCTGACGAATCATTCCTTAAAAACAATAGTTTAAAAAAAAAAAAAGCAAAAAAAACACTAAATTGTGTTACACCACTTACCAACTTGTAAAGAGTGTATGAACCAAAAATCTTATCCTCAAAATAAGGTAATATAAAAACCAATGTATCCACACATCTTTTAACAGAAATTTTTTCAGTGTCCAAAACGTTTTAAATATTTTCAAAATTTGTTTAACTAACAATAAAATTCATAACACATTGATCAAACACCACGTAAAGCCATTGCTAATATTTTTACGAATTGAAAAATTTTGAGAAATACACTAATTCTCAAAAGAAAAAATCGTAAAAACAGAAAAAAAACAAATAAATCAACGTTAGCTTTATCGCACTACTTAAGATATTTTCTTTTATACTTGAATACAGAGAAGAAGATTTAGCGGTAAATCTAAACGTTCACTGCTTTATATATTTTTAAAACTTCCTCTAGAGTGCTTCTGAAAATTAAAAAGTATTTTTTTTAGTAACAGCACTAACGAAAACCAACAGAAAAAAACCAAAATGAATTAGCGATACTATTCGGATATTGCAAACAAAAAATATTTAAAGGATGAACTCAATTGTAGGACTACAAGCGGTTAGTGTACAACATTCCGCCTATTTTGGTAAAGCAACCAAAAATTAACACATTTTCTTTTATACAATTATTATTCTTTTTCTTTTTTTTTTTTGGAACGAACGAAAAATGTGCTTTTATAATTTTCCTCTCCAACAAAACGTTCCATTCAAAGAGCCATCAACACTTTGTGGAAAATTGCTGCACGGGAAGAAGTTCGGAGCAGCATTTGGTACACCTTAGAAAGACTGTACATTTGTAGAATCACAAGGGTTCTCTACGTACGAAATACCAACGTTGCACAGAGTGGGAGTACGATTCTGAACTGACTGTCCATTTAAAAAAAAATATAAACTCTAGATTGGTTTACACATAATAAATTGAACTAAGCAGTACTATGAAAACAAATCTGGAAATAAAAGGCGTTTAAAAACAAAAGAGCACCTTATACACCTTCTCGCTTATTTTTAAACACATTTAAAGCGTTCAACAAATATAAATAACTTGAAAATTTTGAATTTCAACAAATGCATGCATTCATAACTAATTATCTCCTGATTAACACTATATAAAATACGTACTTTGTATGTGTTCGTGTTTTTTGAATGTGATTAAAATAAATTAAATAAGCGAAAAAATCTACAAGAAGCTTCTTTATAATTTTGTGGAAAAGAGAAATAAAATTTAAAATCAAGAAAAATTTAGAATAAGAAAAAGTAATTTCGTGCTAAAAATTTCGAGTTCTATCAGAGCAGAATTCGCTCAGTATTGTTTTAGATTGCAAATATATTTACAAATTATTGTTTTTATTTATTATATCACTTCATTATGAACTTATTTCTATTATTTGTATGAAAGGTTTTTATGTGAGATTTTTAGATTTAATTGCGTACACATAAGCCTTAATCACCAAAACATTCGAGTATTATTTTAAAAATTATTGTATCGTCAATAATTACGTTTTGTTTGATATTACAGTTTCATAAAAATTACACACTTCCACACTTCAAAGGACCTGTGCACTTGGTTTAAAGTAAGCTAAACATTTTCAAATTGATGCAAAAATAAAGAAGAAAGAATCAAAAAATTTTAATTAATCGATTGTACAACATAATTCAAAATCCAATTTAAATGTTAAAATTAAAAATTTCTCAAAGATATAACCGGTCAAAATACAAATTTTGTAATAGATTTTAACCCCAATTATTTTTAATTTTAATTTTTGTGTTGAATTTCTTCTTATATAGAACCCATGAGATATGAGCGAGCTGAAGTCATTAAAACTTAACAAATCATTGCGAAAATTAACACCCTTCATATCTACAGCCACTCCAATGTCTTATAATAAGGAATGCAAGCATGTTCAAAATTTGCAGCCTAAAAACTATGGCCACTGCCATTTCTACCTAATCTTGTTTTCTGATAAAAATCTTTATTTACTAAATTATGCTTTTTAAAAAATAAATCTTATAGTCCCAATCATAAAAGATGAAAATAAAAAATGAAATATGAATCCTACGGTTGTATCTAAAACTGAATTGTTTATGTTTCACTGTAAATTGTATTTAACTTAGTACTTAAGTCTTTCATTTATAAGCTTATATAATTAAACCAAAGAGGACGGTTAATCGCGGCTTATAACAAGAATTCAAATCTGAGTTTTTGCTATTAATTCTTAGTTATTTAATGAAAATATCAAAATGTGTAATTCTCTCATTTAGTTTGAATGTTCTACTTTACTTGAATCAATTAGTAGTGTAAATTAAATTTATGCAAAATACATTAGTACCCTAAATCCTATTTTAATCTTCAAAATGGATAAAGTAAAATCTTGCAGGCTAGAAATATTAAATTCCTCGAATATTTCTTACTGTACCTTTGTAAACCCCAAAGAAGGATAAAATCAATATCACTATTATTACTAATGTGGGACGCTTTTAGTAAAAGCTATTTTGATAGAAATAAGCTTTATTTTGATAATGCCATTAGTAAGTGTGCCAAAAATAGTTTTTTGGAAATATAGCAAAATATTTAATTTAGCAATTTTTATATTGACCGCACAATAATAGAGACTAAAACAGTAATTTTTCCATAGTTATCTCATTCCCTGTGCAGATAAAAACGGAATCTAATCAATTATTACTAATATGCTGAAAAAATTTATGAAAATTTATTAGATTTCAAAAAATTTGAGTAGCTAAGAAATTTCTACGATATCTCTGTAAATAATAAGCTAAAAATGATAATTTGAAAAATCTAAGGGGACAATTGAAAAACTTTTTTTTTTTTTTTTTTGAGAAACAATAGAATAGTCACTAATTCACTACCTATGCACTTATTCGAACAAGGACTTGTTAACAGTAAGCAACAGTAACAAACTCAGTTAAGAATGTCCAAAAGTCGTCAGAGCCTCCAATAACAAGACAAGACAAAACTCACTAAAAACTAACAGAAGTGAACCCAATCAAACAAGAATGGTGAAAAATTGATAAGTTTGATGACGGATACTAAAAAGCTTTAAATGATAAAATTTTAAATTAAAGAAATTCTTTTGAAAAAAACGTAAAATTCAAAAAGTCGTTTGGTCAAAATGTAGACAGGGGGAGAAAGACTTGTGCGTAAAATTGACGAAAATTCCAAAAGGCTCAAGGGATTTCAACGCAAAGGTGAATATATATTCAAATTTTTTTTGGAACAAACGAAAAAAAAAACAACTTATATATCAAGCGAACTTAGCACAAAATATGCAGGGGGTAATTTGCTCGACTATTTGATTCTAATGAGAAACAAAAGAAAATGGACGATAGAAACAAGACGAATAAAATGAAAAACTACGAAATGTTATAGCATTTTCCCAAAACTGTTTGCTTTTTAATTTTTATTTTTTTTTTATAAATTGTTTGGTCTTTGCTTTGCATAGGAATGCTTGCTCGACTTACGATAGTCAGCATCGTTATTCTCCAGGTAGATAAGTGTTATCTGCTCCATATCGGGTAACTCCACTCTGTAGATAATCTCGCCTTTATAACAATAACAAATAATCAAAAGAAAAACAAATTATTTGCTTCATCTCTTTTTGACAACAAACTAAAACTAAAGAATTTCGTTTTGCTGCTTTTCAGATTATGTTTTAAGCGAATTTGGTTTAACGTCTTTTTTTTACAATTTCGAGGTTAAATGAAGATAAAAGAAAATATCTACAAAATATTGAGTACTGAAAAATAATTGAGAAATGAAGAAAAGATAAAATGTAAGCGGGCAATTTATTTCATTTGAAATGTCTCTTCCTGTTTTTTGGAAATGTTCTAGAGTTCGCTCAATATTTTATTAATCTTTATAAAGCATACACATTTCAATACACAGCAAAAAAAGTGCTAAGTCCTGAATATAAACAAATAGTTTACAATTTATTTCTCTTTTAATTTCTACATTTCGTTACTAAATTTTATTAGATATGCAAAAATAGTTGCAAAATATGTTGCTACTCGAGATTTCTAAATAAAGATACGAAAATCAAAACAAATTTACTTTTATTTCTTCATGATAATGAAAATGAGTTCTGTTGATTCGCTTGCATACGATAATTGTTCAACTGTGATTCCACATAAAAATATCAACAAACTCCCTAATCAAATTAAATTACTCTCAGTTTTTCACAAACACTTTATAAGAAAACGCAACATTGTTTAATAGTAGTAGTGCAATCATAGAAGCTTTACATCATTTTTTCTTAAACATTCGCCTGCGTTCAGTGTCGACTCCTTTCTTTGGTCTACCTTAATTTAATCATATAAATGTTCCTTAAAAAAAAAAGTTGGATAAATGTTTCAATTTTCGTGGGTCAAGTTTGGAATAGACATCATTTCTGACCTATTTATTTAAAGGTCAAAGCAACTATAGGCTACATTTCACTTTGGAAGACCCTTAATAAAAACAATAAAGCTGGAAATGGTCGTCCAGTAAATTTCCATAGAAAATAAGAGACAAAATTATCTAATTGAATCAACTCTGAAATAATTATTTCTAATCCTATTACACTCTCAGATTTTAACATTTTTGTTTTTCCTGAGTTAATAAAATATAATTAATATTCCCAAAAATTATGCAACGTTAACTAATGTTCTTTTTTATTACTTCTTCGATTCATAGTAAAGAAATACTTCAGGAAAAGACATCTCATTTTATGAAAGAAAATAAGGCGGTATTATATTTTGATTTGTGCAAATAAGAGCGAAAACGGAATTTAGAAGTTAAAAGCAATAACTGAAAATGAAATATGCCTGGATTACGCCCGACATGAATTCGTTTATGTGGGATTATCCGAAGAGTATAAAAAACGAGAATTTATTCAATAATGCCATTGATTGAAAACGCTATATCTAGCGGAGATACATAAAAATATTTTAATAATATCTATATTTTAAATAGAATTGCATGAAAATGGATCGTAGAATAAATAAGTGAAAGGGTTTAATTGCAACAATCCTATTAAGGTTAAAACTAATCGAAGTAAGGGAACGTGGCCATCGTAACCAGCCAAACTCAATACGAACATTATGATACGGGAGGATACGGTAATTTCCTTAAAGGAAAATTTGCAAATAAAGCTATAATTTTGCAATCATAGGAAAATTATGAAACAATAAAAATAAAATAAAATAATAAAAAAGGAAAGCACTAAAATAAGGTGTTATATTTAAGTTTACTTTATATATATTTACCAAGAAGATATTCACTAAATTGAGATAACTTGGAAACTAACGAGTTGCGTCCCTTGTATGATTAATTGATAAATAAAAAGCAAATGGTCTAAATATGGAAATGATCTAAACGAAAACGATCGTAACCATTCAAAAGGAAATAAGACTAGAGCTGAAAACGATATGTCTTTAATGAGAAATGACTGAATATCGATTTATATTGTTTCCGTGTAAACTTTGTATATAATTGTTCAGTTACAAAGAAAGCACATAGAGGAACTGTAATAAGTCAAGGAAATGAATATATTAAAATAAAACTTAAAAAACTATAAGGTAAGAAACGAGTTTTTGTTTAGTCTTTTATAAATTTAGTGGTCAGTATTGAATGTCTTCTTCTTTTAGTTCATGAGTGTAGAAGAGTGTTAGCACTACGTTTAACGAAAATATCTTTGTTTTTATATTTTTTAATACATATTGTTTAAATTAAGGATAAAAATTGTGTTAATGCTTTATTAATGCTTCTCTTTTTGTATGAAAAATACTATGGAATTAGTACGTACCTCCTTCGGCATTCGCATCATCTTGTGTGTAGCAAAGCATGAAAGCTAGAAAATAACAGATATACGAAATTACACATAAATTAAGAGACAGAATGAAATGAAATTAGAAAAAGTTAAGTTACTATGACGCTTTTTTTAAAAAATATATGACCTTCACCGTAAATAACTTAAAATTAAGAAAATAAAATAACAAATGTAGGAAATAAAAATAACTTAATATATGAACTTGAAAAATGGTTAAAATCAAAAGTATTGGATGATTTCTTTTTGATTGGGCCTGAAATTCTATCAATCAAACTTAAGTGTAAGATTTCTTCCAGGCATAAGAGTTCTTAAAATAACCCATTCGAAGAAAATTGCTGTTATAATATCTTAAGCACATTTTTCCTGAATAATATTCTCTTCTAAATTTCTAAGATAGGCGATTCTGGATGACAATACACAACGGATTTTATATTGGTGTTATAAGAGAATCAAAAACCCGTAGAACATTGACCCCAAATACACATTTAAGGTTGCTATTGAATTATTTTCAATAATATTCTCCAATCCTTTTGCTTACAAAAAATAATAAGACTTATAAACTACAATTATTGTCATCCTTTTCGACATAAGCAATAAGATACAACAAAGTTTTCGACTGTATTTACGTCTTTTACAAAAGCATTATAATCCTACCATCGAAAGTACTTGAGCAAAACACCTCCAGTTCAAAAGTTAATGATATTATTATTAATATTATTATTATTATTGTCAATAAAAGCCCAACAAATTATTTCCAAAAGTTTTTAACTTATAAAACAAATTAACGACAAATTAAAAACAAAAAAACTTACGTTGCTGTTCAGGCTCGTGATTTTCTGGTGTAACGACTCCATTGGCTGGTCAAAGACGAGAATGTATTTTAAACAAAAACCAAAATAAAAAAAATGAAAATAAAGTGAAACGACGAAAAATTATGATAAAAGTAAAAACAAGGACGATGAATAATTACAGAAGACAAATAAAACGACGGTACAATATTAAATAAAGGAAAGATAAATCAAGCATGAGAACCCTTTTAATCTTTCATATACTTACGCTCCTGATCGCTACCGTCCTCGTTCTTTTCATCTCGACTTTTCATGAAAGGGAACTTCCTCGAAAACGTGAAGTTCTTCTTTTTTCTATCCAAAGTGGATTGCTGCAAAACCTCCTTATAACAAGTGTATTAAGTTAAAAAAATCCATGGTTATTTTCTTACTTTATCCATGTTATTAGCTGCGTGTCCTTGAAATTTAACACTTCTATCTCTCGCCCGCATTTTTCGTTCCCATCTTCGCTTTGATGGTACAATACCCATTCCTTCCTCTTCATTGTCGCCTAAAACTCGACGTGCCTGCCACCATTCATCATCAGACGCATTTGTTACATGAAGGATATCACCGTGTTTAAAAGGAAGTCCTCGTGATGGCAGGCCATCATCTCGATTAGGATCATAATCGAATAACGCTCGAACATATAGTGAACGTTTTTGTGATGTCCGCAACAGTGTACCGGTGCCAGCTGTTAAAGCGGCCTGCTGTTTGAGCTCATGGATTCTGGCCTCAAAACGATTATAGTCTTCTGGTCGATATTGAGCCACTAAAGTTACAACGCCACCGGCATTCTAGAAAAGGGAAATAATTAAAAAATTATAATAATAATAAAACCTGATATTCGATTTTTCCGCAATCATACTCGATGATTATTTAAATTGTCTTCATCAAATCTATAATTATTTAAATCAAATATAAATAGAGTACTATGAACAGCAAACTACTACTTTTCCAACTGTTGAGAACAAAGATGTAATGTGTGGTGTATATGAAATGAAAATTCATAGTAGCATTTTGTTATGTATGTTTTTAGAATTTGAACATTTGCCCTCTTTGAAATCAGTAATTATTAAAAGTTGTATTTAACTTTTTTAACTTTGTAATTATCTACGTGACCGACTAAAGTGCTTTGGCTCTGATATTGTTCTTATGTAAACATGTCACAAAAAACTGGTTTTACACTTAGTAAGGAAAACAGATCTGCATAACCAGAATCTGGCCACATTATACAATGTAAGATGATAAAAAGGGGTAATCACTTCCCAAGCCTCAAGAAAAACTTTGTGAAAACTTCAATACACTCGTTATCATTTCCACTTATGACCACAAACCACACACTAAAACTTAAAAATAGCTAAACGAATCTGCCCGTTAGCCGAGAGTCATTCTACGAAAATGCATGGGGTAGTGACTTCTCTAAAAATTCAAGAACATAATAAATAGCAATAGGCTTATTAAGATTACTCGTGAAAACTTGATGAATCATCATCAATCATAACTTCATATCTATACCGGTAAACATCGTCACAAACAGCCGAAGCAAAAGAACAAACTTTGATCGCCTGATGCATATTCAAGATGTTCTTTTTTGCAAATATGATTCGTCACTCACCTTAAGTGCCTGTGCTGCTTCTTCGTGAGTGGCGTTTCTTAAACTGACGCTGTTCACACTAAGCAGTTGATCACCTCGTTTAAGTTCACCACCCAGATCAGCAGGACCGCCGGCCAAAATGAAGGACACAAAAATGCCTTGACCATCCTCACCGCCAACAATGTTAAAACCCAAACCTTGAGGACCCTTTTGTATCGTAATTGTTCTAGGTTCTCTGTAAGAAAAATTAGGAAAATCTTATAAGCTTATTAGTAAAAAAGCTTTCGGAACTTATTCCGGTAATTTTTTAGAATACGTCTTAGATTGAAGATTGGACTTCCAGGTGATTTTATTTTTAGCTTTATCCGGCCAGAGGTTCAGCGAAAGACAACTCATAATAATAACCTGGACAGAGGTGGCAATTAGTGCGTCTGAGACGGTAGACGATCGCGAATTACTACTGGAAAAAGTCTCAAGACAGCGACAACAACGGTGGCCGCCTGCTGCTACTCTTCCCGTCGTCAGCGTCGTTGTCGACGTCGTTGTCTTCTAACAAAGCAACACAACAGGGGAGTATATGATTTGGATTTGGAATTCGCCACATTTGTGATTGATGAGGCACCTCGTCAACGAATTGATATTTTTGTTTTATTCTTTTTCAGTTCCGCGTCGACATTTTTTCACTGAAATCAATGAGCTCTAAGTCATTTATTTATTTATTTTGTCGGTACCCTGTGCTGATAGCTGTGCGCACACACCCGCTGCCTTTCGACACTCCACTGATACGAGCTATGAATAATAATGTATAATAATATTCAGCCGGTTGCCGTGCAATCTGCACATTTCATTTCAATGAACTGCCGCCAATATTACAGCAGGCTATCAGCATACCCTCTGACTATCTACCTCTACAAAATACAGGTAGACAGTAGCCAATTGGGCTTATACCACTTAAAGCTGTATCGCGAGCTTACGAATAATTTATTTTCATAATTAATAACGCAGTTCTCCAATTCCGTATACACTATGGGCGGTACATAGTTTTGAGCTTTGTCAACCGAAAGGCGCTTACTGAACAAATAATAAAACTCTTTTATCAGGGTAAATGCGGAATAAATTATTACCACTGGAAGGCGGAAAGAATAGAAAACGCGAAACCCACGGATTTACGAGAGATGATAATTTGCATAAAGAGAAATTGACAGCGAACCCAAGGTACGCAATATCCATCTAGAAAGTGGACAGGCAACCTTGAGCCAGTAGAGGTTACTCTGCGTAAAAGAGAATGCATTTCTCACACTGATGTGTGGAAGACTCCTAGTGCTGCACGCACTTTATACGGACTCAAATGAAATTCTATCGTCGGATTAGATTTGAACTTGCGAAGGTACCTGAAATGAACATCAAGTATTCTATAGGTGTACAAACCATTTCCGATGTAACGGGTACTCAGAGTTTAATTGAACGTAAATTTATCGTTTTAAGACGCCATTGGTTAATTTGGAATTTTTAAATATGCACAAATAAAGTGTGCTGTTAACGCAGATAGAATTTACATACTTATCAAGTCTTTAATATACAAATAATTTAATTTTAAAACTCAATGTATGAATTACAAAAATAAGTTTAGCCAAAAATACGTAAGATGCCATTACACGAGGTAAAAGCCTTAAAAATAAAACTGATAATATGCCTTTTAAAAATTTCTTAGTTTAAACTTCGTTTTTGTTCTCGCTTTTCACGTTTCTCCTGCATTTAGATCTATCTTTAGTTTATAACAAAAATCTAGGGAAAGGACTTTTTTTGACCGATTTATGGAACTTACTTACTTGCAGCAACTTCTTCAAAAGCTTTTTGTTTAATCTTTTTGGAGAGGAGTAACACTATTAAAAACTTTATTACTATGAACTAGGACTTATAATTTATTTTATTATCTTTGATTGAAACAAATTTTTATTATACATTTATTACACATCTGTGAACACTATAACAATTTTAGTGCAAGAGAAGCCAGAATTTATTATTTTATAGAAAGTTTAATCCTACGTCTCATATATCAAGTCTTAAGACGTCTCATATATTAAGTCTTTAAATTGTTAAGCGATGTTCAAGACGATTAGGGCTGAGTATCTTATTCCATTGGAGATTATACTCAGGAAGGCTTTCGAAAACGAACCCTGGGGTGTACTAATCCAGTACCTAAATTGGTGTAAAAGTCAATTGCAATTTGTGTGACAGTGGCGAAATAAATACAACAAAATTCCACTTCAACAGCTAAACCCTCTTCTTAGGCAGTTTAAATTTCGTAATCTTTTGTTAGCCGAGCTGCTGACAAAATGGTTTTTATAAATCCTTTAAAGGGTTACATACCTTTGGAAAAAGTTCTTTTTTTATTGGCTTAAAAGATAATTAAACATCCCAAGAATGATGTTTAAAAGGAATTTTAG
This sequence comes from Proctacanthus coquilletti, assembly GCA_001932985.1. Taxonomy (NCBI): domain Eukaryota; kingdom Metazoa; phylum Arthropoda; class Insecta; order Diptera; family Asilidae; genus Proctacanthus; species Proctacanthus coquilletti. Next base: position 327,358 of record MNCL01000111.1, read on the forward strand.
TGGAAAAAAAATATAAAAGTCTCTAAGAGCTAAATTTTTGGAACGCTTCCGAACGCTCCAAAAAGCAACGTAGGAGCGTATGTTTTTGTTAGTTTGTTTTTTTCTCATATTGACGTCATTTTTTGAATATATACTATATCAATATTCTATAATAATCGTGTGTACTTCTCTTGCAAATCTGATGTAGATGATGAAAGAGTTTTATTATTTGCCCTAGGTGCTAATATGCGTCTCAAATGTTTCCTCGCATGGAGGGCGGCTTAAGAAAAAAAATGTGTCTTCCTTCTACTAGCGCCACTAGATAATCATTTTGTATTTCTTTTTTGATAATAAAAATTGTTTTGAGTAATCCAAGATATGTATAATGAGCTTATATGCTATATATGTATTCTCAAAAGAAAAAAATAAAATAAAAAAAAAAACCTAAAAAAGTCTTATTTTTAGACCACTCAGAGGTATGATGGAACCCCTTAATGCCAGTACCTATTCGACTTCTGAAGAGAACCTTTCTCTCTCATGGGAATATTTTTGAAATACATATGGCATCTAACCTTTCTGCTATTCTTCGAAAAGCCATCCCACAAAGATGTTATTAAAAATTAAAACTTGTCAATATTTTGAGGGTACTTGTATTTAGGAATAATTCATAAAGATCTTAGAAGTCACAATATCTTTATGGCAATAAAATCAAAGCAAATTTTCTCAATTTTTCATAAAAGTTTAAAGTGAATATTACGACATTTCACCGAATTTTTGTGTCGTTAACCATGTTTTTAAAATATCACAGTCCCATTACATTGAAATTCGACATATACGCCGTACTAAGCTGAGAGCTTTCACTCTGCATGTAGACGCTGCCACTGAATTGCTAACGTATCCTAAAAATTCCGACGACATTACGCGAATTTTCAATACAAACTCTTTTACACAGCAGATATTCGCAGGACGTTGAAAGTTCCCCCATTTAAGGCACGACCGGGGATGTTACTTTATCAAACGAACGGAAATTGAGATTTCAATATTATGTAATAAATTATTATTAAAAACTTAATACTAAAGAATTCTTAACTAAAAAAATAATTCCTACCTTGTAATATCTTCTGTACTAACAGCACGTGGCGTCCCTGGAGGCACTGCAGCAAGGACATTCGATGAAGCGTATCTTGATGATGACTCTGAAAATAATAATAAAAAAAAGGAATGATTTTTTTTAACTTCAATCTTATAATACTTGAAGCGTAAACTTACGAGGCAAAGGTGAATGTGATCTTGAAGTGGCGGGGGCGGGTGATGAGCGTCCATAGTCAACAACGCTATGGCCAATACTATTAACAGCTCCAGTTGAATGTGAGTTAACTTGTCCCAGAGATGAATTAACTATATGCTGCGGCTTACTAACGATAAGAGTCACTTTGTCGGTTATTGACTTTAACGTTGCGACTGCCTGTTCATGGGTGACATTTTCGAGATTTTTTTCGTTCTGTGAAATAATAATATTCAGCCACATAACAATTGATCAAATCGCATGTATAAATTGTTAAATCGTACCGCATTATTTCGTACAGCTATTAGTTTGTCGCCGATACTTAGCCGTCCATCGACATGGGCTGCACCGCCCTCCATGATCTTAGTCACGTATATACCATTATCGCCAGGTATATGCTGGTTACCGATACCCCCGGCTATTGAAAATCCTAAGCCTTTAGAGCCTTTAACTAGATCAATTTCGACGACTTTTGGTCCGGCCGGAGGACGTTTTCTCTTCACATGCAGCTTAACGATATTCCCGGCTTTCTTGAGGGCCTCAACGGCGCTCGCATGGGGTACATCGACGACCGATACATCGTTTACAGACACTATTATATCATTAATGCTAAGTCGTCCATCTGCAGCCGCTGCACCGCCTGGTATCAGCTTTGTTATATATATCGAAGTGTCTGTTCCGATGTGTGGATTATCGGTACCCCCTGCGATCGAGAAACCCAACCCCGAGTTGCCACGTTCCAATGTGATATCTTCAAACTGCCAACTGTCTTCGCCATTGACCTGAATTTAAAAGTAAAGTATTCTCAGTTCAGTTAAGACTAGAACGTACTGAACAATTTGAAAAACATCGCTATACAAACAAATTTACAACATTTAGTTCGTTACAGAAAATTCTACAGAAGCTTTATAATAGTAAAAATTTATGCTGCGAAAGCTGTGCAAGTTTATAAACCAAGGTCTGGCGATCAGGCAAAATGAAACGCTCGTGTGATCAGAATGCACTTAATCAATTGTTTATTGTTTTCCTCGTATTTATATCTTACGTAATTTTGGCGGTGCCTTTGTGCAACGATTTGAGCCCCGGACAATGAAAGTAGTTGTAGTTGCATTTAATGCCACATCTGGCAACCGACAGTTTTATCTGACATCGTTTATGTTATCCCTTAAGATATTAGAACAGGAAGGTTTAAAAACGTATATTCTTAACAACGTTATAAATAAATATATAACAGAAAGTGAAAGATTTTACAGAAAAAATCTCTCCGAATGTCGAATTATAGTTTTGCAGTTCAGATTTAACTTCGAGAATTTGGATTTATATTTAAGCACTTAAATTGTCATGAGCGGCTGAAAAATTCTAAGCTTAAAGTGGGTAAATACTTTAACAGCTAGGAAAACTTTATTTTTTCTCATATCCTTAAGATAAATATGTACTTCCAGAAGTGCCTTTAAAAATAGACTGATATTTACAAAATCAAAGTTAGACAAGAGCAAATTCACGTGGGTGAAAACAATTTTTCTGTAATAACTCGGACATCATATTTGATAGATACTTTTAAAATATTTCCAAAATGCTTTACATATGTATACCTTTTTCATACATACATTTAAAATAAGAGAAAGCACTTAAAACAATTTTTTTTTTTTGTTAAAACTTTCGAAAGTAAATTAACAATTTGAAAAGTTCCCACACGAAGTTTTTAAAAAACTAAAATTGGCGCCCGCCCTAAATGCTCAAGTCACCAATTACACGTTCAGCGAAATTTAGTAATTAGAAATGTAAAGAAAGTTTGATATAATTAGCTTTACGTTTTGAGTATGTAATTGATCTGTAAGCATCATCCTGCCTAAATCATTCATTCACCTTTATTTTTTCATCTCACTCAAATAGCCACTGTGGACTGTAAGGTAGATGATTGATTTCGTCAAATTCCATTTCTCTCAGATCTTGTCTATCAACTTACACCGGTGTGGTTTTCAAGGTTCATACGATGATTGGTGATGTTAACGATACAACTAATCAAAATGCAATTAAGCTAATTACACTCAACTTTTTTTATATATTAATTAAATGTCGCCGAATTAAAAACCTACAGATAAAATATTTCAACGCGACTATAAGTTTTATAAACTTAGAACTTTTCGGCCATTCATTTATACCATGAAATTTTCTTTTAGTATTATCTTAAATATTCTATTTCGTCAGACTCCTGGATTATCACAATCTCTTTATCATCGAATTTTAATCATGTTTAATTTATAGCACTATAATTATCTACGACTCTCTAATATTAGTTAGCATAGTGTACTGAATACGCCAAAATACGCTAAAGACACTTCCACAAACAAACGGATCGCTACCTACAAGAAAAGAGATAAACGCGTACATTTTAACGGACAAGAAACTAAAACATAAAACAAAAACATTAAAACAAAACAACAGCAAACGATACAAATTCATGCAAACGGCAAATATTGGCGTTATCGCAATTAACCCCATGAATAACTGGAAATAGCACGAATGGATCGGAGTTCTGATTGCGGTGCGCAGGTGCAAAACAAAGCAACATTTGTCACTCGGATAAATCTAGGAGAAAGCCACAGTGCAACGGTTTTAATGGGCAGGTAAGTATAAAAAGAAAACCCTGTGCCTCCTGTGTCGCAAGAAAATACAAAAATAAAGCAATTAAGCATCGCTGGGCTGGCCCAGACAACAGCAAGCGGGTCAAGTCGGAGAGTGGCCAAAGAAAAAGCAATAAGGCCGGTATACGAGAGCCCTGCGGCACATCGTTTTATCATATTTTTGCTAACCACTGGCAGGGCGAGCTAGCTATACGACTACGACGACGATGGCGATATTCGCATCCCATGCAAAAGCATATTATACAGTCAGCAAAGCCGTTCTAGCCCAGGTATCTAGCCAAGCTTAAAAAACTAGGAAAAGGTGGACGCGTGCACACGAACGACACGATACAGCACCGTTAGACCTACCTTGGAATCATTAGACACAGCCGGCGCATGAGCCTGAAAGCAAATCGAGAAGAAGAAATTCATTAGATCCGAAGATACAAGATTTTCTCTGGAGGTTAAAAGGCGGCCTTATCTGATTTGCACAAGAATTTCACAAATTCGCTCGTGAACCTTCCACGTTTTCTTCTATTTACACAAATTTAAGGTCTCCGAACGGAAAGTTGAGTGCCTGGGAAATATGGGAAATAGTTCCCCCACAGATTTCGTGCATAGCTCGATTTCGTTTCGTCCAAAACGATTATTGGAATTTTTTATTATTAGTGTCATCGCCAATTGACCCTGTGTGTCAATATGCGTGTCGAAACACCAAAAATAACTTTCGGATTATATCGACATTTTAATGGTTCCATTTTCGTGAAGGTTAATTGGTGCTTTATTAATATCTAGATTAGCTTGTGCTCTTAAATCCATTAGTGACCGAATTAGTGCGGTCAAGCCAATTGTGCGTCATGTAGTTAATGTATACCATTCTCCATACTGTTCGTCTAGCAGAATTCGAGGATGGGTAACATAATAAAAAAAATTGAAAAAAACAATTGATTCATTGATTTGAATAATTCGATTAGACAATACTTCCGATGCTTAAGGAAAAATAAACTTGCATTCATTGCAGATTAAAGCTGAAAAATTCTGAGCTGCACTACGTGTAAGTGCTCATGGCACAAGTCTTTGATTAAGAATATCTTCTTATCATGTAAGGAAAGTTGGAAGTGTGGAAAATAGACTTAGAAGAAATCAAGTACCCGCCCTAGAGTCTATCAGTGATTATTTTCTGCACCTTTAATTGAAGAAAATAAAAAAAAAAGAATGTGACTACCACGTTTGGAGATTTCTATAACTAAACAATATCATTACGTATCGATTTTTTTTTTTGATAGATTTAAATATATTGATTGAGTAGTACTCGCGCTTCGAAGGTTCCGTATATACTTGTACAGGTTGTAGCATATCGCAAGGTCTTATTGTCGTCATATTTACATGTTTCTTACAGTTTTGTACAGTTTTACTTGTATTTTGTACAGATTAAATTGTAATTAATTTTTAATTGAAGACTTGAAGACCCATTTGTTGTGAGTACAAACCAGAGAGACCCTTTAATTCTCCCCTTTATTACTAACCAAATTACAAAGAATGTCTTTTATATCTTTTGAAAAGAATCCTCATCCTCAACTTTCTTAACGAATTAAATAAAAAATAATGTTTATATGCCACGTAATTTATTTTCCAAATCCCAGAGTATTTATTTCCTCGTTTCGCTTCAATTTCTATCAGTTCAGTACAAATTCCCCAATATTTCCAGTTAGGTTGAGCATATTCGAGATATGAGTTGAATCAAACATAAATTTGGATAAGATTGCAAATTGAGATTGGTTGTCGCTCTCCACCTCGTTGAGGGAAAATTGCAATCAAAATGTTTTCCTCATTCCTGAGTCACACAATTCACTTGGAAGCAATCGGAGGGTCTGGCAACAAATATATTTACCTAGAATCAAAGATCGAGAGGCACAACAATTGCCAACATTTTTTATTTCAGTGCAATTGATCGCCTTACTGGATGAAGGAGAGCCATAAAGATCCGGGATTGTCATTACATGAAAATAAGATCGAATCATTGGCCATTAAATTACGCGAACGATACCCCGGCTACTGCCATAATAATTCTGAAAATGAAAAAGAACCACTAACACAATTCTAAATTTTTCCATAATGTCCTTTATGGTTGATTCTGAATGGGCCAGGTAGTGCCACGAAGCCAAGTGCTGGTGCTCTATCCCTTTTTATGATTTAGTGGGAACGTGCGGTTAATTCCGTAAGATAATTTGGTCTCTAGTTATAGAAATTTGGTTCTATAAAATACGAAACTTTAACTTCCTCTACGGGCAATGGTACAATATCGTTTTTAAATTGGAACAGCGAAACGAAAAATTATCTTCTTTATCGGTTCTTCTATATTTATCCATAACAGGCAACAGTAGTTTACTTTTATGGAACCTACTTATGTCTAATACTTAGAGCATGGAAGGGAATTTTCATAACATTTTATGACCACTGCAGGTGGTGGAGAAAATTTCAGGGTGATTGCATACAAAAATGAGCTTGATCAGGTAAAGTACATTAGACTATTTGCTGTTTACGACTTCTTCTACATCATTCATGTCCTTAAAGTCTTTATATATGGGCTGTTTTTTATGATAAGGAGTGAAAAATACAATTAGTCAACGCTAAAAAAGCTATTATAAAATATCAAGCGTGAGTTTTATTGAAAATATTAAATCGATATTAACATAATATTTTTGAGTGCTGGTATGTGTGAGCAGATTTAACTCAAAAACTCATAGACGAACTTTGATAAAACTTTTATCGCTAGATATCTTTTACATCAACTTTATGCGAGGACCGCATCATTTTCATGCGATACAGTAAAAATAATTGGATTTATTTTCGCAATACGCCCTGACTTAAATCGTTCAACCGAGCTTATAGCTCTAACTACAATAAAATTCATTTTATTATTTTTGATATCGTTTTTGTTTTTAAAGACCTACCAATTATGAACTTTATTAATTGGAAGTTAAGTAAAAATATAGCTTCTATTTTATAAAATATGTGTACTTATTTTAAACCTTTGTAAAAACGCTATGTCGCTTTTATTTTTGTGAAAATATCAGATATTTCAGTAATTGCAAATTGACGTGCCTTCACTCCCATGGACGTCCTATAAAAACGAAAACGTCATGCTATAAGCCGATTAGAAAATAAACATGACCATACCCTGGCTGTTTTCAATTAGAGCAGATTTAGAATAGAAAACAGGACACAAGCAATCAAATGACCCACGAAATATTGCGATTTATTAAAGAAGAACGACTTTCCTTTTTCCCCGAAATTCATGCTTTGTTACAACATCTGTATTGAATTAAAAGTAGCGACAAATTCATATTACAAATTGTCCCGTGCAATGAATACATTTTGGAATTCTTTTATTCTACGCTCTCCAATGTTTTTAAGTGCTGAATTTTTTCGTTAAACTTAAATTTTAAAAATCAGAAGAAGACTTTTGATTTCAACTATTTACTTGTTGGAATTAACTTAAGATATTCAACACAACGGTAAAATAGTAAGAAAAACTTTTCTTTAAAGTAATTTCTTTTAAATGATCTTTACTTCTGCTTTTCATGTACATACCGCGGCTGCAATTAACGACCTAATTCTATGTAAAGTTTCCCTCAATTTGGACCTTATTATTTTCCCCATTAAATAGATATCTTCAACAATAGTTTATTGTTTTAGTCTTCCCGTAACAAAAGCTAAGAAGTATCCTTGCAGTTGGGATTTTATAAATTAGCCATTTATAAAACGACGTGATTCATCAAATCGTTGGCACAATGACGACACACTGAATGCAATATTCATTCAGGGCTGGATAAACAATACATCTCTCGAGCATAACACGAATCGATTCGATTTCGTATCAATCATTTGTCAATTGAAGTCTTCGTTCGGATACTCAATGAACTGGATAATTCCATTCTTGCACTTGAGCAAATTTAATGCGACTAAAGTTTACATGAATTTTTAAAGTGGCTCGACAACACAAGAAAACATTTAATTGACAGATGGAAATAGAATTTCTGAAAAATTTGTATTAAAGAAAAGAAAGAAGAAAAAGTCAAGCATTTTAATTAATTTATCGTTGAAGGCAATTTTATTTGCCTGTGCTTCTGTTTTTCTTACCTTTTCAACTCAATGACGAGATTAGGTCAGAAAAGTATGGTCCTTATTAAAATTTAGCAGAGGAGGGTCAAACTAATTACCCTGTATGTACAGAGCCGGAAAATCCCGAAATTCGCAAAAAATAAAATTTAATTCAAAGGCATAACTTTTGAAAAAGCAAAATTTTTGTTTACCTGTCCGAATGTTAATGACAAAAGCCAGAGGATTATGCCGGGACGTTTGTTTGCTAGTCTCATAAATAATGTTTCTCTTCATTTGAAGCAATTTTCCCGTTGACACTGCCAAGTAAAATTTGCAAACACGTCCAGCCTTCTTTCTATTGGGGTCTCAGGTCCTCCGGATCTGGGACTTTTCCCTCGATAACATGAATTTCAATGAGTCACACTAAGCTGACGAGTGGGACCCAGTACCGTCCTCTACGTAAAACACCATCCACATTATTGTGTCTATTTTGCAAGAATATTCTTACACTCCGGCATTTCGCCAAAGGCTCGAAACATTTTCGGGCCAGCTGTTTGCTAGCGACGAAATTAAATTTTAATGGAAATCCGCCCCACATACGTGGAGAGATGGGAAAAAAGGTGAAAAATAAATTTGATCATGAAAAGGCGGCAACGGCGCGCACTACTGAGCCAACACTAGTATTTTCCAAACAAAAATTTCATTTGTTTATCTTTATAATGGCGAGAGACTGAGCTAAAGAAAAAAAAAATACCAAAAATCTTTTTTTTGGTTCGAATTAAATTGGCAGTGTTGCAAATCATCTAGGTAAAAAAAATCGGGCTTTAAACTGGGCGGGAGCGGCAGTGTTATTATTGCGCTCCATTCCGCCAATCCAATTTTGCTGAAGATCCATTACAGCAGCCCAGCCCCTCTAATTATTTCTCCTTTGTGTAGAATGTTTTATCATTCTTATTTCTGTATTTCTAAGCGCTGCCTCTTACCACTTAGATTTAAGATCCTCATCAAAAGAAGACCACCAACCCTCGTCCAAGACATTTTTTTATATACTAGTATTCCTAAGAATTTCCCATTAACATTCCGTTGCAGTAGAAAATCGTGATCAGTTTTAGTAATGGTCTTTTAAGTAAAATAATTTAATCTAATATTTAAAGTCGATTCTAGACCCACAAAAAGCAATTTATCTATCATCCAAAATAGAGCGAAATCAATATGAAAAACGGATAGATACGCTTTTAAAATTTTAATTTACATTTCTTAGGATTTTCTTTTATTTTCTTAGTTTGAATCCTATACTTTCCCGACACCTTTTCTTTAAATGTCGAGATGGTATGGACGATTTTTATAGACATTTGTTAAATTGTTTCTGATTCCAAAAAATTGATGCTTACATTTATCTCCACTTCAACATTTATGAGAATTTATTGTTGTTCCAAATATTTATATTCGTTAAACTTTCACAACACAAAAAATTAGTTTCTTAGTTTTCCTAATCTATTCACTCGATTTTATTTTTAAGTAATAAACACATTAAATATAGTTTTTACTATGCCACAGAATAATAATTCATAGTGTCTCATTTAGTGAAATGGTCATTCATTAACACTCTTGTTTAGAGTATTACGTGATTCTGAATGAAAATTATGTAAATCATACCTGAATAAATTATTAACAAAATTTTATAGAAACAAGATAGGGAAACAAAAACGCAAAAATCTGTGACTCTAATTCGTTTTCATTTCCGCCCATTTTATCAAAATCTATCCGAATCTATTTTTTCCTGGCGCAACTCATAAGCGCGCTGACTAAGATTACGAGATTGCCATCGTTTTCTCAATTGATGAAAATTATGCAAAACAAAAGAGGAATTTCACTTCGTTCGCATCATTTTGAAATGTCTAAGAATAAACCCAGGCGATGCCTCCACGCTCGCAGCCGGAGGTAGTGGAGCGAAATTTGCCAGAGAGCTTCTTTGGAGGAAATTGCATAATGATAAAGCACTTCGCGCTAGGAGGACGTGTTTCTTGAAGTACAAAAATAAGACGATTAGCTCAACTAGATTCACTCAAATCGCATTTTCAGAAAATAAAATACCTCGAATTTTGGAATCTGTTGGCTGGCGCGCCACTGAATTTATTTCTAGTGGCATTGACTTTTCAAAGAACGAGTCAATTAAGGTATTACTCATAGCGAAAGCTAATTTCGCCAAGAGACCCCGGCAACTAGTTATAATAGTTAATAATGGCCGTGGTACATACTGCAGGAGCTGCTAGACTGACCACTGTTCACATCACAGCTTGGTGACTTTTGGAAGTTATGGGCGCCACTCACTCGTGCGTAATTAGGTAAAAAAAAAAAAGATTTACAGTTTTCTATACGACTAATGGGCGAAGGTACATAGTTTGATTTTATTTCAATGGAACTAATTAATAGAATTTCTACTGATAATAAGTTTAAAACGAGACTTATGAAGCTACTTTGTGTGACTTCAACTGAAGAGTAATCAATCCAGACCAGGGGATTAACAGAAGATATTGTGTGATATTCTAAATAGACGTCATTTTCTGTAAGAAAACTTTAAGCTAAAACGGGATTAAGTTGTGGCCACTAACTACCATAAATATAGATTCTGTAACAGCAAGTTAGTAAATACCTTGTTCTGTTTGGAATAATCTCTCAAAACCAAGGAGAACTCTTTCTTAATATGTACGAGTGTTTACTGTAGACTTATCTGTCTATAATCATCGTATACTTACAACTAATTTAAACTTTTCACCTTGCTTTATTATTTCAATTTTAAATCCTAAACTTACAACAGGGTTAGCCAATAAAAAGAAATAACGTAACAAACAGACTTCCTAAAGCAATCACTTTTAGGAGTAAACATAATTTCAATATGGATGGCTATAACAACAAGCAATCTGTAAACATAAACTTCGCCTTCGAAATAGCCTCCAAGATCACCCCTAAAAATCTCGCAATATAACCAATTTACCTCTGAGACTCCTTCAGTTTAGATGGGAAAATTCTAAACAAGTTTGCCCGTAAATAACTTTAGTTTGATTTTATTACCCGAATAATCATAAAACTCGATCTTTCCTCGCTGCATCACCTTAAAACGCCCTCACCCGCAGAGAGAAAAGTTGCTCACTGTTGGCGAATATTGCGGCCGGCAAGCCGCGCGTCGCCGCGATTATTTTCATTCAAAACACGCAACCGTTTTTCACATAAACATCGCGGCGGCTTATTCACGGCCACCGCCAATGCCCAGGTGAATTTTCGGAGTGTACTCAAAGAATGTACTATTATTAACTTAATAAGTGTGCAATTTGCGTAATAAAATGTACGTTCAAAAGGTCGCAGAGTAATAAAATACAGCCGTATTATTTCCCCGAAAATTCGGACTATTTTGGAACTCGGCTTCGAATTTCGAATACATCTTTTAATAAGCGGCGGATTATGCAGGCCTGTTGATACCAATCAAGTGGCATATATGCGAATATAATGAAAGGTGGCCGCAATTAGCAGGTGGCAAATAATTGAGCGTGGCTGACTCATTTTGCGGGTAGACCCTGGCTTCGATCTGGAGCTTGCTTGCAGGTTACTTAATACGCAGGCACGTCTTGTTTGCTCGCTAATTCGCAGGTAATTTGAACAGCTTCACTTTTACGTAAGAACTAGTTACACAAGGTAAGAGACGACAACCAAAAAGCCAATTCGTTTTTTTCGGAAGCAATACTCTTGAGAATCCGTAAAACTTGAGAAATGCTGTTCCACCGCTTTTCTTACGTATAAAAATATTTCTGAGTCACGCTGCAGGCGAAATGGAAGCGTCTTGATAACGAGGAAAAAAATCGCCACCTACTTTACCGCAAACAATGTTATTCAGAGTCTTTATCAAAATTAATTTGTGCTGCAGGTAAGTTATGCGGTAGTTTGCGGCACTGCTTTTTACAGAGAACTTATCAAAATGTTGTATATGGCTTTATTTCATATTGCAGGTAATGTTCCTTGAGTATGCTTATCAATTTGAGATTTTAAATCTAAAACAACATTAAATTTCAGTAGAAAAAAATCTGTTCACAATTATATAGGTGTAATACGTATGTGTGCACACCTCTTCGAACTGATAAAAAAAAATACGCTTGATACAACTTTAATCCTAGAACATTATTGCTTTGAAGTTTAAAACATATGAGATATCAAATATTTCAACCTGTCTAAGATGTTTTAAATGATTTCAATAACTTACTTAATTTCTCCGTGCTGACTGAAGATATCAAAATTGGACATACTAATAAAAATTTACTAGCCTGCATATGTTCAAATAGTTGGAACTTAAAAGCTTTCTAAGACAACAAACCAATTCTAGGAGATTTAAACTGGGATGGAGTACTCATTTGCACTCAAAAAAAAAAGAGGTGGAATATCAGTTGATTAGTCTTTTCTTTAGAAATTCATTACGCGGTGGTCAGAATCTTGCTTAGTCGTTGTAGAGGCATACGGGAATTTACAGTGAAACTATAGCTTCTTCTTGTGTGCTGAAAAAAAATTAAATTTAGGTCGGCATTCAAATACAATACTATAACTGTAAATATAAGCTTCGAAGGTTCTTCAGGTTAGAACTTGTTTTTAACACGTGGAGCGTGATGAGTCGAGTCTATGGAAGAGCTTATGATACGAACCCTCGGTGCGCGAATCAAACTCGCATTTTACCGCCTTTTTACCTAAATTTTCAAATTGTAAATTAGTATTAAAACCTGAAACTTTTCTTCTGAGAAACGCATTTCAAGTATACCTGAAAGAAGTGATCTAGAACCCCTGTTGTTTATATTGATTAAAATTCCAAAATTACAGTCTTGCGAAAAATATAACATTTAGAACAACAATTTGGTATTTAAATGAACAATTTTATTTATCTTCAATCTTAAAGTGGATACTTTTGAAAGAACCTGTATTATAGCGTTACACTCCAATTCTGAAATAAAGAAGTTCTCAAACAAGCGTACGACATATTCGCCTTCGCAGGATAACAAGCAAAATTAGATTGCGGGGCCGCAAAGAACATGGAAAATAGCGTGATGCAGGCATATCATGAGAAATTATATCCCCACTATTCTTTCATTGTGCGCTCTCTATGCAAATTGAATCGTGCTTACGTGTTTGCTGTTTCACCATGCAAGACTAAATTAAGGGGGATATCTCCAACTGTTCTAGTATTTATTAAACACCTATTTCAGAGCTGAAGGTCTTTTACATATGAAGGCAAATAATCAATAAGGCAGAAATAAATCTTATTTAAATAAATTTCCGAATTTGATGATTCATCGCAGAGAAACACTTTTAAAAATTAACCACTTGTATTTTACATTTGGGAAAAGGAGTATAAATTATAAAATAATCAATATGAATTGTATGTTAAAGTTGAGTGATTTTAATTTTCAGTCTAGGGATTTCGCATTTTCACAAATAATTAAATTCAAATTACAAAAACTACAACTCCATTCGCTGTCGCAACAAAAATGCACACTTGTTACCCAAACCTACCAGACACATATGATTTAAAAAAAAAAGAACAACTCCTTTTTTAATTAGCTGCAAACAAAATTAACAACAAAAAAGTTTGTTACACTGAAAGTCGAACAAGTCAATTTAAATTTAATATATCTCGCTCGTAGACAAGTCTTTTATTCTTCAATAACCTTGTCCAAAAGTAAATCGGACAGCGTAGCGCACCTGTGACTTGGCAGTTGTGGCATGTTTTTCTTATCTTTTTTAAAAAGTCCGCGGATTTCTTAAGAAAATTGCACAACGGTATTCCAACGGAGACATAATATAAAACAGGTCATGCGAGTTATTTTTGGCGACATGTCATGAAAACAAGTGAAAATTTATAGAATGGAAATTGCAGGAGTGGCTAGATTACACAGCTTATAATTGAAAAAAGTTTGGTGAAATTGTGGAAAATTCGGTAATTTTTTGAATGATACGTGTCCCATTTTATCAAACAAGTAAGGAAACAAGACTAATGCTACTTTATTCTTGATATAACTTTCTGTGATTAAAACTTCAGCGGGCGACTCCAGGAATTAGCTGTGACAGAAAAGGTAAAAGAAATTAAAAAGTGAAAGAAATAAAAGTAAAGAAAAATGAGCGTGTAATAATAATAGTAATAAAAAATAAATGAAAATAAAATAAATGTTACCGTGTCTAAATTAAAAAGGGATGAGACTTTCTTCATGAATCCCCCGCCTTCTTGTTGACGCTTCTTTTTTCTAGTTGTCATTTTGTGTTAACTATCGGAATTCCAATGCACGGACAGAAACACACACGCTCACGCCGTTCCACACAAAGTCGTATAGTCGTGTTTATAGTCGGATTGCAATCGAGTCTCGAACTTTTATTTACACTACATTCAAAAAGTGATCAGGCCGGTTGAAATGTGTGCGTAGCACAGGAATTTCTAAATTTCTTACACTCGTCGTTTTTTTCCTGCTGGATTGATTCCGGGATAATTTGAGGAATTAGCACGATGCAATTACATTAGTTGCGACAATGCACACACAAAAAACACAAAGCAGACTGCAGTAGTAATTAAGAGCATAAAAAAATTAAAAAGCACTTAGGCGCACCGCGATTGCCGCATATGCATACACTCAATTTCAGCGGTGTGCGTGCGCCTTCTTCATTATGTTAATTATGTTTTCACAATTCCAACAAGCAAAAAATAAACAGAAAAACACAGCTTTGTATGTTTATGTTAGTGCTGCCGTAGCATAAGGCACTTTAGGTGTCCCTTTCCCGCACCCGATGCAACCGCGTCGGCTGTCCCACTCTCGCCCCTGGATAGGCACACTGGTCAGTAGCAGTGATGACGACGGGCGTTAGCTGTCATTTATCACATATTTCAAGTTCTTCATATACCGCGGAAAATCTCGCGGGGAAATCACACACGGACTAACGGCGTGCACGCGACTGCTGCCGCAGGAGCTGTCGCCCCAAGAAGGTGGAGAACACCGAAAAATCGTCCTAGCAACCGCGCGGCATACACACAAATTCTGCGGCAAAGCAGCGAAAATTGCAAGCTACGCTACTCAAGCACCTGAAAATAAATTTTTATTCATAATTAGGCAAAAATAGCTCAACGGCAACAGTGATGGCAGCAATTAGGCGACGGCTGCGGCCCGTCGTGGTTAGAGCGTTCCCTTGGCTGCAGAAGCGGAAAAGCGGAGCCGTCACAAAACATTCAGCAGGAGGGAATTCAGGGAAACCAGCGCGACCTCCTCTTCCGGAGCCCGGGGGCTCAGCAGATGACGACGATGGCAATTTGATCTATCACAATCGTGCTGACATTAATCGCAGCAATTGCCACCCGTCCCGCTCTCTCTCGTACACTTGCCTGGTTATCGAATGACGCACGGCGCTAAAAAACTCTTACTTGTCCCGAAACCGATCGGCGAAAAACTGAAACGAGTCCCGTCGTGATCCCACCGTGCTTCCAACACCCTTCCAGTGGACTGCGGCGACCGCCGCGTATGCAAAATACGCGACGAGGAATAGAAAACACCGCTATTTCGAGAATCGACGTCACGTCGGGATCTTTCCCGAGGGAATATGGGATTCGCCGAATAATGAAAATTAATAATATTCGCCCTCTTCTCTGCTCGTCTCCGCCGCTTTCCTACTTCTTACGTTGCCCGAAAGCATTTCTCGTTTCCCGTGCGCGACTCTGACCGCTTCCACGGCACTCGACTGACATGACAACTCAACTTAAAACTGCACGAAAACACAACAACGGGCGGGGAAATTTATGGCAACCAGTTTTCTTTTATTTTCTCATGTTGGCAATTATGGCATGGGTAAGCCGTGACACAGCACCACTTCGACGCAACTCTGCAGCGGCGCTGAACTACGATATCTTGCGAAACAAATAAAAACCGCTAGATATGCACAAGAGACAAACAAACAAACAAACGAAAAAAAAACGACAAGACAAAAAACAAACAGGGCAACCGGTGCTTACTCACCGTTTGCTTCGGGGACTCGGCCCGCTGCTTCGTGATCTCCGTCTGCTGCTTCTGTTGCTGCTGCTGCTGCTGGTGCGGCGTCTGTTGCTGTATCGGCTGCTGCTGTTGCGTTTGGATTTGGTCCTTTTGCTTCTCTTTCTCCTCGTCGAGCTTGAAACGCTGGTTCTGGAAGACAAGTGGGAACATCTTAACGGCGAATGTAGCGAACCGGTTCAGCGGGTTTCCCGTTAACTTATGCCTAAAGGTATGCAACTGCACACCGCACGTAGCGCGGCCCGTGGTCATGGGCCCGAGGTTCGGAACCCCGCCTCCCCCGGGGATCAAAAATCACAGCAGAAAGTGGAACAAGGGTAACGGTCTTCGGTGGCAGGAGGTGGAACCTACAACTCCGGCTTTCGGGTTCTCGGAAAAGTTAGCAACTCGCTCTTGGCCAGCGAGGGATTTTGCCCGTCCCTGCCCGTAGAGAACCCACCTCACGCAAAGTTGGGAATAATCAATTTTACCAACCTCAAAGCAGACTGAAGGAATTTTGAAATGCCCGACAACTTGAAGTTTCCAAAATTAATTGCAGATTTAAACCACTCGATGATTTTTTACGTTTTTTGACAAATTTTTGCTACTACAAAAGGGCAGAAAAGGATTGATTCCAACAGCTAAGCGACTTTCCGAACTTTCTAAATTAAACACAACTTACGTTTTTCAGTCTGACCGTTGGAGCCACCATGCGACACCAAAAAGTATCAAGTCTTGATACAAATCAAAAATAAAATTCAATTTTCTCGAAAGGTCAGTTCGACTAACCCACAGTCAAAAATAAAATAAATAGAAAGATTAAAATCAAATAAAAATAAGAAACAAAATCTACCAAAATTTATTAGAGTCAACATACAAGTAAAACTAAATTAGTAATTTTTAATTAAAAACAATTAAATTAATTTTTTTAAATCCGGGTCAAGTTAAAGTTTTGGTCAAAATTTGTATTTTAAAAATACGTGAAGTACATTCTGGTGACCTGTGTGAGTGCAAAAGATCTTCATCACCGTTTCCTCGTAACTCGGATAAACGGACAAACTAACTGGGACTTCTATTAATAATGTTGTGAATTTGTTCACCATATTTCGAAATTATGTGCAAAAACTGAGTAGTGATATACTTTCACTTAAAAGAATATATAATAAAAAGATTAAGAATAATAAATAAAAAGATTAAATTAGATATACTGAATAACAACTAGATTAAAGAGAACACGAAATAGCGATAAGCAAAAATGTCTGGTGGGCATTTAAAATTCATTCGGTTTAGTAGTAGCACGATATGCTGCACGTCCTAGTATAAACGTTGAAATGGAAAAATGGGGCATCAAATTAAAAGTGCTTTGCAATTTATTGCTACTACAGTTTTAGTGCCAGTAAAAATTGAGAGCTACTTACAGAATAAAAAAATTAAAAATGCATCAGTCTGTATATTTATTATTATACCCTGCGCTTCAAATAGACCATAGACACTCTACTTTATTTTTAAAAAACATAAAATTGATACAAAAATATAGAAGAATGAACACTCTTCCAATCGCTTTTCAAAAAGACAAAAATATTTTTGTACCGTATTATAACAACATTACGTTTTTAATTAAATTAATAAATAAAACTATTGAAACATTAGTATTATTAACTTTAGCAAGGATTTTAATTTTAAAATGCTTTTATCGGAACATTTAGACTTATTTTGTGACAAATAAAAATGATTAAAAATCTCATAAATTAAAATATTTAAAGTAATTTTTAAGTTCTTGTTCAGTTTCTATTTTTCATAGTTAAATTAAGCTTAAAATTTAAACATTATTACTTTATATACTTATAAACTAAAAAATTGCTATCGTACACTAAACCTAAATTTTGCTTGAACCCCAATTTTTGTGTGATTCATCATATTCTAGTATTTTTAGCTATGTTATTAGATTTAGTTTTACAAGGACTAAATAAAGTTAATAAGATAAAATAAAGTAGAAAATCAGAAGGCAATTAAATACTTTCAGATTGTTTTTAAACGTGGTCTGATTTTGTTCATAAACACCGAAATCGAAAAATTAAACTGATATTGTAAAAAAAAAAAAACAAACGAGCGAAACTTACGTGGGTGCAGCAACATGCGTAAGGCAACTCCTTGTCATTGTTGGGCGATGTGAGACTAGAGACCGGAGTCCTGCGTCGCTTTCTTATGCGGATTGGCGCCCTCGCGACTACATAGTTCGAAAATCGGCGTCTTGAGTGACGAACGATTGAGACCCAATCGATCATCGCACTGTTCACTAGTTGCTAGCTGCAACCCGTTCACCAAAATTAGTCACTGTTCGCACTCAAACTGTTCAACATTCGTGGCACCACAAATCGTCCGTCGATCTGAAAAGCCTGAAGGTCATCTCCCTGTTTTTTCCCCCAAGTATCGCACCTCAAAAAATGCTCAACTCAAAAGGATTCCATTTCAACTCTAGAGATTCAAACTAGGTTCTGAGGTCCTTATTTGTTTGATAGGTTTTTTCGACAAGAATACTTCGGTTTTTTTCGGTTGGATTAATATCAGACCAAGGTTGCTACAGGCAATGGGGACCTTTTTTTATGAATAGAAGCGGACGTGTAAAGTACTACATATAACTCTTAACGCTTTGGAGAACGAAGAAAAAAGGTGAACACTGAAAGCGTCACCATTGCGGGGGTTCGCTGCAATTTCCGCACCCATTCCTAGGAGACTCCTTGAGCCGACTACAACGAAAAAAAATGTGCACAAAACGCGCACCGAATTACAAAAGTTAATGGAAAGCTCTTTATACCAGCACTTCTTTTGCTGGAGGAGGAGGAAGAAAAGTTCTGGTGCCATCTATCTACCTACTTAAGAACCCAGGTGGAAAATTTAGGATCCTCCCACCGATTACTCGGTGTCTCCAGCAGCGCGCTCCCTGTTTTCCATGCTGGGCGCTGCTATCGCTAGACCCTCAAACCCCCAGGTACCCACCGCCACGAACGACCGAAGGTACGTTACTCGTATATTCTCTGCGCGCCCAGCCTGCTCCATTCCGCTTGTTCCACCCAGCCTGTTTTTTGCAGGACAGAAGAATTGCTAGAACAATGTGTGGCACAGATGTCATTTGCATTTGGGCAAAACCGTGGGAAGATGGATATATGGAGACATTTATTGGATTAGTTAAGCGCACAGCCCTAGGCGGCAATTCAATTTCTTTTACCACCGGCCCGCTAATGGTGTAACGTGGCGGAGACGATAAACCTCCAGAAATATACCACCACCGAGTTGGAGACGATGGGAATTTATGCGACACTGGGTAGCCTGTGAGGTGAAGGCGTGTAGCGAAATATCACCAACAATATTCCTCTGAAAATAATACCTCATTGTGGGCGGTAGACCCACCAAACCTTCCACACCACCACGTCGTCGTGTAACTTCTGCATTAGAATTGTTCCATATGCGGGAGGTTCGGAGATCTGACGGTTAGATGTCATTTTGGGGCAATCACATGCAAGGGTGGTTTTTTGAGGTAATTACCAGGGGTTTTATTGTATCCTTATCATAATCCAGTCAAGACTAAAAGCCATTGGAATAATTTAATATATCTGATTTATTAACATGGATAAGGAATTCGCAACTTTAATTAATTTTCTTTAGTAGATACGTTCGTTCTAAACTTCTACACTTTTAACTGGTGGAGGTACGCATCTGTACCTGCTTTGAGTAGTTTCGAGGAGTATATAATTATCCAACTATCCATAACAACACACAAACTGATAGATAACCTTTTCAAACATTTCAATATTATCCGGAAAATTTTATGATATTTTGTGCTTATATGAACTGTATATACATGCTCTTTGTGGAGAGCGGTAGTGAAAAGTGAATATGCGTGTATTCTAAATTAAATTAATTGAAATTAATATCATAGTGTTCTACAAACTGGTTCCAAATTGGAAATTCCACAAAGGGTCTGCATACCTATACCCTTATACGTGCAATATTTAATTCTAGCACTTTAGCAACATTTACACACATTTGGATTTATAAAGTATGTCTAAAAATTAAATAAAACGATTTCCATTTCCATCCGGATGTTATCGAACATTTTGTTCATCCTACTTGAACTCCTTTAAAATCCATTTAAAATTAGAATACTACACATCTTTGCAATAATCAGAAAAAAAAACGAAAAAGGTCACAGCCTATACGTGTACTCAGTTAACGAAGCATGCGGTGGATAACAAAATACCTACTATACCGTGCTGACCCAATTCGTAGCTAAAATTAATTTTTTAAACCCTACCGCCAAGGTGTAGGAAGGAAAGGCATTGAATCGAATCGTAGGAGTACTGATAAAAATCCCTACTAATTGGTCTGCATTAATCATTGATCGAAAAGCTAGGGCATGAACCGTCAGATGGGTTGATTGATCCGGTCCTGCCCTATCAATGCCAATGACTGCGAGTAATCGTTCTGTAATTGCTTTTTTAAGGGCGGTTAGCCCACCATTCCACCCGGCCCGAGTAATCCGGTACGGCTTTAGCTATCAATTTAAGCTTAAAATTTATTTCTCGAAGGACTAGAGGAGGTCTTTCCCGTCCCATCACCATGCCAGAATTTGTGTCAGCTCATTAAGTTACACAAAAATTCGCTACTATCAGAGGGATTGTTAAGCCATCGTCGCAGGAACTCGTTTGGGGAGGCGATTAAGGAGCTCCTAGTTAGCCTTAGTTGCACCGTAGCTGCTAGTTCGAAAAAGGGAAACTTTCCGAAGTTTCAATACCTCCCCGCTTTCAACATCCGGCTGGAAGGTAGCGGAAGGTAGATTTTAGCCATACCGAGTCCGGGACTTAGGAATTCCTGGTCTCTAGAAGGGTTCCCTGTAACATTGTTTGTGCGATAAGGTTTCCTGTCGGTGCCATCACACTTCCCCGTGATGGTTTTGATTCTTCTTTAGTATTATGTTTTGAATTCTCGCATAGACTGTCGCTAATTGAAAAACTTTCTGTATTTATGCATGCAAAGGCAAACTCCATAGCTGCTGTTTCTATCCAAAAGAGGAACTACTCCTGTTTTGTTTGCCTTTCAAGTACCCCAATCCCCGTTCCACCTCACCGATCAGAACAACTGAAGGAAACTGAAAACAATGAATAATGGGACGAAGAGCTTTCTTTCAAAATCCTCGAGAACGTAGTGCAGAACTTGAGACATATTCTGTATTGATTTCTAAACCCCGTCCCTCCCTTCCCGGCATTCTGTAGGAAGGCATTCAATGACCTCGTGACAGTTGCCGGATACATTTCGTGCCCATAAAACGTATCATTCTACAATAGAATTGATTTTCTTCTGTGGTATTTTGTTAGGACCCCTTGCCCTCCTTAAGGAGAGCGTCCACGAAGACGGTCAAAGAAGGTAGGGATGAATCAATTCGAAAAATATTCAAAGTAGCTATTCGATACGATAGAGTATATTTGATTTTTGTAACTTATATTATAAAAGTTCGTATACTAGACTTGTTTGAAGGGTTTGATTATAAATTTTTAATCTAGAAACATTTCCTTATTATGATTTTTTTTTAAATTAGCATGCTAGAAAGCTTGAAACATAAATAGCTGATTTCCTTTGTTCTTTCAATTTAACTCAATATAAAAATACGGTATGATTAATCAAAACTGTTTCAGTTTTGTTTAGTATTTAGAAATGTTTGTAAATTTTATTTTGAAATTAGTTTTCTTTTTTTTTCTCATAAGAAATGAAATCATCAAAATATCAAAAGTCTTTTTTTATGGTGGACAATTTTTAAATTCTAATATTTAAAAAAATAAATCTTCCTAGACAATTCAAGGCACGAAACTTTAATAATTCATGATATTAAATTTTTATCTTGTGGCCTAATTTTCGTTGGGTACAAATCCTATTAAAAAAGGTCCATGATTCTTTCGAATTTAATACCTTTTCAGCATTAGAAGTCGAAACTCTCCATTTTTTGTGCAAAAACTTTTTAAAGATCGTCCATATTTTAAAAATAGCAAAAAAACAATTTTCTCTTCTCTAATGTAGATGATGTAGGCTAGATTCGAGACTGTATAGAGTAATGAATAGAACATTATCGAAACTTTATTTCTACATCTATACAAATTTTCATCGTTACTACAAAAGACGCTCCTGGATGACGAAACAAAGGGAGCAAATCTGAAAACTTTGTCTGTGTGTTTTTCCCATCATTCGTTGGTTTGGGTGGGCACTTTTTACTCGGGAAATATTTACGATACCCCACCCTGATCCAGGTTTTATACCACGCCAGCGGAACAATATTTGCTGGTATCGATTTGTCTCTGCTGTTTATAGAGCCGTTCCCTGGCTGGGTGCTGGGCCGACTTTTATAGAAAGACCTTATAACGTTCGGGTGGTCCACCTGAATTGTAGATTCAATTAACTCGCCCAGGCCAACGCGCAAATTTATTCACCTCACATATGAGCTCCGGGTATGTGTCCGGATCCTCGTGGCTCCTTTTGCGAGTTGGGTGACCTGTTGATTCGTTCGCTCATTGGCAACCACCAGCAGGGGATGCTAACCGCAAAACTCTTGATCTCGGCAGACCCGGCTATCCCACTATTTTCGTTGGTCCTTCCAATGGGGACCTTAGGCGCCCCTTCCCTTAGAGATTTCGATTGAATTCCTCCTGCCGAGCCGGGAGAGATATCTTTTTATGTCTTTGGACACGTCTGCGCCAGTAATTGGATTTTGCTATTAGGAATAAACCAGCTTGTCGTCTGTGGGGGAACGGGGATAGGAAACCCTGCTGGAAATGACTGCGCCTTTTAAATTAATTGTCCCCAAATATAGTTAGTCTAGTTGGGATGGGACTTCGCCTGACACTTGCATTCATCGCGCCCTTCTTGCCTGCCTTTTTTCGTGCTAGCTGATAATTAGAAATCAGAAAAATTCCCTTTTCCTGCCTTTATACTAATTTAATATGGTCGGAATCCAATTTGGAAATATCGTTATTATATTTGTCATGCTCTGAAAATTGTGGAGTCGATTGAACGAACACTGTTTAAACTCTGTTTGAACTCTAGAAATTATCAGAGTTAACCACAGCAGGTGATATACAATAATATAAATGTGAAAAAATTCAATTAACGATGTTTTCGTCAAATTTGATATAATAGTTCATATATTGATTTTTACGTTATACATTGGGAAAAAAAGGAAATGATTGCTTTAGAGATAGATATAGAAAAATAATATTCATAATTTGTTTATATTCTCCCTTATATATATAGAATTTTATTTCACCAACATAAGGAAGAGCATTTATTTCTGTTTTCCTGTCTTGGCATATACCGATAATTTTACGTAGACGAAAGAAAAATAATTTACAAGTGTCATGGTCAGTTGATGTCACCATTTTCCGAAAAAAACAAAACGCAAATTTTATTGATTAAGAGAAATTTCGAACCGTATAGACCATGATGCAGAATAATAAAATTTTAGTTTACTTTGAAATAAATATCGGATTCAATATTAAAAAATATCCAGTTAATTGAATTAGTAATTTTTGAAATACGATATTCAATTTTTAAGATTATCAGACCCGACTTTAGCACATGAATCTAGATAGCGTGTCCATACCCAGTTCCCATTAAAGGCTCTATTCTCAAAATTAGCCTTTTGAAATGACACAACCTTTTTGAAATTCTCTCCATAATTACAAAGTAATTATAATAATATATAATAAGTAAATATTTTAGAGGGTCGTCTACTATGTACAACCGTAAAACCAGACTTGAAATGTATTCTAAAGGCATTGGAAAATGCAAAATTTTGGGGCCAGAGGTAAAATACGCAATTTTTAAAATCGTAAATCTTAGAACTTCCACCTTAAATTGCTAAAAAGTGTTAACTAGTTTGAGTAACTAAAAATTACAGTGTGACTACTCAAGATGTAAGAGGTACTCAGGTATAAAAACATCTTGAAGTTTGTTTATCAGATTTTAGGACAGACACCATTGCCTTACGCGTTTTCCTACCAAAGCTTTCTTTGGTCGGATTCAGATGTCCTCAAACTTGCTGCGGTTCACTTAGAAGTTTTTCCAGCATCAGAGGGGCGGGATAGGGAGGATCCCTCGATGTCGGAATGGGCGGTTTTATATCCTTGCATATAATCTAAGTCCACCTAAGGTCACCTAAGGGCGCTTATAAAACAATAGAGCAAGGAACAATTTCATAATTGCAAATTTCGCCAAAATGTCGGCGGCGTAAACCAAAAATTTTCCCGTAGGTTCTCGTCCTAACTTACTCTTATTAATTATTCGCGTTAATTAGTTAGACCGTTCTCACTCACCGAATTTCAGAGTGGTTGGTAGTAATAAATGGTGATGATGGCGTATCTCAATTTAACGATACCGAAAAGCGCCCCTTTTCGAGAACTGAAGGCGATATCAAGTAATTTGCAGCTTTTCGACTTCTTTGCATTTGTGTAATTAGCACATTTCGAATTCAATCAAAATTCGTTCCACTTTAAAGGAAACGGGGCCGGGGACAAGGGTAGTCGAGAAAAACGTTTAAAGAGGGGCAGGATAGAGTCTTTGGAGTAGGCCCTTCGCGACAGTCAAGTCGCATGACCCGATTTTCTCCTAAAACACTTATGAGGTCCTGGATATTGCGCTTAGTTAGGAATAAATTTCCATCACGAGCCCCATTCTGCTCGACGAGTGTTAACAGGATACAAAAAAAATTTAATTTTCACCTCTCAACTGAATATTTACATATTCCAGACTGCGGACATCTAGCAATGATACCACCTACGACATCTTAAGGTTAATATAAACCCAGAGTGAGTAAGGTCCCTTTTCATTAAGATCATTTAAATTTTAGACCTATGTTTTATCACAACTGATGATAAATGATTTAAAAATTATACCAAAAAAAATTAAGTAAAAGTTAATTGTCATACAACTTTGAGGAAAAGTGTAAAAAAAATTTGAAACAAGACAAAAAAAAACTGAGAAGATATTTGGCCCAACCCAAAAAATAAGTTAATATATAATTTTTTTTTAAAACATGACACAAAAAATAGACTACTAGACTGGAAATTTTTTCATGTAATTTTATCCACGTTTTCACCTTCGAAAAAAATTCAGATTTGCAAATCAAAAATTTTTCTTGAACATTTTATAAGTTCAGTTTTTCATTTAGAATAAGTGATTAATTAATTTTTTTCCAGAATTTTTAATTCGTAAAAAAAAGAACCATGGCTTAAGTACGTCTTTAAATAATTAATTATGGTAAATAAAAACAAATGCATTATTCAATTCAAAACAATTATCTTTGAAAATTATGCCTTACCTAGAAAGGAAGTTAAATTAAAATCCATGTTTATTAACATTCTCATCCATTTTATAAAGGTTTGGATTTGTTTTCCTATCTGATCCGTTTATTTTGAAAGTGGCCTTAGTCTACTTTTTAAAAATTTCTATTCAATATATTAAAAGAGGTTTAAATAATACAAAATGAAATTTTTTATTTTAAAATGGACTTAGGCCATGACATTTTAATGACTGCAATGATAAAATAAATTACTTATAATTCTTTTTTATAAAAAAAAAGTTCTTAACAAACGAAATTTCGTAGATATACTCCTGCCGAGCTTTCTATTTAGAAGAAATTATGAACAAATGCAATCTTTTGTCCCCAAAATTATCTGAAATAAACTGGTTAAATACGACTAGACGGAAGCGACACATGTTTCCATTTGTCTTCTTTTTGATTTTATATATGTTAAATTTTGCTATTTTAAATTTTAAATCAAATAAAATATGATGAAGTTTATAGGCCTAATAAAATAAATTTCCTACAATGACGACATTCCTTACAGCCTTATGTTAGACCTTTTCTAATAAATATTTCTATCAAAGAAAGGCAAAAAGTTAGATTGACTGCATTTGTGCATTTCATTTCGTTTTGGTTTTTGATAAGTTAATACCATAAAATTTCACGATCCAAATTAGTATTCTAAGTAGGATTATATGTACGTTAAATTTTAGATTTTTTCTTAATAATGTTGGATTTAAAAGATGAAAGACGAAAGGATCAAGGTGTAACTTTTAAATTTAAAATATAATGGAAAAACTTCTGACCGACAATTTAAATAAAAGGTGTATTGTGTCGTCCTTTATAGCATATACTTTAATATACCTTTCTACTCATCAATATTTCAAGAACTTTAAGAGATTATAGTTTTTTCCATGAGTAGTTTGGATCTGGAAACTTCGGTGGCAGTTGATTTAATTTATCTATTTGCTGGATGTATCAAAAAGTACTAAACTACCTCCATCAAATTCTATTAAAACCTGTTGGTGGTTCACGACAAATTTTTTTAGTTTGAGAACCGCACAAAATAAAATATAACCAATATGATTCATTTATTACTATAGGAATGAAAATGCTTTGAGTATCTGGATACAATTTTAGGTTTCACAATGGTGGATAATCTAAAACAACTGAAAAATTTGTAGAAAAAAGAAAGGGCATGTGTTTTAATTTAGTGTTTTCTTTCTTAAGAATTAACTTCGAACAGCTTGAACAATTTTAATTTTCTTAATGGTAGCCATTGCCAGTGCACTTTCAAGTTACGACCATGCTTCGTGGAGTGGGTGAGAATCTCCGAAGCACGTGCAGGATGAACGTGAATAAATCACATATTCGTGCCCGATAGGTCGATACTGAGTGAAAAAGGGATGCCCCGGTGATTTAGTCATTCACCGGCGCGGGGCACAGGAGGACCCCACCGTCGTTAGATCGAAGACGTGCCAAGGGCGTTCCAAAATTGCGCCTAAACCTCGCTTGGATTGAAATTTTACAACACATTTGCTGGCCAGTCATCCTCGAAGGAGCCCAGTTTGCATTTGCGTTGTGAAAGAATCTGGCGCTTCTCCTCTCTCTTTATTAATAGCCAAAACAAAAGATATACCTTTCAGTATTTTTCAAACAAAAACAAAAAGTGCCAGCAACAACATTTGTTTC
This sequence comes from Proctacanthus coquilletti, assembly GCA_001932985.1. NCBI lineage: Eukaryota > Metazoa > Arthropoda > Insecta > Diptera > Asilidae > Proctacanthus > Proctacanthus coquilletti. The sequence goes on from MNCL01000111.1 coordinate 354,427, forward strand.
CGAACGTGCTAAAAATAATTTTCATCACAATTCCGGCCAGGTCGCAGCCGAGCGAAATTTTCGGTTTGTTTCCATTTCCGTGAGAGCGCGCCACTGTAAAAACTCAATAAAGCACTCTTGTTCCAAATCGTTTTAAAAACGGTGAAATTCTAGCTAACATATGGCGTTATCCCGTTAATATTTACCGTTCGTCGCACTACAGAAGAAGAAAAGAAAAACCGTCAACCTCACTCGGGAAGATAAACCAATTTTCCACAGTAAAACCGGATTACACGGGAATTGTAGCGCCCGGAAATGGGAGCAACACCGCCATCGTTGGCCGGAGAGCGTCCCATTACTAAGTTGGGGGGTCCGTGTGGAAGCCAGCTTTTCCACAACAAACTCGTCGAAGCTCGGGCTTCTAAAGTTGTTCTGGCTGAACCATCCCCCACGCCGGCAGCCGCCCAGGAAAAAGATGGGCAAACTAGAATCCAAAAAAAAACAACACGAATGCTCGTCGATCGCCCCGAAAACATAAGACTAAGTTTTCTGGGCAAAGCTTCTAACGCCCGTCAACATCGCCCGGACGAAGTCGAACAATAGGGAAGGCCTTCTGCAGAGGTGGTTTCGACGCCCGGTCGACGCGAGAGGGGCACCGGGAGCAGCCGGGATTGTGCAAGTAAACTCACAGCCCGAAAATCAAAATATATCCGGGTATGCTATGGAATATGCCCGGTATAGCCCTTAGCTGAACACGATGTTCCCGCTTTTCCCTGAAAAATACAGCTTCGCGCGCACAGGAAGCCATCGTTCCGCTCGCGAGAAAGCTTTTCTTGGAGGGGAGCCAGGTTGCCGACTGTTGCTGCCGGGCGGCGCACAATGTAAACAATAGATTTTCCCTATGGATGATAAAACCGGGAACGAGGAGCTTTTCCAAAACGGCGCGATGTAGTTGTAACTCTGCAATCTTTCGTCGGCGGGCAGAACACTAGGACCCCACTTGATCGGAAAATAAACGAGCGCCAAAAGGAGCTCCTTCGTCCCGGAGCCCGAACCTTTTCCAGATTCCGTGCTATATACGCATGACGTCAATCTTTTCAAGTTTGCGTGTTCGCACATTTCCTGTGTGCAAAATTATGGTTCGTTGGGAAGAATAAACGCGTTTACGTTTTTCTTTTTTCCCCTCACATTTTTGGGGGATTTCGGCGGCATTTTCCTCTAAACCAAGAATATTTTTCAACAATCTTTATTTTTACAAAGGAATTTCTGGGTTTACTTGAAAATTCCCAATTTATACGTTTGGTATTTAGCGACATTTCAACTTCATCGATTTGTGTACTTTGAATTTTCTATTAAAACAAGACAGCCGTCTGGTAATATGATAACAGTACGATAATTAAAAATTTAAAACACTTTTGGAATCGATATACCCATTTAACGGTATTTAACAAATAGATTTATTAATAAAATTTTCAGATATGTAAACTTGGAGCAACAAGTCCTTCCTTTTGCTTACAAAAAATTGCTTAGTCTAAAAGCAATTTAGAAAGAAAGCAAATTCGACTTGAACGGGGAAGACCTACAGGAATATTCCACCACTAATAAGAGCGGAGATGTGACATCTTAAAATGAAATTTCAAAAACAGTACTTTTTATTTAACGATTATTTTAACATAAGAATCAACCTTCTGTGCTTCTGTACACCCCGCGGGGAGTGTATAATTAATTCAAGTAACTTTTAAAATGTCATAAACCTGAGGAAAATATTAACGGCTATTTCATGGGTGCTTTACATATAAATAAATTAATTTTTCATAATTAAAATATTAAACAAAATATAAAAAGAAAACATTCAATACTTAAATATGGAAGGGAATTTTTTAGGAACCTTCAATTTTTTGAGAACACCTACGGGTAAAAATTATAACATAAAATCCCTATTGCCATAAAATATGCTGTTAAAATTAATTGCATTACAAATTCACTAACCGACTCAGCGCAAAAACAAAACTTGCGCATTCAAATCTCTCCCAGTCGAAAATATTCTTTCGTTCAGTCAAACTACTTTTCTGTTTCCGCCTATAAAATTCAATCATCTGAAATTTTAGTATCTCTTGAATGTTTCTTAATTTGTCTTCTAGACGGACAGGTCGGGTAGTGGAAGTTCTATCTAGAGTGTAGATTGTCCAGTTGCACCAGTGCAGACCTCCCGACCAAGAGTCCAGACAGAGATAGACACTTTGTGCACTGGCTTGTGATAATGTGATCAGTAGGAACCTTGTTCATATCACTTGATTTGGTCAGAAGGTATAGCAACTGGAAAATTGGCTTCTTGCACATAAGGGTCTAGACTGACACACATTAATAAGTGTAAGTGACTGGAAATAATTTTTCTTTTTTACTGAAAATCATAGACGGGAAATAACTTTGGAAATTTTCTAGAAGCCACAAAAAAAAGTAGATATTTCATTTTTTGCGGTTGATTTAGTCGGACTTAAGATAATTATTTTCTTATTAAATTGAATGCTTGAACGGTTAGTACTTTTGTACTTCTTCCATTTAATGGAACAAATCGGGCTCCAAGTTTTAGAAAATAAATATAGCAATTGAAGAATATCATTGGGATATCATAGGAACTTAAACTTTAAAGGAAAGCTAAAAAAACTAAACGACATAAAAGGTTCATCCTCGCCAATTTTTCAATCATTGACTTTTAGATATCTTTCAAGCCGTTCTATTGTCCTAAGTCCCCGAAACTTCTGCTTGAGACACCGTATGTCTAAGATAAAGTGAAGTTGAATAAAATGTTGATCGCTCAAAAATGAAAATTCGTCACGTTTCCAAGTTATTTTACTACTTCTCCAATTTCCATGCCAAATAAACTTAATGTCACGCTTATTGGAATCAATTCAACTCCAAACTTGAGGAGACAAGCCACTTGTTAACTGAAGTTGATAGCACTCCTCAAAAAAACGTATAATTTGCTTTTACTTAATTATTTCTGAATAGGCCATAGAAACCCGAGCATAACATTAATTCCGCTTCAGCATTTGCTTTCTTCATATCTAGCACGATTAATTTAAAATGCTAAAATTTCGGTACTCTGTCTAGCAACCGCTTTGAAATGATCTGCGATGGAACTAGAGGAAACAGATGAAAAAACAACCCAGCTCTGATTCGTACAACCATATCCAGGATGCCTGAATGGCTTCAGTCAGAACCCTGATTGCCTTCCTTCACCCACGAAGGATGTCGTCGGTGCTTTTGATCAGTAAAAACGAGAAAAACTTCCTTAATATGGGAAAAGGGACAGAACGTCAGAGATAGGAAGTTTTGCATGTCGATGGCAACCGCCCTTCAGTCTCATCTTTTTCGGTGTTTATCTCAGTGCTCGTCAAAAAACGATTAAACCCAACATGAAAGCCACACCCGTTTAAATGTCTTCCATTTTCCGATAAAAATTTTTCCCCAGGACTTGAACTTTACCCGGGGAGAATGTGGGCACGATGACTGGCACCGGGTCTGCCATATTTTGATGGATAAGTCGGAAACATCTCCCTGCGGTGACAACGGGGTAGATGTACCCTCATTTGAATTTTATCCGGGACACGGGTTACGAACCCGACATGTCACCCTTCCACAACCCCATCGGGATTAGCAGGAAACCATTCATAGCGTAGTGTCGATGCTCTGCGCATCTTCTTCCAGGTTTTAGAGCTACTCTCTTAGCTATGGCTAGAGTTCCCAAAAAAAAGTACGATAAGAAAGCCATCCATTAAATGCCATATTTTTAGCACTTAGCACCCACTAATCTCCATGGTACCTTCGTGTCTACACGTACATTTCACACGAATCTCCGGTTCCCCTGCCCCTCAAGGATAACGCTCGGTGGAGATATGCTTCATTCAGAAACCTCCGAAATTCTCCTCTTTGCGGTGAGGTTATTTGAAAAGTCTGAAGGACTTTTTACCGATGTGGGTACTTTACAGACAATTTCAGAGTTTTTAATAAAAAAAAAAAAAGATAAAAAACAGGAATGAGAGTTCAGGGAAGATTTCTTTTCGGTTAAAAACAAATTTTTTTAGCAGGGAAAACGCTAATCGGTTCAATGCGGTAGAAACCGTTTCAGAGGGATGAAAAGGTCCTCTTTGGGTTTTAATAAACGGCAGGTGTGCCAAAATTGCCAGCAATTTTTTTAATTAATTGCTTTTACATTCGTTTGTGGCTAGACATGGACTTTGTTCCGCTTTTTCGCCTGGAATTTGCAATTATTTAAATGCACACCCTGCCTACAATTTGCGGTGATTTCCAACAATTGTAAAATGCTTTAATTCCGTATCTTAGTGAAGCACCCGCAAGGTTTCATGAGGTGCAGAATAATCAGACCTTTTTACTCCAACGCATCAGGAGATAGTTGTTGTAGAAATATACAACGATTTTTGAACGGATTTTTCAAATTAAAACAAACTAGAAATTTATACTATTTCACATGATAAAGATCATGAGTTAACGAAAAGCTAAAGGTATCAAAACGAGACGATCAAGTGATCAGGCGATCAGCAAATCAATCGGTCAGAAGATTGCCGTTAGGAAAAATGCACTAATGCATAATTTTATTGCTTTTCTTTTATTTGATCAATTTATTTATTATTAAAGTTCAATTATCCCTATGTCCGTAAATTACATCGACTTCACACTATTATGAGTCGCAATAAGGAGAAATTCAATATCGTTCATATTCCTTGTGCCTATTTTTTCTACTAATTAATAATACAATCTGTAGAACGCCTTAATTTATTCTTAATGAAGAGGCCTCAAATGAGCCTGACAGAGTCTCATTAGAGGTGGTTACAACCTTGGAAATACCAGAGGTCTGTCATATCTTTTTACCTGAATGCCTCAAGAGGTAATAAGAGTGGAAATACATTCATTTTCTTGAGCACGGTCGTTATAGTTGTCCATGAAAATTATTCTTGAGTTTTATCTTGTCAGCGCTTTTATCGATTACCGCACTACCCCTAGTCGAATGTACGTACATATCGATATATCCTAACCCGTATCTTTTCCTTTTTTGAACCACTGTTTCTAAGGGAATTGATTTTGTCTGCTCTAACGATTGACGGTCAATGCGGGCAAAACGAGGTACAGGGGGGTTAACAAAGGTAATAGAAGAAATACGCTGAACAATTCCCTGTGGGTTTTGGAGTGTGAATTTATCGCAACTTGCCTTACTCACTCCCCGTATTAAGTGTTGTCCATTTTTCTTGCCATTCCTTGCATTTATAAGGGATCCAATAACAATAACAGTGGAAATGATGAGATGACAAAGTTAGATGGGCATAAACTGCCGCCAGGATAGGCGAGGATTTTTTGCTTGCGACCGACGAGCCCCTATTACCCGGGCAGGATAAGGGTTAAGGAACCTTCAAATCTTACCACTTTTCTAAAGGTTTTCAAATTGTCAACAAATCTTCGTTACTAAAGTGGGGTCTAAAATCGATAATGGTCTATAATGACTATACCTAGCTTAACTATGCAGAATAATAGGAAAAAGGGGTTAGAATTCTTTTAGTCTAATGAAATGGTTTAATTTTTTTTTGCGATTGTTTGAAATTATGGAAATAGAAAACGAATTTTAATTTAATCTGTTACCTAGAGTCAATTGTTGCATTATAAAATTTTGTGAATTTTGGTATGATACAACTAAAAGTACTTAACCACAATCAAAAGCAACAACTCGCATAAAGTGCCATAAGCAGCGGAAGTATAAAGTGCGGTTGTAGAGCATAACAGAAATTCCTGCAGTCCCCGTAGGAGGACCCCCACCTACATTCCACGAACGACTTTCGAAGACACCGTCTGCATCGCCGTGTGCTTCAGTGCTATTGAAGAAGTTGCTAAGGATGTTTTACTAATATGCTGGAGAAGCAGTTCGCGGAATTTACCTGTAAGACGTACTGCACCTAAAACAAGCAATCCTCCCAAGTGGAATTCCTTGTATTCATTTACCCACCGTAGGAGATCTAACATAATTACCCGTCTTTGTACACGACGAAAAAATTCCTCCCTTTTCCTTTGGTTTTTTTTTTTTGAGACAGGATTTCACACGACGTGAGCACCCGCCAAATCCAAATTCCAAAGTTGTGCAAATAAAAAGGAGAATATTGAGCAGGACATGCTTCTTTGGTCGCAAGCACCGAGGTAAGCCCCAGAAAACGTTCCGAACTTCTAAGGGAAAAAACGAAAAGAAAGACTACTCCGGTCTAAGCTAGATAAGTTTCCTGTGAAAGCCTTGCAATGTTCTTCTACACCATGAGGAATCCGGAAAGATTTCCGTAGCGACTTAATAGCTATGAGTGCCACCAAGAGTCACTTCCTTAAAAGAAAACCAGTAGTAAATCTCTGCCAGGATCAAGGATGTATAGCACACCCATACGTCGAGTAGGATGGTGTCTTGTCAGGGAATATCGTCTCAGGAAGTGAATTAACTTTCCTCGAATTCACTATTGGTCTAAATTTATTTTTTTGTGAGGATTGTTAAAGTAGTTCAATAAATGTTTCAATTTAATTTAGGTATGTCTCGAACTTTTGGCGCGTGAAATAAAGAACTATTACTTATCTGTTTGAACTATTGTTGAGAAATATTTTAACTATTTAAAAGTAAAAAAAACACACACACACACAAAGAATTTAATGTGAATATCAAATTTATGATTTTCTTCCCTTAAAAATCTACAAGAAAAATCTATAATTAGGGGCAGACCATAAAACTTTTTTTGAATTATTCCGATTAGATTTTTTAAGTTGATTAAACAAACATCAGATTTTTCAAATATAAAATATTTCAGAAGATGACTCAATAATTCGTTAGCCCTTATTTACATACAAGAAAAAAAAATATAAACTCGATTTTCTAATAGAACAAATCCTTATAATTTGGATTTTAATGCAAATTATTCTGTTTTTTAAAAAAAAAGTGTTTCGAATTATTCTATAATTAATATATAAACATTGCTTATGTTTCTATTTGAAACGTAACAGTTATGTAACATTTGAAAATATTTTTTGTATTCAAAACTTTTGATTCTAGCCCAAAAATAGGCCTATATACTTTAGATTTTACACCCAGAGATAGATTTCTGTTTATTTTTGCTACTTTAAATGTCTGGGTTCCATTAAAAAAATAAAGACCTTTTTTTTTAAATGGAAATTTAGTGATAGGATCTATTGAACTACAAAAGTTAGAAGGACGATATCTTAAGCCTTTATATTAAATAACCGTATTTGAGCAGAAGACAAAGCATGGGAAATAACCATGAATCTACAATTTGTATTTTTTATGACCTGATTTTAAAATTTTAAATGCTGTCTTTGCTGTCGGAACTAGAATAAATCTCCTACAGTATCATATTTAAGCAAGAAAATGAGGGACCGAAGGAGTTGGATCTTCTGATTTTACCCCTAGAACAAAAAGAATCCGGCCGTAATTGCAATAATTAATTAAAAGCGAATAGCCCTCTAGGCTCGAGTCAACATCAGGGACGCCATTTGATTCAAAATGTACGCAAAGAAGCCAAGAAGTCAGTTGTCCAGAGATACGAATTATTGTCTTGAGACAATTAGGAGGATAACAGAGAGCACTTCTTCAGAGCACCTCCATCACCACCTCGAGCTAGATGGAACGTGCATCATATCTTTACAGTAAGTGGCTCTCAGGGGTGGGATTAGCTCGAACGAACGAAGAAGATGATCCCTAAAGCAATGGATGCGTACAAAAAGCTGTTTTACCTGGCTCTCGAGATTCTCCTGTTGCTCCTTCAAATTGTCTACTGTTTCTTTTGTTTGCTCCTGTCCTGGAGATGCCGCCGGAGGTGCAGCTCGAATATCGTTCTAAAAGAAGAAGAGAGCAGGGAATTTTCCCAAATCAATGAAGACGTTCTTTCACCTTCAAGACGTTTTTCAGGTTAGTAGCACACTGTAGTACTATAGTAGTAGTTGCAGTAGTAGTAGTAGTAGTATTAGTAGCATGAGGATGAACGTGGGTGTTAGAAAACGAGCATAGAACACATACTACGGGGTGTTTGAAAACGCAAGCAATACCTGCGGGCGATCGGGGGAGGTGGGGGCATGCTCTAATTGAACTTTCAGGCAAACAACAGCGTCATCTACCGAGGGTTTCAATTAAAATTGTGCAACTCAAACATTTGCAATCCGAGCTAGGGGTTCAGAGATCGGCGCATTGTTTAGGTCGGAGAACTGGTTCATAGAACCTCCGCTCCAGGACACCCTGCACCCAGGAGACTTGGAAACCGGACCCGACCGGGAATCCGCGCTACGTACACACTCCGGGTAAGAACAAACAACTGCCGGAGGTGGGGGTTCAACAACTCTAAGATGGTACTTACATCCGTAATTTTGAGCGAATGCCCTTCCTGTTCCCATTTGCTGGCGATTTGTAGCGTTTCAGCTGTCTTCTGTTGTATTGTCTTTGATTCATCCAGGAGTGTCAGTTCGTAGAATTCTTGGATGTCTGCAATGGAATGTAGAGAATTGCAATTATTATTTCATTCTAGTATTTGCTAACAATAAAGGAGCTATTTAACTTCCAACTATATTTAATATTTATTGTCAAATGATTAAATGGCAATCATTTTTTTATTAATATCGCAATTTCAGTAGAGATGCAAGCGGAAATGTTGAATTAAGTAAGAGTACCTCATAGACGATGATTCATGATTTAGAAAGCAAATAAAAATATATATTGTGAGATAAAATTATAGAATAACAAGAAATTCACAATTGGCTTAGACTAATCTTCTTGCTTTTATCTTACCAATTTGATTCTTAAGAAATGCAGAGAGTGACGTCAACAACAACCAGATTAAGTTTTCAATTGAATACCAGACCAAAGGTCATGCAAATTCTCTTGAGTGTTTCTTAGTACCAAGAGTTTATTTTTAATTTTTTTTTTTTTTAAATCAATAAGGCCAATTTATTATTCTTTTTCATATGAACTCTCATTGAAATGCTTATCAACTTTTTACCAAATTAACAAATATTTGTTGTGTGTGTGTGTCTTTTCACATCTGTTTAGGATGTTGTTGATTACAAATCTGAGCTACACTTTCGAATTTTTCCATACAATTTAAACTTGTTTTCTAAAGCTATTAAAATTTTTTAATTTATTGGAATAAATAAGAATAATGCAGAGATATATCTGTTAATGAATAATTTCTTTGAATGTATTTTGGAATTATTTAGGCTCTTCAAAAGCTTTGTTAAGGATTTAAATTATATTAGTAGATTTTTTTTTTATTAACTAACTACACGAGTCTGCATAGAGTCCATATATCTCGACTTCTAAATTCAAACCTTTGAATACTGGTGCCTTTAATTCCAATTCCGAAGCCGGCACCGTCTTCAATAGGATTTTAGTCTCTTATCAAAAACAAGAAAAAGGAAGTGATATTCATCACGGCCGTGACATCTTTTCGCACCAAATTCGTAACGATTTACGTAACACTTAACGCCAACATATGCTTTGTTATTTAAATTATGGAAATATTTGTTTCGTTCGTATTAACAAATATAGCTACATTGATAATATAATACAACTAAATACACTAAAAGTATTAAGACTCCTAGAAAATATAATTTTTTTTTTGCAAAAAATACAAAAGTTTAATTCAAAGTTATTGTGTATCAATTTTCGTAAACTGGTTAATTCATGCAATTGATTTAATGAACGCCTTTGATATGGACTCTTTTAATAAACACTAAAATAAGAACAGCCAGTATTGTTTAAAAACTAACTCATCTAATAGTTTTGATCTGGTAAAGTTGTAAATAGATCCAGATAAAAATGCAAACTCCATATTTTGAGTTGGACTAAGGGCTTACCAAAATCTAGCAAACGTCGCCGTTTCATTACGATTATGTTCTTTGTATAAATTGCATTACGAGTACATTTATTTCTAAACTAAAATGGAAATCAGACACTTATCTCTAGCGATAGAATTGTAAGTAGACACTTTGTATTTCTGATTTCCAAATACTGCGCTCCAACGTATCCTTCAAATTCTACGGAGGAGTTTAGTTCCTTTTTTTAACTTCGAGCAGATTTTAAGTATTTCATGGGCCGATTAACCGCATTAAAAGAAACCTACATTCAATTTGAAACGAATTCTACCATTCGAATGTGGTGGCGGCTTATGCTCGAGATATAATTTTATGCACGACTAATTTTCGCAACTATATCTGAATGCAAATTGCGTTCTCACAGACTCTACATAAGATCAACTTGATATGGAAAATCTTCATAAAATCTTTAATGATACCGACGGCTATTCTGGAGAACGATTCTTTTAACTTGTTCAAAATACCAATTCCCGTGGGAAGATACAACTAAGGGCAGCAAAAATCCATTAAGAAACAAAGCCCTCATGGCTAGAGCATTTGACGTTCTCCTCTGTTGGAATGAATAAAAATAACGTCCGAATTGAAGATCAACTTATAAGCGAGCTTATGTCCCTCCTTTAAGGGCATTATCATGAGGACGTTCCACTACTTTCCTATGTTAATATCAGAATTTTGTACCCATATCAGATTTAGAGTTAACTGAAGTATATCAAGAAAATAAATGCGGAAGAAATGATTAAGGTAAAATTCAAAAAATAATATAAAAGCAAAATGAGCACGTAGATAAAAGTAAAAATAAAATTAAGTAATAACAGGATAAGAAGTATGAAGAAGTGATGTTTATACTCGGAGAGATTTAATTTAAATTTCTTTAGAAAATGTTTTTTTTTTTTTTTCAATTTAATTTAAAAACAAGCTGCTAAAGAAATCGTTGGGGTTTTCCTGGACGTATAGTTTTTCTGCTACGCTTTAATAAAACGCCTTCTTATTAAAAAAATTGAGTTTTATTTTCAAAAACAAATTAAGACACGGTATTGAGCGTGGGGAATGGGTTCTGCTTTGATACAACCAACTTATTATGAATGTGGGAAATGTAGCCCTTGATTTTTCCCTCATAGATGAGATTGGCCACAATGCAGTGTGTCTCGTCCATAGTCATGTCAGTCTCCCCAACAAACTCCAGAGCGGACTGAAAACTCGTTAGATCCAACTGATGGGTATTCTTTATAAGATAAACCCTTTTGAACAGATTCCGATAGGCGATGAACTTGAGCTTCTCAACAAGTAGGTAAATGCCACATTTGATAAAGAACGACTCATGCCGCTGGATAACCTCATCAAATTTTCGAACATTCCCTTCTTTGAGGGCACAGGCCAATTCGTGGAACTGAAGGACATCATACCGTTCCAAAATTTCCTTTTTAGGCATGAAGCCCAGAAGCATCTTGACGGGGACCAGGTAAATCAAGATCAGTCGTTTGTTTTTGGGAAACCTCCTCGGGCAGTTCTCGAAAGCAAAACTGAGGAATTCGTCAGCGCTTTTGTAGTCAGAATCGAACATTGCCTTCCGGCCTACAAAATATTTGTAGGTAATTTGTTCAGCCAACGGAAACGAGTCCTTAAACGCTGAACTGTCGATGGCTCGGATCAGCGGTTTGCACAGATGGAGTTTGTTAATCCGGAAATAGACCTTGAACAGCTGGTTAACAAGGTTCAGCATACCCAGTCGCTTTGTATCCTCGTCAGATGACCTATAAGGTGGAGGGCGCACATGGCACGTTTGTCAGTTTTAAAATACAAAATCGCAGACAGTACCTGTTGTCGGCGGCACAAACTCTGAAGCATGCCATTAAACATTCTGCAGCCTTTTCCAAAATTTCACCCGGTTTTGTACTGTTCCCCTGTTCCTCACACTTCTGAGCCAATATCCGGAGGTCCAGACAAACGGTGTACATGATCGGGAGGCACCAATTCTCCTCCTTCAGCTGCTGAAGCATTTTAACAACAGCCTGGGTGCAGGACGTCTGGTGTTTGTAAGCCTCCATGTACTCCCTGGCTGAATTTCGATAATAGAAGTTTAAATTAAGGACATTAAAATAGAGCATCCAATTACACGTTCGCATCCCAGGTAATAAAGGACCTTCAGGTGGGCCGAAACGACCTCGTCGATAGGTTGGTCCAGCTGTCGCTCCACCGCACTTTCGGGGGCGTCCAGGTATAAATTTCTATTCATAATATGTTTGTCACTGAGGGACACGAAACTGCCCACCGTCTGACCATCCTGTGCCGACCAAGACCGCTGGACCAGATTCAGGTAATTGTTGAGCGTGCCGAACATTCTATGCGGCACCCAGGGCTTTATTCCAAAGGCAACTGGTGCTCAGGAAGAAAAAATAAATCTGAAAAATTCACGAGCTCGAACTGCTTTTGATCTCGACAATTTAATTTTCATGAATTCCCAGGATTAGGACGAGAAGAGACGGACGGGATTATGGAGACTCGACCTATAACAAACATCCGTTGTGCCTGCGATGTTCGCTTTTATAAAAATTAAAAAGTTCACCACCACAACCCAGCCTAGAGCTGCACAGGGTGATCCCGGGTGACGATAATGGGACCTATTCACCGAGCATTAAAATACACTTATAATTTTTTTTCTCTTGCGGTTTTGAGAAGGTTCTTCTTTATGCGGAGCAAACCCCTTAGAGTTCTGGAAACTGTCTGGAAGAAATGGCCGTTCTAGCTGTGCCAGAAATTGAGAAATTAATTAAGACGCTTTCTTTGCCCAACGACGGGGACGGAGCTCTTTTTTTCTTTCTCGAGGTTTGTGAGGGTGAAATTATCTAAAAAAGAAGATTTTTTCCTTTGCTGCTGCCTTGGATCGTTGCCAATGAGCTAAGGGCCGGAAGGTGGCATTTGCTGGAATTAGCAACATTCTTGTGGTTTTACCCGGAGACAATAAAAGGAAGTGTCCAAGATGATTACAACTATGGACTACGATGGCGGAGAGCTGAAGACCTTGAAGGAAAATACGTCATTTCGCTAAAAATGGAACAATGGAATTTCATCCATTTGGGAAGATGGTTGCAATAATTGCCCAGCAATGCCGACTAGTCTTTTCCTTTGGATACCCCACTCAGATTTAATCGAGGAAGGATGAAGACTCATGGACTGGAAAACAAAGATTTATCTGAGCCTACATTTAAAAAGGCTGATGATAAACATAATGACGGGATTTTCTTTTAAAAGAGAAAACAAAAAACCGATATATTTTAGAAGCATAGAACAATACATTAGAATTTAAGACAATTCATGATTTTTATAAAATTTATTTTTAAAGTAACAAGGGTACCATCAGGCGTGGTACAAATGGATTTGATCTTGTGAATATATAATAAAGGAAGTCCCTAGGATACTGCTTATGAATTCATAAAATGAAAATGGAAACAAGGTTGGCGCATGTATTCAAACTTTAAACAAGTTTTTCGCAGTCGTTGTACATATTTTAAAATTTGTTTGAGCAACTTAATGATGACTTTGAAGTTCACTTTTATTTCCTTAAAAGAATTTGTGAAAAAAACAAATTTTAGGGGGTTTAAGAGAAAAACTCTGCTGGCATAAGCAAGTAAATCAAGTTCTTCTTTCTCTAGGGTTTGAATTTTTGGAATTCCTTGATATCTATTTGTTCTTTCCTTGATTTTTCCAAAAAATTTTCCTAATTTGCGTTTAATATTCCTATTACTTATCATTTCATAACATCGAAAGGGTCCCTAATGTTGACACAGTACTTTCACATTCACATTTAATCTAGAGGAAAGAAACACGAGTTCTTCTGAAATGAACCCTTTACGCAGGCCAAAGTCGATCCACCACCTGAAGTTTTGTTATTTTTTCGAGGAATATAAAAGATCCGAAATCCTAAGACTAAATTAAATAATAACAAAAGATGTCAACTGCGAGCAGCCTTAGCTGGTACGGCCAACGACACAAGAGAAATGACCACATCTGGGATTCAGACAGAAGGTGTTGTTGTATTAGGACAACATTACTCCGCACTATTGTAAATTAGGATTTTGCTGCAGGCGACAGTGCTTTGTTATGTAATGAATAGTTTTTCAGGTCCTGATGAAGAATTCAAGAAGATTCAAACAAATTTACGTTACTCTATCTTTGCGTAATCTTGAAGTATACCCTTTCAAGAGCATATTTACTAAATATTATTCCGAAATTTAAGTAATGGGGTTGTGCCATTTTATTTATTCTGCACCTAGTAAAATTAAGCTTTTACTTTCAATAAAAAGAAGCAAATTTAAAGCGTGTAATTTTAATCAAATTTTCGTCGAAATTCTGTTTTTCTGTCGGTGTGTATAAATGGGTCAAATATTCATACATAATAAAATTTTAACCATTTATTTCCCATGATTTATATATAAGAAATAATCAGAAATCAGTTCAACTGAAACTGAATCCCTTTTTCCTGAGTCGTCATGGTACGTGCGAGTAATGAAAATTGTCTGAAAATTCGCTGGGGACATGTAATTATGTGACACAGCCCCCTGGGTTTATATTTGTTCACGGTTGCAATTATTATGGCCAAATGTAAGCGCTACATCCGATTACGACCAGATTTGAAAATCGATCGAGCTGACAAGGACACAACCCGCATTCAAGAAATACACCACTAAATTAATTTAAACACTGAAAACCACATCAAAACAAAGCCAGATAAGTGCTGGCAAAGTAATTTAGCGAGAAATCCTATAAATAGTTTCTCAATCCTAAGGGAAATAGGGATTTTCGTAGAAAAGCAATTTCTTTTGTATTTTAGATTTAAAATAAACACAAACCACTTTAAAACCGCCAGTAGGTTTTGTTGTTACCCACTTTTAATAAATTGAACATTAAAAACGATGGAATTATGAAATAATTAAACGTTTTCCTTTAATCAGGTCAACAAGGCCTCCAAACACAAAAATGACATTTCTCGTATACCATTTTCGGCTAGCATAACCTCACAAAATCTGCACATGCTCCGGTCGAGGAAAACTTAACGAAAAATGCTTGCAGTGACATCTTTTGTGGAGAGACCAAGTACTAACGGCGTTGGTTTTGTACTTCGCTGTCTGTAAACTTAGGCGGGAAATTCAAAAATCTCGAAGCAATTTGCGCTCCCTTTATTTATTTATTTCTTTCTATTAATAGCAGAAAACAGGCCGGTCCGATAACACAATAAGGAATGGGCTCAAGAAGCCAGAGCCACTCGATCCGGTGCACATGCAGAGCACTTTCTCAAGTGCTCTCGCACGACTTTCCGCTGAGGCGGGCGGCTTTCATCCTCTCTTCCTCATCCTCTCTTCTCATCCTCTTTCTTTTCATTGGGATCAAGTTCGCTTCTGGTTGAAAACCGCCGAGTTAGCGAATTATGAAGAGGCTTCAAGTGGCGCGGAACCAGGGGCCGCAGAAAGAAATAAAAGATACAACAGCTCGCTTCAACCGAAGTCGGTGCCGATCGCAGTTACCTTCTTCCGGGGTGCTTCGTGAACCATGCGGTAGACCAACGCCTGGTCTGCCCTATCGGGGAAGGAATGCACTTTGGGGCCACGTCACTCGTTAATGCGAGCTCAACGAGAATTTGTTTATTTTAGCGCAAGCCACTCGCGAGACCTCGAAAGATTCAATTAAAATTTGATGGTCCCGAATCCCGACCACTTAAGACGCTTCTGCCGTTCCAGACGCTACTTTTACTAACTGCTGACAAAAACTTATTTATGTGTACTAAACAGCGAGCTCCAATCGACCTTTTACCGCCTTCATTTTGACTTGGTTTTATTCACAAAAATATGAATTACTATCAATGAGAATTAAAAATTTATTTTATACAGCCGAAATTATAATTTAATTGATTCTTATTGAATAAATTCCTGAAATTACGCAAATACAATCAAACTGTGTTTTTGAGTTCAAAACATCTTGAGACTGAATGCGGATTATTCCGAATATTTTCCAGATTCCACCTCAAATTTCAAAGTTTAGCACTTTAAAATATATTTCACATTTAAACACTATAGGAAGATTTTCGAAAGGTGCAGGATGCACACAAATTAATACATCAACTGAATGAAAGGAGATTACAACGAAGATCATTTCGAATCGCCTCTAGAAGTAAACTGGGCACATTTCTTGACCCTCAGTTCTCAGAGGGAAGAAATAAATGAAAACAAGTAGTTTATAACTTAGACAGAAGAGACAGTTAAAATATCACTAATTATTTCAATTAACCCAAAAATCAGCGGAGTGGAATGAGTAAAACGTTAATAATATTTGATTATGTACAAAGGATTTAATTTTTAACAACTATGATAATAAATTCTTTTATTTGGAAGCCAATCGTCCAGTAACTTTACGTCGCCGCACGATTCAATTTTCCTAAGTGGCCTAAATAATTAAAAGACTAGAAAGGAACTGATAATAAAAATGGCAAAACACAATTAGCTCCAATCTTTCTAGACGTATTACAATCTAAATAACCTCCAAAGTGCCATAGCTGCAAAACAATTTTTTCCCCCAAGAGCAATAAAATTCCCAGTTTTCTCTTTCCCTCGATCTGTCGAAGTGCAAAAGTCTGCAGATGTCCCTCATCCCCCGGGAGCTTCCCGTCATCACAATTTGAGTCACATTGCTCGAACCACTCGACGGCGGGTAGTAGTAAAGTTTTATTATGTTTTCTAATGCGTGCCATGACGCCAATCGAATTTCTCGCAAATTTTGCGAGCTCACTCCCATAGTCGCGTATCTGATCCGAGGGTCTCCGATCAATAAAATCACATCTTGAGCAATAGGGTCCTTGTGCAGGATTATGCCGAGAGGAAGCTCAGAACGAAATTTCAAGATGCAATCAGATGGAAGCCAACAGATCCCTAAGCAGCTCCAGCTGCAGGTACAAGGGAAAATTGGGACTCAGGAACGACAACATGTGGGAGGCCTTGTGGCTCGGGTCGAGATTGGAGGAGGTCCCCTCGTTTTCGGTTACAGCGAGTCATTAGTCTCAATCCCGGCCCATGTCCCAAAGATAAGGCTCCATATGGAACTGGGGATGTATGATGATTGAAACTCGTCGTGCACGTGAAAGATCGATCGGTTGAAGGTTCGCTCAAATTAGAAGCCTGCTTACAGCTAATGGTGGATGTGATGCAATTTACCCTTGTTGGGACGACCAATCCCAAAATCGAAAACTCATCCGTGTCAGGTACAAGTGTCCCTGTTGCCCGGCTCGTGGAAGCTACACATATCACAATGAACGTCAGGTTGATATGTCCGCAGATGTCGCAGCTTGCGATGGAATCCAGTTCGTTATATCCCTCGATATAATTGCTGGATATCCAACGGGACGAGCAGAAATATCGCAGAGCTCCCAATTAAACCGTCACCACAAGTGGGCCAGGGATTCATAGTGACAAAAAGGGTTGGCGCCTCTGCCAGTGACACCCCGTTATTGGCAAAAGTTCCCTTATCCCGTAATTTATTGCACCGACAAATTGAGTCTCCATAGGCAGAAAATCTACTTGCAGCCACCACCACCACTACCCGTACCCGATTTCGATGTCGAACGGCAAATCCTCGAAGTTTTTTCCGGGTCAACGGTGATCGAGACATTCCGGAAAATGTCCCTTAAAGCGAAAGGAACTAGTTCGCGTAAATTTTCGCTATGTCGGCATATCACAGCCGCAAATCCACAAGGGTGGCATTTTTTTGGCATTTTCATTTCCTCTATCAAATAGTGGAATCTTCTGTTAAAGCGACAGAAGAAATTCGATTTGGTATACCAAACACGATTTCATCCAAAATATTATGCAAATATTTTTTCATTTTAAAAATAATGAATAAATTCAAGTTACCAATATTTCTTAAAGTAGTCAAATAATTGAAGCATTTTTTAGAGACGTACAATTCAAACACTAAAACAATAAACGAAAGTTTGATAAACTTTAAATACAAATACGAAATTCAAACAACTCTTGAATGGGTTCGCTCGGCATTGTTGGATTGATCATCGACTATTGATCGACTATAGGACTTTCTTTATTGATCAATTGGCCGTGAATAATATCGCATGGTTACGCAAATCCCAGGTGCTTGCGCAATTTATAACTTAATATTACTTACTTATTTCTAAAGTTGATTGTTTGCGTTATGCTAGTGCCGCTCGTAATTTCGAGACACCAGCAGTAGTAAAGTTATTGGAGTTTAAATTTTTTTTAGTCTAGTTTCGACTCTGTTAAACTTTTTATTTTAGGCCATTGAAGCTATAGGGGTTTCATGTTTTGTTTTTTATGCCTAAATATAACAAAAACCATGCTTACTAAAACGTGTGCATATACGTTCATGTGGAACTCTGGCGAAAATAAAATTTTATCATCACTTTCAGGCCGTAAAACTAAAACGAAATAAAAAAAATATTGTGCAACTCTATGCACGAATTAATACACGAAATGTTGATATGCTCCTGTGCTCCTCCCATTGGCGCCGGTAGCCTTTGCGTCCTTAATTGAGTTTTCACCGGAAGGATAATTAACAGCCGACTGCATTCAGTCGCGAGATGACAACACACGGCAATAGGGAAACAACAGAAAGCGCCTGTGGTGTAGTGGCACCGGCCCTGGCACCTCGCCACAAACTTTCGAGCTGCAACAATGGCGCGTCGCCGTTTGGAGGCGCGCTGGATTACTGCGGCCCGGCAGCGGCCATAAACAAGGGCACAAGCAGAACTTCCAGAACGAGCAGCAGTAACTTTATCAGACGCGTGTACAGATTAATAAATCATGTTTTAATTAACGACTTTGATGAAATCGCGCCACCAACCAGGATGGCTTTTGTATCGATTCAGATACGCCGTTCGCGAATGACTCAAAGTGCTACAATTGTGCCGATGCGATACCGCGAAGATTTATTTATGAGAGCTAGATCTTTTCGGTCCAAAGAAGAATTTCCGGAATATTCGGATATAGGAGGTAAATCATCTCGGGTTACAGGTTTTTTTAACCATAAACCATAATTTTCACAACTAATTTTTCTTAAAAAACACCATTTCTGTTTTTTAATTTTTATTTATTTGAGGGCTAGGCTAGAATACTTAGACTTAAGTAATGACAACTTACTAACTAGGCGTTCTATTTTTATTTTTTTTTTTTTAATTTCAAACACCAATATGAAGGCAGTCTAGTAAAAAAATGAACATTGTAATGCAAATGTACTCGTATATTGTGCAGTACGATTTTTAGGAACGCACACTGTTTAACAACATGTTTCTATTTTATGAATTGCAGTAGAATATTTCGTTAACAATAATTTTGGAAATGTTTTGTTCGGAAATTTCATAGGGACTTTTTAATATAACGTGTCCTATTTGGATATATTCAAGCGAGCACCAGTATACTATAAAATTTCTAATTGACCAGAAGCTTTCGTATTCTGATAATAAAAGACAGCAAGAATAGAAGTCTTTACAAATAGTAATATTGTTTTTTGACAATACAAACATATAAAAATTTCAGTCAATTTAAGCCATTAACTTTCACTGTCTCGTCTCCTGTTTTTTTTTTTTTTTTTGCCAATCATATTCTCGTGCTGGCCATTATACTTTGGAAGTCAAATTTAATCCATAAAAAAGGGCCTATATACAAAAAGAACAAAGTTTGATCCATATCCAGCAGCTTTCCACCGCATTTACATTTGATAAATGGCGTACGCCCTTAGTTGGCGGTGCCAGTGCGAGTAGTCGTCTCGGTTAGGTAGCGCCCGTCCTGGATGAGAAATTCCAACAGGAAATTGAGAACACTTTAGCACCATCTGAGCTTCCAATTTATGGCAGACTTCTGCCTGCAACTTTTTTCGTTTATTTTGGTTGGGGACTAAGGGTGCATCCAGAAAAGTTCGTCATAAATGAGCCATTCATCAACTCGTCTTGCCGCAAATTTAGAAAAAATCAAATTGGAATTAAAGCAATATAAGGGATTTAACTATTAAAGCCCTTTCCAAATCTTCTTAGTATTTTTATCAAAGTAGAGTAACAAATAGTCAACATTCTAATTAAAAATATCTCCATAACTTCCAGAACCATAAAATTTCTTTTGGAAAAAATAAACTAAACTTAAATTTTACTTTTCATTGAGCACTCATTAATTGGTGCCTGCCCGCCTGAGGTGGTGTGCAGTTTCTAATCAGGTTGACGAAAGGCTAGCTCATCTTTGTTTTCTGCCAGAGTAAATAGTTCATGGCCCGCAAGATCCTCGGGGCTCTGTTGGGATATACTTAGACATCTTGTGGGCCAGGACAATCCATTTCCGGTCAAAACGAATTTTAAAGAAAAAATCCGCTCCGAAAATTGAGAAATACGACATCTCCTGTCTTAATCCCGAAGGATCCTTTGGGAATATTTGCGCTAAGGTTTCCTATGATGAATACACTTCGGCGACGAGGTCATTCTCGCAAAAACAAAAAAAAAAAACACTATCGGACTCCTCCTAGTCTCATAGCTTTATCAAGGGAAGACAGAACTGGGTCATCCTAATCTTTGGCGTGGCATTCAGATAAATTTAATGCATAAATTTCGTATTTCTCCCATGAATCAGAGGGCCGGGACGAAAAGGACGAAATGCGGAATGGAGAGGGAAAAATTCATAAAACTGACAAACTTTGCGAGGTATGCAAGAAAAGAAAAAGTAGAAAAAAAATAAGAATAAAAGCGCCTTTATGCACACTCGACCAACTTATTGAATGGACATCCCCTCCCCACCTGGTCCCTTACAGAATTGCTCGAGTCTTCGACAACGTTGCAAAGGACGTGTACAGTAAGTGTCAGAAGGAACTATTCTAACGCCTGTCGAGATGTTGTCTAACTCGTGACATTTTCCACAATAGTAGTGTTGGAAGTGTTGAAATGCTCCCTTAACCCCCTGGAACCCCACGTAAAGCCTCTTTTGCAACATCGACAGAATATCCCCTCATAGGAAACGCTTGTGTGCATCCTGATGTTCCAAAATGGATTTGTTCTGCCTGCCAATCGACAAATTCGCTGCACTCTAGTGGATTTTTGGGGTTCTCGGATCGATTTGATAAAAGATTTCAACGACTCTATCAGCTACACCAAAAACGTTGCACTTTACGTTTTGATGAATTCCCCCGTGCCACAAAGTTTTCCACATTTTTTAAAGGAATTACTGTGGAGCTTTGTGGATTTTGAGGCTCTTTGTTGGATTTTGTGGTAGATAAAGTCAAAGAACAAATTGCTTTCTGTAGAAAAAAGGAATGGAGAGAAAAAAAAAATATTAACCAAATTTTCCTTTTCTGCATGCGAGGCGGAATTAATGCTGTTGGATTCTAAAAGGCTTAAGGGAGAAAAAGGGGATTTATTGCTTGCCCTGCGAAAATCCCCCCCTTTTCGATGAATCTATAATAATTTGGAGAAATAATGAAGAACTGGGACCAAGGACCAAGTTTATGCATACTAATCGAAACGGGCGGTCTATTGACTTTTTCTGAATTAAGTCGATTTGCAAAAAAATACAGATAAAATATAATTATTTTTCCTAATTTACGTATTTTGCCACTTCTTAGTTGTACGAAATCCTCATCGTGCGAGTAGCATTCGGAATTGCCATTACCATTGCCAATTATACCAATAATGAAATTAATTTTCATCTTTTCGATTTGAAATTCAAATTCCCCGGAAAAATTGAAATTTTGATCAATTTCATTTTTTAATTTACCCCTATATTCAACACTACATCACTTGAGGGTACTCGACAAAAAGAACAAAGGAATTAACTACTCGTACAAAGACGATGCCAGTCCAAGTCCTCACCATTGATTGACCTATTTAGATCGAGTTCGTCCTTAAAGTTGATTTCGTTTTAGTTAAAATCGCCATCGTCGAAGTCATCGTAGCTGCTGGCCTACCACAATGCATTACCTCCGAATGTATGGAGGAATCTATTTAGATATCGTTTATAACGAAAAGTGTTGTGTTCCATATTTGCGACGACGACGTAGACAACGTACACGATGTAGACAATGTAGACGACGGTACACAAGGACATGTAGGAGGAAAATGGAAATATGATACTAAATTATTATGTTGTCGCCGTGAATATGCCCCGCTCTGATAAATGTGCATTGAACGGATTGAGGTTGGTCTCATATCTTGCTTATTATTGATTGGCACCTTTTAGAGGCAGCGTCAGCTCGAAGGCGCATTAAAAAACTCAATAATAGCACTGCTATTTCCGCGCTAGAAAGGCTAGAGGAGAGTGGCCGACTTACAGCTACGAATTGCTATTTATGAGTTCCTTAAAAATGTTGCTCTTTTGGACGAATATGCACACGACGTTCAGGGAAACTGGAGCAAGTGGTTTTAAAGCCAACAGCTACTTTTTGTGTATATTTTTCTAACAAGATCAATGGGGCTTATTCGAAGTGCTTCTGAATCTGGCAAATGAGTGCCAGTTATTTGTTTGTTCAAAACCCTCTAAAACAATATGAAGAAACACCGAAAAACGTTGTTGAAAAGTTCAGAAAATGAATTAGTGCCAATTTAAGGACAAACAACTTCACAACTATGTTAGTAAAATCGAACACTGAATGTTGCTAGCGGTAAGTATAATAATTTGAAAACAATTTTAAAAATCTAACTAAATATAATTATTTTGCGTTTGCCTCAGCCAACAATAAATAAATAAATTCTTTTATTTAAAATTTAGTCCAAAGTTCTTTTATTCAAAGAAAGTGATCATATTCCTATAAATCCTCTTTGCGATTGATTCATTCTTAGAAGTAGATGTGTGTTATAAATAAATTGAATCTATTCACTTCAGTGGGTCAGTTGGTTGTCATCACCTTCAATCATACTTAGGAAAAGTGCGCTGACCTCCAACTTTGATGAGTTTTGAGAATTTCCATGTTCCCGTGAACAGAAATTCTATTTCATGGAGTTGTTGCTGAACTAATTACAGACGGCAAAATTCATTCAGCAAACAGCACCGACCTACTTCGGGAAACTTTTCGAAAACACACTTCCATGAGAGCAATTCTAGCAACCGCCATATCGCCCCTACTTAGAATTTGAGATGCTGAACACTTTCTGTCGAATGCACACTGCTGGCTAAATTTTCAGAACAGAGAAAGAAATTAAAATCTACCACTACTATTGCGGCGCTTGAAAAAGAAAGAAAAAAAAAACCCAATTTTTAAAATGTTTCCTTCCCACAATTTGCAGGCTTGTTCCCTATAAAAGAGGTTCCAGATATTGTTTAACACGTTCACTAATTTTTTTTTACAAAATGTTCACCGCCATAACAACAAGAGAGTTCTTTTCTTTTGCCACTTTAGCTGAGGAAGCGTAAAGAAGCCTTCGGATCTAATTGGCACGAAGACGGTGCAAACAGGTAAACAGATGCCATCATCATCATCATCATCCCGGAACTCTTCCCTTCCCCACCCACTTCCCTGTCTATACTGTGTAATTAAAATTTTAAAACAGTTCTCCAGTATTCGTGCTACACAACACGAGGAGTGCACCGGGAGAACGGACGGAATGAGGAATAATTTAAAATTTAACTTAACTATTGATTTTGGCTGCGCTCCAAGTCGGGTGCATCTCTTACGAATAAATTTCGTTTACATCTCGACAATAAATTCCCGGTGAGCTCTACCAGGATGAGCTGGGGGAGCTGTAACCTCCCCACCTTCAGGGAAGTTATTCAGATGAAGAAGATACACCCTGGACCCTCAGGTTAAATGTTCTCCACCAAAGAGCATTTGAAGGAGGATGCATTTGTCAATATTTAATGCTAAATGGGCCAAAAGCTACACTGTCCATTTGTCTTCTATTCTGCGATAAAAACTCGACATGGTCTTTATAAATGCGAGACCATGGCCAAAAAAACATAAAGCACACTCATTTTTCACCTTTATTTCATAAACTATTAATTAGATGGTCTTTTATAAGTTCAGGAAGTTCAAATAAAAATTTAATTAAACCCCTTTCATGGTGTAGTTTTATTTAGAGAATGTGTTTGTTTAAATAAATCAAATGAGAATGACTACAGTAGAATTGTACAATCAATTTTAGCAAAATAACTAACAGTACACATTTCCAAAATCCATAATTCCAATTGAATAAAGGTTACAGAAGACCGTAGTAGTAATAAGTAATAGGAATAAACAGTAGTTCTAAGTGTAAACGAATGAATCAATAGTAAAGCCACCATTACAAACGGTTGTGTCTTGCGAAATAATTAATTAAAAAAAAAAAAAATATCAGCCTCTGTGAAAGGTGGTCAAACAAATTATTGGTTTTGTAGAAATTGTTCAAAATTGGGATGGATTTTCTTATCTAATAACCCAAAAAATAATATAAAAGTAAATATCAGCACCGTGGTTTTCCATAGAATAGTCAAATACAGGTTGCTTTGATAAAATACCTGAAATATGCTACATTTTATACCAAAGCATTTCAATAGACTTCACTTTAAATCCTAATACCTGAGAACACGTACTGACCTTTGCTTATGCACCTTAGTTCAACTACACTCTAATTGAATTCTATTTTTCATGTGTGTTTTCGACAAATGAACATTCCAAGGTATTCCGTACGTTTACCTAAGCTCACGTTGTTGCTCAGTACATATTTGAAATACCCCCAGCCTGGGCATGGTGTGTGCACATCGAAAAAACTTAACGTCTTCCTACTCCCAGCCCGCATTCAAAATCGTATACCGTTTCATTTTCGATCGCACACCTTTGATGTTCAACGAGCTAAGCGACTTCCTATTGAAAGGGAATTGGAGTGGAAATGGACATTTTAAAATTTGCCCACTTTCCCTCCTGGGTGCTGGTGGTGCACGTTCGGCTGCCATCGTTCAGTCCGTGGGGATTATGCTATTTGACCAGATGTTCGAATGATTTCTGTTTCTCACAGGTAGCCATAGCGTTGCTCCTACCACAATTCAATCCACAGGAGCTTTTAAATCAATTTTCAGCCTTTTCGCAACGAAAACGATTTTAACCTCAATAGGGAATACGGAAAAATATTTACTAACCAATTTTTTGGAATTTTCAAGTGGAAGAGATACATATTAATCGCATATTTCGATTGAAGACATTTTCATAGCGAAAAACGTGAAAAGCAGCTCAATAAATACTATACCCCTTTTTCCGAACACAAAATCTAGTTTCTATAAATAAAAATAAGTGTTCTAATACCGGAAAATAAACAAACTGAACAGGAAAAATTTTAAGTAAGATAGGAATACGTAAGTCAATAATTCCTTCTTTTTCATTTTCCTTAAGATTAGTACTGATTTTAACGTGTTTTATTATTATTATTATTATTATATAATCAAAGCATTGGCATTACGCTAAAATGAAATTGAAGGTTTTTCAGTATAATTCTGCAATTTTATGCATAAAAGGTATTGCAAATATATCAGAAGGCCTTAGTTTCAGCAAATATTTTTTAATCTTACTCTATATAATTAAGACTTGTACTTACCTAGAAGAGCTTGAAATAATCGTGATTTAAAAATTCGTATAACACGTTCGATGGCTATACGAAGTGCTCTATCTTGTGGTTCGGATAATCTGGAGTGATAATCTTCTAGGAGTTCTAGAGCACGATGAGCTTCTGTAAAATGAATCAGAAATTAGGAAGTTAATTCATCAACTTATTATTCGATGGTTTTATGTATAATTTTATATGCTTATGCTAGATTAAATTAAAATAAAATATTTCTTTAATCCAATGTTTCACTTTTTATAGGTAAAATATAAAAGAATTCTTTGATAAATAAAAGACGAATAAACACCTCGGAGCTACAATTTAAAAACTGCAAAATTTACAACAGCTACCGAAAGGTCCATTGGAATCAGGGAGCAATTTAAAAAAAATATCACATACTTCTAATCCACGGAATTTTCCTGCACATACACTGCAATCGGCACTTTAACAAAGGCCAAGATTCCTTTCGATGCAAAAGAGAATCCTTGTCTACAGTTTCCATGTTTTTTTTACTACTTTTATTGACCGCATTCAATAGTTGTGGCTTATGTCCATATTCTACAAGTTGAAGCGGGTCATTGACTTTGCCAGCATCTAGACTATTTTCACTATTGCGGCTCGTTATGATACCACTTAAAATTTCGAAAAGAAAATGCAGCAGTACGATCATAGCAGTCTGAAAATCGCCACCGAAAGAGAAGCCTATCATTGGAGTTTCCCACAGGGGATGAAAAACCAAATGAATATTTTTCGACAAAAGCTTTTCCGGCTTGAAAAGACACAGCACACCTTTGAAGTGTTATTCAATCACGTCGGGTTCGCAGTATCGAATTAAAAACTAAAATTCGCACGTGAGAATTTTCACGATTCAAGGTAGACCTCGTTGTCGGACTTCTATTTGATTTAGTAGACTAACACGACACCTGATGCACAGGAATCACGAGGGCACAAATGACTCAAATCCAATTTTTCACGTTTGATTTCATAATTAAATTGCCGAAACGGACGATGACCACACACGTCCAGACCCGAACAGAATCAATCACCATAAGAGAGATCGTCTGTCGTTGATTGGCGCGGTGTCCATTTGGACTTATCACCACCATCCGAACCATCCGAACTCAATTTACGGGCGAAAATAACCCCGTCGAGAAAAGGGTTGCGTAACTTAAAATAGTGTAGTTGGGCCGCTGAGGTGCCGCTGATTTCGGCGCGGCATTTGATTTTTGGGACTCTTGTTTTTTCTCGTGCGCTTCTTGGATTTTCTGTGTTGAATCTTCAAGACGATAGCGGCGACGGCGGCTTTCGACGTGCCTTACACCCGTGATCTAAGAACCCCATTCCCCAGTTGTAGTTTTCAGTAGCACTAGCAGCATGCACTTAAACTAATTTGCTCGCCCTCTTCCTCTGCATTATTAGGTTAAATTTAGATTATCGAGTTATTGCCTTCGTGCGGCTTTTGCCTATTTTTTGTTCTTGTTTTTCATATTTCCCATTTGTTTTTATTTTTTGCCTCGCTCGCGACTATGACTTGCCGTATGGGCACAACATCGCTCTATTTCCACCATTCAGTAATTGGATTTCTGAACGACTCCCCCGAGTCAATAAGTCGCCCCAGAACAGAAAACACTGAGCAAAGCGGCCGGCCAACGTTCTATCAATGAGTGCTCCAGCGCTACCGTCGCAGTGGAATGATGTGATTGAAGGCCAATTCAAAGGAAAATCCTTTTCTGAATATTTCCCACGTGTAAGGATAAATCAATTTAAGTAAATACTAAATTGATAAAATATCGGTGTGGTATCAACAGCAATAGGTGGTCAACATCCGTGCCATTTGAATTTGAAAAAGAGAATTGTTACTATGCGAATTGTAAACGAAGGACACAATTACTGTTAATGAAAACTTCAAAAATAAAAAAATTGTCATCATAATATAACAACCTTTTAATTATAATTAAAACTCTTAACTGCTCCTTATCTACGGGACACGTTTTGCATCTTAAGGAGGGAATTTACTTTACTGAACTGGAAAAAATTGCATCAAATTACACAACTCAAGGAATCGAAACCACAACCTTTGGTATGGGTGGACTGGTAGCTCCAATCGGCAAAGGTCGCTAATTTTATAGATATTTATTCAAGTGTAAATTTGAAAAAATATACTTAAGAAGTAAAAAAAAAATTGTTCGGCATAAAGTAAATACTTAAAAAAGAACATCGTGGTATAGGTATTTGAATTTGAATGTACTGTAGATATTTTCGAATTCAGAGTTTTAGCTAAAAATTTTTAAAATTAAGTTTTAAATTATCCAAGAAGTCTGTTTTTTATCACGGCTATTATTACAACTATTATCTCTTTTTGTAACAATTAAAAAGTCTGAATCACGTTGACCATATGAGGTATATGGAAAGTTATTTTGCTCTAAACGAGATATTTTGCAAACCAAAACTAGACAGTCCCGATGCATTAGGAGTCATCGCACCCTTGGACATTTTATGATGAAGAGCTAAAATTGTTGACGGTAGTACTTAACGTGTCGACACCTCAATTTTAAATTTAGCAACACACATTTTTACAATTTCAACAAATTGCAAATAATCTCGCCTTACGAGATTTCAACTACTTCGGAGTACTTTAAAAAATAGATATTCTAATCTCTGTATATTGCATATAGATATTTATTGTTTAATATAGTCCTTGTTTATTATATAGTAATTTAGTGTTTGATATAAAGAAGATAAAGTAAATATCGATTTTCTTCTTATTGAGATTCTGATTCTACACTATTCGATTCGATACTTTTTCTTCAGCACAAGAAAAAAGTAGGACTTCGATGGGATTACTGAATCGATTCATCCCTATCCACGTGTACTCCATTATCCGCCGGTACCCTGAGCCAGGCGGGGTTCTTCCCGGCTCATCTGGACCCAGTGGAGCTGTCTTATATTGAAATCCGATAAACGCACCAATCGAACACTAATCTTTGTCTTTTTTTCGATTCCTGCCCCTTCGATGTCATAGAGCCAACTTATTTAGAGAGAGTTTCGAACTTGACATGAACGCGCTGATTCGTTTCAGTAACATTTTCCTCCTATTTTTAACTTTAGTCGCTCAGAATGAGTTCGCCTTCAGCTTCACGCTTCGGACGACCTCCCATTGTTCCTCTACTTCTTCTTGCTCCTCTATGGTCGAGGAGAAAGTTTTGTAGAAATGTGTTTTCTGTCCATTTATAAATCCAAGGACAGGACAGGAAGACGCACTGCTTCTTTTCAGTTAAATCAATAACATACTCCGGTAGAACCGCCGTGCGCCAACCACAAGTTTTTGATAAATTTGGAAAAAAAACACACAAAATCGAACGAATTCCAACTTCCGATGGTAAATTATGTTTTTGCGGTCTACTCGGCGACAACTTAAATGAAAAGCAAAGTTGTAAGTCATAAATGCCACCCTGAAAAATCAACATCGTTGGCCCTCATCCTACCTCACCCCACCTGTAATTTGATTAGAAGTTACTTGGTCTCCCCCACTTAAAAATTATAAATTGCTTAATCAAAGTTAATGTTGGTCTTGGTAAGCAAATTTACAGGTAAATATCAATTTTATCATAATTGTGTAATTGTGTTATTTTTATTCTTTTGATCTTTTCGATATTACAACAAACGTAAATATCTCCGTTGAAATTAGTAAACAATTAAGAAATTCATGAAATATACATAATTTTGATATTTTGCACATTTTCAAGTTAGAAACCTGCGTAAAATTAACTTTCTTCTAAATATTAAATTGCTAAGTGGGTTGTGAATTGTGTCTGTGAACATAAGTCCCTGGTTCAAAACCCAGACTGCGTCAAGTGCTAAAAAAATTTTTATACAACTTAAAAACACAAATTAAAACTGGTGATTTATAGAAAATATACAAGTTATTTACATTAGTGTTGGCCTTGAAAGCGATAACAGAAAGGGTCATTTAGAGCCCATCATTTAATCAAGCATGCTATTATAGAAAATATCACGGATTTCGAGGTATTGGACGGTTGTGTTAATTTCGATTATTACCATACTTTCTACAACTAGAAGGTAATCGATTTTGTCCTTCTTCCTTTTTGGTTCGGATTCGTAATAATTGTAATAGTCTGGAGTAGTTTGATCAATAAGTAAAAAAGGTTTTCGCTTTACTACGAATTATTTAGTCTTAATTAAATTTTTATAAAATATGATAGAGTACATGTACATGATGTAGAAAAAGGGTGGAAACATCAATCCTGCGACTTTAACTTTAACTTTTAAGAACGTTAACAACAAACAATGTCGCAACAGTAGTACCTAAAAGAGTCTTGTAGCATGGAATCCTTTTCCTTCCCCCGTCAAACAAAGAAAAAAAATACTCGGCTACCTCACAATATTCCAAAATATGCAGAATATGGTTTGGGTATTCCACTCCCGTCGACAGAAAACGGATATCGTGGAAATAATCCAGCTCAATGACGTTTATATAACAGGTAGAATCTTACGCACGAAAATCCTCCTTCGTCGTAAAAGAATAACAGCCCAACAACGTCTCCAAAGTAATTCTCTCTTCATCCCGAAAATGCCTCCGGTCTGGCCGATCCCAATAATTAGCCATAAATTCGTAATGAGGCTGAGGACAATCGAATACATAAATAATTCACCAGAAATTATATACGGCTCCAGCCATAGTCACCCTATGATACCTGTGAAATTTATTTATAGAAAAAGGCCCACCTTACTGTTTTCGGTGACGTCGTCAGGTTGAATATGGACCAAGGTAGACACGCTTCCGACCTTTCCATCTGTCGCCCCACACTCTGGGGTACAAGGTGTACTCGCAGTGCAAACTTCCATCATCGGATAGCTGCCAGCATGGTTGCTTTATTGGCAAATCGTGTCCTATCAAGGGTGACGTCACGGTCCTTTACAGCATGGATGAAAGGAGCAGTAGGTTAAACCCTTGCTTGCGTCAAAACTCGTAGAACACAAGGTGGTCTTGCGAGAATGCTTCGAAGAGGTGATCCGAGGCATTTCAAGCACCTCAGGTATGCACATGTACCATCTTTAGGTGGTTTCATGGAAATTTCGAAATATCTTGTGTTTGTGTTTTTCAGTTGCACTACTACTACACGGGTAAAATTACAAAATCTCGAGCGAACGTATTCTTTTGAATATTTCATACGTACATTCGCATCCTCTTTTTCGGTTTATTTTTGCCTCGGTTCACTACAATTATTTAGTGTTGTGCTGGTGTCACCCTGCGTCCTCCAAATGCCACACTGAGGACTACGAAATTAGAATCAACGACCTCGGAGCCACTGAAGGAGCATAGCACGCAGAAATGTCGGCGTCGACAACATGTTTGAATCTTGGAATTGCTGTTCTTGAGATCTTGAGCTCTAAGGAGCTCCCATTAGTTTCATGCATACGAGCACCCTTCGAGTAACTTGCAGACGCCGTTCGTGAAACCATTGCCGAGTCACTCTCACTTTGTATTGTACAAGTGGGATCAGGAGGATGCCTCCTCGTGCATTTTTAACATTTCCTACATTTGTTTGATATTATATCTACAATTCAAAGGACTTTGTGCTTTTGAAAAACTTTGCTCAAAAGTTAAGCACCTTGAGGAAAGAATGGATCACGGTTAGAAAGTATTGGGTTTTAGACCGTAAAAATCGTGGAAGAGAAAGAATTTTATAGTGACACTTTTTGCCCATTTATCTCGAACGAATTAAAAATGTTCAGAGCGGGTAAGGGCATAGAATTAAATATTCATATGCACTTCAAATGTTACCATCTAATTACGTAACCCAAGATTTATTATTTAAAGAACAAAAGAATTTTTTAGTTTGAAATTAAGTTTAAGTAAGCAAAAATAACAAATATACAGTTTTATTTCATAAAATTTCCTCTAGTGACGTCACTAGGGACCAGCCTATGAGGTCATTAGAGGTATCGGTTACTTATTACTGCAGCTGTCTACGTGATTATATCTAGACCTAGTAGTTTCAACATGATGTTGTAACTAACTAATCCTTAATCTTCGGTAGTTTATGCTTATGAAAATTTGGCGATAATGGAATCTAAAATGACCTTTTAAGATAGCATGCTTATCAGGTATGAATCAAAAATTTCATAGTACGATTACAATGCTTTGAACCTAAATAAGAAAATAAATACAAGTTTATAACTTTCCGGTAAAACGGCGTTTTTACGGAATTCGGGATCTGAGTGTATCGACTTTTCCCATCCATGGGTTTTACTAGAAAATTAACTAGTAGAGGGCAAGTGGTACCTTCGTTTTAGTAACTTGCAAATTTCCTACCCTAAAAATTTGCGTGACTTTCGTTGTTACTGCCTGAAACGTTTTCATTTGGCGAAGGGAGGAGGTCCACCAGCATGCTAAGCCTTTCATTGAGGCTACGCAATGCTGCGCAACAAACGGCTAAACAACATGCCGGGTTTCGTTAACTCGATCTGATAAGACGGCCACAAAAAAAATCGTTTGTTAGCTTTCCAGAGTTGCGTTTAAAAGATGATTACTCCTAAATTGACCGGATAAAAGGCTTCTAATTCTTGGCCAATTTGTGGTATGCATGCGAGGCCCGTCCGTGCGGGGAACGATGAATATTAATTCGGAACAACTCCAACACTATCCGGGGTCTAGGATCTAGCGTCCAATATCGGAAGTGAAAGTAATTGGATAGCACTTCTGACAATTATAACAATTTCTCCTAGGATTTGTGTTTTTCACGTGCTAATAACTTATTGACGGTAGCGTGAACAACTCAACCGGGTCAGAAGAGTTATTGGAATTAAGACAAGTATGAGCCCGAAGGCGATTAAGGACTAAACATGAACATAATTTTCGCGTTACCCTTAATTGGAGCTCGGCAGTTGTGAACAATTTGTGTGATTGCTTGTTTAATTGCATAACTTATCTTTTGCTGGTAGTAAATTTGCATGATAGAAAACACTTGACTGTTTTGCTCTAGCATGTTAAGAACTCCATAAACATAGTTGTCGTGCGCAGTCGCTTTATTTATGGGTGCCCATAAAACCACTTTGCAACTATGGATTAATTCTACAACCAGTTAATTTGCATGTAAGAAAATTGCAATTTATTTTACGGAAAGGAGAATTTCTAAAAATTAAATTCAACGGATTACTTTTAATTTTTATTTTAGATATCAATTATTATTTATACCAATATTTTAGATTTTAGATGCCTCTAGAGATAATTCATCTATTAAATCGGCATGATCCGCAAGTGGACTACACGCTGATTGATTTGATAGAATGACTGAACATTAGTACGAGTAATCCAAAGAACAAGAGTTCAATCCTGAGTATATTAAAAAAATTATTACACACTTTCAGATTCTTTCGGAGTAATAAAAATATAAAAACTTAAAAATTCTTATTATTGTGCAACTTTTTAATAACATCGTAATTGTTGCTTGTAGAATCATGCTATAAACCTTGATCAAAACTTTATTGATTTGTACTCAAAAAAATTGCGATAGTGATGTCCAATGTTCTTGTTTCTAGACTCTATAATCAAATTAATGAGTTCCTTCCTGTGCCACGATTCATGGATAGCGAACTTAGCACGTGCTCTTATTGCCTATAGCTTGGTCCAAGGGAATACAACAGCGAAAGCTTTTACGAAAAATCTACCATACTTTATCATTAATTTTAATCCACTCCCATTCAGATGCTTCCACTACCACAAATTCTACTCCACAATAAATCAACTCCTTATTTTCTTTACTCCGTGAATGGGCACAAGTCTAAGAAGCAAGCCAAAAATAAATTCAAGCGTCTGCGGATCTGTGGTGTAATTATTTTAAAGATATTTGCAAATGTTTTCCTCTTGCTGTAGAACTGCTCGTACCTTCCTCTCCTGGGAATAAATAATTTGAAGAGCATCTCCCGAAGGTTTCGCTTGTCTCCAAGCAGCGGGTGATCTTTTAAAATTCACTTAGCATCTTCGGAAACAATAAAAGTAAGATTTACTCATTCGTAACTCCATCGTGTGGCTCAACTTCTTATGATAATTTTGTTTTACTTTCGTATTTTTTCAATGTTATTCTTCAAAACCCCCCTTCGGCATGTCGTGTGCGTTTTTGAAGGAGAAATATTTTTGTGGAGTTCAGTCGCTTGGGCGCCAGAAATAAGTTGAACCAAGGGTGGAAGGAGATGGTTATCAGAAGGCAACTCCTACATTTCCAGTCCAAGTTGAGAGCGGCCACTGAACCCGCATCATCATCTGCTCCTGGCTGGCTAATGGGAGGAGGGCATCCAAGTCCCGGAGTTTCGGATCCCCAAGCCAGCTTTTAGTGCCCCATCGATTCGACTTGCCATAGTTTGCCCCACAAGCGCGTAATGTTGTAATTTACTTTTAGTCGGTCGTAGGACCATACACGGCATATTGTATTTGTACATATCGTATACAGTCATATGTGGGACTCGATCTGGAGATAAGTTAGCAACAGGACTATTGTCACATGCATGACTAACCTTTTTATGGGCTTATTGATCCGATTCGGTGGAGACTGGAACCCAGGTCCACTACCACGATGATGCTCCGTAGTTCCAGAGCTCCATAGACAGACTCCCTGAATGTTTCTAATTTGTGACTAATGCGGCGAGTCATATTTCAGTCGATTGTCCTGCTGCTTCTAAATAACTTATTGGATTGCTACAAATTGCCGTAGATAGATGGGAGTCTAACGTTAGCTTACTTCGAGATAGACTATTTGAGGGGTCGTTCACTTCGGTTAGGATGTTGTTTTTCATCCTCTTTCTTCTGTATGTAAATGTATTTGCGTACGTACATAAATTAAGAAGAAAACCTCAGCAAATATAAGAAAATGTTTCAAACCTTTTATCATTATTGGTCTGATAAAAATTGTTGTCCCCTTTTTTACTCAACATAGTTAAAATTTACATTAGAGAATGTCATGTTCAATATTCAAGCAGACGAATGGAAAGCAATAAAAATAATAATAATTTATAACTTGGAATCGCTCAACTATGACAGTCTTAAATCAATCACTATCTATTGAACTGGTGGTTCTGTTCGAAGGGACGAATAAAAAATGGAAAATCATAGGACCCATCATCAGAGGATTATCTCAGATCGTTCATAACCCTATAAAATGCGACGATTTACATTATCGGTCTATTCAAATTAAATAAGAAAATTTGCATCATTTCTTGTAAATTCTTGCTGCTTGCAACAGTCGAGGAAAAACAAAAAAGAACATAAAAAAGAACATAAAAAATCACCTTTCAATCCCGAGACAGAGCACAACCATTGTGTCCCTTCTAGTCCTTTGTGGATGACATGAGGAATGTCAAGTGTTTATCAATAATAAAATCCAATTTTCAGGAAATATCATCATATGCGCAAAGCAAAATGTTTCTCATCATTCTGTTGGGAAACATCATTTCAGAAAAAAAGAAAATAATTTTCGTAAGTATTTTTTTTTGTTGTTGTTGTTAGTGTGCAATATTTTTTCTCTGCTGGATGCCTGAGAATTGCCTTTCGTGTGGCGCGCTCCATTTGTAGATGGATTCAGGATCCTAGCAGCCAGCTGGGATCATTTTAATCCGGCACGATAATAGGGAAGCAGGATATTGAAGAAGATGCAGGGATTCCCCGTCTTCGTGCGTTCGTTACTACTCTTTTGGTAAAGGAAATGACGATGGCAAAAAGCAAAAAAAAAAAAAAAAAAGTCAGTGTAATTTTCAAATGAAAAATAATTAATTAGCACAATGTCCTCTTACACTCCGAGGTTGATTGTCCCTTTGATACGGGTGACATGCAAACACCATTTGTGTCCTGATTTTGTAAAACTTTTAGTTGTGGAACTCGTAAGAGCCGTTAAGGGAGTATTACTCAGTTCAGACGAAGAAGGATAAGCGATATAGCGAAACGTAAAATATGTAATAAACTTTATAGAGCTCCATAAAAACGGATCAACAACGTCGTTCTGAACTGATTACTTCAAAAGTAAAAATCTTGAGATGTTTAAAGTTAAAAGAATTTTTATATTTTGGGGTACTACCATTTCTTATTTTTTCTTAAGTGTGTGATAACAAGTGCTAAGCATTTTTACAACAAAACTTGTTTGAATATATAAAAACCATTTTGTATTTTACACTTTTTCTAGAAAGCATAATTTTCTGAGTGTTTATTAAAATTGAAATAATCTACTAAAGTTTTAAAAGTCCGCCAAAAAATTATTAAATGTTCACACTATTTGTTTAAATTTATAACAACACAGTAGATGCATCTTAAGTATAATTATGTATGCATTATTAATAGGATGATTGTTTAGTGCTAATAAAGCAGCTTTTTAAGAAATATAAAAATTTCCTGGCTTTAGAAATATTACCTAAATATGATTTTTTTTTTTGAGAAAGCAAAATTAGAATATAAAAAATTAAGATTAAATTACAAAAGTAGAAAAAATTATTTTACTTTGCGATAAATTTTATTTTTTATTCACGACAAAAACAAATATTTGCTAATTAATTTAATTTTATTTACTTTTAGGTAAAATTTCAAGGTTTCATTTTTCCAAATTATAATTTCGTTCATATAATGGGACGTATATTTTTAAAAATATGAAAAATTCAAAAAATTACCAAAAAATGTATGAAAATTATCAAAAAATGTATGAAAATTATTAATAATTTCATTTGAACTTATTTAAATCAAGACAATGAAAATTTCTGTATTTTAATGACCGGTGATCTCATGCCGCTTTGGCAAATATTAAAACAACTCCACATGATCCCCGCCTTAATGGCTTCAATTATTCATGTTGAAAAATAAACATCATTTATTTGAAAAATAAAAACAAAAATTTTATACTTACTAAAATTACTATTTCACATCTCAAATATTTTATTGTCGAATATTTGAAATCAAAAAATTTTCGCAATTCTTTATTAAACTAATGCAGTGAAACATGGGAGCAGTAGTACACTTAATTCTACACTATTCAGGGAGAATAGAAATCTTAGTAATATTTTAAAAAAATATATAGACAAGAAAAACTTGTGTTACTTACCCTGCTTCTTAACAGGCATCTTCGATATTATTCTAAAAACAAAACTATTCGTCGATGCAAAAACTACGCGGAACGAGAGAAAGTATCGGCCCCCGGTCACACTTTAAACAGTGCACAGGTCGGGCCAAGCCGCAGAGCGTCTTCTTCAGCTGAGAATCCTTAAGAACGAATTTCTTCGAAATCCACTGGCAAGCACGCAAAGTAACGATTTGTTAAGATTTCAATTCTAATAAATATTTGAGAGATGTCCTCAGGCAGTAGTCGGAGACGACAGTCTTCGCTACGACTTCAGGTTATATGCAACAACTACTTAAATCTCGCTAGTGGCTACTTAGACTCTGCGATTTTCAACAACAATTCACACTCGATAACGTAATAATAATATCAACATATTTCACTTCTCGCGCTCAGTGGTGTCTTAGACCTAATCAGATCGGGATTCAGACACTCGCGGCTATTTTTAAGCTGGCGATGTTATTTATAATATTTTCTGCAATTAGGTGAATAATAAGTCGAAAGAATTGGTATATCGGCGAAATAGTTTGGCTGGCGGGCAAAAATTGTGCGGCTTCAACTTTCGTGTTATTCACGAAATTTTTTTCCCCCCCCCCCCCCCCACGAGATTATCACACAAAAATTGTTCAGATTTCTTTCAAATTATCAATTTCTACGAGCGTATTGAGACGCTTGCTTTTTGTGATTTATAGTCACTTGGTTCCTTTCTTCTCACCTGATGAATTTATGTGAGGGGAAACGATGACCTGAAGGCTATTTTTTGGTATTAAAAAATTTGTAATGGGAAAATGGATGCAGTGGAATTTACAAATTTCTTGTCATTATGTAATATTTCTGCCAAAATATTTAAAGAATTTTATATACTTTTACAACTTTTTCTCTTGAAGAATAAAGAAAATTTAAAACGATATATAAGAATCAATTGTACAAAGCAAAAAATAAAAATTATTTTATGTAGTAGAAAAGAGGAAATATAGAAAGATTTATTAGACAGTGTACTAAGACGTAATGATATAAACAACAAATAAAATACAAAATCAAATGATGAAGTAAGGCAAGAAATTTAATGAACATATGACAGAAAACAAGAGAAAATTATAAAATAAAAGAACAAACGTGATATAAAAAATGTGCATACATAAATTAATTTGATGAAAAATAAAGCTATAAACAACATCATTTTTTTTTAATATAAAAGTGTTTAGTTTTAAAAGCGCGCTTGGGAAGCTTTGGAAATTAATATAAAATTGGAATAACTGAAGATTCTTCAATGTAATTAAAACTTTTATCTAATTATGATACTAAAAATATAAATCCTACTGCTATTCTTTGTTGAACAGTAAGTTCAATTCTTTAAATATGTCCTTCTACTAATTTTTAATTTTGTATTGTTAGCAAAAAACCCCTATTTATTTCCTTTGCCTTGATGTTGCTGTATTTACCTTTTATCCACATTTAAAGGTTTAACGTAACTAAACACAAGACGTAACAATTAAATCCATTTTCATATGGTTTCCCTTATGTGATGTAACAATAGGATTAACTTTCTACATGCCTGGCATCGATGTTCTTCTTCTGTTCTACCTCGGACTTCTGGAAAATTACACTAAGTCGAATATAGCGGAATGCATTTGTAATCATGAAAGCGGGACGACCTAGAAACTCCTGAATGCATTCTCATGTGCTTTTACTTCCTTTCGGTTATTTTCCTCAGTGTTTCACGCTCACTTTCACTACAATGCAGCTTTCAGGATCATTTTCGTAAAAGTCTCATATATTAAAATTGTGCTCATTTAAAATGTTTATCACGAAACTATTTAATTATTGTGAAGAGGATTTTAATACATGAAATCCTATACGGATTTCTTTTAGCTTCAAAATAACTTTTTAGTGATGTTGAATGAAAAGTGGGTACCTAAAACATCTTTAGAAATCCAATTACGTTCCTCTGTGAGTATTGTAGTTGGTCGGTATTATTTTTCAACTATAACCTTTGTAATTTTTTAGCATTTTAAACGTTAATGTGTGACGTTTAGTATTATAGCAGCAAGTTCAACCCGGCGCGCATTTTCCCACTCTACATGAAGGCAAAGCACAAAGTTACAAGTTGTTCATTCGTTTGGTGGCACTTGTGCCATGCTCGAATTCTCAAGTTATAACTGTCTAACTATAACTTCATAAATAAGTTTAAATTTCGACTACCCTCTTTAAATAATTCCCTTTTTTACAATTAAACTACTGTAAATAAATAATAAAACTATTTATAGCTTTACATAGAGTTCTCCAATAAAGTATGCGCTTGACAATATAAGAGAAAGACGTTAGCCCTAGACTGTGAAAACTAGGTGTAATCCACCGATAGTTCACGACGCCAGATGAAAGCAATGCCTGTGGATCACCGGCTCACGCCGGGCTAAACGTGTTAAAAATACTTTCGTCATATGGTGATGAAAATATTTCCAAATAATATAGAAATTTAAATATACCATAACTCCTGTAGCTGTTTGGTATAACAGAGGTTTTCGTGGGGATATATAAGCTTGACGCTGAAACCACAATATATAAACGAACAGACAGACAAATAAACAAAACCTTAAAACTTAGTAATCTCCAAATGGTGAAAGTTCTAGATTTAATATAGTCGTTGGAGTTATTTAAAAAATGACCAACTCAACATGCTCTATGTTGATACTACCTTTCCTATATGAAATTAAAAATGCCCTAGTTATTTTTTTTTTCCAATGAAAAGCTTTTCTACATTTTTTTTTGTCATTTACATCGTTTGCCCTAGAGCGAATTGAAATCCTTCGTCTTTGCCATATTTTTTTATTTACGTTTTTTTTAATTAAATGTAGACGCTCTTGAATTATTTTGCGCATCCTTGCAATTTCCTCGTTCTTATTTTTGAGACAATCTCCCGATTTATAGAATTCAATGCCTCCAGCAAAATTAACTTTCACGCTATTCCTATAGCGATTTTTTATTCTATTAAGATTCATTGATTAGTGAAAGTATTTTTCAACAATTTTTTACCTTTTATAGTTAATTTTTCTTCTTAAATCATAAAATAAACAACATTAAAATGAATTAAATTATGAATGGATATTAACAAAGAAATATTCTCTCTGGAATTTCCATCTGATTTTTTTAAGCTTGAATAAGTAGGTATTTTTGATATCTTCTTATGTAACAAATACCAAACTTAAGTAATGCAAAATTTAAGCCTTTCGAACTTTTGCAATGATAAACTTAGATAATGATGAAATGCTGTTCTATGCGTAGACAAGCCGAACTTACATATACCAATCTCAAGTTTAAATCAATAATGTAATTAAGATCGTTCAGCACTTTAAATAGTTCACTAGAAGTATCTAGAGACAAAGGATATTAAGACCGTTGAGCTTGTGACCAACGACGATGTAATATGACCGCTCCATAGCAGCTCAAGACTCTCCAAACTGTGTGGAATTAATTTAGTATCTTGCAAACTTGTGAATGGTCTGGAATTGACCAGATCTCATTGCTAATTATCTTTTCATTTCGCCTGGGAGCATTTAAACTGAATCTTAGAACAATTGAGAGTCACTACGTGACGTAAAACATACTTTCATGACAAGAATGGACAACTTAAGATTAGTAAAGAATCTGAAAGACAATTTGGACAGTAGTATATAGAAGAATGTGCCAGTTACGGTGGCAAGCCTTCTATTATATAGGCTAAAACCCCCTAAAAATTAAAATTGAAATTCTGTTCATTTTTTTGATGAGTGACTCCTCGTACAAAAATACTGACTACCATCGGACGAGATTTTGGAGTCAGCTAGATATTTTTATGAAGATTGTCTCATCTTCTTTCCGATAATACTAAGTAATTGTGGAATAACATTCACAACATGGAAATGATGAAAATGGAGTAGTTAGTGCGAATTTCTAATTCAAATCATAATAAGATTTTGTGTTTTGTGGGGCTTATACCACTAACAAAAACAGCTAACATCTTTTTTCCATTTCGTACTTATTTTCTTTTTCATAATCTCCATGTAAAATGTGCACCATAAGACTCAGGTCACAACATTTCTTTTAGGAATAATTTACTAATTACAACAAAGCAAATTTCAGGCGGGCGTAGTCTTGTATCTTACAAGGCTCATTAGTAAAACTAAAATAGTAAATATTGCTTTACTTAAATCTGCATAAAATGTCTCGACTTACTTTGCTCCATCTAAAGCAACAACTTTTGTAAATGGCAAATATAGAGAGTCAGAAAAGAGAAGATTTCTCGGTAATCCCTTTTATATAACACTTATCTGGTGTCCTACTTTTGAGGAGCGCTTTTCTTGGAAAAAAATGAGGCAATTTCCAAGAGTTTTTAAAAATCTTGTTATGCTATGCATTTCATTTGTGTTTAATGTTAAACATTTGCAAATATTATGATCGCCATTATTATAAAAAGTATATTACACTTGTTAGAACACTTTTTTGTGAACATTTTCTGGCAACGAGAATAACACAAATAAGAACAAAACCTTGAAAATAATTTTTAGCGCTTAAATGAAAACAACACAAAACCCAAAAGTATTACAGCGGATGAATTTTAAAGAAAGAAATTTTTCCGGGTTAGAAAAATTTCCGGGTATATACGAAACATGATAAACAGCGGCAAACAAAAAAAAACTGGTCGCAATTATTCATGATAGAGTAAAAATCGCCTGTACAGTCCAATTACAGCACGTATTAAAACAGAAGTAAACAGAAAAAAAAAACGAAAAAATAAGGCCTCATTAAATTGTTAATGCTCCCTATAGCAAAGCAGAGGTTACCTAACCAAAAGGGCCCATGGATCCCCGAAAAATCGACCTTAGAACGAATCAATCAATTCTCATTAGGTTCTAAGGAGATGCGTACACATTAGGGAAGTATTGCCTCGAATTACGTGAGCAGCAAGGTCACTTCAATTAAAAACCCTTTTCCTTGCGATTCAGCTGTCGAAAGTCCAATTAAAGCGAACGCGGGAGAAGGGCCCAACAAAAGGGGGTTTTTGTATATACTATAGTATGTTCGCTTTTTTTAAGGTTAGGACTTTCCACTGTTACTCTGCATTTTGACGTCATAATAAGTAGAAAAAGTAGCGCGCATGCCCACACCTCGACGTTTCGTTCTCACGAAAGAAAAGTGAGTTCGTCCGGGGAGTCTGTCCTCTCCCCGGCGGAGGTCCGGTGGAACGAAAACATGGTAACGCGACTGTGGCTCGAGCCTTAGATGCCTACACCTCCCTGCTGCAACTGTCAGGAATCAGCTCGTGCAGGGGGTGCCCAGTTCGGAAGGTGGTCCTTCGGGGGGCGCCACTTCGCGATGCACTGGTGACTGGATTCCATTAGTCTCACAGGTCGTGGACCGGGATGCTGGAACAAAGACAGGGCGAGACGAAGGAACCAAATGACAAAGTCCTTGCTTAAGGTGCTGTCACATCGCGCTGCCGCTGCTCCGACCGCAAAAGCTCATCAATAACGGCCAGCCGCACTTGTCACACGTCGTGTCGCGACACCACAAAATTATCTTTTGGCCTTTCGAATCGCGAAACTCTCGCAAACGAAAAGACCGACTGTGATTTGTTTGAACTTCTTAAAAAAAAATATGAAAAGCCACAGCCCTCCTTCCGCGCGCGTCTTAATCAACACATAAAGGGGATCACACAGAACAAAAATAGTTTTGTAAACATTTTCGTCACCTGAACGACGACGAGAAGCCAAAAAGTCACACAACAGCGAAACGCGATGGTGTCTCGTCGTCGCGGCCGCGGAAATTCTTTTGGGGCCTCTCACAAGTTTTCTTCTTTCGCGGGGAGCGCGCTGCTTCCCGTCATCGTCGTTGCTGTCGTTTTCTTTGAGAATCACCAAGGAGGTGACAGAAGTAGGACAAACTTTTCGGGAGCCCCCGAATTTTCCTTTATCATCAGCAGCACACGGCGACGACGACTACCAAGGTGAGGAGCACACCCCGGATAGAGGAGCACTAGAGTTTTTTAAGGCCAGTGGCACCTCGAATTAAACAATACCGCAAATATTCGTAAGATTGAAAAAAAAACGGCTTCCTAGTTCTCGTAAGGGGAACTTTTAAAAACTCGGATCTCTTTTGATTGTTAAGCCACAATTACCACGGTCGTTTTTGCCCCTGCTATTTTTCCGCCGCGCCAAGGGAACGTCTTTTTTTTATTATTCTACGGGCCACACTCACCACCCTCCGAAGTTCACTTTCTACCACTGAGACTAGCCAACAAAAAGAACGGAAAAAAATATTCGGTAGCCCTCTTTCAGCGCACCGAAAAATTCCCGTTCGGAGCTAATTTTCCGCCCAGTAGCACTCCATCATCATAATTTTCCTTTTCGCTTTTCGCCTAGGGGTAGCTAAGGAATATATTTTCACACAGTGTGTTGTCTTCGGCAAGAAAATCTAATGCAAAAAAATCGCGGTCCTCCCCTGCGCTATTCTTACTTAATTTCTTTAGCTAAACCGGGAGTACTATGGGCTACTAAAAGCGCGTACACTTAAACGTGACGGATACGACGACGACGACTCGCTTACTTCCCGAGTTTCCTCCTCAGTTGTGGCAGCGCCGCGCCGCACTCTCGCGTTTCCCCGCCGACGGCAGGAGCGGCTCCCGGTCGGCTCTCCGACGGCTGCCACACAACGACGACAACGACACCTGCTACGGCGGCCATGAGGTGAGCTCTGGTCCACCAGCATACACACGCTCAGCCCATCTTAACGGTACAGTAACGGCCCTGGCTCCTCATCGGAGGCTTCGGGAAAATCACCATTACGAGGAAATACGTCGCGAGAGGGAGAACAGGAAAAACGAGAAAATGGGAAAACGGCTGCAGCATGGCCAGCGCGCCGTACTACCGCCAGTCTCTCTCACAGTTATCTGTACAAATAGAGCGAACTGCACGCCATCTACATTCCATTCCACATGAATCTACAACGGGACAAATGTTGCCCTGAGATTTCCCAACTTCTCGGGAGACACTCAGTTTAGCAGTTACGTTCCCTCCGTAACCCCACCCCGCGCCCCCTCTGCTAGTCTTTGCTCCATATCCTGCTCGTGGTCTCTCTTCTCCGGTTGCCGCCGTTGCCGCACCGCCTTCCCGACGCACATGAGCACAGTAATAAGGTGAAGGATTTCCGTGACGTCTGCGGCGTTGTCTGTCTACTTTCGCTTCTATTTTCTGTCTTTTAGCCGAAATCCGACCATTTAACGTGATCCACTAATAGTAGTCGTTGCAGTTTTGCATTTCTTGTACCTAGCTGTGACTATTGTGCCGGATAGCATGGATTTAAACTTGCTGATTTAGTGCCCACTTGCCCATCGTTTGCTTTTCTATTCTAATGCCTTTTGCTAAATACAAGGCACGTTCTAGGTGAAATATTCAAGCAATTCAAGGTTTACATTGATCGACCACCTAGGCAATGCTCGA
The DNA here is from genome assembly GCA_001932985.1 of Proctacanthus coquilletti. Taxonomy (NCBI): domain Eukaryota; kingdom Metazoa; phylum Arthropoda; class Insecta; order Diptera; family Asilidae; genus Proctacanthus; species Proctacanthus coquilletti. The sequence continues at coordinate 398,466 of MNCL01000111.1, forward strand.
AACTTAACAGAAATAACTCTTAGGCCTAATTTGAGGTAAAAATAATCTCAGCACACACCAAACTCCATTATTTTACATATTTGTAGTAATATTTTAAGGACATTTTCAAAAGTCCAGCTTTCGTTATCTAATTATTGGCAGGGATGAATATTCCTGTTCGAGAAGATCGACAATAAATTCGACTCGCATTGGTACAAGTTCATGACCCCAATTGGGGAAAGTGGGACTAGCTACTTAAACAAGATTCCAACTCGTTTAGAAGTAGTTTAAATATTTGAACCAAGCATATCGACATCAAATGCTTTACCTGAAAGGAAAATTTATGGTTTCACACCTTTGCAAATTGTTTTTCGTTTTTGCAGTAAAATAAATTATTAATCTGAATACTCTACAACCTTAGCTTTGAATTTGCATGTATACACGTCCATAGCACCGATAGGTTCCATTACAACGGTTTTTTAGTAGAATGTCAGTATTACATTTCAGTAGGTCTTTTGTATGTTATTGTTTCCTTAGTCGAGTCAAATTAAATGCTAAAAGCGGTAAAATTCATTTGTATCGTAAAATAAACCGGAAATAAAATCACTAGCAACAAATCCCAGCGGAACTTGAACTTGTGGCTACAAAGAAGAAGCATTGCCAAATGTAACGGACAAACTCAACGAAAGCTGTGCATATGTGACAATTTGAATCAGCTGTTCCCTCTGACAGTTCTTAAAATATGTTTTTTAGCCGGTTGTTAATTGACGGCAATTCCCTTCGAAAGTGAAGGACTTTTCTAAATGGCTGTTTATAGAAGGAAGCTACAAGACGTACCATCAGACGCTGTTGTGCTTACACCTGAAGAGGCTGCAGTCCTACAATGGAAAATAATTTCAGATTGGAAGCCTGTAAAAGATGTGTAAAATTCTTCGATTAGCAATAAGACAGCAATTAATTCTCATGATTTGCAGATGGTCACTGCGCTTTGGTCCAGGTATTCTGGGGGCACTTAGCGCAGTCTCAGGCATTTACATAAATAGCCACTACAGAGGACGTCTGAAGCTGGGGTCTTACGGACAGCTATCGACTTATCTGCCCATTGTTGTACTACCTGCTTTAGCAACAGTTGCCTTTCATAAGGGATTCATACAAAAATCCATTTTGCTCCACACAGAAGTTTGTCCAATTTGCACCCAGCTAAGGGCGGCTTCTCTGCAAGCTGGTTTTGGTGTTATCTATCCTACTCTTCTAGCACCACTTGCCGCTTTTATGTTTGCAACTCGCCACTATACGTACAGGCTGCCGCAGATAACAGAAAAACCAATGGAAGTTTTCCAACTTATAAGGAAATTTACTAAGCCTCTCGTTCCCGCCTTGGGAGCTGCTTTAATAGGCCAGTCTTTAATTGCAGTATACCTTACCTACAAGGAAATGATTCAACTCTATCGGATCCAACTTAAACTGCAAGAGATGGAAGAGGAGAATGAAAATAAACTTCCTTAACGGTGTGACATTTGTTAGCATTGTAGTTTTTGTAAATAAAGTAAATGTAAGCTAAATTATCAGTGCATATTTAATTCCCCATCATTTCAAAAAAACGTAATTGTAGACGAAATTTGAAATACTTAGACATTGTACCCAAAGTAAAATAGAAATAATAATTCCTTGGAATATCCCACAGAATATTTATTTTTATGTATATGATTTTTGGCACACTTGGTCTCAAGCAATATGGAAATTACAAATCTACTTGCTTTTAGGCAAAGTTTGTTTGTTAAAGTACACGTAGGCGCAACTCTTGTCAAAAGTATTATTCCTTAATGTCGTTTTTAAACATATATCCAAAAAAAAAATCGATCCGGATTCACCAAGCCACAAACATAACTACAGAACGTAGTAATATGAAAATTCTTGCATCCATCTGTAAATAATTTTGTCAAGCATCTACCTTACATTTTTATAAATCACCGCAATACTCCGAAAAAGGAATATATGGAAATTTGTTTGTATATGAAACATAATGAAAAAATTATTTAAATGTATTTTAAAAACTTAAAAATATTTGTCCGGCTATTTAGCTTTGTGCGTAAGTGTAACTTTAATACCCCCCAATATTTTCGTATAGGTTCGCAAATACTGTTGAAAAGAGTTCTAAGTGTAAACAAGCGGTACGAAGCCCCAAGTACACCTACTCCTACGGTCTTTCTTTGGCCTGGCTTCATTGCACTTTTCAAGAAAACTAAAAAAGAACAATTTGCGGATGCAATGAATAAGTCGCTTAGACTTATAGAAAATAAAAAATTTGAACAAGCTGAACAACATTTACAAATTGCTCTAAAACTAGCAAAAGAAATGGATGCGTTTGAGAATCTTATAGACGTGTATGAAATAATGGGCAATTTAGCAATTCATCAGAAAGATCTTATTAGGGCAAGAGAAAATTTTCAAGAAAAACTTCGATTGTTAAGAATCAAATGCACAGAAGACGACATCAAAGTCCTACAGACACGTGCTAAAATAAACTATGTTGCTCAACTTCAGGGAAAACTTAGATTGGCTAAGGATGAGTATAAGGAGATTGCAGGACAGGTTCAACTTGTCATGAATTTTTCAGACTCTCCAGAGTTGCTTGAACTTCTAGCATTTGTAAAAAATCAACTTGGAATTATTCTACTTTGGAACCGGGAATATGAAGATGCTAAAGAATGTTTTTCAGATGCATACAAGGCCTATTCTCGAGCTTATGGAGAGGACAACATTGAAATTATAGATGTTCTACGGAATTTGAGTCTTGCATGCCAAAAGGTTTCTGACTATAGCAAAGCAATACAATTTCTTGATAAAGCCCTTGGAGCTGCTCGAAGTCTAAAGGACGATGTAGAGGCTGCAAGACTAAAAATAGAAATGGGAGTTCTTCAAATAAAGTCAGATATGATTCAGAGTGCAGAGAAAAATTGTCGAGACGCCTTAGAAGTTGGAACAAAACATAAGAATCAGTTTGTATTGGAAAGAGCACGTGAATGTTTGGATAAGATACAAGATTATAAAAAGTAATAAGGCCACATGTAGACATTAATTAAAGGGAGTAGTTGAAGAAAGAAATGAAAAAGATATATATAAGAAAAGGCTTCTTCTTTGGTACATTTGGACGAATCACATAAAAGTTACTATATTTGTATTCAAAACCTTTCCGTTCCCATTATTATTAAAATTATACGCGAATATTTTACATTTGTCATACTAAGTTTCCTAATATATTTATTTTTATAGTTATTAAAAAATAAAATATGTAGTTACTAAATCTCAGAGCATTTATGTAATTTAAAATTTTCCCTATTTTAATATTATCACAATTTTTAAGTTTCTAATGTTTTTCTTTTGTTTTCTTGTTCTTTTGCTCAAGGGGAATAAAATTTAAGATTACGAAAATAAGACTTAATAAAACTTCTAGGAGTATAACAGACCAATTTTCTGAAAGCATAAATCATTTACAATTGGTGTATAGAAAACATAAGGGTCGTTATAAACAATAGCGCTCCGATATGAGTTTCTTAAGGTACTGCAAAGAAACTGTGAAAAAGCCAGGAATTTTTATTTCTATTTGTGAGAAGGGTAAGCTAAGAGAAAAGGTAAGAAAAATCTCTGTTTTAAAATTTTCATCTCTTGTTAATTTATTAAATTTTTTTGTTTTCTTTTTTTAATATAATTTGTCAATCAATGAATTTCAACGCGTAATTAATATTAAAATTTCTCTCCTCTTAGTTAAATAATTAAAAATCGAACGACAAGGACTCTCTCCCATTTACGAATCTTAAAATTTATGTTTTTTTCTTTTTTTTTTTTGTTTTATTTCATGTTTTTTCTCTTACTCTTCTCCTGCCGATTACGTTTAAAATTAATATCTAGTTGTTGTTGGTTGTTCTTATATACTACGGCTTTTTATATATAATATATTTACTTAATGCTCAACCCTCGGATGGAAGAGTTGTGGATTATATATAGACTTTTGTTTTTAGCATATCATACAGCTCACAATTTGGACGTTGAGATGTACAAAATTTTTACGCAATTAAGTTGCCACATTAATGAGTCCGCACTAAATCGAGACATAGAACTTCAGTTCCTAAGAAAAATTACTACAAAAATATATTGATAGGATATTTAAGACTTTCACAAAGCGAATATTTATTTTTATTTCATCATTTTTTTCTCGTTTACTTTTTTTAATTTTACAACGTGTTTATTTATTTTTTAATCGCGATCACCATAAGTTCGCGCCTCTCTAAGAATACTAGATTACAATATATTACGATGATTTGAATCAGGTACTCTAACACACCTTGTGAAGGACTTACTATCTACCAAGTTGCCTTGAAACTTCGATTCTGAGATACACTATTTGATTAAATTTTTATATCTCTTATATTTTCTTGATGTCGAAAATTAAACCATTTCTATATTCCATTTTCTATTAAACGTTTTGGTAATTAAACTTTGTTCTTGTTTTTATTTTTGAAAATTCGGAAATATTTCAAAACTGATCAACTGATCGATGGGCTCTCGAGGTTTTCATTTTTATTTTTTCTAGAAATGACCTACGCTTATATAATTAGTGGTAATACTAGAAACTAGAGTTCACTAGATTTCTCTTGGCTGAAATGGATATTTTGCTTCAACTGTGCATATCACAGACAATTCTTGAAAGTATAACCCTAATAAATTTGTAATTGCAAAGAATTGTTCTTAGGTTTTCTTCATCATTATCATCATCTTTATCTTCTTGTAGGATTTCATTTACTTGTATTACACAATTATTATATGCGAGCATTTTATGGTGGATGGTTTCATTATTTTGTAATCGCCCATCTGTTTGATAACATCGTTTTTAATTAAATTTTAGGAAGCCCAATTTCTCTACAACTAGGAAATAATGAGCAAATGGGCTGAATTTAAAAAAAATATCTTAAAGAATCATTGTGATATGTTAAAAGGAATTGAATGTGTGCGTTTTTTTAAATAGACATCGACACTCTTTATAAAATTATGCTATATCAGGAACTACAGAGTGACAATAATTGAGGATTATAATTTTACAACGCACGGATAAAATTGTAGTATTAGTTTTAAAGAGATGTAGATTTCCAATGAAATATATTGCAATTAAAGTAGATGTAGGATTATAATTTCTTCAAAACCGACTTGTGTGGGGGTACGGGGAGTAGTCACAAAATTTGTGGGATAATGAGGGAAGGAGTCTACCGAAATGATAAAAAGAGTTTGAATTCGTTGTACGTTTGAACTTAGTCATATTTTAACTTTTTTGTGAATATTTTCAAACTGGTTTACCCGTCTTCAGAAATTAAAATTGCGAAAACAATTAGTAAAGATTTAAAAGCAACCTATAAAAATGTCAAAATGGTGTTAAAAATATACAATGAGTATTAAAAACAATATACTCAATTCCATGAACTTTTTGACTCACTCGGTAAGAACAATTTAGACTTTATTAGTCACTAATGTTCGATAATCATCCCAGATAATTTCTAATATTCCAAAGATAATCCAAATCTAGAATTTACCCTAGTTGATAGACAGGCAGCGTAGATAGGATAAATTTAAACGACGTACGACATGAACTAAAGCACAAACATAGAAGTAGAAAAGCGAACAGGCAAACAGACAAACGTATAAATGGATTCATTTCGAAATAGAAATTTTTTATAACATAAAATGAGATCAAGCCGAAACTTTGAAACCGAAGATCAAATGTTTTCAGTCTTCAAGAGTCATCACATAACTCCTTTTTCGAAAAAAGTCAAGGAATTGTCGAAATTCAAATTTTCAAATAAAATGTTGACGGTAGTTTTTCAAATAATTTAGAAGTTAATTTTCAAAATAATTTAAGAGAAAATTTAAAATATTGTGCTTTTATTCGATTGCCTAATTCCCTTTTCAAAGATATTGCAAAATATTACCATAGTTTTGTCTCAGGTTGAGCGCTGAGCAATAATTTTTAACTTTGGCTACAACAATCCGAAGTTTTATGAAGACAGTGTAAATTACTTCGCAAGAATACTTTTTTGAATTCCTTGTCGTTTGAGAACATATAATACAAAATTAGAATGACTTTTTCTTCACTAATTATCTGTGCTATAATTATCATTTATATATTAAGTCATTTCTTCATGAAATTCTTCAATCATTAGAATTATGCTCTTTTTTTTAAATCTATAGACGCAAATTTTTTATGTGAACAGGGCAGTTGAAATGTTTTTTTTTTTTTTTTGATTGTTTATGTTATCAGAAAATATGACAATCCCTACCATTTTAAAAATTACAATTAAGTGTATAATTTGTAATTTGAGTCTTCTGATTAAACACAGTGATGTAAAACACAGAAAGGCATTTCCACTTTAATTATATTGAGGTAATTGAAAACAAGGTAACAAACAAAACAATACAACATAATTAAAACATGATCGTCTTTGCATCAATAGCTGAAGATAAATAATTATTTAAAAGACAGGATGGACGATTACATTTAAGATTTTCACAAAAAAAGCCACCTTTTATCATCAAAGAGGAATAATCTGAGATAAACTCGTTACTGAAACTGTGAAATGAACAAAAATAATGGGAAACTATTTCATTCCCAGCGGACTGTCCTATTTTGTTATATAAATTGCTTCCTACACGAAACGAGCGCGTATAACTAGATTCATTTAAAAATTAGTATCTTCTCTAAAAGTATACTTAATGAACACAAGGGCATAAATCCAAAGAGGAGCTGTAATCATGTCATTTTGCTTTGCTGTTACGCACTTCTACCTAAATTTATTATTGTACATTTAAAACCACCACACACACATTGACAACGAAGTAAATTCTTATTTTCTTGATTTCTTTCATTTTTTTACTCTCTTTTTTTTTGTTTTATTTTCGGTTTTTTTTTTTTTTTTATTTTTTTAGCCTTTATGAAACTTCGTCTTCCAGTTATAGACGAAAGAGGTTAATGGATTTTGAGGACTTTTCTTTTTTGCTATTATTATTACTTTTCTTGATTAGCACAACTTTAAATCGCTGTTAAATAAAATTCTTTTTTTTTGCGTTAATAACAAGAACATAAAGATAAAACTTGTACATTTATAGCCACCTCTCATGTTTTTTCTATTATTTTGCTTTTGCTTATTTTAAATATTTCACTTTATCAAATTTTAATAGATCGTTTCCTTTGATGATATTCTTAAATAAAACAGATGTTCCAATTTTTTCTTTATTTGAATAGTTTGTTACTTATTGAATGTAGTAATTAACTCACAATCGCAATCTATAGATAAAACATACAGAAATATTTATTAAGAACGTAATACAATATTAAAAATTTAAGGGACAAGTTGATATGAAATTTCGGTGCGATCACTTTTTTTTTAAATTGTCCAAATGTTAAATAATTTTTGTGAAAATGTTAAACATACGACTTTTTTACATAGGACTTTTAGCTTCAAATATTTTTTTTATTATTCGCCAAATGAAAGTAATTTATATTAAAAATAAAATGCGTTGAACGGTCGATATCATATCATTTTAATGATAATGTTAATAATTTGCAAATGCTATTGGTAACGTACTTTAAAGATAATTATTATTTGTGTGCCATAATGAAACTATATTAAACGCAACAAGTTACGTTCACCCAAAACTTTTTTCGTCATTGTTTAAAGATGAAAGAGAAACCTTTGCCAGTCACTTCTAGATGAAAATAATAGAACTGGATGAGATGATGTAAGTACATTGACACGAAATATTTGTTACTAGCAAAAAATGCTTTAGACGCAAAAGTGCAAACAGATCCCTTTGAAGAAGTCGATTGGGATTTAATAGAAAAATTCAAAAAGCCATAGTTAACATTACAAGAAAGAGTTAAGCCATTTGATATTTTATCTCGTGGGTAAAATTTTGAATAAAAGATTAGTACGTTGTAAATTATTGTAGACTTTGATTAGATCAAACGAAACAATAGACATTTTGTCGAAGATCTCATATTTTTTCAGATTAGATGAATTAAATTCAATAACAAAAATATGCCTCAAGGAAGACGAAGTTAGAGAATATATGAAAGTCCTTTCATAGATAAAAAAAAATAAGAGATCATTTTATATACACTATGACTACAAAGATTACTTCAGTCATTTTCCATATCAAGTTGACTTAAGAAGGACTTTCATGAACGTGTTTTTATTTTACAATTTTTATCAAGCGATTGAACTACACTAATAAAGAAAAAACGTAAAAATTTTATAAACATAACAATAAAAGGAAACGATCATTGCCCAACACATTACACATCGGACTGCATAAGTATAAGAATTTGTTTTATTTGATCCCGCCAACAAGATTATTATTATTACCTTTTTCACAATTTCGTTTTACTGTCTTCTGACGTATTTGGAAAATATATGTTTTAAATATTTGTAAATAACAATGCACGATAATAACATAAATAACAAAACATTGTGCGATTATGCAAGAATATTTAACGTACAAACTGTATATAAAAAAAAATTCAAAACAAATTATTAGGTCAAAATAAAAACAAAGTCAATCCTTCATGGATACTTTAAATATTGAGATTTTCTTTTCTTCACTATAAAAATCAAACTGCATTTTGTCGTTATCCTTACAGCTAATAAAGAAGGATAGGATAACATGTTTGGGCTTTTAAACAGAATCTTGAATCCGCTAGCTGTTGTCGATATAACAAGTAGTTTGCGACCGATTATATGAAATAGCCAAGTAAATTAGTTTTGGTCATATTCTTATAGGGTTAGTAATTTCAACAATTGAATCGCAATAATTAAAAAGACAAAGTAAAAGCATAAATGAACCAGAAGACAGTAGCAAGATTTTGTAGAAATGAAAGCGTTTTCCGGTTCTCTCTTATGTAACTTGTCGCTAGCATTGCACCTTGCCGTACTGCGCCTGTCGCTCTAAAATTTCACGATATTCGTTGTAGCTCATTTGTATTTCCTGGGATCTGTAGCGGGTTAATTTTATGGACTTTCGTGTGTCCGGAGTGATGGCTGCACGATAGCCACCCTTCCGGAGAAGGGAATCTATTGTCTGGGTTTGATCCCAACCTGTGTGAAAAGAAATTATTATAATAATATTTTTTTTTAAAAAATTAATTACAAAGAGTTGATACTAAAACCCTAAATATCACAAACAAAACTAGATATTTTGAAATTTTAAGTTAAAACAGTCGAAATATTTCTAACATAACTTCCTAAAAAACAGACAAATTTAAAACAAATAAATGTACCCTGTTCGGTTGCCACCTGCGGCAAATAAGTAGCTGTCCGCTTGCATCCACGTTCATTTAGAAATTCTATTCTAATTCCATGTATGCCTAGGGTCCAATCTAAGTAACCTCGAGCTTCTTCGAATCCCTATTAGATAATAATAAATTAAAACTAATAAATACCCATTTAAATGAAAAAAAAAGAAGTTGTAAACCTTACCTGAAGAATTGAAACAGATACAGTCAGTCTTGGAAATTCGTCACGTGTTATTGGTGAGAATCTAGAATCTTTTAAAGCACTTGTTATGGCGTATTCTCTAAGACCTGAGTGAAGGTGCATGGCGCTAAATGTTCCGATGCAGCCCCGCAATCTTTTATCACGACCAATTTTCCAAGTTACAAACAATGGACTGAAATGATAAAATTATTAACTTTGTTTTAATCATGTATAAGTAAAAAAATCTTGCTAAAATTTATTTTTAAAACATACAATCGAATTTCTTCAAGATTACTTTACAATTTTTCTAAGAAAGAATATGTAAACTGTTCTTAGAGCTAAGGTAGTCTCTGAAGAGTGTTGCGCTCTAATGGTGATTCGAAATTAAACCTATGGGTTTCAGATTATTTTAACGATTGGGTCCATTTAATGAATGAAGAAGTGTTTATAAATACCATATCCCACTTTTTTAATTATATAGAAATAGGTCAACCCTCAGTATAGATATTTTATCGTTTCCGAGTTTCAATTTATATGTGTACTTATATTTGTTACGGCATAATTCTTAAATGATTTCGTTAATTATTTACTTTGAAGGAAGCAAGAAACATAAGCTAGAGAGTAAAATTGAAAATTCAAAATTCTGATTATAAATTGATCATTAAAAAAGCAACCGAAAAAACTCTGTTCCATTTAAATCGAATGGGGTCTAAAAATATTTTGGACAAATTGCTTGCTTTGTAAAAATAACTTTATTTTTAATTTAAAAATGCGAAACGATGTAAATTTTTTCAATATCGTACACGAATATGTTTTATTTGAAAAATTCCATAATACTTTTAATACGTTTTATTTCGTTCCTTGTTCAATCTTTACTAAAACAAATTTAAAATTCATGGAAAGGTATGTATAATTAAAAAAGAGGTATGTTTCATCTTTGAAAAATAATCAAATTTTCGCTCAATTCATCTCTTACAGGTTCCAATGTAAATATTTAGAAAATTTTAGGGATTTATGTTTTTTGAATGGTTAGGGTTTCATCACCTCTACATTCTGCTTATTATTTAAAAATCTGATTTCAAGATATAAAAGTAACCAAAAATAACTTTGAAATGAAAAAGTTTTCTGTCTTGTTTCTGTCGCGAGATTAAATAGATAGACAAGTAAAAAAGTTAATTGCATTTTCCTGCAGGCGATACGTAAATTCTTTTACATTAAGGAATTCGCTGGGAGAATGACCAAAGAAACTTACTTGGAAAAATCTGGATAGCTTTCTACAGAATATTATGAAATTTTACAGCGGAGGTCATATCCATTAACGTAATGCACTGCGATAAAAATAATTTCCTTTTTCGTAGCCTTTTAGAACTATGGAATGACACGCACATGCATTTATAGCAATGAGTATAAATAATTAACACGCATTGCTGAAAAGAGAATAATATCATGTTCAAGGTTCTATTTTAAGACAATATTTGCTTGCATTTAAAAAGAGATATTAAAAGCATAAGGAAATCATATAACTGAGAGTGTGGAGAACATTATTAGATAGTCTTTCATTGCTAGCATGCAAATTAGACAAGCCTTGAAAGGACAAACACCAGTAAAGTGTTTCCGCAAAGTCATAACTAGCGCCCTATTAAAGGCAATACGGGAGGCACTAGTAGAATTTCTATTAATTTCACTTTCTTCCGCACTATAATAGCATTTCAAACAGATTATCCATTATCGCGTTTAGTATGAGATGATGGGACCCAAACAACGGAATGATTATTTGCGAGTAAAATCCCAAAATAATATTCCGTGTCTATCTTGCTGGCTGATCGCCGGGGCTCGAGAATAAATACATGATTCATTTAATCTCCAGACAGCGGCGTTAAATGCGTAGATAGACCAATAATGCACTCGGATTCAATTTGAGATTGTGGCCGCTATCAAAAATTCAAATATGCAGCATTGCAGCGAGATAAAAAGCACTATTCGATCCAATCATGTTCGAAGTCTCGGCTCGCGGTCGTCAATTAAATCATCGGGAGCAAACATGAGATCGAACACCCCTGTTTGCTTTTTTTATGGATTATTCATAACGCGACCCAGTCACGAACGGTTATCATTATTCGACTCGATTTTTTGTTTGCTGTATTTTTATAATAAATGCGTTTTCTTTCTTTTAATAATCGGTTCGAGAAAGACTGCTCTATTAATTCGTTTATTAAAATGCTAAGAAATTTTGCATTTAATGGTAGTTATATTGGAGAATTGTAAAAACAAAAAAAATTACTTTTTATAAATTTGCCTTTAAATTGCTACTATAAATAAGATTAAAAAGTGTAATAATGTCTTTTTAAACTTATTTCTTTTCGATGTCACGACGACATAAAAATTCGTGCAACATTTCAGATAAGATACGAATTATGTACAAAAATAAATTTTTTTAGCCTTGGCATAACCAGACAAGTAATTGTAGCATTTTCAACTTTATTATTTCCAATATACTTCGACAAATGAATCCAAAGTAATTGTTCTGACTTCCTTCTAGACTTTGCTTGATTGACTACTTCGTCATGAACTAGACCACTTTTACAAGTTTTTTCAGCGCGACTATAGAAGTTATATAATTTTGCCGTACTATCGAAGAAAATCTAGTGAAGACTTACTTTTAGAATGTCTTTAATTTATAGAAAGCTTCCCAAAGGTTGTAAAAACCGTTTTCTAATTAAAAAGGGGTATGTAAAAAATTATATTCTATTTACTGAAAATAGCTAATGCTAAACCCGTGATTTTTTTATAAACTATTTAAAATTTTTATGACACTGTTTGTTTACTTATATCCTGTTTCTACATAAAAAAAAAAAAAAAAATACAACAGTGATGGAAGAATGTACTCGAAAAACGACTGATCAAGTCACGTTTTCAAATATTCTTTTCCAATTGATTTTCTTTTATTTCTATATGGAGTACTACCTGCCTATAACTTTGTGAAAATAAATTGTAATTTTAAAAGAATGGGTAAGGTTTTCTATTTCATTTTTATTAATAGAAATTGAAATTGAAAATTACTAATAGGAATTTTTCTGGATACTATGGTGAACGAATGCTTCATGCAATTTCTGTCTGTATTTATAGAAAAAATTCAATTTTTCATTTCTCTTTCTGTTCAATTTAAATAACACAGTTTTCCTTCTTCGCAAAAATGCAGCTATTTTTATTATTGAGAGAAATGTCTTCCAAATTTTAGGTAGTGTGATAAACTCAATATTTGTATCTCACCATTGAAATTTTGTATGTAAAATAATAAAATCTTTACTTTACAGCATCAAAAGATTTTGAATGTAGCAGTATAAGCAATTTAAAGTAAAGAAAAAAAAAATACTTAAATGAAAAGAAAAAAAGCTTAATCATCCGAAATACACGTCCAGTGTTCCGAGATGGGAATATCAGTAAGTTAATTTGAATAATTTGTTTGGTTTTATAAAATGAGCTAAATGTAAATTGTAAATTGTTTCTAAAAGTAAGAAACTCTGAATAATAGATAAATGAATATATAAATTTTTTTCGAAATTACTCTGCATGAGAGCAATTTTGAAGGAGTTGTTCACATTCAAAATTTTTATTTTAAATTTATCCGAAATATTATTGCTAAAAATGTCTAAAATTACTACTAATAATTTCTTACTGTGTTCAGCCCTGCATAAGGATTTTTTTGGAAATTAACGAATTCTATGTTTAGAAGAGTTTTCTAGTGTCAGATGCAGTCTGAAGTCATTTGTTTAACAATTACGAACGTCTTAATTCAACTAATACAAGAAACAGAATTAAGATACCACCAGAAGGAAAATTTAACAAGATTTTTATATCTTCCCAAAATAACAAAAAATAAAGCAGTTTGAAAAGATTTACAAAAAATACGGGATTGGCAAATCGCCGTGAAATAACACGATTTTGCAGAGGAAGCTCAAATCGAACCAGAGAAAAAAGGCTAATTCGGAAATCGAAGAGAAAAACTGGGTAACCTGAAAATTATTTATAACTAAAGAAATTTTAATTACAATATTACGGTCGTCTAGAATTGTACATCTAGGTCACTAAAAAATCAGGTTAGCTGATAAAGTTTACTAATTTTTGTAAACGCAATGAATTTAAGAAAAAAAGGAAAAGAAATATTTCGGGGAGAACAACTTACAAAAATATCTTATTTTATATTAATTTAATCAAATTTGCTTCGAAATTAAAAGAAAGTTATTTTTTGTATAACAGTTTGGATCTTTAAAAAACTATTAAACCCAAACTGGAGTGATTTTACAAATACGATTTTATGTAGTCGAAACAATTGCGAAATTACCGAATCAAAGAAATTTACTTTAAAAAAGCACAATTTTACAAATTATGAAAAATATTCGAAAAAAATTGGTATGCTCTGAAATTCTTATTTTTAACTTCTAAACTCTGGGAATTCTGTTATTACTCTTTTAAATTTAAAAACTCATAAATAGAAACAAAAAAACTAGGCGCGTGGATTTCGCTAGCATTTGATTAACATGTTTACAAGCACAGACTACACTGAAGGTCATCTAGTTCTGCGAATGGACTATATAGCTTCATACTATCATAAATATCTACCTAAAATTTAAGTTATAACAGGTACCGAGAGTTCATTTATTTTCAAAAATGTCTTTTGTGTTCATGCTGTGATCATGAAGGCCTTAGTTTTGATAATTATTAAAAAATCTATTCTAGGCCGAAACTCGACACTCCTAGAACCCCACACAAATATGCAGTTAGCATCAATTTTATAAAAATCATCTGCGTTAGCAGTTTGCTCCTCTGAGGTCATCATTTCAGCGAACGATCACACCAGCCAGACATCGAAATCGTGCGTCGTGCCATATTTTTATATCGCGACTTAGCCATCAAAATGGGGCGATGGATGGATCACGGAACAAAGATCACAGAGGTAAATAAACCGAGAGACAAAGATCGCTCAGCTAATTCTGTAAGCTACTGTACCAAAAAAGAAGCAAAAAAAAGGAAAAAAACGAGCAATAACGACGATTTTCCCGCGTTACGATGAAATCTTCTGGCTAGGTGTTGTGGAGTGGAACAATGAAATGGGGCTTCGCATGCCCAAAGTGAAAGCAATACCTGTGAATGGCCACATAGGTGCAATAACAAATGGCGTAAGCAGTTTTTTTGGAAGGAAGAGGTCGCCTGAGTTTTGATTTTCGGCGATAAAGAAGTGTGTAAACAAACGATTCGATTAGGAATTTACCCCACGATATCACGCACACTAACACTCGTGTAAACACGCGGATTGAAACTTGGAACAAAGAAAAGAGTGGAGGTGCTCCGCTCTGGTCTTGGAGCGCCCATTTTTTGTCTTTGACTTTGGTATTTCAATGCTATGCAAGGTTAGGCTTATCAAACCTGGTTTGGGACTCGCGAGGTCACAGCCAGGTGCTGAAGGTTTCTAGAAATATATTCCCGGCTAGCTCAGTCGATAGAGCATTGAAATTTGAATGCAGATTGTTGTTGTATTTTTAAGAATAAAGGTAAAAAAATGTCAAATTACTATGGGTCGTTCGTAAAACAGGGATCCGCAGGTCCATCGATGTTGTTCAGCTCACAGTAGAGGACCTCAAAGCAGAAGAAGCACATGTCCGGGACGGCGACCTGTTCGATGGGTTTGATCCCGTTAATGGGCGAGCAGATCCCATTGGGCTGATGGTGTCCATTCGTGGTCACCAGGGATGATGACCCATCATAGTTGGCGCTCCCGTTCTGCTCCCTATGGTGTTGTTGGTTATTACTGCGGTGGTTTTGCTGGCCGTGATGGTGATGATTGTACGACTGATACCCCCCTCCCCCTCCTCCTACTGAAGATCCAGGTGCTGCCATCGAAGACGTCGTCGTCGTCGCGTTTCCGTTCGTATTCGCGTAATTATTGAGCTTCTGTTTTTTCGTTCCACAGCAACTGGATGCCATTGTCCCGATCCCCGACTGATCACTACAACCACCACCACCACAGGAGCCCTTCCTGACTCTCTCCTGGTGCTGCTTCGTTTTGCCAAAATTTCGCCTATCACGTGCTCGATCCAAATTGCCCGCCAGAACCAAAGGGAACCAAAAACCGTCCGCCGATGCCGATTCGGATGAAAACAGTGAAGAAGAAAAACAAGATGAGGAGGAATTTCCCTGCGATTGGCAAGACTGTCCAATGACTGCTCCGTCCCCGTCGTCACTCTGCGGCCCCGTCTCTTTCTCCTCCTGCAGCTCCCCAACACCAGAGGCAGCGTTCAGCAGTAGCACCTCTTCAGCGAGCCACGGACGAGATTCGCTAAGAAAGCCGATGTCCCCCCGACCTCGACTCCTTTCCAGCACTGGCGACGATAACAAACCAAGAACTCGTTCTGCCTTAGCATGAAACCCTTTTTTCGACGGTGAACCACGGCACACGGCAATGATAATGAGAAGAACGACAACGGCTATGAGCGACAATGACAGCGGCGGTGGTACCGACGAAAAGATGCAAGCAGCAGCAGCAGCGATGACGAACGGACCAAAGGTGGTTGTTAAAAAACTTAAAGAGAAGCTGAAAAAATCCCCGAAAAAAATATTTCCTTTTGGCCGAGACTGGTCGACCTGGCGGATGATGATAAAATATAGAATAAGTGTTGGCTGTTGTTGTTATTGGTTATGTGTGAACGTGTGTGCAGCAGCAGCTAGAGCAGCAGCAGTGTCCGACCTTATTATTTACTATAAACCAGCGAGCCGTCCGATTTCTTGCCTAGAAATTAACCTATTCCGTGGACTATTGCACGACAAATACATTGCAGCCGCCGTATTTAGAACAATTTCCCGTCTGGTTCGCCACTCGATTGTACTCTCCACAAACTCTCACTGAATTTCGTGGGGGTTTAAACACGGAAAAAGATTTTTCACCCGATGAAAAATCCCCATCCACTCGTCAGATGTCAACCAAGAAATACCCAGCGGCGGGCTGACGTAATGACAACTGGAAATGCCTGGAATTGGCCGCGATGTACAAACACATAGGCTGTCTCGTTTTAATGTATTATTTTGCTTACGCTTATTTCATGTAGACTGCCGGAATGGAAGTTGAGTACAAGCGTTTATTAAGCTATTGTACGAATGGGAAGGAGCGGGATAGATATATATAAGGTGTGTGCGACGGTACTGCTCGCACACTCAGTTGAATGACATTGGACTGAATCAGCTGTTTTTGACTAGACTACGAAGTTAGCTGTAGTTATACGACCGCCATTATTGCGATTAGTATTGCCCGAATGCAAATGCTGTGCAGTACTAATTTGAAATATTTAAAACAAGAACAAGCAATTATTTTATTTTCTAGACTTTTTACCTGAACACAACCAAAAGAATACTCAACAAAATCAAGTACACTTGCTGTAGGCATTGCTTTACATTTAAGACATAGTTCTTCTTATAATAATCAAATCATGTAGTGAATCTATTCATAGATAACAGTAATAATGAAGACGCTCAATTTAATCGCTTAATTATCATATGAGAGTAAGTTAAGGCTTAGATTAACGCTTAGTACACTAAAACTGCCGACAGCACGGTAGTGGGACTCACAGTCGAACTTCCCAACTCCTTTAACGAAAAAGAAAAAGAAATCTGCAAAATTAAAAAAATACTGTTCAATTTCAAAAGCTATGGAATGCAATTGTAATAATTTTGTTGAGTTTGCATTATTTCCTATTTTAAAAGAAAAACCTCTTAAAAAGTAGTTCTGACAAACTCATGGACTTTAATTATGAAACTTTTGAACAGTATAACAATTGAGAATTAATAATATATTAAAGAAAATAAACCAACAAAAACGAAATCATTCATCAAGATTTATTTTTTAAATTTTTTTTAGGTCTGCCTCAACGACTTTAAGTTGATTACATATTCTCTTTAACGCCGCTCAAATCAGTCTTCATTTCTTGGTGTCCCTCAAATGGCCTCCACCTCTTTCGGGTTTGCTTCTTTATCAAAATTTCGTATTTAATTATGCTGTAAGCATCTAGGAAAGCCGTCAGAAATTTATCGATGAGACGGGGGCAGGAACATGAACGGGCGCAGAAGTTTATTCCTGCGACATGAAAAAAAGGAAACTTCGTCCTTGGGAAGCGAACGCCTATAATAAGGTCTCTCCTTCTGCAGGTAAATGCTTCTTGACAACACCTCGATTGTCGTTAAGAAACAGCCAAAAATTTTTCGAAAACAAAACCAAGGCCGCCGTTGGTGGCTTCCCAGTTTCACAATTTATTTTCGTGGAATACACGGCCGCCTAACAACCGTAGATGAAAAGCAGCCAAATAAAAGAATTTAAAGTATTGCGGACGACAAAAATAATAGCAGGATATCGAGCGTATGAACAGAAGGCCTTTTAAGTTTTATAAATTGCTGTTCCCGCGGCGGCGTCTGAAAGGAAAAGTCCTTTATCAATATTTTAATCTGCCGAGGATCCATCGATGAGCGATGACCTTTGAATGATTCCCTTTGAAGTGCTCCAACTGGCACAGGCGGGAGTCCGGGGTTTCAGGGACGGGTCGTGGGTTCCTCATTTTATTTCTGTTAAGGGCTTCGTCTTAACACCCAAGTAAATTTCAAAATGATGTGAAATCAGAAGTATGAAAAATAGACCTTGAGGCAAGTGGATTTATCTAGCATTTAAGAGAAAATGTTTCCATTGAGTGGTTTTAACCGAAAATATCGGTGAAAATATTACAGCAAAAACTGAGGAAAGAGTAACACTTAATTTGTTAAATAATAGCGAACACATAACGAGTGATATGACCACTTAGTAGTATTTTCTTTCATATTGGAAATGCATCTTTTAAAAATTTTATAACTTTTGATAAGAGACAGAGTCTGTATTTACAGATGTATTGTTTGAAAGATGAAAATTGGAGTCAAGATGTGGGCAGAGTAAGTCTACATATGTTTCTCATTTTCTGTAGAAAAAATGTGCTTCGGTTCGGTTTCTGTTTGATTAATAGCAACATGATTCCTATCGTGTCAGTCATGATTCCAGCGTTCATACATCATATCAAGCAATTTTCTGAAATAACTAAGTGCTCAAATTAACAAATTATTGGCAATAAGCGTCAGTCAAAGAGCGCGTGCATGGAATATGAGACCTTAAGAGGACCGACCAGGAGTCCACTCTGTTGAAACGGCAATACAGAACAGTCGGAGGTTGCTGGACGTCGTCGACTGACACTGATCGGTCACGATAAAGATAATCCTCCACGCGGGAATAATTTATGCAAACCGAGAAAGTGGCATAGTGTCGTGTAGTGTTATAAATGAGGTATGAGCCTATAGTCTATATTTTATTAAAGTCTACATACAGACAAGGCCCTTTTCTAGCCGAGTCTATTTCTGTCCGTGCTCATGCGTAATCCGGTTGGATAGGTCTACCGTCGTCGGTGTCGGACCAGTTTTCTCCTTCACCTCCAACAATGCCAGTCGGTCAGCGCGCAACAACTCTTGCCTACTGTTTCCCAGCAGTACGCCCGCCAATATGGAGAAGGCTTACGATTACCATAAAATCGATTGCATGCATATTAATCGGGTTTTTCTGCATTGTTTGCACTTCATTAGCTTGTAGCATTGAATGTCGACGTACGTTGCATTTTGCAAATTTTCAGCGTACGCGAAAAAGTAGACAAAAAAGAAATAATATAATAAATAATACATACGACTCCGACTTCTACTGTTCACTATCAATCAGTAAGACTCAATTTCACTGAATCATATTTCAGTTTTTATTACGCTAACCGACGGGGGCTAGAGTTGCGGGAGGTACGCTGTATGCTTGGATGAATATTTTATATTAAGACATGTGTACGATCGCATTGGACGTCGAGCAATTCGTAGTACTCTAGATCGTGGCCTGAGTCATATATGGAGCCGCGATGATGTCATTTCGCGCGGCTCGCGAAAAGCGGGAATTTGTCGCTAGTCATTCGTGGTTTTCATAAAGCTGGGCTGGTTGTAATGCATGGCTAATGTCGAACTGCATGATGCCCGCGAAATTAGCTGCAAGTGCAACTATAGATTGTTGTAAGCCTGCGCGCGCAGCTAATAGGAACGAATTAGCAATTAGATGCAATTAAGAGCATCGACTGTGCGAACGCAAGAAAACCACATAGCAGACATAAAATGCTTTGGAATGCGCCTATTGGGAAAGAAACTTATACCTTATGCGTCCATAGCTGTCCCTATACCTAAAACCATTCGTAATAGGAAATTGAAAACAAATGAGCGTTTTACACCCTCTTCAAATTCAATTGTTTCGCCTTTGTTGCGATTTACGACCGTTCACGCTCTCTCGACTCGTTTCTAAAAATCATCTATCCAAACCATCTGGCGCTTACTACTCCAGGCCATTGTCCTGTACCAAGAAAAAAACAAGTGTCTAACATTCGTGACGAAAGGGCCAAAAAATTTCTTGGCTTTTTGACCTGTCGAACTCGATCAATTGTTCTTTGGATGGTCCTAAAGTGGTCGTGGGATTTTCCTTAGAACGGATTCTAGTGCAGGACAATATACCCCCTAGTGATTTTCAAGTGGCTAACAATAGTTTATTCAATTTACATTCCGCTAGACGAAATATCATTAAGAAATTTTCAAAAAAATATATATACGCTCGTATATTTCCAAAACCTTTGTCGAGGATGGCGTTTTCGGGAACAATGAAAGAGGTTTATTCTCCCTATCTCCCAGGATCGTAATAAAAGGATGCAACTGGCTAAGTGTTAAGGATCAAATGATTCTGGGAAACATAATAATGTTGTTGTTTGTTATACATAGGTACAACAAAAATAAAGAAGCAAATCGTAGACTCACATTAAATTATTGCTCAAATTTTTTATAATATAGCATAAAAAATCCCTTTTTTATATTTTGAATGAAGGGACATAATAAAAGCAAGTATCAAAATATTTTAAATTGGTCTATAGATACAAAACGAAATCTCTATTAAAACTTTTCTAATAGTTTTTACATAGTGGAGTAAAAAAGAAATAAATAGTTGCAGAACTTTTACCTATATTTTAAATTGGCTTATAAAATATTTAAAAAGATAAGAGTTTCTTCAAATCCCGTCGAAGAGTTGTTGTACAATATAACAACCAAGAAGCAAATGGAGGTGGAAGTCGTAATCTAAATTTAAAATTGGCATATTAATCATCTAATGATGAAAATTTCGTAAAAACTCGTCTAATAGCTTTTGCATAATGAGGTAACGAGTATACAAAACGATAAACAGAATTCAAATTAATCAAAATTTATGTTCACTGTTGACTGCTGGAAGAATAGCTTAAAATTACGAATTGTGTGAAGCCACATTTCAGAACACACAAGATGTTTAATTGTATCTACTTTGGTTTCTCCACTTCAGGATTTTTTTTGATGAGCTCGCGTATTTTGTTGTAAGTATTAGCTAGCAATTTCAACTTGATTCTTTTCCAATGACGGCATACTAGAATATAGGTTTTTCAAATAATGTTTATAGAATTATTCTCTCGCGTGATGTCAACCTCCTACTAATCGCAAAAAGCCGAGAATAATTAAAATTAATTTAATTAAATAAGTTAATTCGAGATACGTCACTTTATTTATTTTTGCGGTTAGTTTATAAAAGAGTTTCTTAAAATAAAATTAATTTTGGTAAAAAGCTGCATTATGCAATTTCTGTTTGGAAATGAACCCGTCAATGGAGACGATTTGTATGCAAAACCTATAGAATGGATTAACGCCTATTTGTGTCTGTGACTTTTACACTATGGGATAATCCCGACAATACCCCGATTAATAAAATCCGCATCGACTAATTGTTCCGAGGTAGTGAATAAAGGGCTTCTAAACATGCTCCAACAAAAATTTAAGCTTTTTATTTTTCGACTATACTTTGAGATTGTTGTTTCCAGGAGCAACAGCAGAAGCCCTTTTCATCTAGACCTATGTTCTTGAAGTGCCTTAGTAATTTTCATTACTTTATATTCCGCCGATGGC
Source organism: Proctacanthus coquilletti (assembly GCA_001932985.1). Classification (NCBI taxonomy): domain Eukaryota; kingdom Metazoa; phylum Arthropoda; class Insecta; order Diptera; family Asilidae; genus Proctacanthus; species Proctacanthus coquilletti. Next base: position 420,017 of record MNCL01000111.1, read on the forward strand.
AATGCACGCGTGAACTTTGTTCCACGACTTCAAATTTGGCTTCCTTTTCAGAAATTATTAATTAGCTTCTAGAGTTTTTGATAATCTTTTAAAATTCAATGCGCTTATAGATCGCGTAGGTCGTAGAGGGTTCGTTCGACCTTTTAAGGGAAATTACTGTTTTTCTTGATTCGCCAAATTTTCAGACATCGGAAAATAATTCATAAAATCAAAATTTGAAGTACGTTCGAACGCTATCGAAAAAGGTTTTAGCTCTGGAATTTTCTAAAAAAGTGTTCGAGAGTGCCAACGATTTTTCAAAACTGTTTTATAGGAGTACAGAAAATATTTGTTTATGCACATGAATTTTAAATTTTATCCTAAAGCGGTTAAAGATGTGTAAAATGAAAAGCTTGAGCTATTTAAAAAAACATGTTATTATTAATACCAATTGCGATTATTGTGTTTTTTCCATGGGTATAGCTAAAAAAAGTGAAAAAGCTTATAATTGTTCCTTACTGAACTTTTAAAATTATTTTTTATTCTTTTAGTTAAAAATATAGTGCAAAAATTAGAACTAACGAACGTTTTGAATCTGGTTTTAAATACAACTGATCAGTTCGAATTCCAAAATAATAAAATAGTATCAAAAAAGAGAAAATTTTACTTATTTAACAAACTTTATTTCTGCCTTATATTTTTAATAAATATGAGAATTTAGTCTAGCTCAAAATTACAATGATTATTTAAAACTATTCGAAACAGTGCCACAGAATGCACAACAGATTTAAAATATTCCATTGTTGCATCAAGATACAATTAAAAAAAAATTTCTCAATTCTCTATTGTATTTCGCGCGCTGCGCTGATTTGAAACACGCCAAGGTCCCTACTATAAGTAGTTGAAACCCAGCTGGGTGGCAGACGAGAAAACTCATCATTAAAATTCCAAATAAACGTAAATCCATGCAATTATTCGCTTACAACCCGACGAGAGAATTCCACTATGAATAAATCTCGTAAAGTCGAAAATCGAATTCCTTAAATAAATTTTAGGAGGCCTACATTAAATCAAATCCGCGAACGCGGCTCCCATACGTGGAATACGTACCTGCCCCGTCTGCGACCCCGGAGAGATGATTGGGTCGTCTTCCAAAGAAAACGCAACTTGCGTTGCTGAGAGGTCTTGGAGGAATTAGAAGAAGCAACAAAAAATGCCGACAGAGAGACAGACAACACAGAAGTAAAAACACAGGCCGAACTTTAAAACACAAAACAGAAATTCCTGGCTGATAAAATAAATCAGTAGGGAGGACGGCAGAAGATGGAGGAGGAGGAAAAGAGGGTTGCCCCCGAGGCTCCGGGTACTAGTTTGATTCCTATAGTACCTTGGCAGCGAGCTTTGGATCGCGATCGCGACCGCTATAGGTTTATGGATCTTTGAGATACTGCTGACTGTCCAGTCAATCAACTTACGAACCGCGTAAGGAGCGATTCTAAGGAGCGATTCTAAGGAGCGATTCTAGGGAGCTGATCACATTCCTGAACCATCCTAATGGACGTGTATATCGTGATCGCATATATCGCATATATCTGGATCTTTAGACCTTGTCACTGGTCCCTGCCAATTATGTTTCTGGTTCAATACTTGCTCAGGAACTTCGTGATCTTGACGGCACTGTTTCAGTGGAATCGCGATCTTAAAATCATCGTGTGATCCGTACTAGCGTACTCAGTGATGAGTTAGTACGACTGAAAAATGAAGACAAACTCCGGTCTTAAAATTACCTCAAAGGTTTCGAATATTTCAGATTTTTATTTTCTTTTTCGTTTTAATTTTTTTTTATTTCTTTACTCCGCCGCCTTACGTTTTCTTGAGAATAAAAAGTAAGGAGCGTTCACTCCCCTGAGGTATTAGAGGATTGGCATGCCGGTGTATACGGACCGCGGACGCAGCAGACAGCTGTCTTTTGTAAAAAACAGTCTAAACTTGATTTTACAGTTAAAAAGCGATTTGATAGTGTGGATTTCGGGAGTCGTTTTTTGTAGGCTGGATTACTCTGATGTGGTAACGACCTCGCCAAGATCCACAACAAGTTGTTTTCCAGCTCTTTATACCCACGTATACCCATTATGTCCACTAGACGAAGACTCACGGTGTGAATCCCATTTTTGGTTTCTTGCCTTACCTGCATTCACCAATTAAGATATAGGCGAACCTTTATGCTCTGACTCTGGTGATTATGCTTTTCTCAAGGCAACCTCGAGAAATGTTAATTCGCACCTTCATTTTTAAAAGATCGTATACTTATCGAGACAGATTTCTGACAAAGGTTTTCTTGGGAAAAATTACATTCGAATTTGGTCGCTTTAATCGATGAACCTATACCTGATGAAAGATAATTTGTTTATGGGCTTTTTCTCTTGCCGCAACATAGCTGGACAAAAAAGGTGCATCATATTATAATGAGTCAGCGCCGATGATTAAGTTCTTAATAAGTTCTATTTAGTATCTCTAGCTTCGGCGGTTATCTATTTAATTACTTATTAAGGTGATTCTTTTAATTAAGATGTTTTTTTTTTTTTAAGTGATTCAAGAAAACTGAAGTTTTAATTGAGCCTATGTCTCTATAATTTTAATTTTTTTATTGTTTTTGCTTCAGTAATATTTTTACATCTCCCCGAGATCACGTTACGTCACTGTCGACTTAATAACTACAAGTAATTTAAGAGTGACTCTAAGAAAACACATCTAAAAGAAGAGTATTATAAAAATTTGCATTCTAATTCTAATTCTAATTCTATTTAAGTAATTACTAATATTCCGTATTAGATGTAGGTTTTCTTTCCTATTTTTGTTTAAAGGAATAACCCTGAAGATGAAAGTATTTCACATGGGAGCAGAGCAATAATTTTAAAATCTTGTACCTCTATGCCAGTCTACTGAAATGTGTAATTTATTAACAGAAATCATTTTCCCGCCTATGCCAGATTCTCGTAATTTTAGATAGATTGCAAATCTCATTTCAATTTAATTTACCCAGAAGTATTTTAAAGCAGAATAATATTGTCACTTTCCTCTTCGGTACGTTCAATTCACATTGATGGACTTTCAAAAGGATCCTGTCCTGTACCAAAAAAAAAAAAAAGAACAAGGAGATGAGAAAAAACACACAACAATCCAGAGCCAGTCTGTTTACAATGTGTTCCTCTAGCTAAAATAAATCTTCAAAGAAACGCCAACAATGGACATCAGGACAATGCCCACTTGAAATTCCTCTTATGAGGTGCAGCGGGGTGCGTAACATAACAAAAAAACGTTGGAGAGCAGGTCTTTTGCCGGCACAATAATGGTCATCGTACATAAGATGAAGAGATGCTGCTATTGCAGGCCAAGAAACGTCTTCGGTCGAGTTTTTCTTATCCAACCTAATAAAACTGGAGGACAAGGATCTAGGAGGGTTGAGGCCACTTCTTCTGAGGTGTTACCGGCATTGTAAAAAGCGCTAAGCTCTAAGGATTCATAAAATCATTGTCCAGGGTGCTGCGCCGCCTGGCCGCTTTTATACCTGCAGAAAATAGAAGAAGGTAAAATTCAAGTGGTTTGCGTTGATCCCGCATTAGATGTATTACCTGTCGATTTTCACCTTCAGTGTCGGCACCCAGTCTACCTGAAATCGACTTTGCTCTTTTCTGCACCGAGCTAAGCACTTTTAGTGCAAGTATTCGTTTAAGCAAGGTAAAAGATGGTTTTAAGATTTCAACAGATAACGGTTTTTATTTTGATTCATTTGAGTCATGGACGATCGTTATCAGCATTTTAAACACTATAAGATAATTTTTTTCGCGTCATTCCAAGAAATGTTCCATTAATCTTAGAAGATTATGGAGTTTATTGCATTTGAACAATTTTCTTATTAAAATAGCTTAATTCGAAATTTAACAAGTTTATTTTTAATTTATTCAATTAAAATTTATGTTGAACCTCATTAATTTGATTTATTTACCTACGTAATTTCAACAAGAACCAGTTTCTGGCTGAATTAACTAAAACTGTTGAAATTGTTAAAATCGGCCTGGATTTTTATACACCTATCATTATTTAATTTTCATGTTTAATTAAAATAACTAATTACAGACAGAAAACCCTTACTTCGTGCAATAAAAGTAAAGTATTTAATTTAGAGAGCAAGCGCGAATTTTTTTCCTAAATAATTTTCACAAAAAAGTACATTTACACGTACGTTAAATTTTACGATACATAGAATAAAATAAAAGCATGCAATAAATTCTTGACATGGACATATGTATATTCTGGAATTAAAAGGAAAATACTCTATCATGTTCGTAAAATAATGATTATAGTAATAAAACAGTGATATTCACTTTAATTCATATCATTCTTACTGGGTTTAGAAATCTTGGCTTTTATTACTACCTTAAAACTACTGATGTAATGTTTCATATTGCTATTATTACCCATTTACTGCAAAAAATACCTAACTGAATGAATCTAATAATAATAATTTATTTAATGCTAACATGTCTTTAATAGCTGAGAATTGCTTCTCTATTCCTACCTAACACCCTTGGCAATTAGAATTTAAGAATTCAGTACTATCTAACTAGATAAAGGCCCTCAAATTGAAAATCATCGAATCGATGCAATAATAATAAATTGCAATATCACCGGTATTTGTGTAATTCAGTTTCACTCGAAAGATTGTGAATCACTTCACGTGAAGTGGACCTAGGTTACTTCAAGATGCCATGAAGTAAGATCGCGAATAAAAGTATGCCCGGCAAATGTTCGTCGCAACAGCGTCTTGTGCATAAACTTAAGAATGAATTGTATTTACCTTGCGTGCACATCTCATAAATACTCTGGAAGACTCTTGGCGGGTGTCTTCGGAGAAATTTAATCCGTCGTCATAATAGTGATCAAGATGATCATGCAGAAGATACAAATCAAATGATTATCCGGAAGGTGAGGTCAAAAAGGGAAAGACATAAAGTGGCTCGCTGACAATTGAGTCCAATAAGATGAATAAAAGAAAATCTGGCCACTGGTCATCAGTATCTTCGGCTTTGTAAGGTCTTGATCTCGAACCTTGCTGTATATGGGCCCTCTCTGCCACAAGTCGTCTTACCAGCAATGCGCTTGTTCTTTTGCATCATTTAAGATTTCACAGTCGTCTTAGCAATATCTTGAAAATCGCCGTTCCAACTTCAACATACAGCCCATAGACGACGACCGTCTTGAAGACTTCTTTGGGATCGTGCGTAAAAGCAACCACCAAGAACGTAACTCTCTTATGACCGTGCGGAGTTTGTAGTAAACAGAATCAGATAAACGAAGAAAATGTCAGGTATGTGACTTGATGTATGACTTTTTTTCTTGGACATACCTGTACGACCGTATCCCCGTCGTACCCCGCGGATAGACGATGTAACACAAAGAAAACACGCCGAAGACATGGCACTCGCTTTGATTTCGGTTCGAGTGGTTCTTTTTAGTTTTCTTGGGCTTTTAACAAGAGTCGTAAACGTAGTACAAGATGGAGAGTAAGGTGCAGACCTCAAAGAAGTCTGGGTTGTTTTTTTTTTCTTGCCTCCATGGACTATGGAGTAAACTTGGAATCTCCGACTGAGATGGGAATTCTGATGGTGCGGCTATTAATGAATTAATGAGAGCCTTAATTGGCATAATCGTCAAAGAGGTTAGGGAAAAGCCATCTTTGGAAATATACCTGGATTCGTTTCGAAATTATATGCCGTCTTGATTACCGTTTGCGTTGGATTATTGACTAAGTATTCCGTGCTCTTATGGCTTTTATGGATAAAAAGTCGCCGTGCAGACTAGAGATAGAAGAATGAGTGGTACGCACTGAGACTAATTATGCTATTCAAACAAAAATGACTTTAAGGTATTAAGAAGGGCATATGAATTTAAGTAATATTGATAATAAAAATAGTAGAATTGCATAGGTTATTAGCCTCTCTATTGCTTACTGTAGGTTCTTGACTCTATAAGCTTCTTTTAATTTAAAAAAATTGTATGTTTTTGTAATCTATAAAAAATATTTATTCCAATCATCCAAATGCAGACGAATTCCATAGTCATTATGGGGTTAACAAATTAAACAAAAGAATAGAAAACAATATCAATTAAAATAAAAACCAAATAAAATTTAAAAACCAATTAATGGATTTGAAAATTTGACAACAATAATTTCGTTTTTATACAGCGAATATTGAAATAAAGTATTTTTGGATCCCCTCATTTCTATTTTTGTATTACGTATCAGTTACTACATCACGTAAGAAAAATCTCCTATTATTCCGGAATTGAATATTTGAAAACATAAAAGAGTAAATTTAGAGCGTATGCTTCCCTGGAAACTGATGCTCGTGTAAGCAAATAACCTTTTAACATTTGTGCAAACAAAATTTCTAGCGGTTACCTGCATTACCCTTCGAATTTTTCACAAATCTAGTGAAGAATCGTTTGGAAACAACAAGTGCTGATCAAATACAAACAGCGTTTTTGATTCTAAACTCTTTGGAAAAAAAGTAAAAATTAGTAGATAAGGGTGAAAGTATCTATTGTTATTCAAATCATGTGTAGTTGACGGCAAGGTCATTGATAAAAAAATTTGTATATAAGATAATTCCGGCAAGGCATTCTTCACAATTGTTCTTAGATTCAACAAGTGCAGAACTGACTACAACAAAACCAACAAAAATGAAATTCTTCTTCGCTCTTATCGTCGCCTTTGTCGGTAAGTTATAGTTTAAAATTAAGATCTTATTTCAGGGTTTACTACTTTAGTACTTTACTTTATAGCCTTTGTTTGCAATGCTAACGGCCAGTTCCAAGACTGTAACAAGCCCTGCACCGTGACAAAGAGTCTTGTATGTGCTTCGAACGGCCTGTGCACCAACGTTTTCACCAACAACTGCCGCATGGTTGAATGGAACTGCAAAAGCAATGAACGTAAGAATCAAATTGTTTTCCTGAGTGGGGTTTTTTGAGTTTATTTGCTTTTCCTTGCAGGATTCTTCGAGACCCAACTAGTGAACTGCCTTCTTGGGCAAAAATGCCAGGGCATTCCAGTTTAAGTTTGTAAATAATTTTGAATAAATTTTCATAATTTTTACAATGAAAAACTTTTATTTTTTACTTACTTTCTTAAATAGATTGACCAATTTTTCATATTTTTCACTTTTAATTTTTTTACATAAATTGTTAACATTTGTGCAAACATTGGCCGTTGTTATATTATTAAACAAGTTGCTGAAATTTTGAATTGATTGAAACAAAATTATTAACAAATTGTTAATTTTAAACAAATTAAAAGAAAAATTCCGCATTGTAAAATTGAAAAAATAATTACAAATTTGTATTAATTTCAGGAATATATTTTTGAATAGTTCTATTAAAAATTTATGAAAAATGCATCAAAGTATGTTCATATATGTTCGTGTGTTTTACTAATCTGGTGTAGAAATTTTTTCGTCATTGGTACGCCAATTCCAGCTGCACGTTTTTACTAACTAGTGCAAACATTGTAAAATTGTGGAGTCAGCTGGTCAAGGATGTCAATTGTTGGGGCTGGAAACTGCTTGGCCAGAGCCCGGTAACAAAAGCACGTGCTTGATTTAATTTAAAAGCGCAACTAGCAAAAAAAGTAGCAAAAGGAGGAAACCTCGCGGAGGCGCTGCGGCGCTGATTCGCAAACGTCCAGCTCGTGGTCGCACTCGCGTCGCAGTCATTGCGTTTCGTTGTCGCTCGACCCAACAAGTGCCTCAAGTGCAAAAACGCGACCAGCAAAAGTCCCAATAAAGCATAATGGGAATCGGGAAGCGAGTCCGGGTATTGCGCAGTCCCACAGTATACACTAGAAGGCTAGAGGCCAGAAGACTGGAGCTTCGTGGGTCGTGGGGCGTTCGTGTTCGTGGGCTGTATGGTCATTGCACTTAATAGTGGAAAATGAGACTCTTGGAGTTGGAGAACTGATAACACTCCCACTAGAGCTGCCGCTCGATTTTTATTCGCACGAGTAATTGTAATTTTTTGTCTGATTGAATTATTGTAGCCGAGCCGGCTTCAACTCTTTCGCCAATTTATTCACTTTACTAGAGAAGGAAGGCCGTGAACAGACCAAAAACAAATTTCGTTAACGATGTATTTTATAGCATAAAATTAATTATTTAAAAAGGTCACAACAGATGTAATTACACAGGTCATATTTGCACATCTTTGAAATATACTGTAGTACTTTTTTGATTAATACTGAGAATCTTAGTGAATTTTGGAATCTAAAAAAAATCGTTGTGGAAAAACTCTATCAAATTTGCCTATTGGTCAGACGGCAATACGCTACAAAATTCCTGTTGCTCTCAATACGTAAGTTGTTAAAAATCACGTTTAGCGCAAAATTTCTCTGCAGGTTAGGTCCATACAATCCTTCTTTGTAGCGAGGGTTCAAAGGAATCTGTTGCACATGTTTAAAATTACGTACATGTACAATAGCCTAAAACCACAACCTGTCGAGGAACCATCATGGTGCCATCGAGGTACGATCAATTCATCGTACTGAGCACATAGCTCCCCTTTCGCGTCCATGTATAGGAGTTACGAAAGCGCTGCATTCTTCTGCCCTATGGAAAAAAACCAGTAAAAAATGAAAAACGCACGGTGGAATGCAGACGGCAATCGCGGACAACGGAGCGGTCGGAGGCTGGAGCTCTCTGGCCAGAAACCTCCAGACGTGCTCCTTCTTCTGCGTAAAAATACCGCGCCAAGGGAGAAGAACAAAACGCCAAGTGCAGGAGAAAAAGCAGTCATTAGCCACTAAAAATTCCACCGGCCGCACTACACTATCGCGGAGGCCCCATTCTAGCGGCTAACAAGGCTAAGTCGAGATCGCTTGCTCCGGGCACCTCGTGTCTTGCTTTTCTCCCCATTTCCAATTTTTTTCTTGCCTCACGTGTAAAATTGTAAACACGCTGCGATCTGATAAACGCGTATTGGCGATGATCGCTGAAATTGATTTCTTGGTAAATGGAATGCCCCGCATTTTTATAACCCTTTCGAACGTAGCCTTGGAACGTTTATTAGGCGGTTTTGTCCGTGATCAAAATAAAACGTCTATGTATCACTGGAACTCTTGTAAGGCGACGTTTTTCAAAAGTTCTATTAGTCATAATTGCCTGAATTGAAACTGGTTTTCTAAACAGCAACATTAAAGGCAAGCACATTATCAAAACAGTGGCCGTTGAGAAATAAACATATTTTAAAGTTTATTTTTCTTTGTCATCTTGTGAATTTCTTATTATATTACATCAAAATTATGTCACAGGTATTTACAGAACTTTCACCATTAGATAGCTCATATCAGATTTTAGAACACTAGCCATTAATTCTTGTCTGTCTGCAAAAGAGTTTGTCTAGTTAGTCCGCAAACAAGAAAGAATGAAATCGAACTTTTTTCGTAGTATCCATATTTTATAATATACGTTTCCTGGCAAATCAAATAACATTTCTACATAATTGCAGGATAAGCAAACGGACAAAAACAAAACCGTGAATCTGCTTGGCCATTTCTATGCAAACAAAAGTAGAACAAAAAGCGGCCAAAAACGAAAAGGAGCATTTCGAGAGTGGCTACCATGGCGGTGAAAAGTTTCCCATTTGGGTTTTGTTCGAATTAAGTGCCTTTGTGGAATCGTATCAGTTACGCTTCGTGATTTCTTGCTAAGTGCAGCCGGAAATCCATTGCAAATCTCCGCCATTTACTTTGGCCAGTGTCGGAGCTTGTCCGACACCAGAGAGACAGACAGACATGCACTTTATTTTATTTCGATTTCGATCCCTGGCAGCACTTGTCACTGGATGTGCAGTAAACACTTTGATTGCTAATTACCTTGAAAAAGTTGTAAAAAAGCCAAAACGCAAATTAAAAAATGTTTTTTTTAAAGTACAAAAAGCGCCACAGAGAAAAAAGAAATATAAGACAAAAGGTTGAAAAGACAAAGTTGGAAAAATGATGCGTTTTCCGGTTATAGTCCGTAATGGCCACGGATCAGTGCGCTTAAGATCTCTTTGTCTGGACAGAGAAATTCAGAAATGTTGTTTTAGCGTACTCACGTGCCCACTGCAACGGCCAGGCCTAGAGTCTAGTCCAATTAGCACCGCAAGCATTTACCCGCTTCTTTGTTGTTCAAGAGGGGCTCTCTAGCTCATTACGCGCTCGTTAATAATTGGAAAATTACAGCTTTCGCGGAAATCTTTCAATATTTGAGTGAATCATAGGATTATTCATGACTCCAGCTTTTGCCGTATCTCACACAGAATAATTTAAAGACTGGACAGGCAGGAACGATAGTAGTATTATTTAATGTGAGAAAATGATGATGGTCACTTATGGTTATAAATCAAATGAATTCCAAATTCAACTATGAGCAACCACTGGTAACTACAGTCTTTGAATGTAAAAAGAAAACCAACCACAATATTAGGAGATTCATAAAAATAAAATCTTGTGCTTATAGGTGAAATTAAAAACAAATTATATGTTTCTTGAATTAAATTTTTCATTTTAGATTAGTTTTTAGATAGTATCAAAAAAATTGATACTATCGGTATGATTTTTATTTTTAGAAACCTATTCATTAAAAAAATGATTAACGTCACATCATATTTTATTGTATTCAACAAGTTAAAACAAACTATTTATGCTCCAAGCATGGATTTAAAATATTTTTATAAAATTTTATCACTTGATTACTAATACTTTAGAAGTAGTACTAACATAAAATATTTTCAACATCATATCCGTTCTTCCATCAAGAATGTCCTGCATAAAAATGTATAAAATTTTTAATAGTAAAGAATCCCATAAAAATTATTCTTTTTTAACTATAAATCTATTATCTTTTTGGGTCGATTGTTCATTGAATTTTAGTATAAAAATTTTATTCTGTACACTCTCTCTCTTCCTGGTACTTTGAATTTATGAAGAAAAGTACCCACTTATATTCTTTAGCTCTGTACTTCAATTTCAAAAGAAAAGTATAAATGTAAAAATATTTATTTCCTATAAAAGACATCCTTTTAAGAATGTGGAGTGCAAGTTTCGCTATTGAAACGTGCTTTCATTTATTGAATTTATACTAGATGACCTCGGAACCTTCTACGTGCTTAAGAACTGGAAAAGTTGTACTAAAGAAAACTTTTAACACAAAATATTTCTTTTCCGTTAATGAAAAGTTCTTAATTGCATGAGTTTCACTTATGAGTCAACATCAATTTGCGACTGCAGTCGAAATTCAAGGTTTCGTCGAAAGTTTTAAGTACGTTAACATTGTTTAACACTTCGTCGCTAAAATAACTTATATCTGTGGAAATTGGGTTTATTAGCCAACGACGTTTCCACAATTTGCAACTGCGTACACGAAAATCGCTGCAAAACATCCGTTCAAGTGGCTGGGAGTGTAACGAAAAAGCAGTAGACTATAAAAGGTAGCTGGAACGTGTTCTGCGAAGCAAAGGTAGGCATAGCTATATCACAGGGCGTGCATCCCAAAAAGGTAAAAGCCCTGTGCAAAAAAAGACCCAGGTCTGTATGTCTGTCTGTCCGTTCGCCCTGAACAATCGTTAAATGACTAACAACTCAGTTGCCATTGATATCGATAATAAAAGCTGATCGATGTTGAGCAGATTGCGCACAAACACTCGACTCGGGCGGCATGTGCAATTTAATTGATGGATTCTGCGGGTCTATTGTTTTCCGTCGTCGTCTTCGTCTTCGTCAGCCTCTACCGGCTTCTACGGAACAGGGCCGGGGAGCAGAATGGAACATTGTTTGTGCGCGGCTGAGACCCAATAAAAAGTACATCAAAGCGTAAAAAAGTGCCTCGAGAAACGAACGTACAAGCATTCATCTCATGCAATTTTATTTATAGACCTTTTTATTTTTGCGCATGTTCGACTTCTTTTATGTTTTGTATTTCTTCGTTTTTTTTCTCTTGTTCAGTTTGTTGCTCGTTTTTGTCTGCATCGTAAGAACGTAAAAATCTTTCCAGCTAAAGATTCCTCAGACAGCAGAACTCATTGTGCTCGCGAACGAGCGTAGAATACTTCGACTACACCGAGGCGTACGCATTGCCATTGTTGAGCTCGTCGAAAACGTGACTGTTGTTGAAATGCGATGTGTTCTGCAAAATTAGCAAATAATTTCAGCCTTTCCGTCTTATAATCTTTTTTTTTTCTCCACTCTCATTAATTAGTCGTATTGTAGCCCGTAGAACTTTCTTCAAATTTCGAATGGTATAGTTTCTTTCTTTACAGTCATTTTTTAAGTTATTGAACTGAAATTTATCGAAAATCTGCAAAATTGTTTGGTGTCACACACAATCGAGTTTGTCTAAACACGGATCACATGTTATGAGCCTCCTCTGGATTTTCAGAAATTACTAACAATTTATACATTTGTATTAGGTTTCTTTTTTCGGATAATTTATGTAAAATGGTCATGCGCCTAGATAGATAAATACGTTCCGGAATAAAAAGATTTTTCCTATTTTAAATATTTATTTTTATTATATATTTTTGTTTTTCTATTGTATTTTAAGAAATATTGTAAATTTCGATTCTTTTTTGTAATCAGTAAAATAATAACAATTAAGAAAATGGTACTTATTCTATTAAGTTCTGAATTTAATTCTTTAAATACTTAACTATAGACTGGAAATTCAAAATGTTGAAATTATTTTATTTATTTATTTCTTCTTTAGCATCACAATTTTGAAGGAGGTTTCATTTTAGTTTTTTATTTATCCTGTTTTTTACGACGAATTCTCAATAAAATTCAATCAGTAGTTATTACGTAATATCATAACAGGCAAATGAACAAAACTCCAATAATATTCTAAAAATCTATTGGAGTCCTCCCTAAGTAATGTAAAATGAGTTTCATATGGATCATATGAAAGCAAAAGAAAGCAAGAAATGGAGACATTTTTCAATATTATTAATAAACTACTAGAGTGATATCTATAAGGGACGAATAGTTCAATATTCATATTCAAGTGAAAAGAGAATTAATTATTCAGATTGACCAAGACGTTTCTGAATATTCACAGTACATAATTAACAAAGAAACAAACAACTTCCATAACCCTTCAAAACTGCATGAAATTAGGTTATTTAGGTCGTAAGAAAAACTGCGAAAAACCTTAAACTATTTCTTAATATAGTAAGTGAATACGCGAACTGCGAAAACTTCAAATACGAGAAGCAGCAGCTTTGGCATGCTTGAAAGCTCTACCAAGGCAACCAGAGCTCATTTTGCGCTCTCCTTTGAAATGTCGCTACTTTTCATATATTCACACTTCGATAACACGCATTCAGTTATGCCGTCACATATGGAAGTAGATAAGGTCCCCTCGTGCAGAACCCGCTCTTGGAGGAGGGTGTTGGTAATTCTAGTTTTATGCCATATCGTTTTATGCTTTGGCTTACTTGTATATTTGTTTATATATTAATCATGATTCCTGATAACTCAAATGATCAACAACGAAGGTTTTCGATTGTCTGATAATGAATTTAATGATAATTTAATGATTTAATTGATGAGTTATTCAAGAGACATTGATCAATTAACAACATATGAGAAAATTAATTTTAGTTAATTTCGATTTCTTATTCGACGCTGTAGTAATGCCTTAGTATTTATGCTTAAAATTTTTTTTCGAGTAGAAATTTTGCAAATATTTTATTATTTAAATCGATTTTGGAGAATTAACTGAATGGAAACAATTTCTATAACTCCAACGAATGGAATTTGGAAAAGTTATTGAAGATTATCATGAAGCATATGCGAATAAATATAAAATTTTAAGCGCATTTAAACGAAAAGTTTAATTTAGATTTTGGGACATAGTTTTGAGAAATGGAGTGATTTGTCTTCGCTTTTGAATATTTTCAAATCAAAATAGTCAAAAACTTGTAATGTTAATGTTTTTACAAACTGGTGTGTCGAAAATAAAATAGACATAGCTTTTAGACCTTGATGTGATACGCTAACAACAGTTAATCTAGCCCGAATTAATTCGGATTTTCTACGCTTCATCAAGGTCGTCTCTCATTCAGAGGAAAATTGCATGGGCAGGCAATTTCCTCCTGATCGATTAATAAAACCGGTAAAAACCTCTGCCGCTCATAATTCTGTTCATAAAATGTGCATGCATTAATTTTCTGTTAAATAAAGCCACGAAAAAACGAATGCGAATGCAAGCGGGAGCGATTTGCCGCCGCCGCGAAATTGTCTAATGGAAGTCGCGTTGCACAAAGACCGCCGCCAATTGGGACAGACTTCCGTAGTGGCCGTCCGGAAATCGAATCGCTGAATCGATTCGCGTATCGATGAGCCGTCGCCCAGCCAGGTAATTACCGAATTTACGCTCGGAATCAAATTGAGCGGAGCAGATATTTAATTTCGCAGCGGTGCACACTCGTTGCGAACGGCCTTGGACTGCGCTGCGGACCGTTCTAGTGGCCACTGGCCACGACCGTCGCGAAAAGCTAGCGAGCTAGAAAAAATGATTAAATTGTTAGTGGGACATCTGTCAGCCAAAATCATCATGCGCCAGTTGAGAGCTGCGTTTATTAATCGGCGCTCCGGGGCCAGGCTGGGTCTAAAACCCGGTGTCCAATTGGCCCGAAGTAACGCGATGTGACCTCATTGCCTCCGGATTCGTGCTGTCCAGTGGCTGGTGTCGCTCGGACCTTGGGGCAATCATAATTTCTTAATTCGCGGAATGGAAGGAGGCAAAAACGCTCCATGGAACCAACGTATCGGATCAATAATGGTCGTAACCACTCTGGAGCCATATTGTCGGTCGGTAGCCTCTTGCGAGATGCTAATGATGCGCAAGGGCCTCTGCAGCTTCACCATCTCTTCGCAGGCATTGGGCAACCGTTGTTTTCGTCGTTTTTCAATTCCGCTTTTAGGAAAACATTGCTAGTAGCAAGGAGGATCAAGTTTCCAGTAAAGTACGCACTCGGCTTGTTGGCTTTTATTATTATGAGTTATGGGAGTGTTTCTGACGCTCTTCTGGTGACAAACCAATGGCCGGCTTCAACTGGATAAAATGAGATGAGAAGGAACTTCTATTTTTATTTTCTCACGTATAGTTTAGAAATGTTCTTATGAATATGAAACGTGCAATTATATAGTTTGTACTAAAATTAACCTTTCGTCTGTACCTTTCGACATCGAACGTCTAAAACTCTTTAAAAACCGAAGAAAATTTTAAATTTTCTAAAGTGCTAGGCCAGTACACGTTCTTACGAAATCGAGAATGATTCGTTATACACCTAACTAAAATTTCAGGCAAATTAAGAATATGAAGAACGAAAAATGTTTAAGGTATTTAACTTTTAATAAATCTTATTAAGGCGACATTTAATAAAGGACGTCTTATTTGTTTGCACAAAAAAAATTTATATTAATCGAAATTAATTGCTAGAACTGAATTGTTTAATGGATTCGTTTTTCTTTTTCTACCTTTTTAGTGTAGTAAAATGAACATTTTCTTTTTCCTTCGTCAGGTGTAAACCTCTCTATATTTGGCGAATTGCGAAATAATACGGTAAATTTTTGTTGTTCGTCCTATTAAAAGGGCATTTGCCCCTTTAAAGGATATTCATTAAAACACCCCATTGTCGGGAATACGTCCTGATTGGCGTAATTGGGATGATTTTTTAATGGACGTGTAAATGACCAAGGGATCCCGAAAATGCCCAGGATGTCCTTAAACGGCGCCGTCCGCGATACACACGCCAAGGGTATATTTGCGAATTCACGCAGTGGATCCAGTTGTCGTCGGTGCTGCGGTGCAGGGAAAGCCAATTAGAGCATAATTTAGCAGTTTTCTGGAGCACTGCCCACGCGGGCCGCGGATTAAAGCGATTAAGATTCAATTAAATCGGAACCGACTGCTGGCAGCCCCGTCGACGCTCCGTCGAAAGCTCTCTGTGCGCGCAGAACCGGTTTGCGTGCAACACACGGTGAGCACGGACACACACGGCGACGTGCGCGTAGCACCCATACTGTCAGGTCATCTGTTGGGCTCCGGGAGCTCTGCGGGGCCAGCGGCTGCCGCTAGCTTTCTGTTTACGATGCGAGTCGCCGTCGCAGCCCGCAGTCGCCTGTTGAATATTTTTAGTAAGCGGGTGCCTGCGCTGCCTTTGTGTGCCGCCGTTCGCACCGCGATCCGACGCTTGACATTTCGCCTCGCTGAACTGCGTCTACACACATTCCCGAGAACTAGGTCCGACTAGGTCTAGTGCTGTGCTCGGTGGCCAGAGTGCCGCCGCCTACAACCGCATCGGAGCCCGACTCGTTAGTCATTGTTCGACTATTTCGCTGTGAACTGTTCTCTCTGTTGTCGTCCGAGCAACGCCGTCCCACCGTGTTAACGATCTTCGGCGATCTTGATTTCATCTTGGCTAATCGGTTGCTTCTATGGCCACTGGTCGCCATGGGACTAGTGTAGGTCAGCTATCGTGGAAGCTGCAAATTGTGATTTAGTGACCGATCGTTGAGTGATCAGTAGCAAGATCGCACATAATATAAATTGCTTTAGAGACTGTTCAAGTCAGCTGAAGATATCTCAAGCGTGTCAGGAATTCTCGGAGCAATACCTGCCCACTGTATGATCCTTACAGGCTGCGCAATCTTGCAGTGTCTTCGGGCGGTTCCAGCATGAGACTTCGTCACTGAAGCTAATCAAGTGGATTCATATGGACACAACAAGTTTTTCTAGACGTCTAGAAGCGTGTGTACAACAAAATCCGATCAGTAGTTCAGGCCAGCCGAGTGGTCGTTACTCGTATGGCCCGGAGCTGTGCTGGTATCGGTACCGCGACTATAGTGCCATGATCACTTATGATGTATGATGAGCTCTCAGAGGTCCCATGTGCACAGAAGAAGAATACATCTCGCAATGCTACGACGACGTGTGTAGTAGACGTTACGAGCACGATTGAAGAGTCTTCTATGCGTACGGAGACTAGAACTTGATTTTGAGGGAACGCGCTCTGATCGACGTTGGAGCGACTTTCAAGTTTTTAGATCTCGTTTAGTTATCTCATCGAATCGGTTCTGGATCGGTTTGTTCTAAGCGATTGTGTCGTGATCATCATTCACGATTCATCCTGCGAATTTTACTGGACTCCTCTTTTTGATAGTTGACCGCGCAACCGAACAAAGTGATCGAGAATATAATTTTTTTAGAAGGGCTACCAAAACTAGTCAAGTTTATCACTTCTGTAATCTAGCTAATTGCTAGAACTATAGAAGTAAATGTTAATTAAGAGTTTATTTCAAAATATTTATGAATGTTATCAGCGTGCCTCGAGCGAGATTCCTTGTGTCCACAGTGCTGAAGTGAATGTTGTTGATCCTACAAAAAAGTGCTTTCAGTGCTTGATCGTGCTGTTTGGAAACTAATTTCTAGTGGCTATTTACCGGCTCCAAGTGTCCTAAGAAAACGTTTTTTATATCACTGGCGCCAGATTACAAACTTGGTGCACGTCTAGCTCTCTTCCTGGAATACCTTGTAAGATCACTGATCTGGACCAGAACAACGTTTGCGTAATCGAATCGAGGCTATTTTTTTCGGGGGAGAAAAAAACGGCCATCATCGACTCGATCGTGTAAGTTTTATTTATTTAAACAATTTCATGTAAACAGTCGTTGGCGAGTGAGAAGTTGTCGCTCCGTTCGCAAAGCCGCGATCAGCGACGATCACCGAACCCGGAGTTCATTCACTTGTACGATCATGCTCCCGCTGGTGTTTATTATTTTTGCACCAAAATCGCAATTGGCGCGCAGATTAATGGCCGCCTTTCGACTCTAGCCTCCATTGTTTAATGCTTAATAAAAACAGTCGATTTTCACCAAGGTTGCAGCTGTACCTTTCCGCTTGCCACTTCGTCTGGTTTCGACACACTGGAAACTGAAATTCAAAATGTTTGTAATGTTTGTTTGCAATCCTAAAGAACGAAATCTTGTTCAACTTTTCGCTCGACTGTCCTAATGATAATGACTAGCATACCGTCGGCTAATCTTTTGTTTGTGGATGCTTTCATTTGGATCTGTTTATGTCAGAGATCATGCAAAGTTGTCTAACAGACGTAATCATGTTTCCACACCATTGGCTACTCCCGACTCGCTTGGCTGCAGCCCCTGCACCCAGAAGTCGGCCAAGAAAGAGTTATGAATGGAAACACCTCGCGAAGATAAATGAATAACGATCATGGAAAACGATAGGTGATATTCACCAGTCATTGTCGCACGATAAGTATGGTGGAATCCGAGACGGTTGTGGTGATAACTGCCAGCTAACCTTTCACCTAGCCCTGGTGCCAACCCTATTCGCAGAATCTGCGATAGATGATTGCTCCTTACTCTTGAATTTCGTGGAAATGGGTCTGAGGAATGATGAATGGCTGCATTTAAAACATTCGTGTTTTTTATTGAACGATTTATTTCGAGATATGACTCCGTGAATTTTCTAAGAAAATCTATGCAGCCATTCAAAGAAGAAAATGCTTTACAAACTTATAGAGATAATTGGGCTTTAAAACTAGTTTTTATTATGGTTTTTATCAATTGTAATTCTTTTTACATTGAGTGAATTAGTTGCTACATTCTTTACTAAACGTGAGTTATTGGAAAACTATTCTACAAAGCTACTGAAAAAACAAATTTTATTTTGCATAAATATTAATTATTTCGTATGTTTCTACTGGAAAATATTTTGCAATATGTAAAAACAATGATAAGGAAAAAAGATTTACCAAGGGTCGTAAACCACATAGACCCGGAGATTTAAACTTTACATACCAGAGTATTATATTGAATGAGGCAAACCTCAATTCCGCGGAATAGTGAATTATGCAAAAAGGTAGAGTTTAAAATCTCAGGATATTTGAGGATTTGAAAAAATAAATAACTTTCCGCGAATAACAAAATAACAACAACATTCTTTAAATTCATTGCTTTATTTCGAAATTTATAAACAAAAATTGTTTAAATATTTTATAATTTTCAAAATTTTTAAAAAGTTTTTCCTCTGTATATTCCTTATGTATTTGGGACTGTTTATACTTTTTTTTTATTTTCTGTAAAAGTGCTATGATAACTATAAAGTTATTATGAAAGAATTAAAAATAAGAAATAAAAAAAATTATATAATCAAGGAATTATTTTTTTAGTTTAAAAATGCGAAAATTTTAAGAGATTTTTAAAAAATTTATTAAAAAGACAAATCGTGAAACCGGGAGTTAATTAAGACGTCTTTGAAATTATCTATTTTTTTCCAAAAATGCAAACAATTTTAACTTGCGGCTATTCATGTATAAGAATTAAGTATTAAGTATAATAAGGTAAAATTTAGTAGAGAAAGCGTGTTTTTTTAATACGTAACTTGATATGATAATTTTCAATTTTAGATGCAATTCAAACCACTTAATATTTTCTATTATTTTTGTAATTTTATTTTCTACTGAGCAATTCAAATTGATATGCGTCCATTTAATTTAATTTAACATGATTTCAATGTCAGGAGCTAATTTAACAATTCAACCTCGTCTTTTTCGAATGATTTCAATTTAAAAGCAATTTTAACTTTCCACTAACAAAGTGTACGGCTTCAGCGTTTTCTTAAAGCCGATTCCAAATGGCATGAGTCCATCAGGCCGTCGTATAAACGATAAGTAAGAGCGCTTTGGATTGAGATGTAAGTCGTGTTGATAATTAACCGAAAACCTGCGTTTATAACATAAAATCGTTAAAAACTAACCGATCTCCTCTCCAAATGGTAGCACACGTTTCAATCCAATTTTTTTGAAAAAATAATTCGCCGTCCATTTTTGCAATTAAGACGATACTAAAATGTTTTATATTTTAGGTGGAGACGGTTGTATCGAACCGAGAGGTTCGGCACTGTTTATTATTTTAAAATTGATGAACAGGGGGGTATTTAACTTTCACTAGCCGTGCCGAACGTCGTCTTTGTCGTTTCGTTGTACTTGCAAGCCCCTTTAGTTTCGGTGACGACTGTTACCACGCAGGTTGAGATCCCATACCAGATATCTGAATATTCAGCGAACAGGATGTCTATGGACGTTCACTTGCATAGCTAGTCTAAAATTATAAAATTACGTTACCAGTTTCTTGTCTACATCTTGGAAATCCCATAGAGTCAAAACCGAAGTGGTAGAAGACGACAAAACAGAATTTTAGTGAGACGACCCTAAAAGAATTCCAACGGAACCGTGCCTACTTCGAAATATGGCTCCGGTGAGGAGGAAAAAATGGTCCAAACAAAAAAAAGGTACAATAAAGAAAAAAGATCTAAGAATAAAAGAACTCGCAACGGCCAAAGATTTAATCGATTTCTACTGATGAGACTGGCCAGTGGTCACTACAAAATGAAGCGAGTGACCTTGGCAGTGAGTGCGATTAATCAGTATGCAGTACCGCACTCTCGAAGGCGGCCATATCGACGTGAGTACTTCTTGGTCTTGCCTTACCTTCGTCGTTTACCGCCTCCGAGCACCGGAGCAATCTCATAACATTCACAACTCCTCCAAGTCCGGTTTTGATCGCAAAAAATAGACGACACTGCCGCCACGAACGTCGTCTTACAAACGTCTTATATGCTCCCCGACCGTCTTTACTATAGCCAAGAGGAGATTCTAGGGTTCCATAGATCCACCAAGTCCAAGTCGGTCTTGTCCCAAGAAATGATGACGACGTTGAAGACAGCAGTTGTGTTTTATCTTATTTTATTTTATTTTTTTATGTTTGCTTCTCCTTTTTAATTTCTTGAGCTCTTTTTCAAGTTGCAAAACGAGTTTTCTCCAGCTGGTTGCGCGCTATGTGAGGAAATTCCTCAGATGGACATGGACTCGTTATTGTTTTTTTCTTTTTGAAAGAGGCTGCGACTATAAACAAGAGGAGTGTAAAAGTCCACTCATCTCCTCTACAGCACTTTACCTGTAGCTATCGCTAGGGATGAATTGGTATTGTCGTTTGAACATCGATGACTCCACTCATATGCTTGAATATTATGCTACTAATTAACAACGCATTGCATTAATAAAACACTTTAAATGCACAGAAATTACAATAAACCTCGTTGGGTATGTTGTCCACGTATATATGTATATAATTTTGAATTTCAAACTCAAAATACTCTATTAGAAATTCTGTTGCAAAATTTTCAAAATTTTGAAATTATAGAATGTTTCATTTTCAAATCCACCAGAGAAATGGACTTTGAATTTAAAATTGTTTTTTAAAAGAGACAAATTTTGCAATAGTTTCGCAATAATGAATTTTAAAAGTTTTTAAAACATAAATTTGCAAACAAATGTCAGATCTAAAATTGTCGTAAGTTTGTAATAGCGATTTACTATTTTTAATATTCGTGTTGCTTTATCGTGACAAATTTTATAACGTTCTAACTAAAGGAAAATTGGAGACTTTTCCGCATTTTATTTTTTGTAGTTAAGGTAAGTGTCTTATTAAAAAATTATACGAGAAGTCACATAACAAGAGTAAGTTTTTTGGATCTAGTTATTTAATATTAAAGGTTTATAAGCATATGGTACTATTATGAAATTTTAAGAATATTTGGGTTTGCAATGATTTGTTTTATTCTAGTGTTCCATTAGTGCACGGACTTCAGTCGGGAACTATCGATGTCGAAAAGGTCCAGCATCGAGTATCTTCTTATACCGACTCGTCCCTACCCGTCGTTAGTGCGCCACATGGATTTGCGTGCCTGCTGCTGGGACTTGGCGTAGTATCGAGATCCACTATCGGCTAGAAGTTGACTGGGCTAGGCTTGATGCCTGAATAGAGCTAGTTATGGACTTCCATCTTTTGTTTGGTTTATCAGCGTCAAGAACTTGGAGAATGCCTTTATTCTTTTTTGCTTTGAAAACGTTTTTTTGTACTCCTTATTTATCCAGCGCGGTTAGATAGGCCTGGTGTCGGGTCCGGTGCTATGCCGCGCCGTGATTCCTCCTCAGGTTTCAACTTACAAGTTTCGCGTCGTGAAAAAAACCTGCTTCGGGGATTTCTTGATTTTCCCTCATTTGGGACCGGAGCCCATTTAATTTGATTCGATTTCTTCTTAGGATTCATCTTAAGGAGCTCTCTGTACGCTCTGTACGATGTACGTTTGAAGTACAAGGCCTGGTCCAATCGTGTGTATATTTCATGCAACAGGGAGGACAACATGTCTTTTTCACGATGCACGATGGCATTTACCTTCTTTACTTCCACCTTGTTAGGAATGCGTAAGAAGAAGAAAACCCGTGCATTCTCTTTTTGCACGAGCTAGTTACCTTGGGTAATTATTATTATGATTTTGTGATGTGTACAGAATTATTCTTACGTTCATCTTAAGATTATTTCATCCGTGAGATGTTCGATTCGCAGTCGTACGGATTATTACGTTGCCATGGGTGCGGACTTACCTGTTGCTTGGAGCATTCGAAGAAATTATTAGCACACCTTAGGGTAGAGTTTAAGAAATCAAAGAGGCAACTAATGAAGATGTTGTTTTTGTTTTATTCACGACTGCGCTGTTGTAAATTGAGACAGTTCATGTAAATCCACCTTTAATAGCAGTAGTAAGTCCAGTTTTTATAGCGTACGTTCCTTACATCACATTAAATTATTGATTAGACAGAACCGACAACATGCAGAGAAAAGTTAATATTCTTCCATGTTTTTGACTTGCGTTAAACAAATAAAATTGTTATAAAATGCAGTCTGTATGAATTAGTTTTTTAAGATAATACATCTTAAGTTTGTTTGATGTTGACCCAATTTTTTCTATTTATTTGTTTGTTATTATGCTTCGTTTAAACTTCTATGTAGATTTTGACGCAATTTTCTCTACTTGATAATTTACAGGTCAATTTAAAGTATAAGCTAAATATTCTAACTTATTTGCTGATTGTACGCGAGATGTGAATCAACCAAATATTTGAAATTCCTTGGATAGCTTATTAATTTTCTAACGGTTAAAAAATCAAAATCCTAAATGATACATATGTAAAAAAACAAATGTTTGTATAACATCTAAATCCCTTTAAAGATAAATTATGCAAAATTTGTTTTGATAAAAATCTTCACCGAAAATATTGCAAAAAATGAGAAAAAGTAGTAGCATATTTTCGACAACAAAATAAAAATAATTTCCACGGAAAAATACCATTCCTAAAAAAAGCGCACAATAGGCGCTCATATTTCATCCGCCACTGGTTTCGGTGATTGCACAAGATATGCGCGATCCCAATACATTTGTTAAATATTGAGTTTCAAAATTCCAAAACTTTCTTGTCGTTAACATACAAAAAAAATCCAAACCGAAATCAGATTCCACCTACATCGCGGTAATAAAAGCGACCTGACACTTTTTTGGATAAGCGGCTACAAGAGCCGACAGAAAAAAAAAGCACCGAAAAGAGTTAAAAACGAGAAAAAATTTTAAATTTCCATCTTAAGCGGAACCAGCTAATTATTGACGTCTTCGTCTTCATCTTCGACGGTGTCTCCTGCAAGGAAATAGGTGCGATTGTAGCCGGGCCTGGGTTTCGTCACTGGGCGCCGGCGGCTAGCTGGGTGCATGCATAATTTAGGCGAATATCATAAATACTAAAAATGAGCTATACGTCCGCGTTAAAATCAGGAAAATAATACGATTAATGAGTTCCCGCGATCTTTGCCGCAGGAAGGTATTGGTGACGACGAATCGCAACCCGATCACGCGGTAGCCCATAATCCCGTAGGTGTGGTCTACACCTCAAGACGTGTGGGTCGCTTGCAGCTGGGAATGTTGACGATCGACTTTGATTTCATTTTTTATGCGATTTTTATTGTCATCGATGTCTATGCGATCAGGATTTATTGGGACATTTCATTGCACCTCGAAGTGAAACAATGTTTGAAAATTTACATAATTTACTTTTTATCGAAATTCCACAGGTCCACAAAAACTAGGTATACATAAACTTTTAGTTTTTAGGCTTTATGGCAAGTGCATAAAATATGAAGGCTTTATTTAAATTACGTATTTCGAAATAACTATCATCCGAAGCGGACTCTCTCTTCCGCTTAAACCTATCCTATGAAACCTTTTAGACCTTTAACAGCGATGGATTTTAGCCGATATATATCTTTTTAGCATAACTTAGTATTACTTATCTTCCGGCAATAGTCAGGACATAAATCTAAATAAACTTTACATAAGTATTTTTATCGTGTCATATAATTTTAGACCAGTTTCTACAATAAAGAGTAAAAACTGTCCGTTTCGGCGCCATATGATTTTAGAATGATAATCAATTTTCAATAATCCTGAAATGCAAAATAAGCTAATATTATTTTTTCTAGTACAACTTTTTTACCGTTTTATTTCGCTTTTTCCTTCTAGTAGTATCTCGTTTAACGTGTTTTACGCTTTTATTATTGCGACAATAAATTATCAAATTCTTTTGTAAAATTTATAGGTTCCATAAATAACACAATTTAATTGTATTTTTTATTTTAATCGTAATTAAAATGTCATTTTAATTTAAAAACAATGTTACTCTCTAAACTGTAGTATATAAAACTTTTTAATCGGAACTAAAAATTTTTTGCGAAGAAAAAAAAATATATTCTTGAGAAGATAATCTAGAAATTAAGTTGAATTAGGCTAGTGAATTTTTTCTGGCACTAATTTGGCTGCTTATAATTCTAACTAGGATTGTTTAAATGAAAAAAAAAAATATAGTTAAAAAGTGATAGCTTGTACCAATAGCTTGACCCTTATTACTTTTCAAAATTTCGAAAATTTTTCCTCAACATTTCAACATAAATGAACAAGTGAAAGGCAAAAAAAAAAAATTATGTCAGTACAAAAATGACTACAACGAAACTATGAGAGAAAATTTTTGTTTTGTTTTTTCTTGATAACATTTTTAAAGTATGACTTTTTAATCACATATTTTCCTTAAATTAATTTTTCTTTCCTTTACTTAAAGACAACTTTTTTTCTTTTTCCAGGTGTCTTCGGCAGCTGTACTTTTAAAGAATAAAAGAAAAAATAACAAAGGTATGCGACTCGTTTATATCACGATATAGAAATACATGCACTCATGCATTTTTCATAATTGCAACATTGTAATCGTAAGCGTAAACTGATTTCGTCAAAAGATGTTACAATCTTGCAATTTAATTATATTTTGTTGAACTTTGTGTAATACGTAACTGCAATGTGTAAACGTGCACTTTGATTGCCTAGGT
Source organism: Proctacanthus coquilletti (assembly GCA_001932985.1). NCBI lineage: Eukaryota > Metazoa > Arthropoda > Insecta > Diptera > Asilidae > Proctacanthus > Proctacanthus coquilletti. Next base: position 445,380 of record MNCL01000111.1, read on the forward strand.
ATGTAAATGTTAATAGAATTACTTTAAAAAAACAAACGTCCTCCATGACACATTTCGTGCTGAAGAACGTAAAACCATTCACAATTTTCACCCTGGAGACCTTATTCGTTAGCGAGATAACTTATCGCCGATTGGTGTATTTTTAGTCCGAGTGACCAGGCCAGTTCATTATTGAAATTTCACTACTAAATATGAAATTAAATCTCAGCTCTATACGACACGACAAGCCTTGTTTGTTTTCCTCTGCGCCCTCCTGGCCTAGACGCTGCCGCTCGATAGTCAGCCAAAGTCTTGATATCAGTCTTCGAGGAGACTTACACAACATTTTCGCCAGTTTGTGTACGACAGCGGGCATTTCATTGGAATAAAATTATGAACGTGCAACCGGTCACATTTCTTGGCTGGCTGTTATCAGTGCGCAAGTGAGACATGATTTGAATGCTAAAGTATATTGTAAATCTAAATGGTGATAAAAACCGAGATTTATGTGAATATTAGAAAAGAGTTTCTAATCTGATATGACGCCGAGTCGTCTGCTTAGTGTAAAAAATTCAAATGCTGATTTATAATAAAAGTTTGAGTGTTTCCTTCAAACATTGTAGTCGAATAACAAGTTCTGTGACATATTTTACACCTATGTTTAAATCTTCAAGTTTCATGATAGTTAAAGTCCGGTTTTTGAGCGCGAGTGTAAATTTAAAGATAACAACATTCTTGCAATTAGAAAATTAATTATACAGTGGCTAACTATCAGATTTTTCTTTATTTCTAAATCTCCATGCTTGATTTCACAAGGCTGTGAAATTTTGAAATGAAGTAATAATTTGTTCTGTAGCAGCGAATTTTTAAAAAGATCTACAATTCAAAACTTTCAAGAATTATATTCGGCCTTTATTTTTAATGTAAGTTGTATTTGCGCATTGAATATTCTACATACGCGTTTAGAATAACTGGGGGCATTTGATCTTCATTCTTTCTAGGATTTCAATCATTAAAATTTAAAATTTTACAAAATCTGTTTTTCTATACTAACTTGAAACAAAACAGAGATATAATGTAAACATGTTTAGAAGTTCGAATCCTAAGAAATGATAAGCATGCTTTGTATTTAGACACCGAGTTACTAATTGAATGATATTGATTTAGTCTAAAAAAAAGCTATATGCATTACCTAGGTATTATTGAAGTAGTCAGTTTGGACCAAGTACCTTAGGCTTAGAAATGTTCAGCCTTGAAAAAAATGCTACTATTTTGTAAGTTCAAATTCTACCATTTTTTCTACAAATAACTATTAACTACAAATTTAATGTGAAAAAGTATCTTCACTCTTTGCTCACAATTTTGTACGTATGTAAGTATATTACTCTTTTCGAGAACATAGAGAAAGAAAAAAAATATAATATTATTGCTAAACTATTTCATTACGGCGAATCCAAAAGTGTATATGATACTTCCTCATTGGTTAAAGTAGGTAAAGAAAAAAATATATGCAATCGTTTTCGGATCTTTTCTAAATCATAATTTGTTAATAAAAAAATTTTATGAATTAAACAATTACTCCCACTAGACAGGAAAAAGAGTAATTTTGTCTTATGATATGCCTAACATCCTTCTTTGCTACTCGAATCACGCTTTCGGAAAACCATACATTTCAGTCACAATCCGTAATCAAGTCCATCACAAGCCATAAAAGTCGGAGTCGTCGTCTTGGAGCCCGTCTTGAAGAATGATCGTAGCACCGTGGGCAGCGGCAAGGTCGTTTCGTAGCTCGTGTACGGCCAGCCGCCCAAATGCATTTGCGTCGAATGAGCTCCAAAGACGGGATCTTAATCAGAATGTGCGCCACACGAGTTTTCAGACCTAAACCCCATTTACACTGGCCAACCGATGGAACCGACGACCACGACGACGAGAACCTACCGCTTAGGTTTACTATGGATTCGTATGCATACGTGGTCCGGCCAGAGCGAACTACCGGAGCCACTACGAAAATCACGATTTTCAAGTTTTGGTCAAGTCATGACCATAAAAGCGAGCAGCAAGAGAAATTACATTATGGAAATCAGCTGATTGAAACTTGTAATAATTTAATGTAAATTAGACAGGGGAATATGATACAAAAGCGTGGGGCGTTGCTAGCTTTTTGATCTTTCTCTCTTTATGGCTTCCAACGGTCGTTAGAGACTATTGAAATTCAAAGTTGCTCAACGCGAATTAAAGTGATCGTTATTAGACTTATACTGTAAACGATGATTGCTTATATTTGTCTGCATTTCTGAGCCTGTATAAACATACAGACACGTGGCCATTCAGTAGTATTTTGGAAGAAATATGCTTAAATTTGACCTTTAGGCTTGAATTTTTATCAATATCTAATGTTCCTTAATCTTAGTAAATTGTGAACGCATCTTCAATAACATGACCCATCGGTGCTTCAGGTATAACACGCACCTCCATGAATCCATCTTCCAAAGATTAAATCAGTATTTATATTATATTTAAGTATTGATATAATACTTTTCTCTATTCGAAGGATAATTGACTGAGACTAAAAATCCAATTAAGAACATAGTTTCATAAGATCTTTTCCTTATCTAGTACGATACCCTTAAAAACCTTTTTCTGACGAAAGGTCTACCGCCGAGAGCAACCCTTTTTGTATCTCCGAACGCAAAAAAACCTCTTTGAACTTAAATTTTTTATCTATATTTTGACTAGTACATATTTACATCCATGGCAGTGGGAGCTATATGCTATTCTTTGGAAACTCAATAGTTAAATGTCATTACGCAATCCGGATAAAAAATTTCGTCACTGTATGGTAACCGAGAAAGGGAAGTCTCCCAAAATTATTGATCAGCTAGCTCTTCAACAAATCTCTACTTCGTTTACAAGTTAACTTTTACAACTACGCCGTATACTCCACAATCCAGTTCTCCAAATGCTTCCTTTTTTTTTATTTCCTCCCGAGAGCATAAATTTAATCATCCGATAAATTTACTCAAGGCTGGAATCGCAACAAGCGAAAAGCCGGATCCTATCAGTGAAATGAATGGAAAGCCAACGTCGCACAACCCTTCGTGCTGAAGTGAAACTCATCGTCAGTAAAAAAAAAAAAACAACGAGCCCGAAGGGTCGTAAAACGACATACTCCAATCCATATATACACTAGTCATACACCTATCTCCCATACCGCCCTTGGTGTATGGTAAAAAAGCTCTCATTCCGCTCATTCATTCAAAATCACCAAAAATCCTTCGTTACCCTAGACTAGAATGGGCCAGACACTATGTAGGCAGTAGCTGTAGTATTTCCGAAATTCATACATGCGTACTAGGTAAGGTACTGTCGGAAAGATTCGTCGTGGTGATAGGTTCACCCACCATCCGAAGACACAGAGCCGTATTTTGCTTCACATAAAAAGTTGTCGTGTAGGTCAACCTTCGGAGCACCATGTGTCCGCATCCCTCCGGCACCCCAGTGCCATCATCCACCTACTCTATAGGGTTATTCTTCCAGCTTGCATATAAAAACAGCTCCAGAGATACTACGGCCATACGGCCTTATGTATTCTACCGACCGGTGAAAGCTCGCCTGTATCCAGGCGAACGTAGGTTCTTTGTTCGATCCGGGCAACCCACGTTACCCATCGCAGACCCGGCCATGAATGGTGGGTTGGTGGTGGCCCACGGCGTGGGGAGGCTATTTTGATTTCGTTTTATGAACCACTTATCTGGGTTTCCATGCTCCCGTAGCAGGAGCTTTTCATATTTTCGAGCTGCTCAGCACCACGTCCGTCAGCCGTTTGTGAATGAAGTCAGATGCTCCCTTTCTAGCCTACGACAGTCTGTATTGTGGATATAGACGAGCGTATCTTCCGTTCTACCTTGTTCTACCCTACACTCGTAAAATTCCAACTTGACATCGATTATATTCTTTTATAATGCTATATAGCAACGTTACTGCGAGGATTGCCAGCTTTCCAGGAACGTCAGAAAAAGATTACCTTCTTCTAGAGGACACCAGCAGGGAGCATATTCATTTGTTCTCCGATTGGATATTTAGATCACTAATATTTTTATCCAACCTGTAGACGTAATTATTTTTTATAGGTATCTACGTGCCACAGCAAAAAAAAATCTTTGCACAAATGAGCTTGAGCTTTTAGTACATAAATCGTTATTAAATATAAGATGTGCCTGCTGTGATCCATACAAATGAGATAAATAGAATAAAAATACACTTTTTTCTTCTCCAAAGAGACAACGACAATAGTAGGACTATTCAAATATTTCCCCACAAACGGGTTAGATATTACACATCTTAAAGTGCATGTAGCCTTTAAGTTTAAACACTTCATGTTTATTTTGTTAATTTGTTTGTTGTTTAATTACGTGGAAATGACTTAATAAACTTGAATCAAATTTTTTCCCTCATGTACATCCTAATCTGGATTAAGATATACAGTAATTTTCATTCCGGAAAACAATATACTAGTTTTTATAATTTAGGTAATGACTAAAAGTTTTGTAAAAAGCATCAAACCATTTGCGAGAATTGGTTGTGTTCAATTTTGAACGAGATTGTTTATTAATTTTTGAAGATTTTATTCTCCACATTGTGTAATTTGTTTTTAGTCGGACATTTTTGTTTACGTACAGTTACATGATAATTTTTCTGAAACTAATTCTATTCTAATCACTTAAAAAATTACATAATATATTTAAATATTTTGACAAAACCAGTCAGAATTTTTTTCCAAAAATTTATAGTATTTATTAGTCTAAATCGACTTTTTAAAGCTTTAAATTAATCTTCAAAAGTCACTATATTAAAAAAACTAAAACTAGCTGACAATTTTTTATTAATTAATTTGATATCTGTTGATGCCGACACTCCTTTTTCAATTACGTAATAAATACCTTCTCCCTGAGTTTTCTGCCTATTTCGTAATTATGATAAAAACTACATGATTTAATCTTTTGTGTATAATAAATAGTTTTATATAAAAAAATCTTTCACATATGTTTCTACTACTAATTAAGATCGTTTCATAACTCCTCTTAAGAACATATGTTTTTTTATTTAACATATTTTACATATTGCATGATATTTGCTGAAATCACCAATTTGTATGTATGTGATCCTTATCTGAGAAACAGGGTGAAGGTGAAAATGAACAATTTATTTGAAAAAGAAAGTAGGTAAATTTAAAGAGCAACCGTTTAATTTATTTTATGGTGCCGAAAATGAATATACCTATCGGTGTCGTTCCTTTTGTCTTTATATACCTTTTTCAAAATGACAAGAAAGGTCATAAGGAACTTCTGTTACACTCACTTTTTCTTATTGTGTTCGTATTTTTATATATAAATAAAAATTAGATGGGCTCGTGGATCACATTAAATCCCTGAAGTAGAATTTCAGCTCGAAAGATCTACGACGAGGCAACAGGAGTTATATCACAATCTCCAGCCAGAGTGTCAATTTGATGAATATTCGATTGAGTTCCACTTTATTGCGGGCGCGAACGTATATGAAAATATTTACACAATTTGCGACATTTTCGCAGCTTTAAAGAATTGGGAACTTGACATGGAGTCGAAGGAAATATATACAGAAAATGAAGAACTGGATAACGTGTCGTCTTTGTCGTTGTGCTGTGTCTTTATATTCGCGTTTTACGCCTTGCATTTATTCTTCCCCGAAATCCCATAAAATGCCTATTTGGATTTTAAATTTTCGCTTGTCGAACTGTCGAGAATAGCAGAACGCACAAATCCAGGTACGTCCAAGTATGTCCAGGTACATCGACAGGAATGGAAAATTCATCTGGTCTGAGAGATCGATATCGACGACCAGAAATAGACTATTGAAGAAACTCTGTCTGCATCCAATCTGGGGACTTCAGAGGTTTTTACATAACATCTCACGGTCTTGCTAATGAACTGAGTTTGCAAATCGAGCCGTTATTAAACTAAAGTGACTAACTCTAGTTAGCTGTTGAATATTTTTAAAAATTTAATGGTATTGGGTTTAACACCATGGAATTAACGTGTACATTGTATCTAATCCTTTTGTTTATTTAAAAAAACACTATTTCCGCAAAGAACAGAACAGAAATTATTTATTTTTGTTAACAAGATATTCTACAGTTGTTATTATCTTGGGAAAGTTCTATTTTTGGGATTAGTCACTTAACCTGATTTGTTATTCTATTTCGGTAAATTTAATGCCAAAGGTGTAAATAAATGTATGTTTGGGAAGTTCATGTTCTCGCCGCGATAAATGATACCTAAGTAGGAACGTAGGAGCAGCCAGAATTGCTCCTCGTCGATGTCTTGAAGCGTAAAATGGAACCAAATATATCCGGTAACTAGTCATTAGTTTTGATTGATTGTGATTGATATGCGCCACCGTTAAAAAGCCATTAGTTCTCCTTTTATTTCACGCAAAACTTGAAAAAGGCAAATCAGAGTTCGGGGATTTTTGGCGAAAATACTTTTCCGATCCCATCCGTTCAAGGGGTATTTCACTTTGTAGCCAACTTATGTAGGACTTCCCGGCGTTGGCTAACTGAGATTGATACACGCCTGCTTCTGATAAGGAATGCTACTCACGGCATAATTCATGCCATTATTTACTTTTCGCTAACGAGTACGATTGACGTTTTTGGGTTGAAATAAACTTTTGCAAATGACACGCAATGTCGTTATATTTGCAAAAATGATGAGGATTTGCTATCAGCAAAATTTATCCCAACACAAATGGAACAAAGAATTTGGATTTAGTTTTTTAAACTCTGTAATTAATTTTAATTGAAAGTATTTAAACCTCTCTTTGTGCTGGCCTAGAAAAAAACCCTTATATCGATGGGCCCAAAATCGTCAGTGCAAAAGTCACTTTTAAAGGAATTTTTATCTTGTCTTAATGTAATTAATTGTTTTACAACATTTCGTGTAATATAACAAGAAAACCTAAAAGGTGTGTGCATAAGTAAGTATTCGAAAATTAAAGACTCAATATTGCCTGATATATCAAAGTTTTCCAATATAAAGAGTAACTTGCATTATAAGGCTGTAACTTAAATTAAAACTAAGAAAACTTGTTTTTTTTCCGAATGATAGTAATAAATTTCTTAAAATGAAAAAAATTAATGCGTGTGTATGTAAATTTGGAAATATATACGTTATATTATTCTCTTTGTTTGATGTATTCATGAATTAAATGCTGCATTAAAACTAGTTTCGAAATTTCAAATGATTTCTTCAAAAAAAAAACGATTGGATCAAGTTTTTTGTGCATCAGTGTAGCATAAGGAAGTATTTTTTTATTTTAAAAATACAACCAAAATCATTCACAACAATTTATAGCAGCAGAATTAGTAGTGAATAAAATTTTAATGGCATATCGCTAAAGATAACGCCGAAGAATTAATCTTTGCTTTTCTTTTTCTTGGAGATATTTTCATTCTAGCTCGAACCGTTCAAGAACTGTTTATTTCTAGCTTTGTAGTTTTATTGGTTTTATTTTTTACAGAGAAAGAAAATATTGCTATAAAAAATGGGTAGACAAATATTTTCGTTAACTTTACAACTAGCAAACATTACCAAAAAGGGCATTTAGGGTCCATTCATTTTGAAAAATCATTGCGACGAAACTAAACCTTTTTTTTAATTTATTAAAGTAAATGTGAATATGAAACCTTCCGAAAAGAGTGTACATTTCTTTAAAAGTTCAACTTTTTCTATGTCATATCTTTCCAAAAAATTCCAAGTTTCAAGTAAGCAAATTTTCATTCGAAAAAATTAAGTAAATAAAAAACTACTTTATCGTTCTAAGTAGTGATTATGTCAATGGGGGTCTTTGGTTCATCCCCTAAAATCTCACTTTATCAAATTGTAACTATCCAAGAGGCTAGATGGAAGGCCTGTCATAGACTCTTGGGATCCACTATTTAAAACAAGAGAAATAAACGGGAAGTTCTGAAGTAATTTACGTAAATTCGTTTTTGTGTCGCCTATTGAACAGATTATTAGAAATGACGCTGTGCCTTATGATTATATAATTAAAAATAAAATGAAAGGAAGAAAATTGGGTTTGCAGGTGTGTGTAGTTGAAAAACTATATATTTTCTTCAGTAGATCTTTTCTTTCATCTACTTTATTTTTTAAACCAAACGAATTCTAGGCTCGTAGTTTTGTTATATTATTTTTTAAGAAATAATAAATGAAACTAATGTTATAAATCGAAATATTTTTGAATTTGGAAATAACTTTAAGATTTTGTAGAAAATTCTAATAAATATAATTTTATTTAACTTAAAAGTTCTAAACCCTTTGTATAAGAACTACAGAGGATTTTTTACCATTTCTTGCGATTCGATTTATCAAAATTCCAAGTAATTGATGTTTTATGGGTACCAAAAATATTCTAAATAATTTTTTTTGCTTTCATCTTCTGCCACGTGGTAATATTTACTCAAGTTAGGGTAAAAAGGGTTAAATTGTACTTATGTTATGAATGAATTATATTATACGGAATTGTATGTAGGTGTGTACATTCTTGTTATTTTATGTTCTCACATTAAGCAAAACTCTTTTCTAAATTAAACCTTTCAGTTCTTAGATATGTAATAATAATACCGTTTAAAATATTTTCAAAATCTAACATAATAAATCCAATTGAGCTTCTGTTTACATAAGCAAATGTAAACACTTCCCATAATAGTGCTTGTTATCTGCAAGAAGGAAAATAGCTCTCGTCAATATTATTGCTTATATGCCCCTTAAAATAGAATCGCCTGCTCTGCACTTATGCAATATCTAAAGCAATCAGAGTGAGTAATCGGCAGGGAGTGATTAATACGTTAACACTGATCTATTTATTATTCGATAATATTTCGACTTCGGTATGGATCATGTGATTGATTCAATATAAGATTTATTTAAATGCATTCTCTTTTACCGTAGTATTCGTCATTCAGTCAACAGCTGGTATTAATTTACGCTCTGAAAAATTGTTTAAATATTTGTTAAAGATGATTTCATAATTTGGTATTTGAGTTATCTAGAAAATAAATTTAAAATAAAATTTACGAAAAAATTCAATCAAAATGCAACAGTGGATATGAAAAGTGAATCGTAAAGGGGCGCAATTGATAAAAACAATAATCGCCACCAGCGGAGCATCTTATATTACTAATAATGTTGGTGCTGTACAGCCTCCGCCTTTTAATTTCGCATCGTTCTAAAATCTTTGATATAAAAAAAAAAAGCCAGAGAGACGATGGGCGCTCGTAAAATAGTTGAAGAAAAATAAATTTGAACAAAAAGCGATTGTTGGCAAGCAACAGATTGCAACCTAAGGAAAGCCGACTCAGATGAAGAAGACGACGGAAAAAAGCACCGCCAAACGGTTGGAGATTTAATTTCAGAAATGGGGCGAAACAAAAACTGCTCCGCGAGCAGTCGTCGTCGTCTTCTCTAAGATACTATAGCAAAACGTTCTTGGGATTCTTATTGCTCCACCATTACTGCACAACTTAGAGTTTTACTCCTTTGGCGAGGCCACTATACTGACCATGCTTGCGCCAGTACCACTCGCATTATTTACGTTTGTGACATTTGCGTAAATGCTCCGAATTAATTAAGCAAAAATGCTTGGCCGGCTAAATTTCCTACTGTTTTAGTTTTGTTTCCTGCCACTTTGAGTAATTGTTCTTCGTCCGAAAACTTTGCCAGACGAAGATTGTTCTGGCTACGATGGGATTAATACAAAACGAAGGAATACCTACTAAGCCAGCGTAAACTCCAAGTAGAGCGATTTGTACTACACGCTACCGCACTACAGAGACCCCGACAGTTGCGCGATGTGCGAATAGCGAAAGGGTCTACTACATTATTTTTCCTTTGTGTGATGTCCATTTTCTAGTAGTATAAGCAATTATGCAGTAAGAGCAATTTTTCAACTAAAAATAGACAATCGTTTGACGTTTTCGAATGAGGAAGATATTACGCTACATGCCTGCCGGCTCATCGCCTCGGTCTCTCGACGATGATATGATAATTTTGGCACACTATACTAAACCGACGTATGGGACCATTGTTGCCAAATCTATCCTAGTGATATTGTTGCTCATTTTATTGTTCTCGCCTGACAGAGATGAATTGCCTTTTATGCATCAAATTTAGATACAGACTTTTCGGCTTAGCTAATTTTAGAGGGCTTTTGAATGATCTCGGTAATAGAAATGCTATTAACTAGATAATTCCTTTGACAATGGACATGGCTACTGCGGCTATCGATGTTTTATATCACAAGGTCAAAAGAGGTGTAACGCTCGATGTAAAAATACGCGCCAAACAGCGAAATGTAATTATTCGAAAACGTAACGTAAATGGCATTTAATTATATCCTACTACATGCCGCACACCGCATGATCTTCTATGGTTCTTCTGGTATGAATGGTCACGAATTATAATTTTACTACTGTGTGTGTTTTTTTTAAAGCGTTTAACGTGTTTTGAAGAGCGAAAGCAATACCTCTACTTATAAGCAAACTTTAAGATGACAGTAGCAATTATTAAATTGAATTGACTATGATTAATTGATACAATCTTGGAAAGTTTTATTCAGATCTCCATTCAACACAAAAACTTCATAGTCATACCAAAAAGTATATAAAAATTTTTTTAAAATTGAATGATATAATTTTGTTGTGGGAAGCTACTTGATAACATGTTCTTTTTTAAGAGCATTACTTTGCCCTTTTGCCACAATATCAAATACAAAAAACTGAAAAATTTTTTTCATCGTGGTGTATGAGATTTTTTAAAGCTCGCCGAGCATACAGCCGTATTATCAGCCGTATTATATGAATTAAAAGAAGCTAAAATTAACTACGTTTTGATTTGAAACACCTTTAGATTTTTTTTCTCATTTTTATTCATTTCATTTATATTGGCGAGCATTAGAAAAAAAAGTTAAATCACTTTACACGTCATATTTTCGCAAACGACAATAATTTAAAAGTTATAAATTATTTCTTTTTAATTATTTTCAGATCAAATAACTTCTTATTTGAATGGAAAATTTACACAAAAACGAAGTAAGTAGAATTTCGCATTTAATATTGTGTTTTTCAGTTATCAATTATAGTGTAATATATTTATATTTTTCTTTTATTTTTCTTCTGCACCTCTTCCTTCCTTTATTTTTCTTATTATTGTTGCTGAGATTTGAGCACGGAGCCTTGAATTTGACGAACGAATGTTCCATGTACCATCCATACCATTATTTTGTAATGTATACTCGGATTGAGTACTATAATTTCAATGTTCGCTTTTCTTTATAAGGACACACGATACGAAATGTAATCTTTCGAAGAATACATTATCTTCATCTTAAGTAACTTACTTACTTTGGAGATTGTGTTTTCGAAAATCATTCGATAACACTATCTCGCCACCTTAGCGAGCGGAGATGCTCCATAGCTAGCCGGTCGAGTCTTGTTGCCAATTGATGGCTCCGCTCGGCCGATTAATCCATTTGCGCGAATAAACCGCGGGCCACTCGACTCGCCGTGAAAAACAAAAGGCGAGTTATCGGCGCTTATCAATAAACAGAAGTTATAAATAGATTCCGCGGCTCGTTATGTCGCTGCCTGTACGGGACTCTGCGGCCAGCCGGCCGCTGAGCTGATCCCCTTGAGGCGGATTTTGATTATCTTCCACTTTTGCAGTTTTGCAATATTTGATTCGATCGGTGCGCATCGATCACGGTTGATTTTTCGCGATTGCCCGCCACTCGTGCACATTACCATTTTTATAGACATTTGATTAAGAGTTCGATAATTCGCAGCCCTGATGACGCTCGTTCTGTGTGATTGCGAAATAAAAACGCGATGAGGTCATTTAACCGGTATTCGTTTGGATTCCTAGATTTAGTAATTGCTTCCTGGTCTCAGGTGATTGGTTGTATGTCCGTCGATCACTTTCTTTATCTTATTCGCAAATATGGGGGAAGATATTTTAAAAATTAACTGAAAGACCGTTAAAGAAATCAAACGAAAATTTTTACTAATCATTCAAATAAGTCGAAAGTTGAAGTTTTTTTTCCGATAAAAATTGTTCTTGTTCAAATAAAGTCGGGTGAACCTATTGGTCTTTTGGCTTTATGTAACTTCTATTAGATTACTTCTTACTATCTCATATAAATAAAGAACAAATGTACGTAAAACGCGTTGAGTTGACCTAGGTGTGAACCAAGGAGTTTAAATTTTAAATAGACTAAGAAAACTGAATGAATAATTTACTTAATACAATAACGAGGAATTTAGTTTTAATAAGAATTAAAAATAAAAGCAGGAAAGTGTTATTCAGTCTGTATAATGACTCAAGAATTGAATTGATTTGAAGGTGCCAGATGATTAAAACGATACTAGTCGTAAATACTGTGTTATATATCTTACTTTATAAAATAATGTAACAAACAAGTCTACGAAAAATAATAAAAAATACGATCTTCATAGAACTCCTCTGCAAACGCTGAACAGAAGGAAAAGAAATTTCGAAAGACTCCCGACAATCCTGCTAAATTGGCGGACTATCCCCTCCTCCGTGGCGGGTGTTAATATAAAAATTTCCCCGTAAAAAAATCCTCCCGGCGCGGGTTTACAAAAGCGTCTATAAAGTGAGACATCTTTGATTCTACAGGATTTTATTAGAACTGCTGTGGCGGAACTCTGAAAAGTTTTTCATTGCGTACCTACTTTGTAGAACTTTTTTGTAAAAACGAGTTAAAAATAAAAGGGCGCTCTGATCCCTCAAGACTCTGGGACCGAAACTTCTTTGAGCAACTCCTTTTTTTCTTTTTATTTTGTGAATTCAGCCAGGAAACTTCGAAATGGAGAAGTGGTCCTTTGTCCAATCTGGTATAGCAAAAAACGGAGACTGGGTCCATTTTCATGCTATTCATGTTTCAAAAATATCGCTGGAAAAATATCCTACGCCATGGAAAACTTTTGTCCTCAGCTCCTGCTCCTCTTTTACCCCATTTAGAGAAAGCGAAATTTCGGTATGAATGAAATCCCTAGGAAGACCTGCTTACGCTCGACCTCCTTAGAAGCACGCAGGACAGGACAGGGCTGAAGGGGAGTGGAACCACTTGAAACCCATGAAAATCCACTGTCGTCGTAGTCCTAACCCTCCTCCAAAATCTTCTGAAATGGTGGAGGGTATAGTAAAAAAATGATCCCTCCTCCCCGACCAAGGAGCAGGCAGTCATCCTGTTCGAAGGAACAGACTGACAGTCCCTGCTCTGTGGGAATCACAACCCGAACCGGGGTGAATTTGCTAGGGGTTTGCTGGATTTCTGCTCGGTTTCTGGCTGCTACGGGCTCTGCTCGCCTGGTAACATAGCGGGATGAAAAATCGCACGGAAATTCCATTTACGCTCCCCTGACGGCGGGACTGCTGTCGGGTTTGCCCCTGGATCGCCCCTGGTTTCGAAAAGTTCTCTTGCAGGAGGAAATTGGAAAACGTTTTATACTCTAGCTTTTTCCCTGAACCTTAATAAACTGTGCTCGGGAGCTTTCAAGGAACGTATAAATCTTTTCACTTTCTTCCTCCTCAAAGAGCCTGGGGAGAATATTTCTTTTCAAGGCTCTTGGAGATTTCTTTGTTGCCATCTTAGAGACGGGCTTCCTTTTGCATAGACAGCTACTAACTAAGATACCAGGCGACTGCAGATGGCAGGGGTTATTCATTTCAGCTTGTTCACTTGGAGGGTTTTATGGGAGATCAGGACGAGCTAAAATGTTTAAGAATTCAGCAAAGAAGTCCTGTATGGAAATCATTGAGGGACTTCAGCTATGATGGCTTATCCCTGTGGATCAATTTTGCCAAGTGCTACTTGATTAGACTACGGCCAATGTCTTTCTCGTAAAATGCTATTTTTTTTTTCTTTTTGAGGTTAATATCATTTCTTTTTCGTACGATTAAAGCATAATGAAAAAACAACGCTATGTTTTTTTTGAACGTTTGTAGGTCCGATAAGAAGCAATCTTTATATAAATGTTGTTATATAAAAATGTTCATAGTATTTTACTTCTTTTTATTAGTTGAGATTTGCAATATATCTTAATGTACAGATGAAAATCGTATACATAATTTTTATTGCAATAAATATACTATGCTTGGAAATGTATCTTAAATATAATAACTTAAAAATACAATACCGTTAAAGTTTTACTAAACGATTTACCAAATTAAATTTATTTCATGACACTGATTTTTATATATTAATTTAATTAATAAAAAAAAATCAATATCAATCCACATTCTGAGATTTTGGGGAGATTTAGACGATTTGGAATTTTCTAGTCTTAAACTAATTTAAAAACTCATATGGCTTTATGGTACAAGGAAAGGAGAAATGTAACTTCTTCAATGTACAATGTGAATTTTGAGTATAGAAATATTAATAAATCCCACTCGATCTGATTTTAATGAAGAAATAAGATGAGTTCAATGTGTCCACCCACACAATTTCCGGGAAAAATATATAAAAGGAAATTCTGAGTAAAAAACTTGCTACAGCATTCAATAGGAAAACAGGAAAATTGAGGAGTTTCTACACAATTAAATACTGAACTGAGGGTGGTAACAAGCACAAGAAAAGTTTATTGAATCGACATTTTCCTTTCCTTTGATGGAAAACTCTGCATTTGCCCAAAATCATTCTATAAATAAATTCCAAGGGCACGTGTGAAGGTATCCAAAAACGATATTTTCCTTTTTCAATTCTCATGCTCTCAGCTTAGATGAACCACAGGATACTTTTCTAGGAAAATTAATTTTAAAAACAAAAAAGCATAGAGGTAACGCAGGATCAGTAAAAATGTCCATTTTACGTTGAACCCCCCGGGAGAATGAATATCGTTGCGAAAATAACGAAACAACGCTGAAATGATTTGATTTAACCATGTCACAGGCAGAGCGCTGCACACTCCCTCGGCTAGGATCCTACGCGAATATTTTCGTACGACAACAATTTCACGCACGTGCGGTTATGAGAGGCATTCAGAGAAGAATGCGTGGACTCGTACGTCGTTGGTAATACAAAATTAATACCACAACCGTGGGAGAGCCTATGCCCACCGCCGGGATGATATACACTTTGAACACTCTGGACTTGAACTTGCTCCACCATAAATTGGTATTGTTGTAAATCTCATGGAAGAGAACTTTTGTTTTATTGTGCACGATGTTCACACAAAAGTTCGACTCGAGTTCGGAATTCTGTTGAAATTTAGTAACATCACTTTATTTGAAGAAGACCAGAATAGGTGCTTTTTGTTTGTTAAAAGTTATAAAATAAAATTCAGAAGCGATAAATGGATAACTCCTGCGTTTTAAAGTTCGCTGCGGAAACTGTGGGGAAATTCTATGCCCATTTGTCGACATTATTAATGTTTAATTTCATAGCACCGTCCCTGCCTTTAAGAGGTAGTTCAAACTTTACATTTTGACCAATATAAACCTTGATTTAGGCATATTCTTTTAGTCTTTTACAAACTTTAAAATAAACCCTTAACATTCTTAAAAAATGGCACTTACGTAAACGAAAGAAACAAGTTGAAACATGGAGGAAATTTTATAACTCAAAATATAATACATTAGTTGCAATAATAGTAATTCGACTATAATTCATGTCCGTTCATTTTTCATCACTAAAACAAGCGTATTTATAAAACGTCTGATGATTCACGATTCTATAAATTTGTATAATTTCTGTGAAACAACTAAGGAATTTGTTGAAAAAAATGTATTGTAAAAATTTTCCAGAAATCATAAGTTTAATGATATTTAACAAATAAAATAAACAGGTTAAAGTAATACATAAAATTAAAAACACAATATTTTTAATTTGATGCCACCTGAATTGATAGATTAACTTCATAGTATCTAAAAAATTTCTTATTACACATGAATGAAATAAAATTTTTATCGCACAAGCTTTGCCAAAGCTTATTTTTTGCTTCATAATAAAATTGTTGCGCTTTTTTATTGAGATTTTCACCATTTTAAACGTGGAGCCATGCGATGGCCGTGTCATGGGACTTGCCGATTCGAAAGACACGTAAACAACTACATAATAAAATTTAGCTGCAAAAGAAACAAAAAGTACTAAAAAAATAAAAACAAACAAATAAAATTCGACAGAGCTAGATATCGAGGGTTCTAAAAATCGTATGCTTCTTATCGGCGCAGAAATTCACTCCGATTAAGTCTGAACAGCTGCAAGTGCTTTTAGCGAATTATTATTACGAAATTCTTGCGCAATGATTTCCATGCATCACCGCGAGAAGCGCACGTACAATTGTGGCCAAATATAGCAGCCTTGTGGTATTTCACTTATTGGCACTCGACAAGGAGTTCCACAGGGGCTAGTGTCTAGAATTTAGCCAGCTGCCGGTCTCAGGTCTCAATTATTCAAGCGGCCAAATCAAATTCCTGGATCAAGTAAATACTTCCCTTGTTTATAGTGGCCGGCTGGTAACATGTTGAAATCGCGTTCAATAGCTGGACAGAGAAGCGGCCAGCGGGGCTGGTACGGGCCGGTCTGGTCCGGCAATTTAATTAGATGGATGCGTCGAAAATAGCGTCGCGATGAAAGAAAAAAGACAAGCCTAGTAAATAAAATGCGCGCGCGGTACCGGCGAAAATAAATCCGCCGCCGCCGCGCCGTTCGCAAATGATCCGCGATGAGAGCGAGAAACTAATAAATAAACAGAGGCCGCAGAAACAGAAGAACCGGCCGCCTAGCATTTGCCAAAAAGTATGAAAGTATCTACGCAAGAATTTGGTAGTAAAATTTTCGTTCAATTCTATTTTTAGTGGGTTCTCCGACTTGTGGCGTTTTATTTTCACTTGATAGCGTCAGCGGAGACCGTCGGGACGGCTGATGTGCCGTGATATGCTTATATGTAGGTAAACCTTTCACGATTGCGCCTAGAACGGACGACGGCGCGGGAGGCCAAGTACTAGACTTTACCGAGTAGTGTATGTATTTGCTAGAGTCATCTAGAGTCTGACAACAACTGCTAACTAGTTTATTACAGCTAATCAGAATTAAAATAGAATTTGTGTTAAATAAAAAGGAAAAAAATAAATACAAGAGTTTTTCGCACTTTAGAGAAATGGAAAGTTTCGCACGAAACAGCATGTGAGATCATCATCACGATGTGGGCCACAATCGACTCACAGAAAAACGAATACTCCGCAGACGATAAATTTCTTGAAAATGCTTCCTTATGGCTGTTGCCAATTAATTTCTTCTGAATCATGAAATTGCTTCGGGCGACAAACAAATAGTTCTGAGATTCCACGCCTTTTAAGTTGCTCAATGAATTCAAGGAAATTAAAATTATTTAATACTCAGGAACTGTTTCGGACGAGTAGATGCAAATAACAAACCTTGTCTACACCTAATTTATTGGCATTTGAACTTAAGGTAGTGTGGTTAGTGAATTTATTTTCTTTAGAAATTGATCAACTTTAAGTGTATAAAAATAGCGGAAATATGAGAAAAGATGAGGTCCGTACAAGAACGGGGTATAAGTGCACCTAGTTCTATTTTTTTATCTCATTATGAATAAGGTGTTAAATTTGATTTAAATCGATTCATTGGTTTTCCATTTACTGCCAAAATTGGAAAGAAATAAATTTAACAAAAAAGTATTAAAATTCGCATTTTTGGCTTTCTTAAGACAAGTAATATTGTCAGATTATTTTTGGATATTGGTCTTAAAGAGGGACGATATATATTGAAAGGAAAAGAAATTACGCCATGACATTTTTCCGCATAAGCTGTTTGACCATCATAACTTGAATCAGTGGTATTTGTTCATATGATCAATCAATAAAAATTACCTAATCGGCTTTCACTACAGAAAATATTGGACTATTAATGAAATTGAAATAAAAATAAAAATTAAAACAGGTTATGTGGGATTTTTAAAGAAAAAGAAAGTAATGGAAGATGAAACATTTAAATTTTCTTGTTCTAAAATCCTCTTTTTTTAATTCGCATGAGAAATGGCTATAAAACAATGAAAACGAGCCGTTGGTAATCAAAGTATGAATGAAATTAATTTTAATCACCGAGAAACGGGCAACAACAGAAAATTCAATTTTTTCGTTGAATGTTTGTTTTTCGGTTCATCTGCACAAAATAGTTTAAAAATAAAACTCTCAAAATGAAAGCCAAGATCTTGTAGACGACGTAGCCAAAGCATCCACACTATACTCAAACCTATGAAAACATATTGGCTATTTTCCCCATGATTAAAAATCTCTTTGTGAAATTTATGCAAAAATTTTGAGAAAAATTTATTTTTAGATAAATAAGCACAGATTGAGTTTATTTATTTTAGAAATTGTTTAAAAATAATATGATGGTTCTTATAAATGACGTTCTAATGTGAAGTGCTTTCGTTGGCCGTCTTATATGTTTAAAGAGTGTCTGCGGTTCTTTAAAGTGGACCAGAAGGTGTGAATGATTCGTTACAGGGAACATTTTTTTAATGCGAAATTTTTAAATTTATTAATGGTGGTTACCTTTCCTTGACCTCTAGTGTATGTAATCAAAGATTGGAGAATGCGGGGGATGTTTTGACTTTAGCTGGAGAAAAATGAATGAATAAGTTTTTTCTTTGCTTTTACGAGACATGGCAGGATGTTTTTACTCGAAGAACTTTATTTTAAATTTACAATGTATAAGAAATTTTATCGATTACAAGTTTTGTTGGCCGACGTTGATGAGTTGTTGAAAAGTGGATAAGTTATTTTAAATAGCAAACTTATTGCTGGAGAAACAATGTGAAAAAATTTGCTACCAATATTCACTTGCATTTTTAATGACTATTTGTAACTTTCTCTTAGACGGAATTTGCTAGCACTCTTTTGTCGTGTTTAATAAATTGTGGTTTATAAACTATTAGTTTTTTCTTTTTGTTTTTTAATGTGGAAATTGATTTTACCCGAAGGTACAAACGAAAGTTTAATAATATTTTAAATAACCGTGTTACGCCTTACATTTTCGATATATATATGCAAAAATATAATTTTCCTTAAAAATTGTGATTCTTAAAGTCACACTAATAGTGGAGTATTTGAATGCATGTAAACAAGAAACGGGGTTACAATAAAGTCCTTGGAATAATAAACAATATGTTGTAATAACAAGAAATTCCATTAGTGATAACGTTGAACTAAGTAGAAAAAAAGTTGTTATCCCCAAACCTATGTCCTTTTTATCTTACCATGTAGAAAGGTGGATCACCCACTAATGTAAAGTGCTCTGTCGATATACCCAACAGAAAATCAAAGTAAACACAATCGATAATTTCGTGGGGCTTTAACTCGTCCCATGCTCCCATCCCCCTTCATCTGGCACACCACAAAAATAAATTCCCAGTTATCTTCATACCTATCGCCTGAAGGCCTTCCTCTCAGCTCTTGAGAGTGGTATGTTGTTTACCTTTATTTTGGCACCGTTCAGAGAAACCTGCACACTTTCAATACTGGAAACATGCCTCCCCCCGGGTCGCGCACACATGCAGGACAGGTAGGTCCCCTCTCAAACGGCCCAGAAACCCACTAAAAATATATCGCCTCGCCTTGTTAACCAGCCCCTTACATCGAACTATATACACTATACGTATAGTGGTGCTGACACCGGGCATAACCCAAAATACCAAAATACCCACGAGTCCACAAAACGAAATGAATGCAAAATTATGTGAAAAGTTTCGGTTGAGACTGGGCCTTAATATGTTCGGGTGCATCTCTCTAGATTTTTACACTCCACATCCCGTCCCCCTTCAGCTGGAGTACACAGGACTAGGGTTCTTTTCGTAAAGCTGCTCGACTCTACGACAGCTTGGAGTACGGGAGCAGCAGTATGCATGGATATGTCGAGCTGTTTATCCTTGAAGTGCCTTTACAGGAAATCCTGAGGGACGTCGGGGAAGAGAAACACTGTGATAATCTACCACTGAAGCGTAGTTGTAGCAGAATACGACTTATGGGACAATACTAGGGCTTATTACGCTGTTGTAATTTGGTCTGACAACAGTACTCGTGCTATCCCTGTTTTATCCTTGAAGGCTCTTGAAGCTGAAGGTATCCGGTTACTCATTCACCACTCTCTGGATTTTCTGTATTCGTTTTCCTTTCCACGGGCTAAGGGGGACACAGAGGAGGTCTGTGCTATCGAAACGAAGCCGAAAATATAATTGGGGCCAAGGGAAGGATGGTAGGACCATGTTTGTAGACATTGTTGTGTGATTTTCATTCAGAGCTTTGGTTAAACACTCTGAGATTTCTTACAGTACATTGTTGGACAAAAGTACCATTAGTTGGTAATATTAGAAATTACATTGTATTTTAGAATGTTTCTATTAAGGGGTACTGGGTAAAATTTAAAATAGAAATAGATTCCGTCAAGACTATTTTTACACCTCATTATGGTTATTAGGCTTCAAAATATAAATCTGAAGTGGACAAAAGTACAAGAAGTGGAAGACTTTGTCACGTTCTTTCGATTTACATGCATCACACTGAATACAACCATTAAATATATAAAAATATCATCAAAAATAAAATCAAAATATTGCTTTATGTTTACATTTTTCTTCCTACCTTTTTTATTTTAAATGCCCAAAAGATTCGTCCAAAAAGTAACGAACATTTAATCGAAAAGTCAAATAAAAGATGAGTTAAGACTCAAGCTCCTTCTAGGAAAACTATTTTTAGTGTTTAGCCATTGTCATTTAAATTGATATTTTCACTTTTCCAAGAAAAGATATGTCTATTTAAAAAACACCTCATTTACATAAGTTCTATTGAATGATACCTAAGAGTAAATCTTTTAAAATTGTCTCACGTGAGTTGATTCAAGTGTGCCGCCACTATTGACGCGGCTGTAGCTATCAAGGCCACTGCTAGGCGATAAGGAACTGAATTGTCGTGGAGAAAAAGATTTATCTTTTGACTACTGTGACGACTAATCTTTTTCGCATGTAGACACTTAAACAAGACCAGTGTTTCTTTTAATTTGAATTACGATTAAAATCTCATACTTTAAATCTTTTATTCGCATTAGAATTGGGCTTTAGCCATGAGGTTAAGTGAGTTCAGACCAACATCTGAATTCAAAAGAAGGAAAGGAAAGTACCATCGAATTGATCTCCAGTACGATAACAATTTATGAGTTATTGTTAAATCTAATGTACGTTATTAAGTATTACGTTTATTCAGTTTATTTAAGCATATGGAGCAATTTTAGATTTTTCCAGACAGGCAAGCATATGATAACCTTTTAATATAGTTTTGTATAAGTACATCATTCAAAATATTGTGTTAATTTATTTTCTTACAATTTAAATTCTTTTTTTACGTATTGAGATCAAAGTGTATTTTTAATGTCGTAGTTTTGCGTAAACATCGTCAAACACCACACAACTTCAGAATAAATCGATAATCAAAATTATAGTGAAAATACTACACAACGTCCGGCCAATTCAAGATAAAAATGCTATATCTATAAAATTTAATTTCCCTCAGGTACTTTGTAATAAATATTTAACAATTGCCTTTAAACGAGATAATTCTTAAAAGATAAGAAATAAAAAGCGGAAAATCTCGTGACTAGTTTCTTTTTCGTATTTGAACTTGAAAAATAAGACATCTCGTGAGGGATCTTTTAAGTATTAACAAATAGGCCATAAAGAAAAGAAAGAAAACCAAACATCGTAAATTTGTACCTAGGTATGTGACACTTTTAAGGTAGGTACTTTACGCACACACTACGAAATTTGTGGTCGAATGTGTGATGTGAGCCAACCGCATAGTAATAAAAGAATTTTATGTTTGCGGAAAATTTTTTTAAACCCCTAGAAAGGTAATGGTTTCATAAGTTTCTTTTATATGATCTGAAAAGGTTCAAAATGTATTTAAGCAAAAAAACAAAATTGTAAGATGTGCTGCAAGAATCTTGAAGGAGTTATTTCTTATCGATAGCAGACAAAAATGAAAGGTAAAATTTGGGTTACGATAGAGAATCATAACTCATATAATATTTCTATTATATTATTTTATATTATTTTAGAGTCTGGAGAATAATTATTAGTTTTAAATTACGGGGAGAAATAACCCCAACTAATTAAAAAACTCTATATATAGTTTTTTTATCTCTAAAAACGGTCGTACCACTAAAATTCGAAGAATTTTAGATACTACTTGTATCTATTCCATTTTATAAAATTATCTAAGACTCATGATTACACCGATTTGTTTTTGTTTTAGTAAAACGCCACTAGTAAATTTGAAATCATTTTTTTCTGCTTTAATAAAAATACTATGAGTTAAAAATTGTTCCCTTAAAGATTCATTTAAAAATTTTTTTCAGAGTAATTTTTTAGAAAATCTAATAAAATCCATTTATATTTATATTTTGTAATACTCCTCGGTGCCTTCAAAACATGTATTTTAAAATTGAATTACCTAATTAGTAGAATAAAGAACAACAATTAACATCCTCATAAAAATCTGCAAAATTTCGATCGGGAGTGTTTCTAAATACTATAGCATATGTTGATAGCACGATTGCCCCGAAATGGGGCAGACGTGAAGGAGCCAGGGTGCGCATTCACAAAACCCATAGTCCCTCTATAACTGTGATGGCTCGGAGGGTGTATTGTCAGTCTACCCCGTCTAGTGACCAACCATCTGGGGTTACTTTATCCGTACTGTACTAGTGGTCGCCGTTGTAAGAGCTCTACAAGTACCGACGAGATTCGCCTCTTTTGTGAGTCTACATGTGCAGAAACGTGCTTTTGG
This sequence comes from Proctacanthus coquilletti, assembly GCA_001932985.1. Taxonomy (NCBI): domain Eukaryota; kingdom Metazoa; phylum Arthropoda; class Insecta; order Diptera; family Asilidae; genus Proctacanthus; species Proctacanthus coquilletti. Next base: position 468,287 of record MNCL01000111.1, read on the forward strand.
CAAAAGCTCGACGAACGCTGATAGGTTCTAGACGGTAGTCTGTATACACCTCCATAGAGCGCTCCATACCCCATACAACAGATACTACACGGAGCGCTCAAAGACCCACTGTTGGAGCGTCGAGCGACCTACACGAGCACACTGCAGTTTTTCAGTAGGCCTTAGATCGTAATGTGGTTCTCCATACGCCAGTGAGAAGATTATAATTTCCACATTAATTTTTTTCTTTCTGTTCCGTTGTTCGCCCATTGAGTTATTTTCGGAATTTTTTTCCATGGTGCCGAAGTTAGTGAGCCCACAGGCAGTTAGGAGAGCTTTCGCGAGTCTAGAGACTGTGTTCTAAGGTCTGGCCTTGCAATTACTCCGCCAGCATAGCTAGTAAGCAGTAAGAACCAAAGCTCTCCTCGTTAACAACTTAATCAAAGACTCCTCTGTTGTCAACGAAAAATCGGACTAACATTAGATTTCCATTAGCGACTATATACCGAGCTCCGATGAAACTTTCATTCAAGGTCATTCTCGGTAATCTCCGGTGAAATTGAACTTGTCTAGAGCTAGTGAATGTAGTTCTGATTAAATCGATCTATATCGGGCTCTAAAGAGTGCGGTTCACAAATTAGTTATTTCGAAATAAGAAATTTAGCCAACTAAAGTTGACGGTGTGTTTACGTGTCTAAAGCCTCGTTTGTCAACGCTCGATTACTAATGTGGCTAGAAGATGAGTAAAAAGCAAAAGGTGCTGATAAATGCTTACTGTGCGACAATCTGCGACCTAACATCTCCTAAGGATAGTTACTTCCGAGGAGTCCTTCCATCAATCCAATCACAGTGAGCCATACTACATTTTTTTGGATATATCGTCCAGCTAATTTGCACCTATCTGTGATTCCGTAATACAACGATGATGGGCCCAGTCTTGTTTCTAAGTGAGTTCACTGCCACTTTCATTTTGTGAATATTCGGGTTTTGGGATGGGCTTGGTATTTATCGTGGCAGGTGTAGGGAGTGAGATAATTTCGCGTTTAAAGGTCCCTCCCTTCAGGTTCACCAATTAAAAATTTACTTCAGAGCGAATCGATTACAAGCCCTTGAAGCTCGTTACGGCGAAAGCACACAAAAGGGCAACATTGATCCATGCTAACACTCAGATTGCTATCTATCAGCTGTTCGGTATCGCACAGAGTATATCATCAAGATAGTGTGCCTACACATATCTCTCCTAATGACTTCAGCCTTTATGTTATGTAAATGATACGAAGAAGCACGCGACATGGCTCTGCTGACGTCAATAGCTTCCTCCTCAAACAACGGTGGATTGATTCGGAGGAGTACAGGGTGTCTTAAGGAATCACGAATCCATTATTGAGATTACGTTACCATACCCCGGTACTATATTGAACTGGACCTGGTCTGGTCTTCCACTTTTGATACTTTCAAAGCACGAGGTGCTATCATGGTGCTGTTTAGCCGGTCACTTTGTATATACTTTTTTGTTGTTGTTCGCTTTCGAGACGTTTTGCTGTCAAGACGCTCACTATCGCTGAGAATGGCGTTTTTTTCGAAGCCTTGAAAAGACCCAGAGTGTTTATTGTTTTATATAAAAGCGCCAGGCTCGCACGAAACAACCGAGCCCGAGATCAAGGACGTGAGATTGATTTTAAAATTTTTATTGCAGTTCGATGCGTTACATCACCTGGTCGACTACGTGAATTTTAATCAGCTGCTGCAAGTTAGTACTGCAGCTTCCCGAGTCGAATGTATTCATATGTGAATGTAGAAGTTCTTGTGCTTATTTAAGAAAGTTTTAAGAATGACTGCGTTCCGACTTGCGAGTCACTTTTTAATGTACTCTTTTCGTTTTCATTTACTCTTGGCATTGATAAAATTCTGCCACGTCCGGGCTAAAATTGAGTGAAGCTTTTGTGAAAATCAAAACAGCATGTTTTACAAATCTACTTATTTTCCAAGCGGAAGTTAATGCTAGAAAAGCTTTTTTTATCTAGGCAATATCTAGAAGAAAAGGTGTCTTGGAAATTTTGGGAAAAAGGATATAAAGGAGCTAATTCAAATTCGTTTACGATGACAGAAAAAAGGGAAAGTGGATCTCTTTAAAATTCCAACAATTTGAATATTTCTTCTTATTCAATTGTCTCATATTTATTGTTTATTCATGCAAGGTACATATATCAACATCACATGGTCTTATTTATTAAGTTTCCTGCGGATTACACCATTTTCAGGTCACTATGACTTTTATTGATTCTTTTTCTATGGCCTTAAAGTTGTAAAAAGAACATTTATCCTAAGATACACATGCACGCCATTTGTGCAGTTTTAAAATTAGAACACCTAAATTTTCCATAAAATCTTACTACATTTGAATTTTTCTCTTAAACTTTGTAGTCTTTTATATTTAAGACCGTGCGTTTAAATTTAAACAAACCATATGAACTTTTTATATTCTGAAGGTTCTGAGCAAAAACAACATTAATATTATAATATTTTATGTTAATAAACTTTTTTGTTTACCATTTACATTTGATACTGCGTAAAAATTAGATTTCTACGGAATTCTTACTCTTAAATATAAATTGTTTGTTTTCTTTTAATTTATTTAATTCAACTTAATTGATCTCCTAAACGAGTTCTGCTTATGTATTGCATTTTAATTTGTGTTTAGTTATATTTTTTTATTTTACTTTATTTTATTTTTTTATTTTTATTTTATCTTTAATCTTTTATATTTGTATTTTATTGAGAATCATTTCTCCAAATATTCACTATGTATATAGTGCTAATTTTGATTATTTTAAAACAATGTAAATAATTTAGCAATCGAAACAGTCAAAACAAAAATATAGCTAAAAATATGCTGATATTAATATTCAAAAAAATAAAAAATTCAGAGAATGTTTATATTACCTGATCAGAAAAAGAAATATTTCAATATCTAAAAACGCGACTAAATATAAAAATGAATACCGGTATAATTCAAAAAATCGTTAAACTTTGGTATTCCCCTAGTTCGGCACTGTTTTGTTTTTAAATTCATTCTAATCAGGAGGTATCGCCATTACCATTTAAAAAGCAGACGAATTATGTGATCAAACGGGTTCTTCATTTATTGCTATCAAAATTATAAACGCGTCAAAATAACTTTCTTGTCTAATCGTAATAAAAGAAAAAGGCAGGTGACGGTGATAAATGGTAACAACAGATGTTTTGATGATTTTCTGGAATTCCTAAATCATGTGAGAAGTTCTGATTTTAGAACGTAAAAAACGAATATAACCACATATTTCGATAATAAACTGTTAGAGTTTCTGTAAATAAAATTAGAGTCACGATACTTTATAAAGTCTGTTAATTTTTAAACAATTTTGATTTGAATTGATTTGATTTTTATTTAGTTAATTAAAAGTAATCCAGTCAATTAAGGTGTAACAAGGTAAATGCCACGTGTTCATTATTGTTATATAACTAAGGGTTTATAATCAGTATTTCTACTTTCTTTTTCGTATTATTCACCTAATTAAAACTACAAAGAAAGTCAATACTCGCAACAAGGTCAGGGTATAGATTTCAGTCTGTATTTCGAATTAAAATTGTACTACTAAATACCATAAAGTATGAAATACTAATTTAAATTTTAAATAGTCAGAATAACTAACAATAATTTACATACTAGTTGGACATCAAATGTTTCAAAGTAGCTCACAAAGTTAGGGCTGTAAGTACGAGCAAATCGGTGCGCAGTGAATTGATCAATTGTTTGAGTGCCAATCGTTAACTGGCGATTTTATTACTCTATTATCGAGTAACTTGGGGAGCACCATCAAATCGGTGCCATTAGTTATTTCGACAAGAGCGGTGGAAAGTGTCGTGCAGGGAATATCCAATGTTATACGGTCAATTAATTGCTCTCTAATCACGTGAACTACAATAAAGTCCCGATAAATGAATCTTGCGTACGGCGCATGATCGCCGAACTTGTTCAATTGTGAGATCTTGGATTGTGCCCCCACAAAACCCGGAAACGGGCACAGTGACGCGTCTTTGATCTTAAAATTATTGTTGACGATCCAAGAGGCGGTTGCCACTTTCACTCGAGAAGGTCTCGTTGTTCGACAGGACAAAGATTGCCTTTCAACGTTGATGCCAATCCATCAAGCAAGTTGTGAGCGTAAATTAAAAGCAATCAAATCGCAATCTTTCGGTGTTCAATTTGACGAATTATCGCCGACTGTAGTTGGAAAAAGGCACGAATTGGTCTTTGAACTGTAGACTTCACAAAGATTCAAGAAGTTTGCAATGGGACATCAGAAATTATGATCGCAATTATGTCATTGATCTGAGTTGTGATATTTGACCTTTTTCGCTGTCTCACTATAAAAAAAGTTTGCAAAAGCATTCCAAAGTATGTAGAGGAGAATTAATAAAGGATAATAATGAAAAATGGTCCAAATGAAGCAATAAAACCAGCATCTGATTTATCTTCACAAAAAAAAATTGCAATACACATAATAGAGGTTTTTATAAGAAATTTATCTATAATTGAATATCATTTTATTTTTTGAATAAAAAGCTGCTCAATTTAAAATCAATTAGTTAAAATCTATTCCTAGTGAAACTAAGTCTCGACACTCGATCTCGTCGTTTTCTGAGAGTAGTGTCACGATACTTGTTTATATATAATTATACTGTATTTATCAAGTTTACGTCAACAAGATTTTCTAACAAACAGGAAGACATGAAATCAAAAACTTACTATTTGTAAGTAAATTGTAAAAAATTACTTCGATTAACGAACACAATACTATGAATAGTTTTCATAAGCATAGTATAAGTATAGAAGAAGTGAGATGATTCAAATGTTTAACAAACAATTTTCTATTTTCTGTTATTTAACTGATGTCGCTACTTCTAGGAAGATATATTTTCTAGTACACTTTTCTTACAGCTTTCCTGTACAAAAGGATTATTAATAAGCAAATATGACAACAGCCGCTAATTGGTGTTTATTCTTAATGAAACGAGTTCCCTGTGGAAGATGAATGAAAGGTATTACAGACCCGATTTCGTGTCGTATCACCCGCATCCAATAAATGGTGTTTGAAATGCCAAGCAACACTCTGACTTTGCCAACCCTGGCCGTCGAGGTCAGAAGCTCCTCTTGCGGGAGCGAGAAGGAGCCCTAATCCCAAGGATACGATGGGCATGATGGGTACGAGAACACGTGGGGCTCTAGTAACTCGTGTATGCAAATCATCAGTGGGTGCTTCGGAGCTCCGTGCACGACACATCCGAGGTCCCAATTCCAGAGCGACGGAGGCCACGGAGGAACACTCGAGACTCCGTCGAGCCGCGTCGCATGCGGAGCGCCGCGTCCCCCGCTTGAAGCCCGGCCACCCGATCGCGGCATACCGTCGAGTGTCATGGCCAAGGCCAGCGAGCTTGTGGGAGGAAAGCGCTCGCGCCAGTGGGAGGAGAGCTAGAGCGCGCTTTAAAACGGCTAAGACGGAGTCCGTCCAGCGGCGAAAGTACCCCAAGAAGCCTGGCGTCTCCCCAGGCGCCTCAGGCGTTCCTCGGGCCCCATCCCACCGGTCCGATGCCGGGAGGGGATCGGGCGAAGCTGCCCCGAGGAGCTTTCATTGCTGCGATTACTTATGCTAGAGTGCGTGGGGGGCGGACGCGGCAGAATCTGGCCCACCTCAGCGGTGGAGGCACGCGATTTCGCGAGTCGCGACGAACTCGAGCTTTCCTTGGATCCACTCTTCTGTCTGTTCTGTCCCGCAGCGCACCCCTTGCGGACATAACTTCGTCGCGTCGCGTCGCGCGTTTTCGCGTTCTCGCGCTTTTCTTTTCATTTTCATTTTGCAATCGGCGCGGAATCGCGCGAGCTTGTGAAAGCTTGCACTGCGCTCGGTGGAGCGGTGACGCGCGTGTTGCTAACTTGCAGAATGTTTCGAGTTTCGCTTTTGTTTAATTTCGAGTTTGTCTACAGTGTTTGTTTTGCGTGGGAGCTGCCCCCGGGGCGGGGATGTTCAGCACGGCTGGAATTTTCGTAAATCGTGCACATTATCAGCTGACGTGATTGATTGTCTTTATTTTGTGATACTTGCAGTAAAGGAATCGATAAATACCCAATGATAGAAATGATCCTACCCGTACAACGAATTTCCAAATACTTCGGAAAAGTCTGATTTCAAAATATTGATATGTGCTTGAAAAAGTAAAATTTTTAGAAAGGTTAAATAAAATACCATGAAACAGCAGAACGAGGTGGGACTGGATTTAAACGTAACTAAGCCAAAGTTTTCCAATTAGCAACAAATAAACACTAACGCCCAGCACATTAAGAAGTCATGCTTAGTTAATTTCGATTTTCTACATGTTTTATAATAGAAACTAAAAAACTTTAGATTTCTGATATGACTAAATCAAAGCAAACTTTTTAGAAATAATTTCCCAAAACAATACAAAAAGTGAAATGAAGAGATCGTGTTAAAAGTACAGATGTTTTTTTTATATTTAAGTCTGATGCTTCAATAGAAAGTTGCTGCCATCGTGTAATAATATATATTTACAAAAAGTCGTTTAAAAATTGTATTCTTTAAAATATTAAGTAAATAATAATAAAGTTCATAATCGAACATTTCGAGTGATAGGCAAGAATTGCGCCAAATAATTGTTGTATGACTAGTTTATAAGGAACTGAATTAAGCACGTTTCTATTTACAGATAAAGTGTTTATGACTTAAAAGCGAAAATACTAAAACTCGTGGTAAACGAATTTCGGGCACAATATCATTATAATTAAAAACGTGGTTTTTATCAATTGATAAACTTCGAGATATGGCAGAATGGAACAACGATTGCTTCATTTCCCAAACGAGTCAACATTTAAACGGTGTTGTAATCGAAATATTATTATTGTTTAATATAATAATAATTTATTACGCTCGCACTCACATGATCGGCTAAATGTTTTTCTTGAAATAGCCACAATAAATACTTCAGAAGTGGATGGGCTGGGCTACAATTGCTTCAGCAAACTATCAATCAACGGAAACGAAGATTGTTTGCTTCGAGTGAACTCCAAAGAGCAGCTAAATGCAATAAATTGATAATCATGACAGTCGATAAGGAGTAAAATAAAAAATAAATAAAAAGTGAAATTATCACGCCACGAGATGAAAAGTAAATACGTTCACATGGAGTTTTAAAAACCTCTATGAATTCCTTTGTAAAGAAAAAAAGGTTACAACTTGTTACATATTCCATTTTCGAAATGATGAACGATTGATTAACTAATTTAAAAATTGGTTTAAATTACACCATATCAATTTTCGAACAATGGCTTTATTTTTTTCATTAAAACGTACACCAAAGCAATTTATGGTTATATATGATTTTATACAAAAGATATCTATTGTGTATGTTTGTTGTCGATTGCTCTATAATATTTAAAACAGTACATTTATTCATTTCATTCTGAGGGTACGCACGAATCCAAACATGAAGTAGTATTGAATCGTTTATTGTTTAGTACTGGTCATTCTATACGTACAAGCTCAACCCTCGACTGAATGTAGGGCAAACAAAATTTGTGGAAACCTTCAGTTATCAAATATTCATGAATAAAAATTAAATTCTCACCCCTTGGCTTTTGCTTGGTGTAATTTTTCCACGATACATATTTTTTACTATCAATTTACGCTAGCCCTTCATTCATTCCAAAATTAACCCTGTAAATATTTCAAATTATGTTGAATTCATTCACAGAACGTCCAATGTCATTAAAAATCGAAACACAGATGTTACCCTAAGGATAGGACAAGCCTGAATAAATTATTCCGGGTTTTTGCATTTCCCATTAAAAAAATCTGGTATGTACTTTCAGGTAATTTACCTTGAAAATACCGTCAATCTGTCTAGCAAGAGCAATAATTTTACACAGCAACGAAAAGGGACATAAAATAAGTGAAGAACTTAAACAACCGATTCTGTGCGCTTGGAGTACTATGCACTTTAAGGCAGAAGAAAGAGCATTGAATTGCAAGGTAATTTCACTAACGCCAAACTGCTCCTTGGGCTATTCTTCTTTTGGCCGTAAAACAATATCACTCAAGAGCATCTTAGCGTTGCAGAAATTACCTTAGCGCCTATTCCTTCTTTGTACGTCTACCTGAAAGACGGAGAGCGATTTAAACTCATTCAGAAAAATCCTGGAAAATCCCAGAGTGATTCAGAATCTGCTTCGGTTAGCTTATTTCAAACGTAGCCCACACTCTCCAGTGTTCCTTAGCTCTTAATCGAAGAACTGCCTCCGGAGGCTGTGACATAGTATTGTAAATTTGATTTACTACCCAAAGACGAAGATGGGATATCTTGTCTTAATCTAAAGACTGTGCAGTGTTATGCAGTGAGTAAGTGGTCATTAAAAAGTTGTTATGGAAACTTTGTTCACTCCAAATGGAAAATGATAAAGGAATGCAATTAACATTGCAGAATGTTTTAAATTCAGGCCATTTTTGAAGTGAATTGATTAAAACTGGGTGGGTGACTGATTGCGTTTTAAAAATAAATTTCTCATTTATGCTGATAAGAAAGTGGAGTAATTTTATTGGTAATAAAAAATTGTTTTTTACGAATATGGCTGATATGATAAGCCCTTTTATTTATCCAAAACTTCTTTCAAATTGATAACGTAATGTGGATATCCATTCTATTAGCCTTTTTCCTTTAATGTTTTATTTAGTGGAAGTGTGATCAGAACATTTAAAAGATTACATTTAAATGAAATATGAAATCCTAGCAGCCTTGTGAAGGTTGTGAAAGAATGATAAAAAAAACGACTTGAAAAGATTTTTAATCACATTATAGACCAAATAACGAATAACTTGTCTTATGAGTGAATTTTATTGATATTTGATATACACAACAATTTTGAACTCCAACTGGAGAGAAATAGAAAGTGAAGAAGTCACTTTATTTGAAACAAAAATATAATTTTTTACTAATCGAATTTTTCGTAGGGCATGAATAAAAAATATGTATATATCATGAGCTCTTATTTTTTAGAGGATAAGTAGATCAAGGCCTAACAGAAATGAAATATTTATTTATAAAAATTATACGCACAAAAATGTGTTTTGATAATTTTTTCCATAAATAATATTTTTCAGTGATTCATGCTTCAGTTTACCAGTTTCACACACATATTTTTAAAAAGTAAAATTAAATTACAAAATGTGTAAATGTGTCTAAATTGCAAAAAATAGTAAATTTTCATAAGTATACTGTTTTCTATGGCAACTGAACCTTACCTTACAAGTCATAGTCGTAGTATTACAAAGCATCAAAGTATATTTTCATTAACATTGTCCATTTTGTTATTGCAGGAAACTACACAATCGCCCCAGCAATGATCTTCTAAAGACAATTAAAAGGCAACAAAAAGAACGAAGTTATATTAACAACAATTAACAGAAAAAGTGATTGAAGAATAATAGAACTAGATATAAAACGAGAAAAGCTAAACAAATGCCCCATAACAACAGAAGAATCATAATCCATTAGTTTGGCCGATGTTATCCGCTGTTGAGAATTTCGGTCCTGCAGCTGCGGCAGCACCCCCACCACATGTATATGCACATCATCATAACCCTTTTGCAATTGCTGCAGCCGCTGCAGCGGCAAGTTCAGCTGCCGCCGCTGCTGCAGCTGTAATGCCAATACAATCGCAGACATCACTCGAACACTACACAATAGCCCATTCGCCATTATTGACCAATCAACAGGCAGCCCTCAACAATTCCGGAATCTACTTATCCCCCCCAAGTCACCTATCAGCCATACCACCACCAGCACAGGGTTCATCCAGAGTAGCGTTATCGCCGCAACTGACTAGCGACTGCGCGACCTCATCGGCGGTCACCGCCATGTCATCAACTGAATTTGCTAGGCCACATCCGAAACAGCCGCGATACAACAACAGCAGCAACAGTAGTAACAACAACAACAATAACAGTAGTAACAACAACATCAGTAGCAATGGCATTCCACTACACCTGCGCGGCACAAAAATCGGAAGTAACTGCCTAAGCTCTAGCCACACTACCCAGCAGACATCGCGGTCGAAATACTCAACGGAGCAAGCTGGCCCTGTGAATTTAGTCACTAACAACAATAACAATAGTAGTAGTAGCAACAATAGTGATAGCCTGCATAACAACAACAATAGCGCCTCGTCGTCCCCGAATCTAGAAGGTCTAAACGGTGGATCGGTAAACAGCAGCCAGCAATCGTCATCAGGTGAAAATGACGTCATGGCTGGCATCTATGCACAAAAACTGCCATTCACAGCACCAGCTGTTGTTACAAATGCAGCGGCTGTTGCCGCAGCTGCCTACCAATTCAACTATCCCCACTTATATGGAAGAGCTATTGGGTACGGGTAAGTAGACCTCCAGCACTAGGTCAAAGACCTCAACTCCTCTAGACTATAAAGTAGACATGTAGGCTTTAGAAAAGATTTATATCTATAGTGTTAGAAAGGAAGAAATGAACCATGTAACAATTATTTGGTAGTCGTGGATTATTCAGAAACTAAAACACCTTTGAAATGTTTGTCTGTTTGTTTGAGCATCACGCGAAAAGCATTGGGTGGATTAAGATGGGACTTTCACTAGAATAGAGCTTAAAGTTCAATTCGAGACACACTATACTTTTAATTCTTGTTAAAAATTCTCATAGGAACAAAAGCACAAAAACGAAATATAAATTCTGTATAATGAAATTCATATTAAATGGAAAAACTTCTAAAAGATTGTTAAATTTATAACGCACTATATCAGTTTTTGTCGAAAATGTGTTTACGTTTTATGTCCAAGTGGAAAAAGGATTAATATAGAGAAAAATGCGTAATTAAAATGCGATAATAATAATAATCAACTAGAAAAAGTAAAGTATTCAATGTTTTTTTCAAAACGGCGAAAAATAAAGATTCTCAAAACAAATATTGAAAGCGCACAATTTAGACTCGTTCTAATATTAGAGTTTTTGTTATAGTTTAAAGCTTTGTTGAACTTCAGATAAAGTTATCAGTTCTTGAAATATATCTGTTTGCACGGTAAAAAAAAAGCGTTTGAGGTGTTTCACTAAAAATAATACTTTAAAGTATCTTTCTGAACACAAAGTAATAAATAAATAAATAAATAAATTGAGTAGTCGAAAAAACACCCGATGGCGATTAGAGACTTTGATAGGCGTGTATTAAAAAAATTAGTGTAATCATCCGATCTGTGTTCGAATTATCTAATTTTTATTTTGAAAATGTAGGCCTAAGCAAAGCGTAATTGATTTAAAGCACGTGCGCACAATTTCGAATTTTCGAAGTTTCTATACTTGATTAAATTCATAATTCTAAAAATGTACTTTGTTTTTGAAATTTTAATTTTACAAATTCAAAGAATTGAACGTATTAATATTGCGTAATTTAACGTACGAAATTTTAGTTCAATTAGAAATTCATTGCCTTTGATTGCTCTTCAACTGTTTTTTATTGTTGAAATTCTAATATATTCCCATTTCTTTTTTTTAGAACATCAGCTCTCTATCCAAGCCATCCACTTAGTAGTCGTAGTCAATTACATAGTCGTCCAACCTACATAGCACAACACGAACCCTTCTCTCCATATCTGCCACCTTCCGTGTCGTATAGTCCGCCATCAGTGCCAGCACCACCCCCAGGACTCCTGAGGCCGCCGCCCCCCTCGCAGCCTCCTCTGTCTATAGGCAATCTGCACTCCGCCACAAATCTGTTGAACAATAGTCATAGCAGTAGTAACCTGACGATGTGCGGTGGCCAGATGCCCGTCATCTCGGACAGACCTCTTCAGCAGCCCCTACACCACGTACCACCTGGCAGCCTAGTTACAACGGAGCGCCGTCTGCCATCCCCCCGGAATAAGGAATCACCAAAATCTTCCTACGTGAACGGCGAAGTGAGTACCTCAACAGTGACTGGATCGGTGTCCGGTTTCAAAGTGCCATGTGGAAAAGAAGGATCATTGAAGCATCGGATTCTCACTAGACCTCCCTACGGTGAGAAGGACTCCCGGAGGAGGTCTCCAATCACGGCGACTATAATGAGGTAAACCAATTTCATTTATTTAGGTATATCTAAGAATTGTCGAAAGTAGAAAAACAGTGTATTGTTCTGTTTTCAAGCACATAATTTTGATGACCTCTATAAAAAAATATACTATCTCTTCCAGATCCTCAGGGAACAATAGTGCACCGAGTAATTTTTCAAAGGGCGCCTTCATAGAGCTCTCGAACGGTGTACTCCGGAAAGTAGAAGACATGAGGACTGAAGACTTCATACAGTCGGCCGAGAAGAGTCCCTATCATCAGCTGGCCGACTCGACTGTCGTTAAAATCGAAAATACTCTAAACAGTGTGATCATTACCTTTAGCTACGATAAGAATCGGTCCAAGGTAAGCAGCAGTCATAGCCGCTCATCCGTGGGTGGCACTGAAGATGCCTTGTCTCGTTTTCCTTTCCCATTCTTTGTCTTCTTCCCATTGCAACTCGATAAATTGTTTAATTTTGCGGAAAATTATACTCGTGGCATCCATGACTTTGGGAATCGATAAAGAGCTCGCAATAAAATGCAAGAGAATCTATGGGCGGGAGACCCAGTCAAGCAAACAGGCCAAGTCACCTGTCTTCATTATTAAAAACGGAGGCTCCGAAAACTTGGCGCTCCACTACTGTTACCGATGCATGAGTAATTTGAATTAGACCCAACTCGTTTGAGAAACAAGCCCCATTTCGCCGACAGAGGTTTAAAAGCGAGTTCCCAAGATTATTGGATTACACATGTGAGGGTCACTGCGCCCCGAGTTATGTCTACGAACTGCACAGACGAAATCTTACCGAACGCCTCGAGAAGGTATCGAAGGCTTTATCAGTTTCAGAAGTATCTAGTTCGATAGGGTCATGTGAAATGTTCATGTCAAGTAAATAATTAGGAGATAGCAGACTCCGACTTTTCCCCGTACGGGCAATGTTATCAGTTTTGTTGAGAAGTGAAGACTGTCGAAGACTCGGGTCTTCGAAAATGACCCTCTGTGTACTTTCTAGAGTAAATCATCTGTGCAGATGAGAAGAATTCGAAGACAGTCTATTACTGTTGATCAGTTCTGACCTCAAAAAATGTCACTTGATATTTCCAGTTTTGACTCGTTAGTGTTTTCTTACTGAAATATCTTGTTGCCTCTAGTGAGTCGCTATAGAATCTTATAATAGTAGATATCTACGTCAAATTTCCACTAGTGTCCCTGAATATGTGATTTATGGTTTATTCCGTAGTTTAAAGAAGTCTGCAGAACTGAAACGCTCAAATAGACCAATTTTTTGTTTTGTTACATGAAATTTAAAAATGGTATCCTACTGGGATCACATCGAGTCTGAGAAAAAACTTCTTCTAGATTCCATGAATACTTCTAATATTTTCGAAACTATTAGAGTTCAGGAAATTAAAGAAAAAAAACTCGATTCGTATAGCAACTTGTTGCAATCTTTTGCGACATTGATAAAAGGCACTTTCTAAAAATTCTCTCCTTATATTGTTTTAATAAAGTCAATGATGTATAAATAAATAATTGTGGACTCTATTTTGGAAAATTGGATTGTTTTATATTTATTATGCAATTTGATGTTGTTTTAGAAATGTTTACAGAAAATCTGTTTTTTTGTTCAATTCTCTGTAGACGACTATAAAATAAAAATCTGCGAGACAAATAAAACAATTAAAGAATTTAAAGAGATGAAATTTTACTTAGTTTTATTAAATCAATTCATATGAGAATTGTGTACGGTTTGGGATTATAAAAATCACCTCTTAAAGAATAAATTCATCGTAAATACCCTTCGGAATTAAGTACCTGCTATTCAACAAGAAAATAAGTCATCATGACTAAAAATTCTCTTGAAATCTTTTTAAATAAAAATAAAACAATAAAAATATTAACTAAGTACATAACGGTTAATCGTCATACATGAAATTAATCTCATAACAGAAAACACCTGACATCTTTTCAGTCATTTTAATTGATATGGGAGAAATGTCTGCTTGATACAATGGAGCTATTCTAAGAATGACCCTTGTGGAGTTTGCTGACCATAGCAGACCTTGTAACGGATGAAACTATTTCATTGCTACGATTTACGAGAATAAATGAATTGTTTGTTTGTTTGTTTGTTTTCTGAATTTTTTTTATTCAACTCGTAAAGTGTAGCGTTTCCGCGATATTATTCTAGAGATTTCTTTTAAATATGATACCGAGTCCAAGTCTTTCACGTTTACGCCTTTAAAAACAATATAAGTGATATAGTGTAACTAATGTTTTGAATGATTTTGCTTTTTTGAAATGGAATTTCTTTTGTAACTCTATCAAAGGATAAGAAAGTACTAAAATAATTGCATTCTTCTGCCTTTGATTAAATAAACACCCATATTAAAAATTTCGTCAACCATAAAGTCAAATACATCCGACCATAGTATACCAATTAGTAGTCTTTAAGCGAGTAACCTTCGCTGCGAGCACTGTGGGCATTTCTAACTTACTCTAACCTTAGACTTAAAACTTTTCACCCACCCTTAATAAAAAAAATGTTTTTTCAGGCCGATGTTGAAGTATCTCAGGAACATCCGTTTTTCGTCTATGGGCAAGGATGGGCATCGTGCAATCCCGAGTTGTCGCTTCAAACCTTTGGCTTGAAATGCCAACGTTTGCAGGTCGGTGATGTATGTATATCATTAAAAGCTAGAGAACAGCATTCATCACAGTTGCCGGTAACGCAAGCAAGTGTTCCACAATGTTCCCCCCAGTCAACGTCGACTTCATCGTTTTCCGTTGCCCATTTGTACAAGGAGGAGATATCCCCGCAGAACCTCTCCAGAAAACCACACTCTAGCGTTAATACCTCAACAATACCAACGACGGCAACTGGAACCGCGGTCACTAGCAGGTTGACTGCACCGCCCATACTGCCACATCTAACAGCCTCCCAGACCGTTCCGCATGCTGGCATGTTGCAACCCTACGATGTTCATATGTTCCAGGGGAACCCTTCGATCCCAAGGCATCATTCATCCCCACCATCGGCCGGTATACCGCACCATCTACTGCCTCCCCACTGCATCAGTAAACCACTGCCTCTAGCAGATGGCCGTTTCCTGCCCGACAAAAGAACTGCCGAATTGCAGAGCTCTCCGCCCCTTTCATCTTCCGCACCCACAACAAGGCCACCTTCGAACCAGCCCTTCTATTTGGGAACGCCTGATCTAGGACGTTCTAGCAACGGCGGTAGCGCCGCCAATGGATCTCACGATGGGGACCGGCACCACCTGACGCCCGAGCAACAGGCCGCCGCCGAAGCCTCTTTGTCTCGAAAGCGGCGCTGGTCGGCGCCCGACAACATTTGTGATGATGAAGGTTGCCCACCGGCAGCCAAGACTAAACCCAACTCCTAATCGTAGTAGTTCTTATGCAACCGAGCGCTGCAAACTTAAAACAAAAACAGGAATTTTTGTAAAACCCTGAAATTGGTTTCAGCAGGTGATCATCTAAACGAAAAATCAAAATATAAAACTAAAAATGAATAACTCTATGAAAAACAAATTGTGTCTTTTGTTGCATAGTCTAGGACGGTGTCCTACGCCAGAAAAAAAAATTTATAAAATTGTAAAAAATTTTATTGGGAAACATTTGTTGGATATCTTAATTGTAAAAAAGAAACAACAAAAACAAAACAAAAAACAAAAATTAGATATAGTTTATAGTTAAGACTAAGATTGTACTGTACATACGACCTATTTGTATCGCACCAGGACGAGTCTGTTCTGGCCCCTAATTACGTAAGTGAGGCACTTTCGTGCAGCCTGCCTGAGTGCAGCAGCCGAGGACAGTGTGTGCAAGCATTGGAACCCTTTACTTTTAATTATAATAATTAAAATGTTAAGCATCTTCTTAAAAATTAATTTACTCCTAAAGAAGTCGAGAAGTAAAACTTTTTGAATTCATTTTTTTTTTATTTTTTATGGAAGAACGTCCTCGGGCTGCGCAAACCTGTGGCAAGTTGCACTCCTCATGTGCCCGCCGAAGAGATTTTGAAGCGCTGCAGAGATAGGAACAGGAAATCAAAATAAACTTTTGCAGAAAAATAATTGTGATCGAATAAAAAGTATTACTTTTAGTATGTTCTTCTTTGACACGTTCTCTTCTTTTATTATTTTTTAATTAAACTTTAAACTTTGAGATGTTTGTTCACTTGTGATTTTTTATCAAATGGAAGTGGAGCGAGAGATTCGTTATATACTTGAGCAGACTCTTGGAATATTGAAATAATATGTAAAAAATGAACATAAAAAATAAAATTGATATAATTAAGAAGCTGTTGTCTTTATTGTGTCCTGTCCAGAAAAGTTTTCTTTTTGGTTTTAGAACTTCATGTTCATACAAAAAAATGTCGGTACATTTTATACCATTAAATTTCGAGATTGTTCCTACAAGGGGAACACTTTGTTAGAATTCATGACTAAATGAAACAGATTTTTTTTTCTAAAAATTGATCAGATGTTTATAATATCAGGGACGCCTTTTTCTAGGGACGTTACTTGTTTATTATTCCTTTTCATGTTTGTTTTAATTTTTATATATTTCCATCAATTCAACTTTAAGTGGATTAACGTATTTTTTTAATAATTATAATGCTATTGTTGTATCGTCGTTAAACAGTTTTCAGGGATTATTTTTTGGCATTTCATATTGTTGCAAATTCTGAAATAAATAAGCTAAAATATTGTGAATATACTGAGAATAAAACCCTTCTATCTCAAGTCAATTAGCCTTGAAGGTATTTGTTTTTAAAATATCATCCATTGGGATGAATTCCAAAGGTTTGAATTTTTTAGATTTATCTTTTTAGTTTAAGAAAATTTAAGGTAGGCATTTCTTTTCTGTTGGATTAATTGCCAGCTGGTCGTGCTGAGGTATTTTCTAATGTGACTTTCAAAAATGGTTTCTTAAATATTTAGACTGGTATCTTTATTCAAATTCAGTTCAGAAAATCATAACTTCCAAATCATGTCATTTTCGGAAATTGCTATTATGAAATATAAGCAAAAATAATTGATTTTTTCAAAAATTTCGATTGTAGTGGCTTTAGTCAAATATCTCTAGGCAAGCATGCTATTTTATAAAATTCTCTTTAAGTGACGTAATATTTCATTCAGATAAAAAGTAACTCATATGCAACTTTCCTGTGGTTCTTAAAAAACAAGTCCGTAAAGGAATTCCTTAGACAATCTGGAAATGTAAATTAATGGCTTGTCAAAATACTCTTCACATTTCAGTTTTGAATTAAATGTGTAATTGGTTTACAGAAATTTCGTGTTCGAATTACGAATAACTTCTTCAGAATTTCTATTGGGCTAAAGTGTGTAGACTTGATGTCGTTTCACCAAATGGTAAGTGCTGGCAATGCTGGTTAAATTTTTTCAGTTGCCAGTCGTGGCAGTCAAATTGACAGTTTTCCCAGGTGTCAAATATGTTGCGATTTTCCATGGATATGTCAATCAGTGTAGTCTGATCGACGATAGTTCGAATTAATCGTGTTAATATTCATAAGATTGGAAGTTTTGTTGGAATTTCTTGCGGACTACGTCAAGCACACCAGCGGACAGAGCAAACGTTGGTGTTTCTGTGTCGCTATGACACAAGCAAGTTATGCTTAGCGACACAAATGAAATAGTCGATGAAACCGCAGACGATTTGCAGAATGCCCATAATCCTTGCGCGACGAGGCGTCTTGGTTGTTGCGACAGAGATCCAGTGGCTGGCGGCGGAGTGCCCGGTCAATTTCAGAGACAGAGTAGAATTCAGAGGGTTACGACGTCAAGCGTATCGCTCGGCCCGGGATTGTATCGCGTTAGTGAATGCGGACCGACTTCCAACGTTCAGTTGGTCAACGATTTCGAGATGGACAGGAAAAAAGGCAGATCGGGGAAACACTTCATCCAAATGGGACACGGCCAGGAGGATGCGAACGCCGGCGAAGGGAGTTCGCAAAAATTTACCACCGATTCTGGATATAAAGACTTGAACAAAAATCGAGGAAACGATATGGTCTCAAATCTAACCTCAAATGCAGGTGGGTCGTTAGAATTTAAATTAGGTCTAGTTTTTGGCGGGAAACTTTTCTGTATAGTTCTAGGGGATAGAGATTATGTCATTAACCATAGGATGGATTGTCCTTTTATGGACAGTAACGATGTCACAAATTAAAGTTACCTAGGTCTAAAAAGTCAAAGAAACCTTGATTTCAGATCTGTCGGTCTAATTAGTCAAACTGCCTTAAGATAATCAATAAATAAAGAACGAGGCAGACTGAGACACCCGGTGTTCTATGGGTCATCCTTTACACAAATTTATTGGACTGGAAAAATCATATTGAAACTACAAAGGGTAGCAGTAGTAGAGAACTTAGATGCTCTAGCAATTCACTGCTAAAGTCCACAATCGGCTCGAATCAGAGCTGACTACATCAAAAGTGTTAATTTATTTAAATTACTCTTATTTGCTGTCTGTTATTAGAATATGAATGATAATCGAGGTTTATTTTGTAATTTAAAATTTTTTAAGATTGAGTATTTAGAGACAGTGACATTTACTAATTAAAAGAAAAGTGGAAGTCCTACACCCGTATAATTAGGTAACCAAGATCAATATTAAGTGAACGACGGAGACATTTTCGTCTTATTTCTTTTTACATGTCCGGAAATCCCCGTAACATTTTCTTCCTGTTACATACGAACAGAAAAATCGAATATTACTATTATTATACCAAATTAGATTAGGCTACCGTGTTCAGATGCCATTGAAAGTCGGTAGTGATGTTTAGGCTTTTACATGATCTCAAGGTACCGAGAAAATAATGAAGCTTTTTACTAACAGAAAATTCAGCATATCAAGGATTTCATTTCACAAAGCTAAACATTTCTAAAGCAATATATTTTTGATAAAAACTATCGTTCAACTATATTTTTTGAGTTGAAATGTTTACGAACTAATTTTAAACATATTTATTTAAACTAGAAACTAGAAATAGCACGTGTTTTGTAAATTTGGCAATAGTGTTTTAAAAAGTAATAAATAAAGACTTCGAAATTGTCTGATTATGCAATATTATTTTTCCTCCACAGATTTAAATTTGATGCTAACAGTCCTTAATTACTAATTTTAGATTTAATTTTAATATTTTCTAGACAAGAAACCGGAGATGAGTGCCCTGTATCATCTCTTTTCCGAGGATATGAGAATTTCAAAAATGTTGCGCCGTTTATGCTCTGAGAATAATCCAACTGCAGCAATAGAGCTCTGTGAAAAATTACAAATAGTTGTAATGGATACATCAAATGTCGCCTATATCAGGAGAGCTTTTGATTTTCTAGCCGAATCAATAATCTCCATACTTGAACATGGTCCGCCAAAATGTTTGGATCATGTTGCAAAAGTTTTCGGAATGCTTGGCTATGTAATGCGCCACGATTTTCTCATCTATAAGAATTGGATTGTTAAGAATTATGACGCTGTAAAAGATATTCGGGTTTACTTGATGCGGGCTCTAAAGGTCACCATTAAATTCGATGCAGTTACCTTAGACCTTACTAACTTTAGTGATAGGTTGATTATTACTTTAAAGGATATGCTAGAAAATGCTGATGTCGTTGAGCATTTTGTTGCTGTTAGCGATGTGATCGGAGAATTCGCTAAGAACTACAAGAAGGCTTTTGAAAACCACTTTACAGATATTGTGGACATTGTCGTTGGCTGGCATCTAGAAACAGAACAGCCACCAAAATTGAAACAGCATTGCACGAACATACTTCAGTGTTTTTCTGAGTTTTTTATTAAAAAATTGGATTTTACTTTAGGACTATTGGGGCAATTTTTAGAAGACATAGGAACATTCGGAGCTGATATCGATGACCAACTTGAAAGCGGGAAGGAAAAATCCCCGTCACCTCTACCGGAGATAAGCGTTGGATCATTCGTCGGAGCTTTTAATTCGGTTATGAAGTGCTTGAGTAGTGATAGAGAAATTTTAGCATTTAAACTTGGACGGTCAATATTTGAAGAAGCAATCACAGTCATAACACAGGTGGCCTCGAAGAGCTTAAAGGCAACGTCCTGTCTTGAAACTGTTCAGAATATCAACGAATTCTTCATAATTATCCACCACTACGCTTTAAAAGAAATATCTTTTGAAGCAGAAAAACTTATTGATATAATCAAAATTGAGGTGGAGAGTATTGGTAATTTCGATGATGTTCAAATCTCAAGTGTTTTACTACTTTTATTGACTTTCGTTCGACAAATGAAGGCCAATACACCTATAGAATTAATCACCTATGTTATGGACTCGAATCGATCTGATTTTGCGGAGCTCAAACTGACAAAAAACCAAAAACATTATAAAACTCTGCTCAAGTTGTATCAAGAGATCCTCACAATTAAAAATGTGCCATTACTACAAGAAGCCTATAAACATATCTTGATTGACGTGAAACGTGCCATGGAAACGATTTCTCGTGATTGTGATAACACGGTAAGTGCCGTCTATACACAGCCACAAGCTGAATGTATTTTAAACTTCTATCTTTCGGCCATATCCGTTTTGGCCACCCAAACCTCGTCAATTATTGGAATGTATGCTTTGCAACCATCTATTCTAGAGCTGCTTATAAAGGAGTTTGCAGCATGTAATATGGCGATTTGGGCTGAGAATCCAGTTTTACATGACTCCATAATAAATCTATTGTCTATACACTGCCTAAAAAATCACAACTATATTTTGTCCAGCAATCTCCTTACGAGTAACGTGTTCAGCAAACTTTCTTTGGATGACATTAGTCCAACTTCAGAAAATTTTGGGAACATTTTAAAGTTTCACGTTGAGGTCTTAAGCAGTTCTGTCCTACCATCCGACAAAACTATTTTCCGTATATTGGATTGGTTGCTCCTTCTGTACCAACAATGCGAGCAGCATACGAAGCAACTAAAAGACTGTCAGCCCTTTGTGGACATTGGGAAGAATATTTGTTCAATTTCGGTCAATGGATCTATAGACATAACTCTTCATTGTGTAAACTGCATAAACACAATCCTTCAGCTAAATGACATAAATCTAGCCATTCTTACTTCAATAGCGGAAATTTGCTGCATCCACATGTGCTCTACTAACCAAGAGGTTCGTGAGCAATATTCTGAAATTTTATCGAAATTGCCTTTGGAGGTATCTTTAAAACAAGTTCACGAAAACACTGGTCTCTTTAAGGCTAGATCTATGAAATTAAATGAGGTACAACATTTTTACGCGTCTTCCGCATCACCAGCACACCTCAGGGAAAAGTATTTCAAACAATTCATCGAGAAGATCTCCTTTAATGAGGAAGCGGAGTTTACTGAGGCATTCCTCAAGGATATTTTTCCAAAATGTTGGACAGCATATCGCGGAAGAGCTGCTGAGTTCTACACGTATGCTTTGTCCGATTTGATTTGTCTCACAAACTGGGGTCAATGGGAATCCGCTCAACATTGTGTTAATAATAAGTTACGAACTGCCTTGGGAAAACCTCAGGACACTTTTCTAAAAATTGAAGCTCTAGTAAAGGAGGCTGCAAGAATATTAGCTCTGCGAGAAGTTTCCAATATAAAGGATGTTGCTTCACTTATAGCGAATCAGAAGAACACTAGGATTTTGCTTGGATTTCTGGAGTGCTTGGAAAAAGCTATTTACAATGCAGCAGAAGGTACAGCGTTTGCTATGCCAGCTCCGGAAAAGCCAGTTCGGACTTTCTTTAGGGTGAATACCTCAACGTGCAATGAATGGTTTAATAGAATAAGAACTGCTGTTGATCTTGTGGCACTCCACAGTATGGAACCAGAGATGGTAATGCGGTATTCAGAGGTAATGCTGCATGGGTTGGTGGCGCAGAATAAAACCAGTGAGGCACTCTTTGAGCACACACTGATGTCTTATACTTGGGCACTACTAAGAAATGGAGAGTCTGAGGCACTGTTTGGATTATACACATGGACAAAAACAGTCTCAGGTAAAGCATATGAATTTTTGTAAATATGTACATTGTTCTTTTTAAATTTTTGCTTTAACTATATAACACATTGCAGTGTGTTTTGTTTTTCTTTCTTCTTTTTAAATTCAAAGTTATTAAAGCTAACAACCTTTTTAAATGTTAGGAAAACGAATATTTTGGATAAAGTATGCTGCCGAGCATGCGGCCGGGCATCGCGAAAAAGCTGCAGAGGGCTACTCCTCAATTTTAGCAGCCAATGACGAAAAGTTAGACAAAAACATCAGGGATTTTATAGTAGATCAACTCACTGACTGCTTTTATTTTACGAATCAATGGGAATCTCTGAAAACATTGCTCAATAAAGAAAAAATCAACGGAGACGATCACGTCACCACGTTAATGTCCTTAACTGAGTCCCAAATTGGAGATCTGATGGCGTTGAATCGTTCTTCAAATACGCCTATGCTCAAACTTGCTGATTGGGAAGTTATAGATCGTGTAGAAAATATTCCTAACAATTTTTCTTATCACAAAGTACTGTCATTAACTGAAAATACTTTTATGAAACAAATTTTAAAGAATGAAACCTTTGATACGAACACCTTAAAGGCATGCTCAAATATTGTTCAATCGGGGATTCAGGAATGCCTGCGTACGCAATCTAAAGAGCATCTTACCAATTTAATTGTTTTAAATCATGTTGCTCATAAAATTTGGAAGAGTAAAGTAGAAGGTGCATCGGAGGTTGATTTAAGCTCATTCAACGTTGATAAGAGTCACGGGTCTGTGAATCTTACAAGAATCGTAAGATGGGCTGATTTGTTGTCGAATTTTAAAAACGATTCCCCACCTTCAAATGCTGATTTGCATCTAGATGTAGCTTCCGTGGCTCGAAAGGATGGAAATTTGAGTTTTTGCCAACATACAATTGAAAAGTTCTTCATGGGATGGAAAAATGAGAATTTGCCACTTCAAGAAATGTGTGCTTCAATGCTTGAAGAAGCTTCTGCAGACGTTGAAGTAACGAAGTGCTTGATACGAGCCGCTAGTGAGACTGCAAAATTATTGCATAGTCAAAATAAGCACGATCAAGCATTGGAATTAGTTGCATTAAGTTGTATTGGAACTGTAACCAAAAAGACATCACCTACAGAAGAAATACTAGAACGAGTATCTAGGAATCTTCTGACAATATCTGACTGGCTTCCTCAAGGAAACGAAAATCTGATCCAGGAAGATAACTCCGTTTCAAAACTATTATCCATCCTTCCCGAAGTACAGGGTTACCCCGATGAGGGTATTCAAGTTGTAATTCCAGCCATTGATTTAGCTGTTGGCAAGTGTGTCCAAGCAAGTGCAATAGAATGCCCTAACTTAGCCAAAGCTTGGTCTAACTTTGGAAACTGGTGTTTCCGTTGGGGACGCAAAATTGTTGAGGCTCGAAGTGATACCAATTCTGATAAAGCTGGTCTTCGAACTAGTGATATTGAGGCCATAAAAAACTTAATTCCAAAAGGTACGGAAGAAGACGTTGAAAAGGTAGTTACTATTTTAAATCGTCATCATGTAACTGTTGATGATGAAGAGATAGGCCCTAATGATGTTAGCTCAACAGAACTTATTGAGAATCAACTCCGTAGTATCGAGATTTTAACTGATATCAATGGCAACATAATTTCGTCTATAATTCAAATCTGGCGTCAGGCACATAAAAGCGTTTATGGGTACTACGAAATGGCTGCTGATGCTTATTTCAAGTTTTTGAATTTAGCTACACCTGAAATTGTAGAAAATAGTGAAGAAAACGAGAACAACGGCGACTGTTCGCTGGTTACGGCAACTTTAAGACTATTAAGATTGGTAGTAAAGCATGCTCTAGGTCTACAAGAAGTCCTTGAAGAGGGATTGACGACTACACCAACACGACCCTGGAAGGTTATTATCCCACAACTGTTCAGTAGACTTAATCATCATGAACCTTATGTACGGAAAAGGGTGTCAGAACTCTTATGCAGGGTGGCCAACGATTCGCCACATTTAATTATATTCCCAGCAGTAGTTGGAGCTGCACAAGAGGATAAAAGTAATAATGTCCTTAACTTATCAGATAATTCTATTATAGAAGACGAAAGAGCTTCTACAACTAATCCGTTGACTTTCTGTTTCAATTCCTTGCTCGACACCCTGTCTAAGCAAGCTCCCGAAACTGTAGAACAAGTCCAACTTCTTGTTCGGGAACTTAAACGAGTCACCCTGCTGTGGGATGAATTCTGGCTTCATGCCCTAGCCCAGTTGTACAGCGAATATTCAGAGCTATTTAGTTCCTTAGAAGCAGAGGTTAAGAAAAGCTCTGAAGGAAGAACAAATTTACTCACAGAAAAGCATCGTATTTTAATGAATTACGTAGTAGAAGACATACAGCGATTGTATAGTATAACATCTCGTTCGCCAGAAACAAACTATGAAAGGGCCTTTCAGGAAAAATATTCTCAACTAATCGAAAGTACAATAGAGGATTTAAAGAGACCTCTTAACTGGGAAAAACCGAACGAGTCGTGGCAAAAGATCAAGCAGTTGTACGCGGTATTCCAACAGAAGCTACAGAAAAGTTCTCAAGCTACTTTAAAAATGGCAGACATAAGTCCAGTTCTAGCTACCATGAAAAATACGGCTATATCAATGCCAGGAGTTGAAACGGGTGAAAGTAAACCGATATACATCAAGGCTGTTGACAACATTGTCTATATTTTGCCCACAAAGACGAAACCTAAAAAATTGGCATTTTTCGGAAGTGATGGGAAACGATACACCTACCTTTTCAAAGGTTTAGAAGACTTGCATCTGGACGAACGAATTATGCAGTTCCTGTCCATATCGAATTCGATGATGTCGAAGTCCATTGACTGCAATGGCAATGCTACTGTCTATCGAGCTCATCACTATTCGGTCATTCCCCTAGGGCCACGATCGGGTCTTATAAGTTGGGTCGATAGTGTAACCCCAATTTTTGCGCTCTATAAAAAGTGGCAGCAACGTGAAGCTGCGAATCCAAAAAAGGACAAACAATTCACTGTGATGAGACCGTCTGAAATGTTCTATAACAAATTGACCCCATTGCTGGTCGAGCATAACATAAAAACTACCGACAGCCGGAAGACCTGGCCTTTACCAGTCCTAAGAAAGGTCCTCGAAGAGCTTACAAGTGAAACTCCAAGGGATTTGTTGGCCAAGGAGCTCTGGTGTCATAGTAGTAATACTGCGGAATGGAGACGCGCAATCCGCACCTATTCGCTATCGGTTGCGGTTATGTCGGTTATCGGTTACGTGATTGGTTTGGGTGATCGTCACCTCGATAATGTGCTTGTGAAATTATCCACTGGTGATATTGTGCACATTGATTACAACGTCTGCTTTGAAAAGGGCAAAACATTAAGGGTACCTGAGAAGGTGCCTTTCAGGATGACCCCAAATTTAGAGGAGGCTCTCGGCATTACAGGCATTGAGGTGAGTGAGTTTATTTACTCTTATATTTTTAAAAACGATTCTAATTTTAGTAAATTTAAATATTTTTGTATCACATTATTTAATTGACATTTATTATTGAAACAATTTATCTACATAAAAATGGAAAAAATTAATAAACTAATTTTTTTTATACACGATTATCATAATTTTCAATTAAAGACATTAAAGCTGTGAACAAATATTTCAACAATCGAAAAGTTGCAAAAATACTATTTGATTTAAAAAACTTCAGGTGTTACAATTTTCATCTGAATAAAAAGCCAATCAATGTTATTTTCTTATATCTGGCTGGCTGAGACAGGGGAGTTGGATAAACCTGATCCTTTCAAATTATGTATTAGAAATTGTGCTTAAGGAATGCTAATGAGAAAATATAATTAATTATTTTTGAGTGTGAGGAATTTGAGCGAAACCGACTATTTCCTCTTTGATGCTTTTAACTACGGGTCTTTTGGAATCGCGTTCTGCAGAATGCGCCAAATATATAAGCTCGAAGTAATTGGAGCAAACTTGTTAAGCACGCGAAAATATGTACCTGTACGTGGCTACCCCTTAAGAAAACCCTTAATTATTCATTGTTTTCACGGTTCGAGGTACTTTCCTCATTACATAGGGTACAAGAACCTAGGTGCTCCCCCGTACTTTGCTTACATCGGATAATATTTTCCTGGAAGAAATATCTAGCGAATACCCTAGAGGTTGCACTGAAATTTTTTGAGAACAGAAGTTTCATTATACATTCTCTGCCCGTCCTCATCCTCCTATAGAAGTAGGGAAAGTTGACAAGATATTATGTTTTGAACTTTTAGTAAGCGAGAAACTTGTTAAGGTTGTTTGAATGGGTTTCGTACGCCTAGGCAAACATGCATAATTCTTCAAGTAACTTTGTAACTTAAATTGCTAAGTCTAAAGGAGAGAACAGTCAGGTAACGCAGAAAAACGTGTGTAAGACTGAGCCTTTAGGAGAACTCATGATAACATGGATGCTGGCATACCTCAGTAAGCAAAGCCAGAAATTGCGAAGGTGATTCGCAACTTTATCACGAAATTCGTACGCGTGCATGCGACAATTTCTGTGCTTTTCATTTTTTAATGGGACGAAGTAAATTCTCTTCATAAAACAAGATTCTATATTTAGCATGCAGATTTAATGGAGGAGAAATCGGAGAGATCACATTATAAAACTAGGATTTCTTTGGACACCGGAAATAATTCTATTTAAGGTTTCGTTGGGAAAAACTCCACATGCAAAATACATCCCTTTTCTATGATATTTACGTATGTGCGCATTTATGCTTGTATGCAACTATAGAATATTTTCGTGAATTTTGTGGAGAGCCACAAACAAAAATAAAATGAAAGAGTAGAGCATTCTAAAGCTTAGTTAGGTCTTCCAAAGTTGTGTTTATTTCGAAACGTGCCTTTAATACGAATGAAACTTTCGTGTAGAACTGTTTTGTAAAAGTAAACTAGCGAAAAACCTGAAAATCTTCAATCTTATAAAGTTATATAGGCAATTTTCAGTGACTAATTTCAACTCCTACCTCACCTGTGTTATTTTTACAACATGATTTTGGGAAAATCTCTCAGCTAGGGTATTGTTTTTATTTTTAACACACATTTAAGTTACAATCAAAATATTTAAAAAGCTAATTTGTGCTCCAAGCAAATTAAAATATATAGCCTAAATTGGTTGATTTTTTTTAGATTTTTGATAAAGCAATACTTTAAGAAAGATATGATTAAAATTATTTCAAGGCATTATAAAATAAGAATATCTTATTAAAAAATTGTTTTTAGGTTACAAAGGAAGGGATAATTTTTAAAATGTTCCCTTTTCTCTTCTATGAATGGAAGGTATTATACTCTGGTATTTTATTTAACATCAAGCCCATTCGGGTCCAAATACTTTGATATAGGTTGAATTTCATCCAGGAACGATTTGAGCAAATGAGAATACCAGTCATCGCAGGTTCTGGTTATTGAGCTGATAAGCTGCGTATATCTAAAATATTTTCGATAAAAGTCTCTCATCTGTAATTTACATGCCCCAAGCCTAATTTGGGACGTGTATCTTCTTTTAGAAAAGTGTCTAGCGCGTAAAATGTCGAGTAGTTTTTTTTTGACCCTCGTAACTAAACCCTGTGATAATTAAACAAGTAAAGTTCTAAATAAAAAAGTGTCCCCAGGAGATAAATGAGTTCGTTGAGTTTGTCGCAACCCATCCAGAGCTCTATAAAATAAGTAAATTCAGAGATGATATAAAGCAGGTCCCGGAGGAAATAAAAATCTGGATAACTTAGAAAAAAAGGTGGACGTCCTTTTGCATATTTACTCAATTTTTCTTCTTTACTCACAACAGTATTTCTCCACAAATCATTTTGATCCCATGACGAAATTATGAAAATTGAATTTTAAAAATATTTGCTGAAAAGAATGAGTCCTAAAATGTCGGTAGCAGCGTAAGGCATTAAATGTATAAACATTTAATTCGCCTTGAATGAAAATTGTCCCAATTAAGATTTTAAGACGCAAGCCAGATTGCTTCATTTAATATTAAAATTTAAACAGCGATTTTGTTATATTTAGAAGGGATATACCGACCTCATTCGTCCTGGACTGAAGGATAAATTGGGCTGTCCTTCCCGGAAATTGCGTTCATTTGCCCTTGGCCTGACATCTTCTTAACAAAAAGGGTCTTTTTCCCAGCTCTCTCTGGTTGCATTAATTTAGCAGATGTGTAGTTAATTTCGTTTCGGTGTGGCATTTTCCTTTTATCATATTATAATAAGGAGCATTTCTTGGTGGAGTTAAATAATTTGCATAGGATCAGACGATGTAAAAAAAAATTCATTTAGTCGCGATGAAAATAGAATTTTTCATTTTCGGCACATAAATAGCATTTTTCTGTGCACCTAATTAATTATTAGGCCACAAAAAATCTTTAATAATTACTTTACAAGACGATTTGAAAAAAAATGTGCACCAATTAAACTTGAACGTTGTGCTCTTTAATTTTCATTATTTATACGAATTGGGTTCTTTTCGTTTCGTTTTAACAATTGCGTGGACAAAGATTTAAAACATACAATTTCATAGTATTTCCAAAAAAGCTCTATCATGAAATTAATCAATTCGCTGGGCAAACTTCATTATACGCTTGGACATTCCAACGAGATATTTATATTTCAGCTAATTCAAGACAAAAAAATAGCGTTTATAGAAAATCAAATTAAAGAAAGAAAGAAATTATAGAGGAAGCAATGACTTTTTAAATCGAAATCTACATTGTAACAAAATTTTACATATAGCGAGATGGTTTAAAGACTTCAAGCTAAATTATTAGTTCCTAATTAAAGAATTTGATAGTTATAGAAGAATAACGAAATAAAGTTACGTAAAAAAATTCAATTTTGTGAGAATTTTGTTACAGATTTGCCATATTTCTGTCCCATTGTCTTAGATTACCAAATAATTCAAAGTGAAATGTGCAAAAGGGATTAAATTTATATCGGTACGCTTATTGCACACACTGTGGCAATTTTTTTAATCAAAAGTAAGCATTTGTCTCGATCTAAAGAAAATAAAACTTTAGGGGATTTCTCGATTTGATCCCGATCGATTATATTATTACTCATCACTGTTGAAATTCCATTATTTGTGTTTTAATATAATTAATGAAATTAACAATATCAAAACCACATGTATTACACTTAATAAAAGATTTTCATTATTTTTTACTTATCAATTAATTGAAAAGAATTGCGTTCAAATATTTTAAAAAATAAGTTTATATTGATACCAATCGTAAACATTCGATTTTGATTTATAATTGGCAAGTACGGTTCAATTCCTTTTAATTATTTCGTTGAATTTTATTTTAATTGTATTCGGTACTTTTTCAATTCAATATGAGCGCGAAAATGTAAAATGTATTTCTGATTTTAATCCACATAAAACATTATGTGCTTTCCAAACGAATATTTATCTCGGTTAAATTTTAATGGGGCAGTATTGCTTTAATGGGATTAGTATTGCTTGTGATCCTTGATATTTAACCAGCTTGTTTTTCAAATTAAGAAGCTTTGAAAAATTCAACTTAAAAAGTCCGACGGGAAAACTTTTTTAAAAAGAGGAAGTAAATCCAGACCTTTCATGTGCAAGGATATTAACTGTGAGAAGTACGTCCTTGCTATTAAATAACCTTTCTACCTACCACATTTCCACAAAAGGGAGAAATTGTAATTAGCCTAGGGTGAATTTTTTTGTTGTGTTTTTTTTTCAAAAAACTTCAGGAACTTCATGTCCCTAAAAGTCGTATAATATAATTATATACCATAAACTTAGTTACACCCACTTTCATTCTATTGTAATAAAAGAACCACCATTCGACATCAAAGATATATTTTGTTGGAATGGAAAAAGAATTTTATAAAATAAATAATAAGTCAAAACATTCCATTCAGCATCTACATAAAGGTATTCATTTAAAATTTGTCTTTTATTTCGCACGTTAATTGTTCTCATTAAGTTTCCGTCCGAAGCCTTAATACAGTCTCCTTAGGGATAGTGTTACGCTGAAGTAGCTTTTATGTGGTTCCGAGGCTCTTAGATGCTCGCGATGGAGATAGAAGTTCGAAACCTAATGCCTAATTGTCATTCTTCTGCATTTTGAACTTAAATATCGAATATCACAGTTACGACTTAAAATTAAGTTTTTACTTTTTAAAATGTCAATAGTAATAGTGGTACGGTTGTCCGCGGCTAAAGCGGATAGTGTGTGTTTTTTCTATGTTTAATTCTACACATTTTGGCTGTTAAAGTTTGTAGAGCTGCTGATTATGTGATTACCATTGGATAGTTGTTCGACTATCGGGTACCTTCCATTAAGTACACGTTTGCCATATAGTCCCGTATTATCCTTTGGAGGATCACCATTGTTCCTCCGGTTGTGAGTTTCTACGAATGTGCTCTGAGACTCCTGATGTAATCGTTTCATTTTGATGGTATCACCGTTCACAATACGAAGCTGGGTATTCCCATTTCCGTCGCATTCAATTTGCTTAATCAACAGGGCTTTGCCCCTTAATCCAGTAATCAGGCCATTTGTGGTTTGGCCACCGTAAGGGCTTTTGGTTTCTTCAGTTGCCGCCGGCTGGTCTTTGCTATGGGTAATAGTGCTAACAACAATCTTTGAAGGAGTCA
Source organism: Proctacanthus coquilletti (assembly GCA_001932985.1). Taxonomy (NCBI): domain Eukaryota; kingdom Metazoa; phylum Arthropoda; class Insecta; order Diptera; family Asilidae; genus Proctacanthus; species Proctacanthus coquilletti. The sequence goes on from MNCL01000111.1 coordinate 499,189, forward strand.
CTGCTGTTGCTTTAACCTCCATTTTGACTGGCTCTGAGGTTGGTAATGGGCCCGTCGAGTGCGTTAAGGCTAATGAAACCCTTCTAGTGTGAAGTCTATCGGCAACGTCGCCATTGCATCCTCCATTATGAGATGTTGTCCTTTCGTCGAACTCATTAAAACTTCCATTTATCGCACTCGGTGGCGGAGTACAGGTCGTCGTTGTATTCATTGTATCCTGAGGGTGCAATGAAGAACTCTTCCTATGAATATTCGATCTTGTGCTGTATTGGCTGAAATCAAGATGGTCGGGACTTTTACATCTTAGCAACTGGGCGAACGCCTTGCGAAAACTTGAGTTTTTCCAAGCATAGATTATTGGATTCATGCCAGAATTAGCCATCGCCAAGGAGAACGCACCCTTGTACAGCATCGGGGATGATTTTTCAAGGAGTCTGAAGATTTGAGCACATGCTATTACAAAGTATGGCAGCCAGCAGATTGAAAAGCAGCCAAGAATAAACAGGACAACCTATAGACGAAAAAGTATTGGATTAATCTTATGCAATTTTTTAAATTAATAGTTAATTTTTAATCAATTTTCGGGTACCGAAAAAAAATCATTTCTCCATTATTTTTCAAAAAATAAAAAAATTTTTAGAAGATAACTTTTGATAAAAATATTTCATTCACAAAGTGAAATGATAAAATATTCCACACGGATTCAATATTTTATGAGATTGTCACTCGGGACTTTATCGTAGTCAATGAACAAGGGTCATATGTTTTATCATATGATAATGGATTATTTATTGCCCGGTGATTAATTGAATATTGCAGATAGTGGTGGGGGTACAATTCGTTACTGTTTGTACACGCTGTGCAATATTATTAACTCAATCTGGTAGTCAATTTAGTTGCGTCATTCCCACAAGTCAACCTTGCTAATTCTATTCAAATCCTTGATCTTTGCTGCAAATTAAAATTTTCATGGTAATGAGTTTTCTTCTTACAAGATTCCTTGCGTAATTTCGTAGGAGGATTAAATGAGTCGTAAGGACTGTTTTGAATAGCATGGTGCAGCTGAAGGGTGGATTAAAGAAGATTATTTTAAGCTCACATTCAGTGCATATTAAACTTCATATATTCAGTGGCATTTATTTTCGTTAGAATACGATTGAAGTCTATTCGTGGATTGTCGCCTTAATATTTCGTTAACTTTGGACTGGAGTGTTCCTGTTCTTGACTTTTATTGCCTTTTATCCCAATTCTTATAAAAGTGAATACTATTTGTAAATATCGTTTGAAAATAAAATTATTTCTTAAAAAAATCTTATTTAATTTCAGTTTGTTACGTAAAAACAGTTTTTCGATTTAGCTTTGACATACGATGTTTATTTTAGTCTTGCAAAAATACGAAACAAGAAATTGATATAACATAAAGTTATATCTGATTACGTTATAATAACTCTATAATGAGATATCAAGTATAAAAATTAATTATTTTTTGTAGCATAAAATTAAGTTGCTATTTATAAATTCATGTAGCATGGGCATTTAGACTTTTTTTAATATCTTCATCAACTTTCTTTCGTGAGAATTATTATTAAATACTAAATATATTTGTTAGAACAATCAAAATGCTAATATCACAGAAATATTGGTTAATTCATATCCTAGCTTATCTGCCTATCTCCCGTAAACGGGCAACAATAAATCAAACAAAAATCTCTAAAAACAAAACAAGCCGTTTGATATCCATCACCTGTTCAAGTTGTTACCAAAGAAAGTCAAACGACCACGTGTGAGAGTTTGAGTAATTTGTTTTCTATTCAGCGAACCAGAAACCTGTTGTCGACGAACTTTACGGACGAAAATAAAGAAGGTGTTGTTAAAACTCCTCCACCGGATAGGTGTTTGCACGAAACAGGCCATTATGAATTCAAATACGGAGTTCGCTACTTACGATAGGTGTATGCAAATTAATGACAGGCCACGTGTATATTGTCTCATATTTAAAACGACTTAATGCGGGAACATTAAGTATTGGCAAAACAAATGGAAAATTTTACCTGAACTGATTTCCAGTCTGAAGGGCTTTCATGTAGTCCTGTGAACGATGACCGTATCTGTTTAGCATGTTTTGATGCCTCACGCCATATACGCCAGTAGACGATTAGCATGCAAACCCATACCATGGAAAATCCCGGGGTTATTACCCCCGCCATGTACCATGGTGGTAAAATTTCATCGAATTCGCACTGTGTAGCAGTCTCCCAATTATTCCAGAACATTGGTATCAAAGCGAACGTGACTCCCACAAACCATCCAAAGCTAAGTAGGATAAGAGCTACTTTTCGCGTCATATACCTGGAAGGTAAATTTAATGTTTTTTTTTGTAAATTAATTGAACTTCAGAGATAAAGGGATTTTCTTTATTTTGAACGTGTCACTTTGAAACGTTGCATTTATTTTATTAAAGAATAATTTTGAAAATTTTAATTAAACAGAAAATTCGCTTTCTATGTTTAATTTCTTTATTCTTTATAAGGCAACGAATAATAGCCTTTGAGCTCATAATGTGAAAGTAATAAAAAGAATAATTCTATAAAATCATAAATTATAAAGGGACTGAATTTCAGAAGACATTGTTTTTATACCTCCTGCGTAGAATTCTTTCAAATATGAACTTATTTTTACTATATTTTATAGAACATTTAAAAGATCTCTAAAGTTGATTTTAAAATTATCCAGTCCATTAACTAATGGCAATTAATTCTTATAATTTTTCGGTATAAAAGCTGGATTTAATTTGGATAAAGCTGACGAATTATGATTAAGCACTCAAATAAAACTTGCATACATTTCCATAAGACAAAAAGTCAATAAAACGTGTCCATTCGGCCGCAAGTAAATAGTTTCACGTCGAAGGTTTCATTATATGTTTTATTTCTTAACACTTGGACATTATATAATAAATAAGACTAGGTAGAAGCAATTCTATTGATTAGTAAATCGATTCTCTTTTTAATACAAAATTAAACTTTTCCATTACTAATATATTTCCAAATTTTAACAGTAAAAGAATAATACGAAATGAAAAATATAAAAAACGAATAAAAAATTTGTTCCAATTAAGCAAAGGTGTTCTATCGCTGTGTATTACATCTATCAATCAATAATCATTACAAGCTTATATCAGACCCCCCATATATGCTTCAGCTAATTCTGCATGTTGCCCACAATTTTCTATAGCCCAAATTACGACACCATCAACTCACCTGCTGTAATGAAGTGGGTAAACAATAGCAATATATCGATCGACAGCAATAGCTATTAGATTCCATATTGAGACACAGCAAGCAAGAATGATAAGGAAAAATCTCAGCAAACACCATCCGTGCGATTGTCCCAGTCCAGATTTCATGTAGAACGCCAAATGATAAGGTAGAGTGAAACCGACTACCATATCAGATATGGCCAGAGATAGGATAAACATGTTGGAGATTACGGATCGCAGCCTCCGACTAAATCTAACGGCTAAGATAGTTAGTAAGTTACCGCCAAGGATGAAAACCAATAACACTCCGTCTATCACAGCCCAAAAAGCCAAATTTGACTCAACCGCACGTCTAGGTATATGCTGGATTGGTGGAAGATCCTCCAAAATCACCGGCACTTCCTCAACACTTTCTTCAACAATCTCGTAGTATTCGACAGAATCAGTTTCCATTATTGTTATTGTTTTAATTTTTCTTGTGCGACTTACCAAGCTCTTCTCGATGGCTTCCACTATTTCTCACTTTTACTCATTCACTTGCATACCGACACAATTATTTTCATTTTTCCTTAAGATTATAGTTTCACTTGTGTAATGACCTAAAACTTCCGGTTTACATGTTGGGATTTTTGCGGTGCACATTCCACAATAGATCAATTCCATTTGAGGTAAAATATCGAAGACTTAACGGCGCTGTTAAAGACGTTGAATCCAGAGAAGCCCGTCACAGCTTTTGTAATATTTACACTTATTTTTTTCCGCACAAAGTTCGACACTTATGAGAAACCAGTTTCAGGCAATTTTATTTGAAGATTTACGCAAAAAACATAACAAGAATTTGTCATTTGTGGAAAGACGCGCTAATACTACCGGGTTCCGCTCAATTGTCTTTAATTCTAGGGGTTTAAGTACTTTTGCTTTTGACTGGTTTTCAAGTCACGTCCGGTACTCTGTAATAAAAGGGAAAAAATTGTTGAGTCAATAGTCTTCTGCTATCAAGAAAGAATTTTATCAATCAGCAATAGTCTAAAAGATTTCTGAGTGCGGTTTCGAGGGATTCAAATGTACTACTGAGGAGATGTATAAACTCTACAACCTTATTTCGATTGACACAGGTCGCCGAATGCTGTATAGTATTTTTAGCGCCAAAAATCGCTATAAAATTGCAGAGGTATTTGCTTTTATCGAGATGTGTATCCGTCTATAAATTACAAGTGTTTCATTTAACATTGGGTGTTCACGTATTCTCTAGTGCACCTTTTGACGTCGTGAATGCTCATCCTCAAGTGGATGCTGATGAATAAAATTTTTTATTGATATTGCTTCTTTGTGGGATGCCAAACAAAGTTCAGTTGCAATTGAAATATGATACTAAGCAAACTTTTAAATACTTAATGGTAAAATTTTCTAATTTTTTATATTTCGCACCTGGGTCATTTAAAAATGTACCTTGAATATAATTCATTTACATGAATTCTATTATTTTTCTTGTTTATTTTGTTCTGAAAAATTCGAATTAACTATTTACTGGAGAATTTTTCGAAAGTTTCTACCTATTTCTGAGTTTATCTCGAAAAAAATTACGTATAAGCAAGTATAGAAAAAGAAATCGATTTATTTTTGAAGACAAGGGAGAATATAAAAAGATGTACACTTTGTACTAAATTCCTCTTTCTTGATGGTACCTTCCAGAACAAAATACATACCAAGTAATGATTTATTACTAATTTCTAGTTATCGCTTTTAACTTGAAAGACTTTAATTTTAAGACTTTGTACTGACACTAACATTATTTTTGTTTAATCTCATGTAATTAACATTGATGGTAATTATACTTGTTTCGTCCTTTTTTCTAATTTAAAAGAAATACTATTACTCTGTTGAAGATAGAAGCTGAATAGCCCGGAGCCGTTTATTTTCCATTAAGTGAGAAGACGTCTTTCACATACTCGAAAAGGAAGTCTGTTAATAGTTTTACTTTGAAACTACAAACACGTTGTTTTGACTTCTTCCTTTGAGAGCACCCATCGCCACTTTAAAAGGGCTAGATGTTCAAGATACAATAAGACGGTAAATTAACATCTTCCCAGACCAAAAAATGTTAAGATTAATCTTGGTTTTATGCCATAGCCCATGTGTAATTTAAGTAGAACACGACACATGAGGGAAGGCATTATCAGTATGAAATTTAACACGTTTCATCTGATAAAACATTTCATATTTCTCAAAATTGAAATAACTTGATAGAATCAAAGGCCTCGTGCTTTAAAATCCCTAACTCAATTTTTAGCATAACTCATAAATTTAAAGAATGGGCATACGAAAATCTTTTTTATAATGCAAAACAAAAGGAAAAATGCAAAATTTTCACCGAAAGAAATGTAGATGAGATACGTGTTAGATATTCCATGGGGTGTAGTACATCTGTTATAATCCGGTATATGCATTATTCACTCTTCATCATTTTCACGAGAAAAAAAATGACTTGGCATCAGAAAGCATAAAAGGAATTTTAAGATTCCGGAGGAGTCGTCCTCTCAACTTTATGTCAACGTCCTGTACAAGTAATTTTACAATGCTACCGGCATCGTAAATTAATACCATGAAAATCCAGAAGAATCTATGGATGGGCGAACTACAAATCGCCGGGTGCTCTTCTATGGACTGTTGTTCCATGCGGAAATGATATCTGATTCTCGTCACGTAAGGCCCATTTGTGGTGAGCCTTTTCCACATACGTATTCCAAAACCCATATATGTGGGTTTGGATTGCAGATTGAGGCTTTTTCCATGGTGTGGCCACGATAAGGGGCCTCTTTTCCAGTTGTAAGGTTTTCTCCCACGTCGGAACTCTCGGAAGGGAGGGGTAGAGATAAATAATTTGCGTTGTGCGATTTATAAACATTCATTTAATACTTTACGAGATCATTATGCCGAGGAGTGGGTGATGGGTTAGCATATACTACATTAGTTGCAAATTTAATGAGATAAAGCAAGAGTCCTAAAGCTACCCGGATTATTAGTGGCCGAGAGGAACCTCGGGCATGTTTAATGCAGAAAAGCTTTTAAGACAGGAAAATTACCTTGAGATATACCTACTTATGCTTCAAGGTGAACATCACCCGACTTGGCATCTTCCTTATTATACTATAATAATCTCGAAAAGACATGGGGCACAAAACACAGCGTTTCCAAAAAGCGGTGGAGAGAAATACATTCTTTAAGAGAATTTCATTCCCATAACAAACTTCATATAAAATTATTGAAAATTAAAATATTAAATCAAGTGAGAAAATAAATTCAATCATTTCCAAGAACTGTATAATGAACTCTGGACAATTGCCAGCCTCAACTGAAGTATCATTTTTATGTGAATTTCAAAAGAATCCACCGACAAAGTCCTTACAGGGATCAAAAGTGAAGTAGATTCTTTATTTATATTTCCACCATAAATTTTATCACAACCAATAAAATTAACATAAATCTTTACCTAAGAAGAATACATTAAAGTTCATTGAATTACTCGGCTGAAGTGTTTTTTAGTATAGTGGCAAACTTGTATCTGGCGTCGTTTTATCAGACCAAAGGAGCAATTGGTGTTCTTAGGAAAATCCGCAGATATTCTGTATGGAGCTTCGAATTTTTTTGACTCCTTCACGGAAAAGCTCTCAAGAAACCACAAGGCTGGATTTAAGTGAAGTACTGTGGCTATAAATAAAGATCTAATTCAGTCTGATGATAGTATTTTGCGTGGAATCATTATTCTGCAAAATTGTGGGCGGCTCTTGAATTTTTGTATTTGATAAGGTCTACACGAAATGATGTATTTTAGTCTGAATGAGATTTATGCATTATTTATTTTCTGATAAATTATGTATTTTATACCATACTGCATTTTTTGACATCGATGTATACAATATATATTTTTAAAAAAAGGGAGGGCTGTTAACAAAAGTATCTTAAGTAATGGAAAAAATAATGTTTCATTATTGTTCTTCTCTGGGTAGAATAATAAGTATTCTTAACTAATGGCTTCATCTCCATTTCATTATTTTAATGGCAGTTTCTTAACAGGAGGGCTTTATTTTGCAAAAGTAGAAACTTGTTGCTAAGAAGATTACAAATAAGTGATCCTTGTAAATGCGTCTAACCTTAGAATGAATTATACAGAAATTTTTTCTAACAATCTTTAGGTTTATTTTATTGCATAGAGGTTAAATTATGGAGAACTTCACCTTACTAGAGATAAAATGGTGGTATAAAAATGGGAATAAAATTGGCAAGATTTTGTTAGTTATACGAAAACTTTATTTGTTTATTTCTGCGAAGAATATTTCTGCCTTTTCTAATATTTTTAAATTATCTTCCACAAAGCCTAAGGGCATAAGTCTAAATTCTATGGTAGGTGAATCGTATTACTTCCTTATTTTTAGCCTTAAAAACATAGATTTAGTCTTAATATACTATTAATTGAAGAGGTCAGAAATTATCTTCTGATAAGATATTTCAATGATTCATTATGCTCTTATGTCTTAATTTAGACAATTATCGTATCTACTCATCTTCAAAACAAAACTCAGTGCAGTTTTTATTCCAAAAGTAATCTATTTATTACAAGGAATACTTTCATATTTCACGTCCTTGTAAATATACTATGCAAGTTGTTAAATTAATGTTTACGAAATCTAGGTAATACTACTCATTGCTTGTAAATATCCTCAAAAGGAAGCAAATATAATTCCCTATAATTTCATAGATTTGTTGGGCAAATAAATTATCAAAAGCACACTAAATCTATAAATAGTTTTTTGACTACCTCTAATCGGATTACCATTAAGAAATCGTCTGCAAGAAATTAATCTCGGCAATGTACGAAGAGAAATTCCCTGTCCCAGTAAGTCTAGCGACCACTGTCCTCATAAATCAATTGAAAATAAAACGAATTATATTCATTATATGGTAGATGAAGAGGGTAAATATAGGTGATTGTAATGAGAAGCTATTTTTAATTCTACACACCTTGTTTATGTTCCTCTTCCGTGAATCACTAATTGGACAATCAGAAATAGTAGCAGTAACAAATTAATTAATTAATTATCAGGTATTTGCAGGAGAATTGTACCTTTTATAGAAAAACACGAACCGTCGTGGTCATATACTTAAATTTATCTTGATGACAGCAGCAAATCTTCAATTACCTTGTATGTTTTATGGAACAGGTATATTAGGTACTTGAATACAAGAAGTACGTTTATATGTCGTAACAAATGTTGGATTATGCTATTTGTACTTAAATTTTGGGTATGGAATAAAAGCGGGTCCATAAACCACGAGTTACGCCATTTTGTAGGATCACGTTCGAGAAAATTATTTATAAAATCTGCAGAACATAAAACCGAATATCACCAAAATTTTCCTAATTAGCATTTGCTAAAATATGCCTAAACCGGTATCACATAGTAGCATATTCAGGTAATTTAAGAATGATGTTGAGCTTCAATCATTATTGTTTCACGTCGTTATTTAATGCGCAATAATGCGCAGCGTAGGAACTTTTCCCCCCCGCAAAGGTTTAGGCAAATATTTGAGTTTCAGCTTTCTCTTTAAATTTTCTAGTAACGAAAAAAAAGGAAAATCCCCTTTCCCCCAAATTTCGATTGAGTAAAAGAATAATTCTAAAAATGAGAAGTATATTCGCAGTATGGTTAAAATCAGAATTCTGTCCCTAGTAAGTACCCTATGCCAACCGAGTTTTTAATGTTAATTAACAACGAACCAAAAATTTAATTAACCCGACGATCCTAAACATGCAATGCTGCGGTGATTATTAAGTCTCCCAGGATTCGTGAGTGGTACTTTGGCTAGATTATTGAAAAATTATTTTTGGGGTCAAAAAGATCTCTCTCTCCCCCCGGAGGAGGACAAGTCGCATGATACTCATTGCTAGGGCCTTGGAACAGAAGTACACCTTGGGGCGACGATATTGCATGTCTTATTCAAGTGAATCGGCCAGTCCATTTATTAAGTCTAGCACCAAATCGTCCTTAAGCGTTAGTTAAGACAATTTCTATTCTCTTTGTTGCTTTGTTATTTGTTTATATGCTACTGGGAGACAACGCCTCAATATTGCGGCAAATTATTTCTGTTTTATTACCCAGCCCGTTTCCATAATTAACTCGCAATTGATGTTTTTGTTATATTAGTAGAAGTGTGCAGGTTCAAGGCCTTTAGGTTTGTATTAATACAATTCTATTACAATTTTCCCGACTAGAAAACGTCGTCAGTACGACTAGATATAAAAACATTTTGGCCTTGGCATTAACTTTGTGTACAAACTCAAACGAAGATGTTATACGGGTCGTTAAGTGTAAATTGAATTAATATTTATTTTTCTTAATTGAGAAAGTTAAGGTGAACTTACAACAGGAAATTCTGCGTTCTACTTTCTTTCATTTATTGTTATAGCAGAAGTCGATTGATTGAAATCTTTTATTTATTTAGTAATTTGTAATCAATTTTTTTCAATTTCTAAAAGTAATTCATTCGAAATACTACTGAATTTTTTTGGAATAGTACTTGATAACTGATTAAAACCAGTGAAGCTTGTTTAATTTTACTTGAATGTTAACAGAAATCGCGTTATTCTTTTTTCTGTCATTGTTATGAAACTAATATTCAATTTGAGAAAAACTACGAGCTTGGCAATCAAATTTCACTGCATGGAAGCCGAAGAGTGAATTCTGAGTGGAGAATTTAAACAAAAAATACGGACTACGGCGATGGACAACAGAGAGACTGCAGTCAGACTAGAAAGTTGCAACGTTTGTAATTGTTATTTTCCGCTGGGGCGTTATAAGTTAGGAGCGATTCTTAGAGCATCCATTAGCCAGTGACAGTGACAGAGTTAGATGTTAATTAAAAGCTTTGATTACATGTCCAATTCGGTTTTCCTGTAGAGATTGATAAGCGTGCTCTAATTAAACATAAATTGTGCTCGTTTTAGTACGGTACTTTAATTAAAGCATTAACATTTTGTAAAATTATCAATTTTTACAATCGGTGTTCAATTCACTTGCAATGTTTTTCAATTATAGAATAAAAAAAAAAATCTGTATGTTTGTCTTTTAGTCACGTTCGAACTATTGAACTAATTAATATAAAATTTTATTGACTAACAATTGGGATGCCCAAGAAGTCATAGATTATTAGTCTTTTTACCTGATTGTTACTTTCAATGGTGCTAGATTAAAATCCGATTACAATAGGCCTGGTCATTAAGAAATTTATACTTCTAGTAAAAAGTAAAGGAAGTCTTAAAAAAGCACATATTATAATACTAATCTTATTTCGAATTAAAGATGAATCAAAACTGTATAAGTTAAAGAAAGGTTTAATTTAAGTAAAATCTCTGCAGATAAGTGGCCAACTCTCAATAGGGTGCAAAATGATTTAATTTAATGGGGCATTTGAAGGTTAGAGAAGGGATCACCAATTCTTATCTTTGTATCCCATGAAAGATTCCAGAGAAAAAAGGAGATCAAAAATCTGTAATAGTATTTCACCCAACAATGGAAAGTGAAGCCAAAAATTTCCGTGAAGCAAAAGAAGCATTCCTTAACAAATCAATTTCATTTCGATAAATTGAGAAAATGAAAACAAACACGTTTTTCAATAAAAGAAATCTAGTCACCTGTACAAATGAAAAATTGGCCCAAGCTCGTGCCATTATATTCCGTTCACAATCAATTTAAACTTAACCCCAAGGAAAAGAGGCGAATTTTTTGTTGTTGCTTGTTTCTTATTTTGTTTTTCTTAAGAAAACAAAATACCCTCCTTATAAGTGAGATACCTTCACCTTCTCCATGTCCATGTTCTTTAGATTACGTTCAAGTGAAATGGACTTTTTTCCACGCGACAGACAGGAGTAATTCAAAAAAGTTTGTAGGTACTGTCGTTAGAAGAATTGTTATACATCCCAAACGCGTAGAAGCGTCTAGAAGTCTAGCAAAAAAAGGAAAAATCAAGAATAATTAAGACACATTTGCATATATCTTTTCCTAGGGATCTCATGCTTGTCGCAGGTCTCGCATGCTCTAGAATTCCTTGTAAGAAGCAGGTAGGACTTGTGACTTTAATCTTGTTTTCTCGTAATTAACGTCGAAAAACGTTTGGGATAATTCTTCAAATAGATTAATGTCACCTTCACGTTTTTGACTAATCCCACTAAGATCACATTAAGATATAGCAGCTCGTGTTGTTGGTTAACAAATTTCTCTGACTGAAATTTGTAATGAGGAAGACACCTTTGTTCCCAGCTGGAGATAACCGCATTCGATTGACTCGCCGGCGCTTTAGAATACAAAAACGTGCCAGAAGTCCTTCATTAAACTCTTCCTGAGTGTCTGAGGTGATGTCTCAAGTACCTCAAGTGATAAAGAGATATACTGGCAAATATACTTCACATCTTTTGCACAGTACTCATCTTTGGATTTCCCAAAGGTGAAACGACTCCTGCAAGTTCTCTGTTTCTTTTGGCTTGTTATTAATTGGACAAGCGAAAGATGTCTGCAGACATGTAAGAAGAGTAACGGTTAAGGATAATTCAAAGGGGGAAAAATCACGGTGTATCGTTAAGACCAGGACGACTATTCATCTCTTTGATAAGACACATTTTCTACCTTCTTATTTTACTAGTTCAGCAAATTTCTGAATGAACGCAATAATGAAACGTTTGTTCGAATCAATTGTGCCACAATAAGCGAATTCTAGACTCTAGATCATTCGCTCGCTCTGTGGACAATATTTTGTATATACCACCCATCCAACTTCGAAGGACTTTCAAAATGTGGAAACAGAAAGAACTCATTAAGGGCAATACAAGCAAACCATTGTTCCACGTTAGTTGAGTTATTATTATTATTAATTTCGAAACGTCTAGAGTGTTCCAATTGCTAGTCCTCTTGAGACTCCTAAGCTATTATAAAAGATTTAAAGTGTCATCTGTGTTTTCGCCTTGAACTTAAGGAATTCTCATATTCACAAATTTAATGGATACCTTTCACAAAGTTTCTCCTCTAGTTTAATTTCATTCCTTAGGAACGTTGTGCTGTTCAAGTAATAACCGTGAAGAAATACTCCTTGAAGGATTTTCTATTATGTCATCGTGTAAGCCAAGTTTCAAGGTTAATTGGGAAGTACTATTTTTGGCGCTTTATGATTTCAGAGTTGAACACCTTCTTGAGCTTAAATACGTGTGAACAATTAGGTCCAGGAAATTTTATTTATTCTAAAAATGTGATCTGATTCATGGAGCAAGCGTGTGGGATAATACGAGCTCAAAAGGGCTCATTAAAATCGTCAAACTAAATTTAAGTGAATAGCATAACATCCCACAGGTTCTCATATTCCATGCAAATGAATATGGGATATAAAAAGCCTACTTTTGGATTGTATGGGAACAGTTGATTTAACTTCTCTTGACATCCAATTTGACGGCCTTTTAATTGCATTTATTCGATGGTTGAAAATTTTCCATCCATAAAGTTTGGATGTATGTACGACATGATAGTCTATGACCTTAGTCGCCTTTATGACCTTACATATCAAATAAACGCCATGAACTCTTGAACCATCAAAATATTTGGTCATTCGGGTACGATAATAAGGCCTGAGTGAAGGAGAAACATTTGACACCTTAATTGAGTCTGAGCCAGGGGTGATTGATTGATTTGAGTAAATTAAGCGCACTTTTCATGGGGTAAATAAATTTACTTTCATCTAAAATTAATAAACGCGTAAGATTAATAACAAAATTCCGTAAATATTATGGCAATGAGTTTTAAAGAAGCTTTTACGCATAATTTGCTTTATAATATGCAAATAAATCACTAATTAAATGGCATGGGATACACTCTGTACTATATCGCGGCACGTTCCATACTCAAGTGCAAACACGCATCTAAATATTTGATGCTAGATAATTGGAAATACCAACAGTCTGATTAATTGTAAACTATCAGAGATTTTCCATATCTTATACTTAATTATGCAACTGACTGTAAATGAATATAAACAATATTCTGTCTGTATTTAAAATAGAATAACAACAATTTGAGTATTTTGGGAAAGTAAAACAAAAATTATTTAACTCATTTGTTGCGCGAGGTTTATTACTTACATACACATGCAAATTAATTGTTTTTAAAACAGCATCTTTTTTTAAAAAAATTTTTTCATGTTCTTTTTTTTTGATTTACTGATTTTCAAAATGTTTTCGTAAATTAAAATATTACGTTAATTAATTCTTCATTTTGTAATAAGAACCATTTTAAAAGAGAAAACTGTGTTTCGAACTTGGAAATATTTTTTCTATTTTAAACTTTAAAAATCAATTGTAAAGCAAATTTATTCTCACTTTTTAGTTATTTCCCGATCTTTCTCACCTTAGTCAACACTTTTTGAACTGAAACACGTTTTATTTCTTTCAAGAAAGTACTACTTTTAAATGTACGTCACTGTTCCCATTCGACAAAAGATGGTAACCGACTAAAGAGAAATTACAAACTTTGGGCAAATGAAACAGTGCGAAATTTTTTAATTGAAAGGTAATTAATAGAACGGTTTTCATTAAGGTCTTAAATGAATTATCTCAGAGGCATGAGGATTTCACTTGTCGTGACTGGTTATAACTAGCCTTTGTTGAAATATAAACTCATTTCACATTCATCCGCTTAAAAAAATCACTATATTCATTCCTTTAATTTTTTTACAAAAGAAAGTAGAAGATAGTTTCAGCTAAAACACTGTAAATTATTTATTCGAATTTATAAAAGTCTGTCAACGAATAAAATATATATAAAAAAATTATAGTAGCTAGGACGAGTGAAAAATAAGCCTTTCATTAATAAATCTTTATTTATTGATTTCTATTTAAAATTTTATTTATTTTTAAATTCGAAATTGTCCATTTCCACGCAAGTTCTATTTTTAATTTGATTCACTGCGTGTCATCCATACTAATCATAATAAAGGCGGTCAAAGAAATGCGTCGGGAGCGCTTGCTGATAAGTTACATAAGTTTTTCTGCTTGATGCAACAAATGCACTTACTCATGGATTAATTAGTAATAAATTTATGTGCTTTGTTAGATGCAATGAGTGCGTTATTTTAAAGATTTTTAAAATGTATTTTGTGGGTTGGGAGAGATTTATCTTAATGAACATAAACCGGGTATATCCACATTGAAAAGACTAAGTTAAGTCTGTAATTCCTCAAAAAGTCTTCCTCACATATGCAGCTCATAAAAAAAATCCCATTTTTTCTATATTATAGTACTTACTAGAACCTGTTTGAGATGTAACTTTGTTCTGTATGAAATATTAAAAAGTAAAACAGAAAAGTTTCGATAGAAGGGCATATTACAACGCATTCTCTCGGGGGCGCTGAAGTAGGCACTTCTACGTGCATATTCTTACAGCGGTCCTTTGGGACGAAAACCAAAATGTTTTCATAAAACAAGAAAAAGAAATAAAATCTCCCCTAAAAACCTTTGATCTTATGAAGGGAAAAAAAGGGTTCACCTTGAGATTAAGCATTCAACAAAAAAAAATTGGATATTTCTTGGAAATTGTGTAATTTTTCTGTATATTTTTTCTTCTCATTGATTTCCAGTTGGCTCTCTTCATATTTTTTTTGTTTGCTTATTAAAGGTAATAATGGAAATTTATTCCCTTTCAAAGGAGTTGTAGGAATGACGGAAAATCATAACGCAGTTAATATTTTTTTCGCAGGAATTTCCTTTTGGGGTAAAATTTTTCATAGGCTTTATATTGAAAATTTTTTTTTTGTTCTTGTAGAATCTGAAATAAATGAGCAAGAGATTATCCGCAACGAAATGAAGACTGTAATTTTTTAAATTACATTGTGGGATAAAATACGACTTACGAATACGATTAGGATCTATTTCTGCTCATAATGAAATAAATGGCAAAAAAAATGAGAAAACAATTGCAAACTTTTTTATAATATGAACCACTTTTTTTCAGAACTACATAAATTAGTAATGATCTACTAGTGTACAGAATTCGCGCTGCCAGAGTACAATTCTCGTAATTTTTCTTTTTTTTTAGTTTTGAGCTATTGATGGTATTGAAAGTATAGACAAACTGCTTACACAATTTGAACTAAACAAAATGCAATACTTTAAAAGATTTCTTCTTGCGTAGGAATTTCACTTAGTACATCGTTTACGCTATCAACGAACTTATTTTCAGGTATTGACTCACTTGTTCCGTACTTAAGCACACTTGATAGAAATTCTAGAAAACCAATTATTGAATGCTTGAAATGTTAGCAACAAGCTTTTAGAAATTAAAATATCTACCGGATAAATTACCTTGCAAAAGATATTAATTAATTTCTTCTTTATTTACAAACAACAATAAAAGTGTAAAATTATTGCATTAACACTAAGTTAGCATCTTATAAAAGTACGTTTTTTACATCATCGATTTTTGTTTGTTTAATTTATAAGTATAAATTAATTCAATCAAATCTATTGTTCGGATATTGCAATATTGTATTTATATGCTCACTTCGTAGCAACACCAGCTCGTTTGAGAATTCCTAGTAAATGCTAGTACCATTAGCGTCACATAAACTTCGAAGGATTGATGAACGATGTTCTATTATGATAAGACGTAATGTTCAATTCATTCCTTATTATTTATTGCACCCCATCAGAAATATTCTTTACATCTTAGGGCCGTGAATTAAATATGTGAAGGACTTATGCGAAACTCGATACACGTGGCCCTTTTTTCAAGGAGCTAGCTAGCTACTTCTAGGAGACACTTTAAGCAAAACAGATGGCCTTCAGCCGCATAGCATATTTAGGAACAAATAGGTAACGTATGATAAAATTAAGATATAAAGAGGACGAATAGGCGGTATCAATTGTTCTCGCGTGTGTCGTACCATTTTAAGTGTGAACACATATAAAAATACTCGAGCCTATATTAGGCTAAAATGACTATCATGTTTCACTGGGTTTTATTCTGTGTAAGAATATATATAAAAACAATTTCACAAAATGCCAAAGTTACGCCCATTTAAATACGATGTGATTATATAAAAAAAAAAAATGGGTGAACTTTTCCATTCATATTTCACCTTTGCATTGGACATAGAACAGGTGTGATGCAACAGTAGGTGGCAAAGTTATTTCTATTTAGAATTAATGTTACTAAAGTGGATATAGTACGTAATAATAGTTGATGTCGTCTATAACAATTCATGAATTTTACGAATCACATGCATGAAATCACCTGTTCGTTCTGCGCACGAGAATGAACGTAGTGCTTCCTAATCTGTATAGGACAATAAGGAAAACAAAGTAAATCACTTTTGTATGGAAATCGTCTTAGTAGGTAACAAGTTTTCATTCAACTAAGGAAAAGATACATGGCCTCAGGTGAGTTCAAGACGAAAACAACATCTTTTACCACCTATAAAGAAAACGATTGAAGGTTGGGCAGCCCACCTGGTTTCAGGTAATACGAAACTAAATGTATAAAACTAGGAATTCGAATAAGATCTTCCATGAACATACTCACAGAGGGAATTCAATCTTAAATTGATTCAAACGTGTCCAGTTCAACACACGAGCGTGCTTACCTGTGGTGATGACCGGTCAGGCTAACCGACTTTAAAATTAATGTAGCCCAAGGGTATTTAAGTAAAAGGTAAATAGTCTGGGAAATTCCCAACAATAAACACAACACTGCATTATTTACAATTCTCGGATAAAACTAATTCATTACATTGAAAAAATTTACATACAGAAATTTTGGAAACAATACCTTTTTGTATCGTATAAAATAATTTCTTCAAGAAGACTATTACAATAATCGATGATTTTATGTAGGTGTCATTTTATACATCGGCTCTTCGTTATTTTTAGATCCATATATTTCATTTTTAAAACGCAGGCCCTGTTTGTCTATCATTTGGTCTAGTCGTTAGCAACATGAGAACTGATGGATTGATCCATGTGTTTTTATTTCTTTTATTTATAATTCTTCTTGACATTTTTCATATGAAATATCAAATGTCGCGTATTAAACAGTTATAATACCAAAATTTTAAAGGTCCAAATGAACCTGCCCAGATCGTAAATTTGTCCAAAAAGTATTGTCCAGCTTTTTTTATACTTCATCCATTGGAAAATTGCTCCTTTTGGATTTAATAGGTCTTCACGGCTTCGGTATCTTAAAATCCTCGAACGGATCAAAATGTAATAATTTTAATTACGGTTGTAAGAAAATTTGTTTGCTTTGTTAAATTAATTAAACATAGTTTAGTTATTGTTCTAAAATATCTTCAGTTTCCAGTGAGTTCGACATCAATTATTAAGGATAACAGATCTTAAATTTAACTTTTAACTTTATCCCTGTAGAATGCAAACAAAATATTTGCAGTAAAACAGAAATACATCTTTCCAGAAGGGTCTTAAACTGGCATCATTAGCCCTTCAATAACAAACTCATTTGCCATCAGTAAGCAAACAGAGGTGAGACACTTACCATTGAATATTATTTCGAGGCACGATTTATTTATTTACTCTCCTGGTAATGGCCCTTTTCGCTGGCTACCCGAAAGCTACCCAAACCCTCGGCCTGGGTCAATAGGGTTTACCTTGAAAAAGGAGGACCCACCAATTCATCCAGTTATCTATTCATTACCCTGATACAAATTCTGCAATCATTTCCATATACACAGTAAAATTATTCGAGTACTATTTTATTTTTGGTAGACAGCCTTGTGCAACGTCTGACGTCAACGCTATACTAGAGAATGGAGCGATCACCGTCGTATCCCATTCAACAAGTTGCTGGTAATAAATTTGCCCTGGGGCTCAACAAGTGCCACAGTTTTCCCATTGGGCGAGAGAAGCCCACCCTTAATGTGTCACCAGGTCACTTGTACTTTGGCCTCGAGGAGACATAGTACGTCAACATAGGGCGAAATTTGTGCATCACCTCCGTCGATTCATTGATAAAAAAATTTCATACAAGGCAAAAATCAATCAAGTAATGTGTGGGCCGATGTACAAATATATTTTTTTTTCTAGAAACTTGTGTGGGAGGTTACTGTTCGGGTGAGAAATTTATAGTAGCATTCATGGCTTCTCAGGGTGCCTAACAGGGAAAAATGATGCACCCCATTACTTTTAATCTACGTAAAATTTCCGGGAAATAAATTTCGCATAATTTCTGAGGGCCAGGTGGGTTCCCCATGTGAATGGGTATCGTGTTACGCGATTTTATATGCGAAAGTTTCTTTTTGATGTACTATCTGCGGATCAGTATTGATTCTTATAATCTCATTCCTTTTTAATAGGGTGAACTATCACTGGTTCACGAATAATCTACAGCACGCGAAAAATCGCCTTGTTAGTATTTTTTAAGGTAAAGTTTTTGGTGGAGATTTTATTTCATTGGGAATTTAATTTTTGCTAATGCGAGGTTGCTGAATTTGTACTTATTCCATTTAATTTAGCTTGTTACTAGTTGCTGCTATTATTATAATGAAAATTACGTACATACCATTGATGTGCTGTAATTCCTTGAAAATGCATTAATTTTAAACCTTTTCGGAGGAATATGCTTGCGATAACCTCTACTAGTGGTAAATTCTACTGACATAGCATCATTTTTGTGATTTCTCGGCTTAAAATCTCATTGACTCATATGTTTTTAAAAAAGTGAAGTGTTTTTATCTGCTGGTTTTTCTTTACCATGCCAATTTCTAAAATTTTTTATAGTGATAAATGAAATTGAAAGCAATTTTCAGTAGAATTCCGAAATTGGACTTTATTGCATAATAATTTAAATATGAAAAACATAACAAACATTTTATATTCAAGTGATGCAAGTCCGCTTATTTTATTTCGAAAACATAATTTTTTGGGTCTTAAATGTTCAATAAAAGCTTAAAGAACCACACCTTTGCCACTTTAAAACATAACACATCTTCTGCAGATAATTTTGTTGATTGTAATTTAAATAAAATATATAAACGAAGTATAAAAGCGAGATCATTTGTAAGGTAATCGTATTTTTCTACTACTATGACGAAAATTCATATTGTTATTTAATCTTTTTTTAAACGGCTCAAATCCAAGAAGTTAATTAATTCATCATCTCGATGAGCTTTTGTTTCTTGCTACTTTTTTACGATACCATTCTTCACAATTTATAGTGAGTAAAATTGAACCTGGAATTCTACGATTGTAAATCTTGTCATACGCCCATCGAATCGATAACTAAAGTGCTGACGAATAAAAATGTTTGATAAATTGATTAATAATTTTTTCTAACTATTACATACTTTTATTAAACTATAACCCATTCTATGAGCACCTTCATAACTAATCAACAAATGAGTAGGTAGTGAGGTAGAATACAACCCAGTTGTAATTAAATTCTTGAATATTGTAACCTATTGGTTATTTAAAAAAAGCATATGGAGAAATTCCCTTAATACAAATATTCAGTTTTAAGATCATTTTATACAATTAATATTTAGATCAAGAAAATTTGACCTGAAAAAAAATTAAAAGAATCGGAGGAGTGGTTCTAATTTTTTTTTTTAAATTAAATTTCATGAAAATATACGTAAATGGTATTTTGTTAAAATAATTTGAAATTCATTCCTATTATTAACAGACATAATTCAATAATTTTTTAAATAACATTTTATATTATAAAATCGTGTTTAATTGAGAATTTATCACAAACAAGCCTCTGGAGGTAATTACTTTTCAATAGAACTTTCCCATTAGAAAATTTTGTATTCAATTTTCGTTTTCTTCTGAACCAATAAACACCTCGTCAAAGAAAACATTTTAGAGTAGAGTAAGGGTAGTAACTTTTCAACCACCTGTACAAGTCAGCGACAACGACGTCGTTCCCGAAATTGGGGCACACTGCAAAGCTTTTTACGTCCTCCTGTTGAATGTGTTCCCGGTGGATGGGCTGGAAATTAGGTCACTGGGCCTGGAGTTGTGTACAGCTCCTGGTGTTCTAATATCGAACCCGGAGAAATCCCTCAAATCTGAATTTCGGTCGATAGAGCAATGCAACTGCCCCTCAGACCGATAACGAACTGCTATCCGCCATTCCCAACTCTGGTTCAGACTTTAGATTCGTTCTAACTAACACAACACTTCCTTTCGACTTTCTCTCTACTTTATTTCAATTATTTTATACCACAAAAAGAATATATCTTTCACAATTTTTGTGTTGTTTTTCAATTTTTGAATTTTTTGCTGGTTTATTATTCAAAAAGCAAAGCGCCTGCGGTGACCGCGAGAGGTCGCTCGCAACCACTACACAACTTTTTGAACCACCGAACAGGTGCTGCAGCAGTCGGTCTGGAAGAGAAGCGGCTACTCCGGAGAAAGCAATCCACGTCCAATTGTGTCAACCGTTTCCGATCAACTGACGGTGCGGCGGCCGTTGAAGTGGAGCGCGAAAGACAACGGAGCTTTTGCGCCAAATCCCCGCCGCCCACCCCCGCACCGCGTGCAACAGTTTAGCTTTCACCTCTGGCTAGAGGGTTCACATGCATGCTCCCAGTCGGGCCGTGTCTGTCCCATTACGGGTGCGTCTTCGTCTTGCGTCTTTCGGGCCAAAACAATCAGGCGGGAGATTCCCGCCTGTAGCAAGTCGTCCTAGCCACATGTGGCGGGACCAGCACAAGCGGCAACATCGCCTGGGTGCCGCGCAACTGACGACGCTAGTGACATCGCATCGGACAGCATTTAATTGGTGACCGCATGCAATGGAACTTGACACGGGAAGTGGGCCCGGAGTTAAGTGGGTCCCTCGCTTTTGAGCAAGCACGTGCCATAGACAGCGAAATGGCTGTCACGTAAGACGTGTACCATATATAATTTACAGTTATTGCGAATCAAAAAATCGAATCTTCCACTGGAAGGTTGAAATTCAAAGGTTTTTTCTTTTAACCCTAAACACATACCTTAAACTGTGGGTCCATCAAACCCGAATAAGTTACATATGAAATATTACAAAACCTTCGTTTCAGATCCGACATTAACTTTTTCGATAATTATTTTTATTTTCATTTTAATTTTAGGAAATTTTTAAAAGCTAAAGAGAAGTGTACACTAACTTCAAATTCTGATTTAATATTTTCTGCAATAATAAAATGCTTCGATTTTTAAAAACGCAATTTAATAGCACAGAACTTAATCAAAGAACACAATTTAGAAAATCCAGTTTAAGTAGTTTAAGAATTTTAAATATAAAGACAAAACGAATATTTTAACCTCGCTTTTACCAATTTAACTAGTACAAAAAAAAATAATAAAAGCTAAGAAAATGTGCAATCTTAATCAAAAAGTTGGTTTTGTTGGAAGAAAATGAAAATTAATAACTTTTTTCAATTTTTTAGTTTAGATAGAGCGATAAATATTACCTAAATAAATTTTTATCTAAATACACATTTCATATATAGCTCCACTAGCCAATTACCCCTTTCTGATCCCTTGATCACCTGAATTAAAAGAAAGATATGAGTTCGATCGCTAATATTTCCAAACATCTTTAAATATAAGCCCTTCACGTTTTACTTGTTGTAAATTCTTAAGCTTGCAACTACGCATCGGTTGCAGCAATTTCATTTCTTCATATCTTTCACGATAATTGACCCGTTGTTCCTCCCTAATTACCCGACAACTACGTTGTATCAGATTTTAACAGAATTCAAATAACGTAAAGTTAAACGGCAGAATGCTACATCAGATGTAACGCACAGGATGATCGTAGCTGTTTTCCTTTCTCAGAACTAAGTAATTTCCCATTATTTTATAAATTCTATTTGAAACACAATACAGCGCTTCCAAGGAGAATAAATGGGCCATTGCAAAGAAGAGACGAAGCAGCCTCTGTAACCGCATTTATGTGCTTCTACAGATCCGTGCAAAGTGATTTCTTTTGTATATCGGTTAGCTATTCACACCCCTTTGTGCTATTTTCAGTTAGTCAAAGAAGCTCGCAATTATTTTTATCTGCAAAAATAGTTTCAATGTCAAATACCTGCAAGGACACTATCCTTTGAGTGAAGTGATGTAACCGTCCAAAAATCGATGAGGTGAAAACTTATAAATGTGGTGGATAATTCAAGGTGATTTAATAGTCACACATCACGGCATGGAAACTTTAACTGTTGAATTGAAGATAAAGATATTTAAGGAAGTTCATATTTTTCAATTAAGATGATATCTGTAATTCGTACAACTTTTACGAAAATTACTAAATACTTTTTATTATATATATATTTTTTTTTTTAAATATAAAAAGAAATTCGATTTGTCTGCACCTCTATCGAATATTCGTTTAAAAATTTTGGTATTAGAATTTTTGTAATAATACTCCTTCGGAACCAAAAATAAAATCATAAATTAAATAAAAGGGAAAGCATACACATAATAAGAGTTCAAACTCTAAACTAAAAAGGAAAACAACTTAATTTAATAATAAGAAAAAATTTTTTAAAAGCGGAGAGCGTACAAGAGGCTTCATGATATACGAGAAGGTAAAATAGAATACCACATATTTTAAAATGTTAAAACTGCAATGTCTTAATGGACACAACTATATTTCTTATAATATCTTAAATTTTTCAAGTTCAATACGATCGTTAATTATCTATATTTAAAGTTGCATAAATACACGGGATAATACCGAAATTATTACAAGCACGGGGGATATTTTGGAATCGTTAATCGGCACATTAATCATTACTTCAGAAGCATCTTAATTGCATTTAAGAATGATTGGTTGTGGAAAATCAGAGGCGTTAGATAACGCGTAAAATATTTGTGAGCAAACTGGGGGGACGGAGGAGCGTCCGTAAAAATTCCTCTGGAAACCAGAGACGTCTCAAGGCTATCCATGAAAAAATACCCTAAGGTGCTTGTAAGTCATCTTACCATAAATAAGAGGATAGGATCAATGTTCTACGTAGGATGCCACAGGAATACCCTCTTTTCTTTATACCCCAGTGCATCGTCGTCATCTTGATCTCATGCCAGGGGGTTATTTTCAGCAAATGAATTGTGCTCACTGCTGTTGCCGTTGCTGGTGGACGTTGCTTTGGAACGCAGGAGGTGCCCATAAATTCATTGGAGGAAAATTCAATCACTTTCAGGCAATATCTTATCTGGGATGTAACAAAATATTGAAAACCTCAGAAGTCACATAATAGCTGCCATGAGAAAAGTAGGGCACGAATCGATTGATAAGTGCAGGCCAAGGAAATTCCCCTTATCCACTATTCAATTATGTATCCTCCTCGGTCACTGGGAGGCTCTGCCGTTCCCGATGGATTTCCACCGTATTTAAATCTGCCTTGTTTGTAGAACGACACTTTCTGCCGGCGATGTGTCCTGGGTCCTGACCCGAAATCGGTAAAATTTGCTATAATTGATCCCAACGTAATCTTGTGGTTTTCGCTGTTATAATGGTCCAATTGATGGAAATATTACTTTGAAATAATTAAGGTCAATTTTAACCGCACATTTGTGGTTACATTATTACCTAAATTTTTTGGGCAATTTATGCATTATTCCCAAAATGTTCAATTGATAAATAGGAATATTTTTCCTGTACCCGTTAAAGCGTTCCAAGAAATAAAGATAATAGAGATATACATATTTTTTTTTATAATAAGGCACTAAGTCCTACTTAACGTGGATATTACGTGACACAAATTCCATCTGAGCTTCTGCTGTACGATGTACTTGGATTTGCCTTGTAATCTTTTAAGAAAAGAACGATATTTACCATCGTTTTGTTAATCCACTTTCTTCAATTATTTTATTTCGGACCAAATAAATTAATTAGATTACATGTCTTTATTTATTATATGCCAACAAACTTTAAAAACTGAATTTTTTCTACTTAACACCTATTTGAATATATGTTCATAAAAACTTTGGCCATTGGTAAATGGAAATATACATGTAGAATAATTTTCCTTACACTTATAAATTACGACCTATATTATTCAATATTTGCTAATAACCGTTTGGAGAAAACTTAATTAAACTATAGCTTTCGGAGATTAGGAAGGCTATTAACCTCGATAAATATAATTTGAGCCAATATTAGGTGAAAGTAACAAAAAAAAAATGTACGAGTACGTTAACCAAAAACAATTTAATTCCTCAAATACAAAATTACCTGTCCAGAAAGAAATGATTATTTGACATTATTACCTTACCTTTCTGGCAATAAAAACAGTAAACAAGCAATTTAGACTGTGATAATTGATTCACGTCCATCCAATTCTGGGACAAGCTGAAATATATAAGAAAATAATCGTCTACAAAAATTAAAAGAAAAATACCAAAAAGTCAAGAAGATGTGTAAATTGAAATTGATTGCATTTTGCGTTGAAAAATCAATACAAGTCACGTAATTTTTTTATTTGGAATTTGTTAAGCAGGTGAAACAAAATTTTTGATTTTTCTGATTCTAAATGGCTTTATGGAAGAGACAAGAAAGAATAAACTTGTAGGTTAATAATAATACAATAAATAGAATGATATATTTAAAGACAAGAACAAAAACAGAAATATTAAGAACCATAGAAGATTAAGTTAGCAATCCGGCTAAAACTATAACACGTCTTTCATCGACCAAGTCTATCAGGAAACTAATCGAATTTAGCTAACAGCAACTAGATATAATAGCGAAGACTGTGATTTATATGAATCCACGGAATATATACTAAGCGAGAGAGAGAGGCTCTTCTAATGACGTCACTGGAGACCAATTGTTGCTGTGGGGCCTTTACCAAGTATGAGTCAATACTTGTCGCTTGTAAATATACGCGGATATTTAAAATGAATTCTCTCTTTGGGAGTCTAGTTCAAGTCATAATAGTCAGATTCCTATGGTCATCAACGTTAGTTGGATCACTTCTGTCATTCAGTGCAGACTTCACAAATCTGGCTTTCCGGATGATTTTAAAACAATATTTACTTTCTTTAGATGTTTTTACTAGGCTCCATTCAAGGGACTGTTTATTTATTTGATGTTTAATTTCGAAATACTTAAAAGAATTCTGAGTCGATTCTAAATCAATACAAAAAATAAAAAAACCTAGGTAATTTAGTTTTTCTTCGTTTTCAGATGGCTTAAGATTTTAAGTATGCACACATGATTGTTAGGAATAAACAGAGCACTAGAATTTAATAAAATTGAGCAAATTCTTTGGGTTAAATTGTAAGTATACCATTCCTTCAATATTGTACGACAGTTCCGAGTAAATTGGCACCCGTAGTAAATTTCTTATTAATTGGAAACTTTCAGACCTTATCGACTATTTCTATGTTTGACAGGTAAATACTAAAAATTCATTTCAGGTGTCGCATTGTGTCTATTCATAATGCTCCCGACCATACGGGGCAATCACATTAGCATCGATTATAGGGGCACGGGTGGAACGCTGTCGCATACATAACCAATGAGTTTACTCCACGTTCCATGCGAAGTCACTAATGGGTCTGCTTGGCGCAAATAGATGGGTTAAACCCGAAATTTGATTTTGTCCATGGGCGATGGTAATGTGTCCTTTCCCGGCTAATGTGTTTACATGACCAGTTCCAGAGATTACATTACACAGCCAATTGGCCTGCAGCATCATTTCATCTAAAATTGGATTAAAGGCGTGCTCGCGCGTTGTTTTTAAAGTAATACCAGAACAATTGTTGTCTCATTGTAATTTGCTAGTTTTATGCGGTTATCAAATTAAAGCTGCTGGGAATTAAGGGGCAATCTTAGTAATAAAGTCTAGTGCACTTCCAATGCACTGGAGCGGAAGCAAAAAAAGAATAAAAGTAGCAAAGTCGCATTACGCTTCGAGTCGATAAGCGCCTACCTCGATCCGAACGGCTTTTCACTGAGTCGCGATACATGCCAATTAACGGCGGCGGTACGATTAATCGCGATCTCACAAGGAAGATAATACGGGGCGTAAGGAGGATGCAATCGACCACAGCACGGGGGTAAATGCCGAAGAGATGATAGTCGACAAACGATGTTTCATCATCCACTATCGGGAGAAGACATCGACATGTCCGCAAACACCACTTTAAACCCGCCGCGATTCTAATTGGCAAAAATAAGGTAGGTCCACGGCAAGGTGCGCTATCTTGGGTATCGATGTCTATATTGGAGCACCAGGTAGCAGGCAGTGCCTGGTTCACGTGCTGTGATTCATTGTTATGTTGAGTCAACTGTTTACCAATCTGCCCTACGAGAAGTGTCTGCGATAAGAAGTGCCTTAATGAAGACTTTGTTTAGAGCCATGTTTTCGATACACGAAAAACACGAAATTCTGAATGACAATATTAATGTGGAGTATTCCAGGTATATAATAAAATAAACAATTAAGAGGTCTGCGATGGTAGAAATTCACCCGAGGGAAAATCACTGAATAAGAAAACAAAAAAACGTATTTACAACGCATATGCACTTTGTATAATAACCGATAAAGAAAAAAGTGCGCTGTAATTGTTTTTATTGTTTTATAGTACAGGCCGACAATTTTCAAAAAATATTTTGGGACTTAATAAAATTGTAACAAATTCGGACCTACAATAACTAAAAAATAATCAATCATGATCAAAAATTCCCAAAAATATTATTGTCAATAAACTTTAAAAGTCTGTATTTTCTACTGAAGAATTAATAAAAAAAAAAATAATACAACTTGAGAATTTTTTAGGAATGAAATTGAACAACGTAAAAACAATGTTATAAAAAATAATTCTCTACAAGTGCTCTCCTAAAAGGAATATAAAACTGATTGTGCTGGTGGGTGCTCCCTGAATATCTAAAAAGTATTTATGCAAGTCAATACACTTCTGTTAAATATTTATGTACGGAATTTACCCGATCTGTATTTTTGATGCGTCGGGAGTATCCATTTTTGTGTGCTTTGCTTTTGAATACAAAACCAATATTTTATTTGCATTAAAATAAAAATGAATCCCTTTTGCTATTATTATTCAATTTTCAGAATTGCGGGGAATTTCCACTTTATTTTTTATTTTTTAAGATATGGATTTGTCATTTGTCCATTGGCAATTTAATTCGTTTAATTTTTAATAATGTAGACACATACATCTAAATATTATGTTTAAAGTTTTTTTGAAAAGGGACGGAAATTACCTTTGCTCTTTACGGCAAAAATTTATATAATAAATATATAAGATTGTTAAACTCTTTCGCCATTTGCGAGTTGGTGTAGTTACAGTGTGTTATGACACAGGGAATCGATATCGTTTGTTTCTTTAATGGAGACAAATCATTCCAACGCAGCAGACGCTTGTGTTAAGCGTAAAAGGTTTCGCCCGTATTGCACACTAGTTTAAGGTAAACAACACGACATGAAATGGTCATGAATTTAATGATTTACCTCGAGACAGCACTTCGAAGTCCCGCAGGAACTCCATATGACATCACGGGAAAGTTATTATTTCCAGTTGTGAACAATAATCGCGTCACGTGAACTCCCTCTGTCCTACGGTCACTATTCTCAAGTTGCTCGACTCGTCACAAGACGATAACAAATTTGTTGAATTATTCAAGTCGACCTGATCAAGCTTTCATGGGAAATAAATTTTAGAGGCGTTTGGCCGAATCATCCAAATCTCGGGTCTTTCTGCAGTGGTGCAGAACTCAGGGCGATTGCATGTTTATCTACAATTCGTGGATACGTAAATACGTATCTGGAAATTTCTATTTTCTTTAGCTAAATCCTTTAGCTAATGATATAATACGAGTTTTCTACACATCTTTCATCCCATGGGAGACATAAGTTCTTTGCCCTTTATTTTTATAATAAATTTCATTTTCCCCTCCTTATTAAACCGATTCAGATTTCTAACTAGAGATTAAAAGGTAATTAAATTCCGATTTGTTCAAGTTAATTTTGATAAAACGTCCCAGGGCCATGCAACATAATAGAAACAATTCTTAAGTTTTTTTTTGCACTAATATATCTTCATTACTTTCACAAGGTGGATTTGTATCGGCCTTCCGGAGCTATGTTTCTTAATCGATCGGTTTTTGAATAATTTAATCTTTCGTAACATAAAATTTAATCCTGTCTTTCATGAAATATAAATACGTGTATTTGTGGGTAATTTCCAATTAGTGAAAATGCTTTTTCCGTTCGTAAACCCCTGCCTCTAATGCAAAACCCTCATATCTTTCAGCTTACGTGCTATACGTTTGACAACTCCTAATTTGTTGAAAAAACCTTCGAAATTCTCCGCATTCAGTCGATATGGGTTTGTATTTATAACGAGCTCAGTGGAGCTTATTCTGATGACCTTTCTTTCTTAAAACGAGTAGGGGATTTGCCTTTTTCGCACTATACTAACGAAAGGTTTAAGCAATCCTTCAATAAGATTTTCATTTTTGTTTTCATATTATCGCGTCAACACGACAAGAGGTATGTTTGTAATATTGTAAATAGTGCAAAAGTCTCAAGGATATTAAGCACGCGAGAGAATGTCTTTGCCCCCAAAGGGAACAGCACCTGAGACCTGCATGCATCTGCAATTGAATTATCACCCTCAGACATCCTTCCCAATAACTTTCACCAAAGCTCTTATGTTCTCGACATAAATAGATGAAATATTATATGGGACGAAACATGCTTACACGAGTAGGGTGAAGTGGGTAAAAACCTCCCATATGATTCAATTTTGTAAAAGCGATAGAACCGTATGAATTTTCAAATATATTCAAAACAAAATACAGAATAAATTGACCACATTTAAGTATGATGTATTGAAAATTGTATTCAAAAAAATTATATAGTTAATAAATAAAAGTAGGCTACACATTCTTCTTCGAGGATATGCCTAGCTCGAGAGTAATCTTGACTTCATTTTCTTACTTTCTTTTCAGGGCACTTTCCGTCTGGCCTGCGAGCACGTGCTGAAGACTCTACGGAAAGAACGGGAGACCCTACTGACCCTGTTGGAGGCGTTTGTTTATGATCCATTGGTCGATTGGGCGATGAGTGACGACGGGACGACGGCCAGCACCAGGGCAACCAAAGCATTGATTGCCGCGACTGACTTGGCTGCACTTGAATCGTCTTCCACAACGTCTTCAGCAACATCTTATGAAGGCAGTGCACTTGCCACCGGCAACTCGGAACGGCGACCATCTCGTAAGAAGCTCGAGAATGAGGTCATGCGTAACACCTTGTCGTCACGTTTCGCTGAAATAAAGCCCGAGTGGACTCAGTACAGGTCAGTGACTTCCACTTCCCTTGCCTAAAGTGTCCTTCTTGTCCTACTCCACCACACACCGAGTGGCTGTTCTTGTTATTTTGTAGTTGGGTCAAGGATGCTCCTCAGAATTTCTTCCATATCCTCATTTCCTTTCCTTCTAAGGGAAAAACTCTGCTGCCGACAATGGCGATTAAGATAACTTTAACGGCACTGTAAATGATCGGCTAGAAAAGAAATGGTCGCACATCACAAGGACGTGCGTCCAAAGAAAATTGAATTTCTCCTAGGCACATCAATCAAACCCGATTAGGAAGTTTTTTTTTCTCTTGACGAGAAAGCAATTTGTAAATTAACATAGAACGAAGAGTCTGCTCAAACAAGGAAGACTAACATTTATCTGAGGGTGCTCATCGAGTTGACTTAGGAACGAACAAGGGGCCCACGCTATCGGGCAAATTTAGAAAAGTTTAATTTGTACACATTCAATTTCGCCTTCTGAATTTTTGTGCTCCTAACGAATCATTCACCTTGCCCCCTGTTTGTGAAGCGTGCTACACTACTGTACTGCACGTGTGGTAATTCCTCGCAACAATCTCCTGTCTGCTTTGAATTAGTTTCTGATGTACTTGATTCTTCTACTGCCGTAGGATCTACTACCGTAAATAACTTAAAACTGTACACTATATACTCCTTAGTCTCTAAAAAACTAGAAAATACATCTTGAAGTGCTGGACGTCTTTGGCTTTGAACATAAACAGTGAAATCCTAGAGCAGGTTCAACAGACGTGTATACATATATTCATTTGCATTCGTATGTTTGTTACTGTAGAAATGAAAAGCTTTGAGACGTGTGTATATTTATGAAATTTTCACCGATAGACAACTCATAGGATTTTTAAAATATAAGCTAAAATCCTTTGGATACTTATTTCATACATAGGATTTTGTTGGCTGAGTTGGCTTCTACTTCAAGCTGCCTGTATAAGTAACAGATTTCACGTAGTTAGCATATTAAAGATTTTAAAAAGTTTTATTTTTCCAATTACTTTTACAATAATTTACTTATAAGTTTTAATTTTTAGTCTTTAATTTCAAAAAGTTTTAGGATCAAAAAAATTGAAGTTAAGTAATTTAAATTTATATTCTCTTAAAATGTCCAATTCTTTTTCGAAATTTTAAAACTGTCTAATACTGCCTTGTTTTTTTCTCTTTTTCTTAGTTTTAAATTGGACCAAAATTATATGAAATGTTATAAGAGGGGATCTTATGGACGACTCTGTTTACTGTTGACATGAAATTTTCCTTTCTATAAATCTTTAATATATAAAAAGATTTTGCTTGATGTAGGATTTCAGATTTTTCTAACAATAACAAAAATATTTAAAACATCGAAAAAATTGATTTTTCTGCCTGAAAAGAAAATCGCATTTTACAATATTACAGAAAAGGTACTAAGCTTTTTTTTCTAAATTCCAGAAATGATATCAGTGAACAATTAATTCAAATGGTAAAGTATCTCGACGAACTAGATGAAAAGCGACAACAAATGCAAGAGGATGAATCTCGTAGAGATCTGATTTCAAAGCAATTGGCGATGGTACGAGAACTCGAAGCGCTGGGAATGGCGATGAGTAGCCATCCTCTGAATACGATATCTCAACGATACAACGAATGTCGCAAAGCCCAAGAAGACTTTGAGGGCATTAAGAAAATTTTATCGGAAAAGTACACAGAACTGCATGGGAAATATGACGCCTATAACGATACAATAACGAATTTCAACAGTAGCACTAAAAAGCAACTTCTAATAGAATTAGAAGAAGTCTGCCAATTGCTGATAGGGAACGAATTCGATACAGTGAAAGAGTTCCTTGAGAATAGTGCTCAGGGGCCAATGTATGTTCAGGCTGATCAAGCTCGAAGGGAACTGGACACTTCCTTCCTACAGCAATCAGCCATTATAAAATGTGCCCTTGATACACTCGACGAGTACATAAACATTATTAAATTCTGTCCAAGGAAACAAATTGAAGGTCATCGACTAGGAAAGTATCAGGGATGGTTACAACACCTCTTGGATAATCCCGATGACTGTAGCAATGCGATCCAGGAATTAAACGAATTCTTGGCGAATCAACAAATTTGTGACGAGGTGTCTCAACGGGCTATTCCGTATACATTTGAACTTGGAAAGGTCTTCCAAGAAACGAACATGACTCTTAGCAGCGGCTTCGAAATTCTACAGAAACACCTCTCTCTCGCTGATGTAAGCAATCCAGTTTTTCTTTTAAAAATAATATTTAATTCTTTAAACAACTAGGAAATAATCCTGGAAGAGGCTCAAGAAGCTGTTTCAATTTTTAAGCAAGTAGAAAATGGGTCAAGACAAGCGATTCAATGCGCACTTTTAATAAACTTCTGCAAGGCCGTCGAAGACTTCCTCACCTTAGAGGAAGCCTGTTTGAAATCAATCGGAAGCGGCTTTCAGTATACGCTGGACACAAATTTAATTCTAGACCAGCAGATGTCCCATCTGACTTACTTTACAGAAGCATTAAAAATCCTCCTCAGCTCGGATATTTACGAAAACCTAACTCCTTTCGTGAGCGCTCTCAACAGCCTTCGCAATTTAGTACAGTCCTTGATAGATCTAGATGTCGTCTTTCTGACTGAAGCTATTCCAAAAATCGTCCAGAGGTTGATGAATGAGAGTCCTGGTTTCGGTGAATTTCTGGACACCATTATACTTGTCGAAGACGTTATTGACTTAGAATTAACATTTAATAAAATTCAAACGCATATGAACTGCTCGGGAGAAGTTCAAAATCTCAAACAGCATTTTCAAATGAATTTGGATGTTCTAGAGGACGTAGAGGCGAAGCAATTGTTCGAGATGCTTGATCAAATGTTTAGGACAATTTGCTCAAACATGGAAACAGCACTGGGTTCTGTTAATGCCGCTGTAAATGCCCTTCCAGATAAAGAGGCTGCAATCAAATCTTTGGACCACATTTCCCGATCAAGCTTTATGGCGGTATGTATGAATTTATTTATACTTATTCACTAAAAGTGAAATCAAACTAAAGGAACTTGTGATTTTGTTAAATAAGTTTACACAAGTTAAAAGTGTTGATTTCATTAATGATGAAAGTTTAATGATGAATGAGTAATTCTTTTAATTAAGTATTTAAAAATGTGCGACAATTTAAAATTTTATCCAGTAAAAAGATCAAATAAAAGGGAACGTCTCGAGTTCCTCCTCATCTATAAAAAATTTAATTATCGCAACTCACAATATTAATAGACTTCGTTATCGCAGTCTTAATTGTGAAATCGGTGGCAAATTTAATGAAAGGAATTATTATTAAAGGACTTTTTTAATTTCATGTTTCCGGAACAGGATGCTTTGCAGATTTTTACGTCCACAAAGTGCGTTCTTTTTCTTTTATTCAGAAACGAGTAGATTACTTTATTTATAGATTTTTTCAATAAATTTAAGTCATTTCAAGCTATTTTTTGATGGAACAAAGAAAAATAAAACTTTCGTGTTTCTGTGAAATAAATAGAATACTTTTTGTGCAAGTTCGACAAACAAGTGAAGACTGCTTTTTGTAAATAAATTAAAATCAATTTGTGTACTTTAAGAAAAGCTATACAGAGAAAAAAATTATGTGAATGATCCTATATCCTATCCTTTCAGCTTCGAGTATTCGAAAATCATTCGACGGAGATATTTCAACAACAATTTGAGCTTAAAAAATTCCAAACGCTATCCCAAATATGCGCTACTACTAAAAAAGCGGTGGCTGCATTAAAAGAGAACAATTTAGAATTTGTTTACAACCTGCAAGTACTACATCAACCGATCGTCCTGTTTATCGCCGACTACGAAGCAACAACTATTTTCGGATTGGGCTCCTTTGTCAGTTCCTTGCTCGAATCTGAGCTCCTAAATATAAATCTGGGCGGCCATAGACCGCCTGACCTCAAGAGCGCCGATGAGCTAGCAATAATTCAATCATCTCGGAACCTACAAGCGGGCGTATTTTCGGAGTCAGTATACTCCTACGCCCAGCTAATGTGCAATAACTTAGGGTCTTCCTTAAGACAGACCATTCTAGTCACCCATCTGAAGAGAATGGTTACGACGTACACCGAAATCGCCCACCATATGCAGGTAATGGTCACGATACACGCATGGATCAACGAGAAGGCATTCATCGGAAAACCTATGTCTAGTCATGTCATACCCAAGGCGACCTTTCTCCAGAACCTGCAGGGTGCGGTTCAGAACCTAACTGCATGGAAAATATCCATTCAAAAGATTAAAGACGAGCTGTCGACCTTTACAACAGCAGTGGTGCAACGCCTGAAGTGGGCTGTTGGCGCCAATCCGAATTTGATTAATCTTCAACAAGCCTTCGACAGTGCTGTTTTGAGCCAGGAGAACAAGTCTAAAACCCACTGCAGGATTGCCTCGATCGTTTTGGGACACTGTTGCTCAGTGGTCGACTTCGAAATTCTCGGAAACCATCGTCCGGAGACGGTTAAGCTAGACGAACATGTCTTTTTCATTATAACTCAATACGGAAAGGCAAACAAGGCTCAGCAGATCACTGCTTCCAAAATTACCCCCGTTGAAGAAGCCATTGTCCAACTGCTCGACCCAGAGGGAACGGTAGATCACTTCTGGATCAACAATATCTCATCCTTGCTAGATGAAATGACGGACAACGTTCAAAGGAAGCTTGCTCAAGTCGAAAAGGAGCTCTTGGCCACTCAAGACAATCTTCAAATGAGTGCTCATAAGTTGCGCGCCCTAATGGACAGTGAGCTTCGAATGGACATGCGATATCTGACTAAAATGATCCTTAAGGTCGATGGCCGGCACAAGCAGTTCCAGAATAGCTACAAACTGTTTTTCAGCCACCTGAGCGATTTGCATGTGAGGGTCTTGAGCAAAGATTTTACAGAGGAGAATGTTAAGGAGATTCGCGAACTTATAGAAGTCGTTCAAGAAGAACTGGAGGATATTTACGGCGATCTACTGAGACTGGTGAACGATAAAAGTGCTTTAGATGATTACATGAAAGAAAGAAGGGATAGAAGTGAAGTGAAGTCTTCAGGGACTCCAACTAGAGAAAATAAGAAAGGTACGAACTTTAGTGTTTTTTTTTTGTTCTTCACTTCTAAATTAAAATGAATTTCTAGGTACTCAACCAGAACAAAAACGAAACGCCTATGCTGTGTCTGTTTGGCGACGGATCCGCATGAAACTGGAGGGACGTGATCCGGATCCGAATCGTCGTTTAACCGTCGCCGAACAAGTTGACTGGATGATCCGTGAGGCCATGAATCCGGACAATTTAGCAGTTCTCTACGAAGGATGGACCCCATGGGTTTGAAGGGATCATCGAAATGAAGCTGTAAAGCTTTATGGGATTCTCAGTATTTGCGCGTAAAAACAACAACAACAAAAAATTCAACAACAATAAAAATCAAATTACAAAACAACAAAAAAGCAAAACCGCGCCCCGTCCTGAGGGAGTGCAGTTTTGCGACTAAAAAAACTGTTCTGAAGCTTGCAAGTTAGTTCCAGCAGTCTCCATCGCGTGAGCAGTTTTTATAGAGTTGTTGAAGTCCAATCGAAGTACTCCAGAGCAGTTGCATTTCTAACTCAAAATACGTTGATGTCCTGTTCCCCAATTCTTAAATTTGTTCCGACGTGTGTGTTTACAAAAGTTCTCCCACGAGGTCGGTTCAATTAAATTCGCGATTCTATTCATTCGCGACCTGTTGCGGAGCTTAATAAAAATTGCCGGATTCAAAAGTAGAGATCATCTGACCATCTCGCTAGTTCACCATCAAATAGCTTCAGTAATGCATCCAATTCTGGCCACTTACTATCGAGCTCAACGCAACTCCTTCTCCGCTTCAAAGACGATTTAAAACACTTCTTTGGTTTTTAGCAATCGTGATGCTCCTTTTTATCATACTTTGGCGTTTTCAATCCTTCTTTCAAAAAAAAATTAAACAGAATTTTACGCTTTTATAAATTTTATTAGAAATTGTGTTGGGTACAGTCCCAAAATCTTTTGACCGATCACTGCTTGCGACTTTTAGTTAATATTTCTTCATTTTTGCCCTTGTTTCCAATAAAATATTTTTGAAGTCGATGTTTTCTTTTTTAACCTATGAACAATTTACATATATCTTGGCCCTAGAAGTTCTCTGACCTATGACTTTAGTAAGGTAAATTGAAGCTCATAAAAAAACACGTTTTAATAAGAAGAGCCTTTAATTTTCTCCATTTTTAAAAATATTCTGAGAAAATCAGCATTGTAACAGTAACCATTAGCAACAAAAATCAATTACAAATAAATAAAGGTACATCACACGCGCCTGGTACAGCGTCTATGCAGCAGGCGCTTCGTTTTAATCCTAGAGTGGCTATAGTATCGAATAGTGATAAAATGCACTTAATTTACATAGCTATATCATTGTTTTTTATTTGGGAGGGAGCGGGGAGAGGAATAAAATAATATAAACACTAGCCGACACTGCTCTGCAATGATCACACTTTTTCGCGCTTAGTCGACTTAAAAAATCTAAGGCCATGTAAGAAGAGCCCCAGCGGCAAAATATTGTTGTTCAGCATGCTGGCGAGTGCCCTACACTCCCTTGCATGTGGCAAACACTCCTAAGGAACGTTTTTCTGTCGCAGCAATTCATCTATTTGAGCCTTGTACATTTCTTTAACATCCTGAAGATCCAGTTCCAGCTCCTGAGCCTCTTCGACCTTTTCACCGTACATCTGAAGCAGGGCGTCGTATTGTTGCTGAAGCTCGGCGAATTCTTTCTCCATGGCTTCGTGCGATGCAAGCTGTTCCTTAATCTATGAAAAAAATCGGATTAATAAAACTAAATGTTACAAGGAAATCAAATTTATGCCTACACTTTCTAGTTCAACGGTTAAATTTGCTATTTCGCCATTTAAAACGTGTCGTTCGCTTTGTAGCCTCGACAATTCCCACTGCAGTTGACTAATTTCTCCGTCTTTCTGCTTTAGCGAGGACTGTAAATTTTCTAGCATAGTTGCAGTATGACCCAACTGACCAAAACTAGTTCCCAAACCATAAACAGACCCACTTAGACCTCCAATTTGCCTACCGGAATTTGAAATGCACTCAAGATCATCCTGAAATGATCATAATTACAAAAATGATATTTTTCATGTTTTTTTCTTACCATTTGCCAAGCCGAACTTCCCAGGGAGTCAGCAACTGAGTTCCTCCCAAGACTCAGCGTTGGTGAAGTGTTTCCCGTCTGCATCTGATTTCCAGCATCTACTGCTTCAACAGTTTTCGAATCTTGCGAGCGAGTTTCACCAATTGATGCATCGTCTTGTGCGAGTTTCACCTGCGAATTGACTTCGATTTCAATTCGCTTTTCGAGAGCTGAACATGTCGATTTGAGATCGTCAATCTCTTTTGTACATTCGTCCAATTTACTTCGCAATTTTTCGATTTGTCTGTAAAACTCGTTAGAAGTCTAAATTAATAGCACTACGTAAACGAGGTGTACCTTTTATAATCGCTTTCTTTCAAACTAAAATCTAGGTTTGATTGTTGGAGTGTACTTGTCAGCTGTTCCGATTTGAGTAGAACGCTGGACAGCCGATCCTCTAGGCTCTTGATTCGGGAATTTAATATACTTTCCTGTTGTTTAGAAGTCGCCTCCACACTTTCTAGTCTTTTAAGCTTCTCCTGGGCTTCCTCTGTAAACGAAAAGTAATAATACTTAAAAGAAAGAAACTCAAAACCGGGAAATGTAAAGTATGCCGAAGGAATGCCGTTTTGATCCGCTTTTGTTTTTATAATCTTTTATTTTGGTCTTCATTTACTTACCCAGCTTCGAGACGAGTTCCTGCTCCTGTTTCTCCCAACTGTTGGTTCGGCTGGTTAGAGTGGCTTGAAGAGCTTCTAACTGCCTAACCAATGGAATAGTAGCCAAACTGCTTTCCTGGGTCACCTCTTCAGCCCTCATCTCCGCTATTTCCAAACGCCTAAGCAAATCAGCGTTTTCCTGCCTCAGCTTTTGCTCTCTCCTTGAATTCCCGGTTTCTGCAATTCTCAATTTCTCCCGGAGGTCCTCCAATTGCATCAAAATTTCCGCGTTCTGGCTCTGGGTCTGTTGCCTTTCAGACTCCAGAATCGCCAACGTTTGGGATTTCCTAGTCAGCTCTGAGTGAACCTGCTGCTTATCCTGGAGTTCCTTTTTGGCAGCCTCAAAGCTAGTCTGCACCGTTTCCAACTTCGATGTCAAATCCTCAATTTGATTTTTCATTGAACCGTTCTCCTTTTCCAGTTTTCGTTTTTCAGATGAAAGCTTATGCACCGCTTCGATTTGAGACCTTTCTACCTCCTCCTTAGCTGCCAAAGATTTCTTAAGTCGCTCTACCTCCTCGGTAAGCTCTTCGATTTGTTCCTTGTTCTTCTTAAGGACACTTTCGTTCTCACGTTCCTTTGTCCGTAACTTCTTTATAATATTGGAATGCTGCAGCACCTGTTTGGACAGCTTTTCACCCTCAGACCGGAGCTCCTCTATCATAAAATCCTTCTCAGCGACGATCTTGTCCAAGTTTTCTTTCGGAATCTTCGTAGCTAGTTCGGTTTGCGCAAGCTTTAATTGATTCCGCAAGGAATCCCTTTCCCTAATACTCATCTGGAATTTTTTTTCAAGTGCAGACAGACGCTGTGTGTACTCTTCGATTTCAAGATGATCAACCCTTTTCTGCTTCGCCTCAAGCATTACCTGAAACTCAGCATTCTTCTCTTGAAGGGCGGCGTTCTGGCGCCCCATTTCCAAGAGTCTCATTTCTCTAGATTCGAGAATTTCAGTTAGCTCCCCAATGCGCCTTACAAGTTTATCAGTTTCCGAGTGGGAACTTTGCTGCGAATCATCGGAATGCGTTGAGACCTCAGAAGGTTCGCGGCAGTGCCCCTTCTTGGAGCCTTTGAGGTCATTAACGAGAGAAAACTTCTTCGCCATTACCATGCTGTTTTTTAAGGGGCTCGTCCGGCAAGCGCTGTTCGTACTACTCGAGTCCCCATTGGGATTGGATATAATTTCAATATCTGAAGATGTGGTAGTGTCCACCTCATCTGCAGACGTGGGCTCTGATGGAGGTCCGGAGCGCACTTTGACTACCTCCTTATCTTCCGCCGCTGTGTCCGGTATTTGAACGTCTTCAAAACTTTGAGTCGAATCTGAGAGAAGGGTTTGAGAATCGATGAGGGCATCCTCAACCGCAGCAGAGGCGCTGTTCTTTGACGCTGTGGACGCTGTGCTTTCTACTAAGGTCTTCACCGACTCGCACGAATCGACAACGGACAGATTAGCGTCCGAACAAGGACCTGAGACTGCTTTGGGTGGTGTAGTGGTCAACATCATCTGGTCCATACAGTCATCCATAACTGTGCTGAATGACATCGAATCGTCATCCTCTTCCAGAATCTCATCGCTTGTGATGACCTGAAAATCAAGTTTTTAAAGAATATGGAATAAACGTCCCGTCGATGTGTACCTCAACGCTGTCCGGTGACTTGGCCGAGTCCGGACTGAAAAGTTCGCTGCTGTTTGGCGTTGTGATGACCTCTACCGATTCTGAGTTGTAGACGGTCACAGACGGCGAGGTGACTCCCGAGCAGGGCGTAGTTGGGGGCGACAGCACCTCGACGGAGTCAGAATTGGAGTGGACTGACTGTCGCTTCCCCTCAGGCTGGTCCCCTGACGTTGGGGTAACTCCACTTTTAGGCGGTGTTGTGATCATTTCGTCCGACTTTGGATTATCAAAGAAGGAGCCAGTGAAAGAGCCCCACAGCGAAGGGTTCGCCGTTGGCCACAGAGGCTGCATTGGTGTTGTTGGTTCGGTTTTGCACTTGTGGTCGATGTTCGCGACCAGCATCCCCTCATCCTCCTGAATGTCCAGGGCTTTGTCTATCGTTTTCTGGGCCTCCTTGAGCGCATTTTTGGCAAGGCTAGCAAGGCCAGATGTATCAAACCAACTCATTTCCCAAGACGCTGTTGTCGCGTGCTTTTCTGCATGCCCTACGACTTCGCGAAATTTGCAGTCGGGCAAATGGGTCCGCTCATGCAGGGCCACCTTTGAAAGGATACAGGGAAAAGGTTCAGACTGGTCAGGGTGCCTGTCAACTTGGTGTCTTTGCCTGGAGGTGATAAGGCGCTGATTTTCGAGCTCCCCTCGAGAAATTGCAATGACATTTACCTATAATTAGTATAAACAGCTTCTTTATCTCCTAAATAGCACTACTTAAGGCCCAAAAAGGCTGAAATCTGGATAATATTTAGCAAACAAAACGCCAACGTCAGCTACTAAGAGAATGCACTTATTTAATAATCTTTGAACACAGGCATTTACTGTGGAAATTGTCGAATTTGTTTCCGTATAAAAGCACTCAGCGTTAGAGCGCCGATCTCGATTTTTACTCTAAAGGGACTTCGGAAATTTTTGTTAAAAAATCAAACCTTCCCGACGAAAACACTCTAAACGTCAAACCATAGCCGCTTCTAGCTGGTCACACTAGTTGCGGAGAGATGTACCTCTTTCCACAGATGTGTAGAGATTCCAGTGTTGATTTAAAAATCAGAGCAGGTACACTCGAAGGGCTAGGGCTTTGAGTTCTCCTTCAGCATCCGCGCCATCTGTGCGGAAGCATTTGCTTGTTTTCTAACCTAGCTGAAATGACTGAAAAGAAGCCGCGCCATCTGTGCAATTTTTTATTACTGTTTGATTGCACCTGGCCGAATAAAAGCCGCAGAGGGTGAGGTTGATTTGCTTCGAAAGTTCTAAAGAGGCCGATGAGTGTTAGGGATGTGCACACAGTGGAAAGAACTCGTTTCCAGTTTATGGAGAATTCGGAGTCAGGGCGATTGTATACGTCACGCTGAGAAGTTCGGCCAGCAGCTCCAGTGGCGCAATTGGTTAGCGCACGGTACTTATAATCAGTAACTTGTGAGCAATGCCGGGGTTGTGAGTTCGAGCCTCACCTGGAGCAGTCTCTTTTTGCCCGTATTTCGTTTTTATTAACACATTTATTTAGTGTGTGGGTAATTTTTTGAATTGCGAGAAAAACAAATTTGTCTTAACAAGCTTACTAAGAATGAAATAAGAAAAAGCGGCATGAAGTAGACGTTTCTGACCGAGATTTGAAAAACTTACAAAACCTTTTTGTACGATTTTCTAAAATCTACAAAATACCAAAAGTGATACAAGCTCAGTTCATGCCTTAAGTTGAAGCTTGAATGTTGAGCTTTATACTACTATAAGTAATTATAGTATAGCTGTATAGTATCTCGACATAATTTTTTCTGTTCTTTAAATTCCACATTCTTTTAATGGAATTAGAACGCAGAAACAAACCAATTTTCTTATTTATTTAGAGGACCTTCTTATAATACGAACGGATTAACAAGAATATAATCTTCCATTTAAATAAAAGAATAGGGATTCAAATCAAATTCATGTTATAACTTAAAAACGGAATATATTTGACTTTTTCGCAATCTAAGAAATAGGATACAAAAACAAAACACTTCGCGCAGCTCATACATTGCTTAACTGGTAATCACGGAATTTCGAAAATAAATTACATTACACCACTCCACTCGGTCTCGTTGTGGCTGGTTGCGAGGATTTCGAGATGATTTCGACGGCATTCTTGAACAATTGTGTTTTTACAAAATCTGTCGCAGCCGAATTCAGATCTTTATTGGCACCAAAGTTGCATTTTACATAGCCGTACAGGTTTGCTCCGTTCAGGGCTAGGGCGATCATGACCAGCAGAAGCCACTTGAACTTTAGCCCGAAGAGCGCTATGATGAAGAAGATGCACCACAGTGCAGGACAAAGGATGAGCGCTAGCCAGAAAATGCGAGCTTCGTTTGGATTACTGCGACCCTGTATATTTCTGCCCTAAAAAAGAAGTGGAGGAAGAGAAAGAGGGCTTATATAGATTGGATTGTTTGAAGAACAATACAGAGGAGGTCAAAGGATATACAAACACCTTCTTCGATTCGAACACCCAGTGTGATTTGCCTTCGTCGTCCACGTAGTTCCACCAGCGCAGACCGACCAGAAGACGTCCTGTGATATTCTTAACTGTCCAGAAGTCGGCCGAGAGGAGCAGAACTACCATCACAAAGCTTGAAATAAAGGAATCGCTAAACCAGCCGCAGAGCATGTACGTGACGATGGCGGCTCCACGGAAGAATAAGTGAAAAAAGGTCACATATGGATGGCTTCAAGAAAAGAAATACTTCTATATACTTTGTATTTGTAGAAATATTTTTAAACTTACGTATAAGTTTTACTGGCTGTTCCAATTTCGTCCTCATCTCCAAAAGGTACCGTGTCATCATCCAACAGAGGTACCTGCAGCGAACACATTTCTTTTGTGTGAGAGAATTTAAACAAAAACAGTAAAGTATCACATAAAATAGCATAAAAATTAATGAAACTAATGTTCAAATTGCATGCAGAGGTGCAGTTTTTAAGAATACTAATCAAAAGTTTCCAAGTCTTTTAAAAAAATCAAATAAAAATATTACAAAAGCTTGTTACTCTTCCAGTTAGTAAAGTATCCACAATAAATACGAAGGTTCTAATTTTAAAATCTGATTTAAATGCTAATTGTTAGTAAAATAAGTTCTACAAAATTGATAATTATATTTGTTTTCAAATAGCTCAGTACAGCAGAGTGTAGAATTATGGAGATTATAAGGACCGACCCTACAACCTCTGGAATGGTAGATCTCACAAGAAAATTTTTGAACGAATTCGTTCCTTAAAGCTTTATATTTTCAGGGTTCGGCTCCACAGATTTATTGCCTGCTTGCTAGCATGAAATCAAGAGAATTTCAGTAGGCGATACTACCGATTACTTCTTGGATAGTCCAACAATTGGAAGTACTTTTCTATGGCCTCTCGAAGCATGATAATTTCACCCATTTGCTTAGAAGAATCTTAAAAACGTAAAGGTAATTAGCAATCAAGTGAAATCCTTTAGGGAAAGCAAGGCAACACAAAATATCAGAATACGTGTAAAGGACGTCTCCGCTGATTCACCAGGAAGACAATTTCACATTTACCTGTCGTACAGTAACCGGTAAAGTATTAGTAAGTTAAAAAAGCGTGCAAAGACCTACATTTCTTACCGTAGCCGATGACATCTTCTATCCCGTAGTATCGAATTATTGATAAATTAATCTTTATCTCCACGAAGTCCAAGTTGATCGACTCCCACAGACAACACACATCTGACGTATGTCAAGTTGTCAAATGTCATAATACTTCTCACGATCTACAATTGGTAGAAGTGGGTTAATTCAATTTGCGAGTTTAGTGCTTTTGGACAGCAATTCTCTTGTGATATTTATTTAACACTGTATTCGCTGTCAGTTTGTGCAGTTTATAATTTTTTGAAAACGTTTATTTTTCATTTGTTTATAAAATTAGTTTTTGGAGAATCCCTGTGCAAAATTTTAATGTGTTTTGGTGCATCTCCTGAAATCTCTTCGCGCGATTGATATTCCACAGGGCAGATTCCAAACAGTAAGTTTCAGATTGAATTTGCGGCATGTACGCACTGGTGAGTTTTCTGGCCAAAAAGTGAGCCGGATAATCAAATTGGAATTGACTGCTGTTGTTATTTGGATGTGGACCTTGAATGGCTCCGTTCGCGGCGCCACTGTCGCTCTTCGTAGTGCGCTCGTATGGAGCCGGCGTGTATTAGGCGGAGGTTTGAGCGGCGATAAATTCCAAAAACAAACAAACTCGATCCTGTGATCGAATTGAACGGCATTTGTATTGATCGGGATAAATCGCTTGCAGGTGGCGGTTCGCGTCAACAAATGCCACTGGCACTGTCGTCGCGAATTGACAATCCGAGCTGACAGCAGAACCGACAGCGGGGAGCGGTTCGCACATCCGACTGTCAATAGAGTTCAGCATCCGCGAGCTCCCTTCAAAGGTACAAAATCAGCGATAAGTGTCCGGGCTTCTTTCAATAAAAATATTCCCATCTCCATCGGCGAAGAGACGAGGACGTTTAGGGAAATGTGTAAATTTTATATAATTAGTGCAGAATTAGTAAATTTTTAGTCGACGGGACATCCCGGACGGCTTGATATCCAGGAAATCAGGGAATTCTGGGTGATGGCAATGTCGTCGCCTTTTGTTATGGAAGTGGGTGCTCCCTTGACACTTACCGCAAATTTGTGATTATTTGCATTTCCTTTTATTATATACGAAAAATCGGCTGATCGATATTTCTAGCTTGTTATAGCGATCTTTTTTGCCATACGAAATACGAAGAACGATTTAAGAATTTTTTTTATTTGAATTTTTTGAAGTTGCCTCACAGCCCCCGGAACTGATTCACACAAGAGCGCATATAACCGAACTGCGATCGATTTTTTTCCAAGTTTGCTGTAGTTTTAGGAAAAATTTAGTGTAGTATAAGCGCGGAAAAGGATTAATACCGCAGCTACGTTGGCCATATTAATCAGTAGTGTTTTTCTCCATAAGTGATAAATCGAATCTCTGAAAGTTTGAGATTAAAAACAATAACAAAACAAACAAACGAAGAAA
This sequence comes from Proctacanthus coquilletti, assembly GCA_001932985.1. Lineage (NCBI taxonomy): Eukaryota > Metazoa > Arthropoda > Insecta > Diptera > Asilidae > Proctacanthus > Proctacanthus coquilletti. The sequence continues at coordinate 543,466 of MNCL01000111.1, forward strand.
AAAATGGGAGCAAAGGCCAGCACCGCTGCTAACGGAGGTCATCAGAGTCCTCGGACACGGACATTTTCAACAAGTTCCAGCACTGACGTCGTATCAGCTGGCACAGCACCCGGATTTAATTTATTACGGGCTTTACCCGGTATGCATGTCCAGCAGAATGATAGACAGCGGGCGCGGAGTCTATCGTCGGTACCAGACCTTCAGGCGTCCAATAACAACAACAGCAATCATCATAACCATCATGGGAATCATCATCAGAGCGAAAGTATTCCTGTCCAACAAGGGTCTGGACAGGTGTACGAACATCATCCTATCATGGTTGGAAGTGATCTCGATGCCGGTGAGGACGGCCAGGGGAGTTCTGCTGCTGCAGCCGCTAATGCTGCTGCCAGTGCTCTAGCACTAGGTCGAGTATATACAGCCACGTCATTGCCTTCACATATTTGGTCTTTGAACGGTAAGTACCTTATTTAATATAGTATAATCTCGATAATCCGAACATTCAAAAAAAAAAAACAACAACAACAAATCGTTGAGAAATCCAAATATTGCATTGTAATATGCATATGCATTTTAAATTCTTATTGATTATGGGAATTTGTCGGTTAGAAGATAGAAATAATCCAATAATTCCAATTAGTCGACTACCCGAAATTTCTATATAATAAAATATAAAAAATTAATAAACTGAATTATTAATGGTTTTTATTAGATATTTTATTGTTCAATTTATAGAAGAGTTTCCCAGCTCCAAAAAAATAAAAAGTAGCATCTTCCGATTATTTGAACACTTGAAAGATGGAATTTATAGTAATCCAAATCATCCAGTAGTGTGAATAAAAAGACCGGAAGTATGGGAGAAGATCAACAAATACTCTATTTTTGGAATTTTTATCCTTTTATTCATGAGAAATGTACAAAGGAATGACTAGTTTTATTGGAATAAGTACTAAGCTTTAATAAAAAAATTTTACTGTGGAAGTTATAAAAATGAAAATGAATGAGTTTATTGGTTATTAATTGCAAAAATTATCGAAAACCATAAAAATGCTTGTATTTTGTAAAATAAGCTAAGAAATTTTACAGCAAATCGTCTTTTTGAATTACCTTGCATTTTGAATTTCAAAATATTCTGTTTTTATCTTAAAATGAGTAAAAGGTCTCATATTTTAACATATTTCTGTTGGAATCATATAATTTATTAACAGACAAATTGCACACAACAATGTGTAAAAAGAAAATATATAAAGTTTTTAAATTTAATTCTATTTATCTATTCACTAAAACGTGAAAAATTATATAAAATTGAGAAATAGACTATGCTATTAGATGAAAGTCTTTTATCCGTGTCAATTTAGTTCCGTAATCTTTTTTAAGGAAAGAATAAAAATCGCAAAAGAATTTAAACCCTGAAAAGACATTCGTGCATTATTACCTGAAACTTGTAATCATTGAGTAATCAATACAGGAGGGTTCGCCCTTGTTCGCACCCTGCCCGCCACGGTGGCAACGTGGAGTCCCAAGTGGAATATCCAATCAATAAGGACGTTTCTAGGAATCGGTTTAGCTTTCGAGGCTGCTCTTGCTCTTCATAATAGAACAAGGAGGATCGCATTGAATGGGGCATGAAAAATTGCTTCTGGCTTACCTACCTGTGTCTTACCTGCTTCTAGGTCGTGTTCAACCCGATGGCATTTAGTCACACCACTTCCGCTGCAAAGGAGTGAACGGACAAAGCGTGTCACAGGTACGCTTATTCCCTTCATCACCTTTAGCAGAATTTTACGACATAAACTGGTGCACTTGCGAACAGGTCAAATAGACAGAATGATGATGCAAATATCAGGTGAAGAGTTAGGTGGTTTCAGTTACTCTTGTTACAGTAGCGTGTGCGGGGCTAAAAGAGGTAAAGGTAAGGTAATGTCTTAATGGAGGCATGTAATTCCTTCACGAAAATTGTGAAATTCCTTTTGATATTGGCTGTAGGGCCTTTTTATTGTCCTTAATTGGAATAGCTTGGTTAGATTATCTTCTAATTCTCATTTCACTGGGGGTATAAAACAAGATGATTTGCTTATCAATAAGTCAGTGCAAGTATGCCTGAATAAGCACCTGAAGGCTTATCTTGAAATTAGTGCAATAAAATATGACTAAAAATATGATCCCAGGTTGAAATTTAGAGAAAAATAGCTATTACTTCTGTTGGTATTATATTAGTCATTATTATTTTCCTACTACGAAAATATTTCACATTTTTAGTACTGTATCTAAATTTTACTTAAAAACAATAAAACAATTGTAAATTAATCCTGAATTGAAGGTGACGCAGAATTACAGTGCAGATAATTTAGGTTCAAATTTTGCTTGTTTTTTTTTTTTTTTTGTGTTTAAACTATTACTAGGCTAAATTTTATTTTAAAAATAAGTCAAACCTTAAAGTGATTTTTATGCTTCAGTTCATTTTATCCACTCAATTTTGCTGACGATTTCTGGTCTCAGTATTTATCGATATCAATGAGCATTTTCTTTTATGTTCTACATTATCATAAAATGAAATTCGTTAAATGTTATTATTTCCCCAGAGTAGCGTAGAGGGACAAACCAAAGTCATAAACAAAAATTATTTAAATTGGGGATCCTCTCGATTAACGCTGCTTTGAAGGCAATTCTGCGTAAAAACACATCATCCTACTAGTCTGCCCTTGTTATTTCTTGCTCGACCCTAGGAGGACATTGCCGTCTTGGTACAGAGAAGTCTTTCGTAGTTTGTCCTGTTAACATATATTAAATAAATAGCTCTAATTCCCGACTCGGCAATCCTAGGAGTTTGAATTTGCAAATTTCGCAACGAAAATGAAGAGAAGCTCTATCTCGTTCGACGACTATGAGGGCGCGTATTAAAAATGTATCATAGAATAAGCATCAGGAATTCCTTGTACATCTCGGGGGTGCAAAAAGCACTTAAATAATGGCTCCTTCAAACTCGGCACATGCCCTCTTAAGTTAAGAGAGTGTGCCACTTCGCCCGGTTTATTCAGGGAACAATCGAAAAACAAAACATGAGGAGGGAAAACTTTTTCAAATTGTTCGTTAACCGGACGATATATAAATATCAGGTCCCAGGCCTAAGTCGGTTTACTTATTCATGGGACATCTACCGGCGTTATCCGGTTCTACCTGGTGCTCCAGAACAGCTCACTTAAAAGCTATCTCCCAAGTGGATTATAAAAGTTTACTCAAGGCAAACGGCCCGTTAACTCGCCGCAGAGATACATCTGAGTTAGCTTAACTTACCAGCAGCACTATTCAGTTTTTGGGAGAGGCAAACAGGTTGTCCGGAAGGGGTTTGTTCAGATGCTTGGTCTCACAACCATTCAATGCTATTCAAAGGTTCGTAAGCCCAAGGAGGTGAGTTCATTTAACATGCCTACAACAGTTTCCTCCGGGCCATCTTCGTCCCGGTTTATTCCGGTCAAATTTGCATACCTGAAAGGTGGAAGGATTAGATTATTCTATACCCTCTGCTAGGGACCCTGGCGCCACGTTTAAAACACCACCCATGATCCCCAGAGTGAATTGAACGCCTATATTACATTTCTGATCTGATCATAATTCTGCGCTGTGCGGTCGATATTTATTTTGCCCAAAGACGGGGTTATTTGACTTGAAGATAATAGTGGGCTTGTACCATCCTCTGTTCCCCCTGATAAGACGACTAACTGATAACGACCGTCAGTGAATGGGAAAATAATGATGAGCTCAAGGATAGTTCGCGAAAGCGACGTCGATGACGAATTTTATTGGATTTGTTGCTCAAATAAGCGTTGTAACCAGATTATAGCCGGTAGCAACCAGATGGATGGGTGTAGAACATCTAGGAAATCAAGGGAATTCCCAAGGTGTTACGGGAGGAGTTTCTGAGAGGATGAATGAATATTTTATCTGTAGCAGTAAAAAAAAACAGCTTAAAAATTGAATTATATATGAAATGCATTGTTTGGAGTGTGTACAATAAAAGAGTCTTGTAATTTCTTCTTCATACCTGGTAAAGTGTGAGTCTTAAAGTATAGAGCTTCTTTTAAATCGTAAAAAAGAACAGTGTACTATCGATAAAACTAATTTCGTATATAGTGAACATAATTAAAGTTAAAGCTCACAATTAACAAATAAAAGTTACGTATAATTTGAGTCAATGTTTTATTCTTCAGTGTAGATATAAATAAAAAATGAGCGGTGTCCCTAGACGATTTTGCCGAGATTCAAATCAAAGACCGACTAGTGCTACTGAATTGATAAGTATGGTGATTTCTTTAATTAGGGATTCTCTTTCCCTTAAATTAATTCGCAACGCAATTTACCCAGGCATTTCTCGTGCTTCGCAATTTGAAAATGTGTCCATGACCTTTCGCTGTACAATTTGCCCCCGTACGAGAAATTCTTCTTTAGGCTCGTTATGCCCACATTTATCAAAGACAAGCTGGCGGAGATTGGAGAAACAGTAACAACCGCCCGCTACAAGACGATTAAATGTCCGGGGTGCTCTTATCAGTTGATAAGGCGTGTCTCAGCTTCGGGAATATCAATTTCATACTTAACTTAAGTAAGTAAGCTTCAAAGGACTGAAGGATGCAAAAATAAATCATAAGGATATTTAGTAGATGTAGATAATGAAAAAGTATGTATAACCTAAATTTGTTTCCCACTTGTCCTACCAGTAGAAAAGCTGTTTAGTACTTATATACTTTTGAAAAAAAATGTTTTTGTGAATTTTATTAAATTTCCAAAATGTTGTTTAAAGTACATCTATAAAAAGACATTCAACGAACGACCTTTATTGAAAAATTTACAAACATTTTCGAAATCAAAAAACGAAAATAAAGTTTTTCAAACACGTAGTAGAACATAACCAGACGTGAATATAAATTTTAAATTTTGGCAAAATAGAGGACTCACATTGATTTGAATTTCATCAAAAAAGTATGTCGTGACATATGATATACAAAATTTTATTAAGATTTTAGCAAGGAGATATTATTAGTAAAATTAAACAAATTAAAGGAAAAGATACCCTTTTTAGTTACATTTCTATTAAAAAATTCCAGTTTTGGGATCCAGAATACCTCCTTAAAAGGTAGCAGTAATTGTGAAAATGAATATTTATTTTTAATTGATGATATAAATGTTTCTAGTCGGCCACAAAGTGTAAGCCAATTAAAAAGTAATTTTAACGACTTAGTAGTAAGGCATGCATAAAAATATTTTTAATCTTTCCCACCTTACTCTCCTATTTTTATCGACCTCAAACTTTTTCCCACTTGTTAGTGTTTGGTGGTGTTCTGTACGTTTCGGAAATTGTTTCCTTATATAATCTGTGACGACATGCAGTCTTTAGACGACACGTCGTTCGTGGCGTGTTATGCAACGAATGCAGCCATCATACCGCAACTTAATTTTGTTTACTAGAGTCTAATACTAGTTTTGAAATGAACAAGGAACGGAGGCGCACTACGAGCGAATATTGTTTACACTTTATCGATTGTGAAGCGAGTTTTAGAAACACTTTCGTGCCAATTTTCATCCGCGAAAGACTCGTTCTTCCGTCGTGCCGTGCTGGCGAATGAATTTCTGAATTTGAAGAGGTGTGAATCGTCTTAGCGACGATGGTGGTTCTATTTATGGCAGAAAACTCATTTCGCCCTTTTATTTTTGCTGCACGGCACAAAAAGTGCACTCTTAGTATTGACTTTATGTGCAGGAGCAAGATCACGCGCCGCTCCGCGAATGGAATTGGTTTATTTATCATACTATTAGCGGCCGCTGTAATTTCAGTAATTGCAATCCCATTCTGTTTGCATTGCCTTGTGAGATTTTACGGTGGCGGAGGGGGCAAAGCTTTTTCATTACCTTATCGCATACGATAGGGTGTAATTAGAAGGGTGGGACATGACCTTATCGCATCATTCTATAGATAGCGGTAGGAATATATATGCTCTCTTTTTAGACCACCAGTGCACTTTGCATCTTTAGAAGCAGGTCTAAATAGTCTAGAGTTACATCGGTCAGCAAGGATTTTGTGTCCGAAAAGTGTGTACAGAAAAGTACTCAATTAGTTCATGATTTCGAGATATTTGTTTATCTATTGAGGTACCATATCTTCATACAAAGTAGTACTTTTTTAAAAGAGGTATTAAACCATATTTATAAATTATTCTATAATTTCCCTTGGTACCTAAAAAAGTAAAATACAAAAATTAAGGACGTAGCATTTTTAAGTTTTTTAAAGAAGAGATGTATTTAGATCCAAAAAGGGGTACAAAACACCCTAATTGATTTAATTCCTTGTGTGCCATAGTATCTAAAGATCGTTCGCGAAAAATTAACACATTAAGCAAATGAAATGTTGCCCTAACATCGAAACCGATTCGAGGCCATATCGAGGTTCAATAGAACACCGCTGGGAAGCCTTTCCTGGTTTGACCAGGCCAATAAAACTTGGCTTTGCAAAGACAACGTGCTGGTCGGAGACGACCTGGTTCCCGGAACTTACTGTTTCCCTGAACTTTTGCGGAAACATAATTTTTGGAGCAATTTCAGTAATGGAGTCTTGTGAGCCACTTAAGCTCGTAAGCACTTCGGCCTTTGAAATTTACATTTAACGAAGAAGAAATGGTAGCCCAGAAGACTTGCATGCACAACAATATGGAATAGGGGATAAGGAAAGGCCATACCAGGACGTGCACCCGGGAATCGCACGTCGTCGAGGAAAGGGTCTGTTGTGCATATGAGCAAGTTCACCGTGACTATGACTCAGTATGTGCAATTGAGGAGGAGCGGAACGGGAATGGGAATCCTTATCATTTCATCGTTTCTGGGGTATGATATTCAACCTACTTTCGGGTTATTGAATAAAGCAAAATTTTTTTCTGGTGTTCTCCGGAAAACAGTCCCCTTCCCAGCTTCGGGAAGGATCCTTGATTATCCTCTACTTCCCGTTGTATTGTAAGGTTGTAACGAAAGGTATCATGTCACAGATTTTGGCTAGATTGAGCGAAGTTGTCAACTCAACCGTCGTGGTTCAAATTGCACTTTTCTTTGCATGAGGTATTTCTATAAATAATTTTTTAAAGTGCTTCTTTTATGAAAGTTGTATTTTTCTATATGTTTTTATTATAAGTCGTATATGACTATGTAATTTTTCGTGGTTATTTGAGAAATTGTATATTTTTAAGTTTCATGCTGTTAAATTTTCCTTCGGCTTCAGAATCTTCGTGTATATCATGCTAAAAAAAAACAGTTTTTTTAAGAAAGTTCTGAACAGTTCTGAAAAATTGTAGGTTTATTTTAAATCGTTTACATTGGACGAAGTCGTCTGTGTAATCATAAAGTCAATTTAGATGACTTAGTTTCCACTAGCCATTACGGTGATAAGGACTTGACGAGCTAAGTGCATTAATAGACAAAACAGTCTGTAGTCTAATGCGGTGCATTGTAGTCGATCCGAAGAGGTGTAACGTTTAAAAATTAAACATTTATTTTTGTAAAAAAAGCCACCAAGAATAAAGTTATAACCAACTATAATTTTTAAATATCTTTTAACAAAATTAAAAAGAAAGAATCTGACTTTTCAACTTTATTTTTTTCAAAATATAATTACAATTTTAATTCGAAATTTGGTTTAGTTATAAAACAAATGGATTCTGAGGATATTAGGATTTTGTATGACATTGATAAGCTAGTACTTTTTTCAAGAGGTAAGAAGACAGAACCTTTTTACCTATACTTGTTTTACATTAATTTATTCTGTTAACTACTATTTATGTAAATGAAAGTATATTTTATATATGTTATACTTAGTATATGCCCCTTTTTACATTATTTACATATATACTATATAAAATTGTGATTCAGTAAAAATATTCGATAATTAATAATTATTTTGAGGCTAAATAAATTGATTGACGTAATCTCTTTTCCAGAATGGTCAAAATGTATATGTATGAATTCAGAATTACTTCAAAATTTAAAAAACTATTATTTTAATAAGCTTACTTAACATTTTGGTCGAGAATTCCGATATTCCTTTACTGAAATTTTTGGAAAAATATACTCAAACAAGCTGAAATTTCCTTAATATAAGATATACAAATTCTATGAAAATGAAAAGGGAGATAAAGTTTAATTAGAAACGAACAGTCTAACAGGAAACAATTTGTGAGTAGATGATCCTGACACGTTTATAAAAGTAGGCGTAATCAGGTTTAATGTGTCCTATTATTTCGCTATTCGAGTAACATCCACGGACTCGCTCTGCGTGCCTTAATGTGTGTTTTATTATTATTGCGTCCATGGTACCCCATAATCGAACGTCTAAGTTAAAGTTCTTCGAGCCGAAGTTGAATAACCGCGCAACTAACGACTCCCAAGCAACTCCCCACACCAGTTCAGCTAATGTAGGTCAAAAACGAATTATACATAAACATAAATAATAAATGGAAGAACAATCGCTGCGTGTTTGTTAATGTGGACGCGAGCCAGATTGTTTCCGCGACGAGAGCAATTCGCTCCATCTCTGGGTAAGTAATGGCCGCCCATTAAAGGCATATGTATCATTTTTGACGGCAGCCGAGTAAGTGCAGATTATTGTGATTCGAGAGATTAAGAGTAACTTTCGGGGCTCGGTCGGAATCTTGCATATGAATAATTCCGAATTTTCGTATCCTTAATTGATTCTGTTCCCACTCCAGTTTCCTTGTTGCACAACAATAAGCGAATTTACGTGAAGTGTCCACGAAATTTGAAATACTGCGCAGTTGTTGGGAAATTTCACAAAAGTTGAAATTTGGAATTCTATTCATATTTTCTAAACCATTAATTACAATTAAACATTTGAAATTCTTACATACCATTCATTTAATATAAAATATTTGTTTCTCTGACTTCGTTCATTGTCGTGGCAGTTTTGCTGTTTGAACAGGAAATTCTCCCTAATTTTTCTATGTTCCTCCTTACCGTTGACTTCCCTGGTGTTGATCGTTGTTGATGTATACTCAGTTTAAATCCTGCCTGGGAAGTATTTCCATACATTTATTTAAACCGCATTATACTTAATTCCAGGATTTTAAAGTTAGCCGCAATGAGAAAAACAAATGATTTAAAGTTTTATTTTATAGGTTGTATACATTAATCAATGTCCAAAGTTTTTGAATTCATTAAAATTTTGATTTATGAGTTATAAAGCGTTAATAAAAGTTAGATCTAAACCTCAATTTGTCTTTGATTTCACAACATCGGCACCCTCGAATTTTTGAAAATTTCTCAAAATATTGTTTCGAATTAAATATATACATGTATATTTTGTTTTGGACTTATGCACTTTCATAATTCTACTCCTACTGTTTGGTAAATGTATTAGAAATCGTTGTAAAGTTTTAAGAATAATTTTGTAAATTCCATAGTTTCGCAATAGAAAGTATTATGAAAGTATATCAAATCACCAAGTAATCCAAACACTTCACATCTATAATAGAATAGATTGTATTCGATTATGCATATCTGCCCAAAACAAGAAAATGACTTAAATTAATTGAAAACTATAAAGAAAGTAATTGAATTTGATGACAAATAATTCTAGAAACTAGCTTTTGGAAGTTAGAGAACTTAATAAAAAATACAGTTTTTTGTCGCCCTGGCATTCTACCATCACTTAGCGATTAGCAGAGGGAAAAAACAAAAGGGTTCTTGGGTGGCCTGCTCCTTGGAGACAAGGCGGTCCGAGACAGTTCAGAAAAATGCTGAAATGCCGGCGAGGCTCTAGCGATTATTGCTAGATAGTTTCGTTTTCGACCAACAGCGGCAGAAGAGCCATAAATCTTTTAATCAGAGCCATTTTGTGGATGACTCACTGAGTTTTTGTGGGTTATCGTTAACTCTTGATTGCACGAATGATTCACACCCATCACTGGGCTGGAAGTGGCGGTCAGCCACGGGTCTCCCAAAGGAAGATCGAATGTCGAACAGGAGGTCAGTTCTGATGCTCATAATTAAATGATCTGGGAATTTATGCACACAAGCCTTTTGCGTTCAAAAAAAATTTTTTTTTAAATTAATTGCGCGTTAATTGAAAATCTTGAGAAATTAATGAAGCTGTCTGGGACCTTTTGTACATGTTGTCAACAGGGGTGTACTGTTCGTACTCAGTGTTACCATGGTGGAGGTATAAAATTAATAAAAGATTTTTTAAAGCCGGACATTTAAATATTTAAATTTAAATTTGATTAAAGAAAATAGTTTCGAATTCAATTCAATATAAAGAAATTTTAAGATTATAGATCATGATACTTAAGTGAAGTATGTCCGCAACTTTAAATTAATTATGTCAATTTTTTTTAAGTTTAGATTGTAAAGAATAATGAAGAAAAGTTTCAAAAGCGTTTCAGTTGCGAATTTCATTCTATTCTAATCTATTTTATAATTTCAAATTTTATTTTATAGCCTTGGAAACTACACACGATTGATTTCTGTCCTATAACCCACTTTTTTAAAGGGTTTCTGATACCTTTTGAATTAAATCTCTAGATCTAATGAATAGGGGCTAATTTTAAAAAAAATCTACAAATGTACGAAGTATTATTTTACATTGTCTGCCCTGTTTGTGTTCTCCTTAAAAAAGTGAAGGTGTTTTGTGCAAATAGTCAATATAATTATGATTAATTTTGTAATGAAATCGTACGAAGACGGTAACGGTGTTCGTGTCCCTAATCGAGCTTTTTGCATAGGATTGGCGAAGAGTGCGCCGGATGCTGACCCGGTAGCGACCGCGGAAGAGAAGAGAGCCCGGACCGGACACAGCCGGAGATGTATCAACAGAGCGCCCAGTTCATGTTCCCCAGTTGCCAGGCAACATGTAGAGGGCGTCCAAGGTGTGGAACCCGGTGGAACGAGTTAATCGCGCTCTGAGCACCTTCCCAGACATCGACGGGTGTGCGACAAAGCGCTAGAAGAGCCCAGCTAGACGGCGCTGCGAGACTCGCCTGCTTCGTCTGTGGCGACGACTTGGACAAGACGGGGGAGGGGAAACGTATCGAAATTGAAAGCAAAAATCGCTAGTAGATGATGCGGGAGGTGTTGGGGCTGTGGGAAGAAGGGGCTACGCCGACTTGGGGGCTCTTTGGAGCAGTCGCTGGCTGCCCAGTACCAGTTCGCTTTTTGTGTTCAGCAAGAGAGCTCCGTTGTGAGACGTTTGCCGCTTTGCAAACCTCTTTATAATTTCGCAAGAAGAAGTCGTCCGTAAGAAGCGTATCCGGTCGCGGTCGAAGTTTTTCACAATATCCAAGCAGGCCGAGAAGGTTGGAGATTGAATTTCGATATTCGTACCACGGGTCCAGGTGTTTTGTTTTCGACATAGCATAGGTAAAGGAGATAGAAGCCTTCGCAGAGAGGTGTTCTATCCGATATTTTTCTATTTTGCTTTTCTGCTGGGATCCACACTGCGAAATTGTGCTGCGAAGTGTTTTTGATACATTCGGTGCCAAGTTTATAAATAAACCCGATCAGTGACGACGTCCTCGAGTTCGACGAACCAGGCCCTGGTTCGCTCGGGGCGATTCAAGTGCAAGAAGAAACTTTTCCAGGTGGAAGAAAACGTAAATCGACTCGAATTGCATCTTAAGTGTTTCGGATCCACCTTCTCCTCGGAAGGAGGAAGAAGTGTATTGACATCTGGCCATGTGTGCATGTGTGCTACTCTAACCCCCGTCGAAGCTTTTACTTTTCGAAGGCTATGGGATTACACTTGCTAAGACCGTGGGAAAAGCTCTGGTCGTCCTTCCCCGTCCAAAAGAGGGTTTCGGGACTCCGGTAGAGGTTTTTAGAGTGGGGTTTTCGGATTTTAGGATCTGTTTACGCATCCGTGGGACGGGAAATTCCGGCACAAAGCCGCTCCTGATAATGGGCTCAGTCGCCGAACGACTGGACATCTTCTCATTATTTGCATTCTCGTCGTTATCGATTTTGAATTTGTTCTACCAATTGTGATTTTGAATACTAAGCGAAAAATTAAGGGTAAAACTATTTAAATTATGGCATGACCTAAAATACGTCCCTATAATTTAAAATTTAAGGAAATTTAATTTAAAAAGAGCTGCTAATGTTTCTTCAAAGTGTTCCTAGGAAATTAATAAATATATAACAACGTTCGTTGAGTGTACATCCTGCCAAATCCAAGAGATCCTTTAATGTACAGCAGAGTCTCTATTGTAACGATTTCTTTTAATTATTATATTATACACATTTCTAGGCAAGAGCACAATTTCCGTGACAATTGTCACGTAATTTTAAAACTGAAAAGCGGTCAAATTTGAATTTTGTAAAACTTTTCTTTTAACATTTTATAATATTTTAACAGGATATTAATTTAGAAACTATAAGTTTATGTACTAAAACTAACAAAATTGTTAGTTCGTGTAAAAGAGTTGATTTTTCGGTTAGTAAATTTTTTGAACATTTGAGGAATTTTAAATATTACACTAGTCTGCAATGATATTGGTTCTATTATATTTGTGATCCGAAACTCGGAAAACATTCTCCATTTCGTATATAAAGTGGGTTAAAAAATATATTTTTGTTTTTTTCATTCACAGTCACAGAAATTTTTTTTTTTAGTCTGATTTTAATTTTGCAGCAGTTTAAGCATATCCGTATCAAATTAAGATCAAAGCAATTAATATTTAATTGATTTTTTCGTAGAAATATATTTTTAAAGTGAGTTTATGTGATCTCCTAAAAAATATTTAACAAACTTTAAAATATAAAATCAAATATTTCGAGAACAAAACATAGGAGATAGGAACCATTCTGAAATGTTAACAAAACGAAAATCTTAATCTTCCTATTGGTTAATACGTTTTTAAATTTGTTCCAAAATATATCGTAATACAAATTGTGCCTTTATTGTTTTGAATAAGAAGAGGTTTCTATTGTTCAAGAGTTAAGCAGAGTGAAAATAATAAAACTTGAATGCCAGGTATCGTGCAATAAGAACAAAGCCAAAAAAAAAACATTGGCTGGGAATTTCTACAGCATTTCTCCACACTCTCCACATTTTGTGCTATTAGATTATCATTTGTTTAGACTTGTAGAGCATTCGCAGAAAAATAAAAACAATTCAAAATGTAAGGGACGTCCAAGTTCACCTCGAATAGCACTCTTCATAGGAGTTAGCGAATTTATATAAGAGATTAAATTGAAATTTACACAAGCGGTAGCAAATGGTCATGGGTAGTAATGGCGATTATACAACTGATTAAAAATTAAATATTTTGGTTACTGGAAAGGAATCATTATATTTTAAAAAGATGGAAACAATTGATTCCTATTTTTCATACTTTCAATTTAATTTCATTGTTATAGTATTGTTAATTTCTCGACGATAAAAAATATTTTTGTAAATGTTAATTCAAGAAATACGTTATGAATTTCTCTATTCGGTTATTTGTCTGTCTGTTTATTATACAGTATCAACTGGACAGACTTTATGGGACTTTCGTGATTAAATAGGTCATAAATTAACTTGAAGTATAACCCATAAAATTTTGTTTATTTATCTGTTTATTGCTCCATCATGTAAAATTAGATACTCTCTTTTGTTGCTCTAATGTTTTTCGAAAAGCTTATTAAGATTATCAAAAATAATTATTCTATATTTCCTGTTTTTCTAACAATTCTACGTAGGAATGAAAATTCCATTCTTGCAACCTTCCATAAGTATTTAATTTCTTTTAGTAGAAGTTTTTCATACAAATCTTATGGATCTAGTGCATAATTTGTTTCTTAATATGATGTAAAGCACAGTCTATTAGATAATACCTGTTACGTAATTTTTAGCTATTCCTTTAAACAGAATTAAATAAGAAGACAATTTAAAATTTAAATTTGCTCACTTTGTGTAGAGGTGGCAAATCGTTTTTTGTTTTTTTTATTTTTACATTGCATACAAAGTTATCCACCGCCTTAGTTTGAACCTCTCAAAGAAGTTATCACGCTCTATTATCGGCTAATTTTAGTTAATTCTATTAAAAGACGTTAGACGCAAGAGGTCGGTCAGTCCTAAGGCGGGACTGACTAAGACGACCGACAGAAATCGAGCAATGACGGGCTCTGGGTATTTACGTGAGCTTCGTCCGCTGCACTGGTCGTGTTTATTTTGCTTTTATTTCTCTCAAAATCGTATGATTCACTTGGCACTGAAATTCTCTTAAGTAAAAGATGGATAAGAAGCCCAATAGTGCAGTGCACTATACTGGAAGAATTTCAGCCTGGGCGACTTCGGCTGTACGCAAATTCCCAATTGTTTAGGTTTTCGTAGTCCACTGGGCGTGGTTTGTTTGTCCTACAGTTTTGCGACTCGTTCCTTTTTCGAAAGCCGCTTATTGGGGTTACGCAAACAATGAGAACCAATCAATCACGGAAATCTAGAAGCAGTCGACAGGTTTTCTCTTTTGCGGGAACAATGCTCGCATTCTAGTTTGGTACGGATTTATCGCATCTTGGAGCCGGTCTGCATCAATCAATCACCGACGGTTTTGCCGGTTTCGAGTACTTTTACTTCCTAGCCAATTTCGTCAGTTCACTGTCATGATTACTCATAAAAAAATTTTAACAAACATTTCAAAGCTAGAAAGGTGTAAATTATGCCCCTGTACCCTGAATATGATATTCTCGGTGTAGAGTCTCGTTAAAGATTGTATTTTATGGGCCCATAGCAGATATTTTCTAGGCAGTAAAAAAATTGATTTAATTAACCTTCACGAGGTGCTAGATTCGATTTCGTTTCGCCTTTGATCTTGCTTTCGAGCCTCCTTCGATTGGGCTCTTCAAATTAATTAGGAAGCATGGTCGAATGGACATGGAAGCAATATTTTGAGAGGATTTTAATTAGAAGCTTTAGGATGCCAAAGGTTAATGAATTAGCTATTCATAGTGATTTTTGACTACGTCGTGTATACAATCTCTAACACAAAAGGAAGCAACTAGAATTTATTGTGAAAATTTGCGTTCTTCATTTAGTTCGTTTTTATTACAAGATAGACACGGTTTTATTTTTATTGAAGTACTAAAATGACGGTTATTGGTTGATTTCTGAAATTGATTTTGAATCTGCAAATGTGGTATTTGCTACTTTGAAAGTACCTGGATAAGAAATTTTAATTGAATTTTTTAATTTACTGTGATATAATTTTTTATTATATTTATAATATTGAATTATTCGAAATTTATTGGTGAGTTGGTAGCTGGCGTAGCTTCCTATAAAAGTTATAGGTTCGATTTTCGCCCTGCTTCTAGTTAAACTAGACTACTCTAAAGTAATCTCAATAAAAGACAACAGCTAAATAATATATTCCAGATTTCCCTCATAAACAGCTACAATGCTTAATATTTATCTCATAAAAAGTACATTATCTTGAAGCTATAATAAAAATAAACTTGTAACTTGCTAAAAAAGAAAAATAGCAAGCGAAGAATAAATTTTATAGCTACGCTGTTAAATTAAATGGCTGAGTGGTTTCAAAGAAAAAAAAAAGGAATCAATTATTAACGTCAATACGAAATGCTGCAATGCTTGAGTGAATATCGATCACCTATCTTGTCAAATGTGTACATAGCACTTTGATAGGCTATATTTAAGTCACTCAAGTCCCACTCGATACGAAAGAAAAGTTTTTCCGTAAATAAATAAGAAAAAAGTAACCAGTTGGTGACATGGGAAACGCAAGGTGTGATATTTTAAGTACTAAATTTTAGAATTACTTTTATATATAAATAATGATACATTTAAAGTTCAATTTTTTCTTTCTTACTTTTGTTACTTGTTCCAAATTATTATAATTATGAAAATAAATATAACTATGTCGGATGAGGGAAAAAATATGTAAATATATAAACTCATGTATTATTCTTTTATATGACAGAGAATAAAAGTAATACACTGAATAAAAGTGAAAGGTCTGGAACCTGAACTGGAACTTTCCACTATAACGTAAAAAATTACCTCGTACCAATTAAGCGTTTAATAGATGAAACCCTAGGCTATGAGGTCTACTTACGTGATTGATTTTTGCAAGGTTACATATTCTAGAATACATCGTAATAGTAGTTTTCTATTAAGCAATTTGCTCTTATGTAATTATTAATTATATTAAAATAATCAAGACTTTTAATTCTTTGTATTTTAGAAATTTCGTAATATCTTGTTGGATGATCGATCACGCAAACGGTATAATTTCAATATGAATATACATGTGTATAATCTGGTCTATATGGAATTTTGTATTAGTAATGTAGATGAAGTTCATTTACATTTTATGGCCTGAGTGGAAAATAAGTACCTAAAGAATATTGAAGATCTTTCAAAGTCAACACCGTTTAATGTAGTATCTAGAAAATAAAGAAGTAATAGATATGGAAAAGCAGATAAAATAATACACTCATAGTAAAGATAAAATGTTTTTTTTTTAAAAGTACTCGTAATTTATCACAAAAATAAAAAAAATACAAACCAGTTGGAAGTAATCTCATCACCGATAAGAAAAAGGGCGATAGAGGCTTTTAATGTTTACAATGATTACTTTATAAATTTCGCGACGTTTTTTACTATTGATAGTTTGATGTTTCGGATTGTAACTATGGTGTTATGTCTGTCCATGAAGTTATATCTGGTCTTATTGTTGACTTAGACAATAGGAAATCTCATGTCCAAACACCTGGCTATGTTCTGAGAAGTTTTATGTGCATTTATATAAGCTGAAATGATACGTTGCAAACATACCTTAGCAATATTTAATTAATTCAGTGTAAATGAAGCTACTGAAGGTAATTTTAGCAATACATTTCTAGTGGAGTTATAAACAAGACTTAAGGATGAACACAATTACTGCTGAAATGGGCGCATCAATTTTACCACAGCTTCTGGTGGTCGAACCGACTTCAGTTCAAATCGCCAGCTGAATGTAATCA
Organism: Proctacanthus coquilletti; assembly: GCA_001932985.1. Taxonomy (NCBI): domain Eukaryota; kingdom Metazoa; phylum Arthropoda; class Insecta; order Diptera; family Asilidae; genus Proctacanthus; species Proctacanthus coquilletti. The sequence continues at coordinate 560,476 of MNCL01000111.1, forward strand.
ATTTTGTTACAATATTGTGCTCCTTAGTCGTACTTGGGAACTATTCGGCCATGAAATTTGGTGTACAGGCACTTTTCACATTAGCAATTTATTGACAAATATGTTGCTATTTATAGCAATTTATTGGTTTCTGAGATAAATGTTTTTAAAGCTTTCATAAAATTAGTAGGACTTATTGAACAAGAGAGAATTTTCGAAGCCAATTTAGATTCTTAGGAAAGTGTATTTTGAATTTGATCTAAGTAAGATGCTGAAGTATTAAGACATCAGCTGGATATACTTTGTGTGAATTTGCTAGTTGGCATGGAAGATTTTTGTCTGATTGAGTTTTCTTGTTTAAATGAAGTTCTACTCTCATTCATACTCTGCTGTACGCCGTATATCCTTAAAATAGAACCGAGTTTTTGTTTGTCAATTTGCTCCTTATCTTTACCTTCTTAGCTGTCACCCACTAGATCAATAAATAACACAAGTATGATTCAAGTATGATTTATTTAAATTCAATTGGGATTGAACCTATCATGGCAACATCATGTGGGTGCTTCCCAAAAATCACCGACTCCGAAAAACCCCCTGTTGAAAATCTCTTTCGCAAGCACATTGTCGACTACTTACATGACAAAATGGTTCGAACGATTTACAAAAAGAAAAGGGAATCTTACGCCCTCGTTACGTAAAGGCTTCAAATTGGCGGGGTTGATCCGCAATAATATAAATAAGAAAATCTGAAATCTGACGAAAAGGACCCCCCTCCCCAGATAAATTCTCTCAGATTTTTCTTCTCTTTAAGCTCGATCCAGATAAATAGATAAATCCCTCATTCGGTGTATGAGCGAGGAGTGACAAAAAAAAACAACACGAGAATAAAAGGAAAATATAAAAAACGCCACAACCTTTTTGTTTTCATTGATTTTGTGCGGGCGCGAATTACATCACCAGTTGTACTACCTGCCGGTGGAGGAATATCGTCAACACCTTTTCGAATCAAATCGAATAAATATAACAAAGGTGAAATAGAAAAAAGGTACTGAAAAAAATCAGAACAAAAAGTGAGCGAACTGCAACGAATCAGGCAGTGGCGTCGGGCTAAAAAAGGAGTCATCGATCGCCAATCCTGAAGAAGAAGGAGGAAGCCGCCGAGGAGGCCAGCCTTAGCATAGAACGGCATAAATTTTCCTGGTGTTTTTCTCGATTTTCGCCGAACTAAATAACGACACAGACTTTCCAAGGACGTGCTACGAATAAAAGGCGAGCGAAAATGGGTCAAACGTTCGGGAGTCCACATGTTTCCAATAGACAGCCTCGTGCTAGAAAGGATTATGGTAAGCTCCTGTTTGCTTTTTATCTTAAAAGCTTTTCTTTCCTTTTTTATGGCAAGAATTTTAATCTCCCCCGCATCGTCGTTGTCGTGCTCGTCGTAGCCGCCGCCACCTATAAATTCAATGGTTCCATAGTTGTAGACCATAGTTCCAGGCCCCCCTCGTCGAATTCTGAATGCTACCGGCGCTACTGTGCCGCCGCTACTGTGCTCTTCGTCTGGGGCACGAGCTTATCTTGGATGCATAAAGAGGCTCGTTCCAGCCTTTTATTACGGATGCATTTTTTGAATTTAATTAATTTTTTAAGTCAGGTCGGAATGTGTTGCGCTGATGGTATTCTTATATTTTCTATGCCATGCACGAGCCCCCAGTTCCCCTCATAGAGGCCTCTGGCGAGGGAAATGTGGAGCGAAGTGGCCCTTAAATTTTGCGAGGAAATAATTTCGTTGCAGTACGGTCAGAGTTTATGACTCCAAAAAGGATATTAATAGCTTTAGAGGTTTTGTACTAGCAGCTGTGCCGGCTCGTTCCACTTCCCCATCAGAATTTTTGTTATGTATATCATTTTATGTATATACAAAAATTTATATTCAAAATGAAATGCGAGAAAACTGTTTTGAATGAATGAATCCGTCTGAAAAATACTAATATTTAAAAATATTTAATATTAAAAAAGAAAAAGAAATTAAATATAAAAAAGCATTGTGCCGACGTGACTGTAAAATGGTAAAGACAGTTATCGGTAAAAAGTAGTTTATTTCATGTCTCATTTCAAAGCTATTTAATTTAAGATTATAATTTATTAAATGCAAAAAAAAGACGTTATATATATGAAAGATTGGACTTAAGTATCAACTTATTTAAAAATAAATGTCGTCGAAGTTTTAATTACAGGTTAAAGTAATCGGTTTAGTTTCAGTTATGCAAATGCTAAAATCCTTTTATTTACGATTACCTCTCGTCAAGAAAGCTCAACCAATATAACTAAAACTTTCCATAAATCCACTTCGCATTTAATTTTTATATATAACTTAGTTATTTATACTAATTTTAATATATGAATTGAATCATAATTGTTTATTTATAAAGATTAACGTCGGTATTTATCATTTGGAGTCAAAAATATTTTGAAGGATGGTTTTTCAAATTTAAGATTTTCTACAGTCATTATCTAAATAAAAATACCGTATTTATTTGATCAATTGATTAATTTAACAATAAACAATAAACATTAACGCAAAGGTCAGTTACCAAGGAAAAGAGAAAAGATTTGAAAAGATATTTTACATGATAATTTGAGATCTAAATATGCTAAGCATTCTAATATTTAGTCTAAACGAAATTTTTTACTATTGAGTACACAGATTTATATACATTTTCTTGGAAGGCCAATTGGGCACGAGACAATTATCACATTTTCTTGTATTTGTACGTTTGTAACAATTCGGCCACATCACCCTAAAATTCCTTGTAAGAAAATTTGCTCTAAATACTTGTGCTCCTTTGAAATTGTTTCTAGGCGCCTAAATTTCCTGGAACATACTAACTTTTCGCAAATAATACTAACATTTTCTGCAAATAATTTGTTCTTCAAGGATCGAAAAAATAATTTATGGAGTTGCTTTTATTGCTTTATGAATAAATTTTTATTCATTATTAAAAAATGACAGGACGGATCTCCGAGGATTGCTATTAATTAAATAGCTCATAATTCAATTCAAATTAAACACTATAACTTTTTTCTGCTTCTTTGTCTTATTGTTACTGAAACGGCTCTAAACAAGTGGACGGTTTTTGTGCAACTTTCACTGTTAGTTAACTTATAGGTACTATTATTTACTTCTTATTCTATCATGAAACGAGCCGCAAGTAAAAGCTAATAATAAATAGAAACAGGTTACAAACGGATATTTCTGATGAAAGATGTACAATTATAAAACAATTTTAATAAAATAAAACTAGTTTTTATGCCAACGGTACAAAGAAACAAGAATCAGCTTTTTGCTTGTTTCTCTGATGGAACCTTGAAATACTCTTCGAGGATAGACAATTTTTGTTAAGATCATAGTCTTAGTCTCTGCCAATAGTTTTTGTTAATTTATTGTATATCACTTCTTCTGTAGTTTCTGCAGGTTATATGCAAATCTATAGAATTTAGTTTAGAATTTCGAATTAGATAAATGACTTTGTTAGTCCGTTGCAAGAAGATCGTCTTTTTCTTGTAGCTTGTAGTAAACACTTGTCGGTAGTGTCGAAATCAACGGAAACGCCAATTGGTATTAAGTGATATAACTTCCTTAAAAATAAACAAAAAAAGGAGGAGTCAATTGGCAGCAGATTCGGAATGCAAAAATATTCCATTCAATAAAAACGCTCAACGAAGAGAAACCGATGAATCATTGGCAGGATTCCAATTCGAGAGAGTTTTAGAATTTAGGGGCCTTCCAAGCAGAAAAGTCTCAAGATGATACGATCGAAGGCAACATAAAGAGCTATTTCCTAGCTAACACTCACAAGAACACCCTCTAGAGAAAAAAAAAAACTTTTTTCCTTCCATTTACGCATGAAATTAGCTTAACTGCGAAAGATTACTTCATGGACTGTGCAAATCAGCAAATGGAGATGTTTACCAATAAATTTGAATCTTCCAGGGTAGGGTGTGCGATGGACGATACAATACACGATACTCGTGGTGGCAAGGTGAGGTCGAGGTACTATGAAATCACTGCCACCGATCATCGACCTTTTTTCGCGCGGAATCGTTAAATTACCTTGATAAAAGACTTTCAGCGGCATAAAAAAAAAGAAAATACAATTCAAAAATACAAAATATATTCGTCGCGTTGTGCTGCTATTTCTCTCGGGCTATCAGAGACTGTTGATGAAAACAATTTAATGTATGCACACTACGTCGCCGACGCAATTGTTATTCGAATTTTTTTGGGTAACCGAGAATTTCTGCGATTGGATTTAAATCACGAAAATTTTTGTCACTTTGCCGGCACATTAAAGGCGTTTATTGAATGGAACTGAATTTCCTGGAGCAACCCCCTTAAGAGTAGAAAAAACAAAACTACCTGGGAACACAATTTACATAGAAATCGAAGTTTTCTTCATTTTTTTTTTTTTTGAAGCATTTTCAGGTCCATCCTGTGCCACGTCGGGTACACCCGTTTAATGTGCCGTGATGGAGATTGCGTCTTGCGTGTCGGGGTGGCTCCTAGACTCCGTAGAGACCCGCCGGAAGTCTAACCGACTCCTTTTTCCAGCTCAGTATTGCAGGAGCATTTCGGCAACGTGACCACCATGCTTATGAACTTCGGTGAATGTCCGTCGGGCGGCGTCCAATGTTCATCGACTGTACGAATTCATTTATTTTTATATTCACTCATTGTCTATTCAGAACGTCCCGCGCTGAATCTATTTGTAAACAATAACAAAACTGCGAGCTTCAGAGTTCGAAGTGGACTCTATGCGATTTCCTGGGAGAATTTGCAAAAATACAAGATATTATAAAAAGCAAGTTGACGTCAAGGTTTTTTATCTTGAAAGCGAAAAAACTCTGTTCTAAAAATAGTTAACAAATATTTTGCTAATTGCTAGAATATAAAATTTACAATGAGCCTCGATTGGCATCGTTGAACGAGATTTTGAGTCGCAGTCTTTATTACAGTCGGTATCAGTTTTTTTCTTCCAAAATTCGTTAATAAAATGAATCAAGAAAACACCACCATATTTGTTGCTTCTAGTCACGTGTAAGAATTCTCCTTGGCTGAGAAGTGAGTTGCGATGGAACGTGATAAGTGACGATAATCTTATCATATGGTCACTAGTGCACCTCGTGGACTATTTGGATTTCCTATGATTCAAGACATCAAGCACAGCGGAAATAATTTTAATATATACACACACTTTTTATTATTACCACTCAGCAGGTTACTTTCATTATCACGACTGTCGCAGAACGAAAAAAAAATAATCATGGTATAATAAGTACTAAATATGATAGCACCTCGCTAAATTTGAGAAAATTAAACGTAAGCAGATTTTTTTTTCAGAAAAAAAAATAAATGAATAACTAGCCGTGATTATGAGATGGAACTTTTGCTGACTCACACCATTCAATTTTCTAGCCCAGGTAAAATATAATAAAAGGCAATTTTGCGACGCTTTCAGTACCTCGAGAACGTAATTAGGTCATGTACAAAGAGCCCGCCAAAAGTCTCGTTAAATTTATAAGAGACAAAATTACACCCTCCAGGTTTCGTGAGATCATTCTATAGCTTGTTAAAGTTAATAACACTTTTTTTATCTGCAATTTAGTGTGCTTTCTAAATCTTGTTTCCTGCTTTGTTTATTCTGTTTAGGATAAGACGTTATTATGTTTGTATGAAATTTAGATTCAATAAAAAAGAGAATATTTTTAGATTATGGAAAATTTTCGCACTATACAAATGATCGATTTGATCTATTTTTCATAATTGTACCTAAGGTACAGATTCCTAATCCACTGGCTAATAAAATATTTGTCGAAATTGATATTTGTAAAGGAAAAAATATACTATACTTTACAGTATTGAACATATTTTATATTGATAACTTTTCGTTTCTGTGAATTTCAATTTGGAATTTTATGGACGTGTTTCTGAAACTGTCTTTTTTTATAATATGATTTAAAAATATTGATTTTTCAGTATTTCATAATTTTCAAACTTCTTTTAAAATACACAAGAAGTTTGATGAGTTTTTTAAAAATCGGTTATTTGTCACCATTTTCGAGATAATAAACTACAAATTGATTTTCCTTCGTATTTTTTCCATCAATTTTCTTATTAGTAAAATTCGATCGATGAAATGCGTTGTTGCTTTTGAGTTTCATAATTTCCACAACCCTGCCTAATTAAGTGTTAATAAATAAAACAAAAACTAGCAATTGGAAACGTGTCAGAATAAAGTCAATAATTCCCTTGAAGTCGTTCGAAACACATTTCAAAATAACTTCCTCCATCGTTGAAGATGGTGGCAGCGAGCTTCTAAGAATTTTTAATATTTTAAGACCCCAAAGCAAAGAGCCCTGCCCTATCTTCTGCAAACTTGTTCTTAAAATTTTGTGTGAAACAATTTAAGTTGTACTGTAGGAAAATGGCACAGCCAAGAAACAACGATATTTTAGTATTAATGACACTCTTCGCTTCTTTACATAGCTAATAAATTCCCTAAGAACCATTAAGAAAATCTGACGCATGTCGGGGAGGAAGGTGAATTAATCAATAGACGAATCAATTAGAAGCTGTGGAAAATAAATGAGAAACTTAATGCTGAAAATTACCCTATGGCGACGGTGTGGTAGTATCAGGTACATTACAATTATCTTGCCTCAATCTTAAATGACTCTTGACGTCAGAGAAGGGCCAATGAAATTTACGCACGTGAAAATCTTTGAAGTTGACGCAGTCCGAAGAACTGTAGTCCAGCACGGGAGGGCAATGACCTTGTTGCGCGGTTAAGACATCTGACGCCTTCCCTCACATTTCGTTGAGAGGGTTATCAATTTTCAAGTCGGAAAGTGGTCGATGTTAACGTCAACAGCATTTCCACGGAAATGCGGGGGTTAACCATGACCGTGGTCAATTCTAAATGAATTGGAAACCCTCAAGCGTCGACCTGTCCCTTACAATTTCATTCCGAGAACGTTGCGTGTGAAGATTTCTTTCTTGACCCGCAATGGTTGCATGGAAAAATATTTAAATAGTCAATGATTTAATCGTTCTCGTTCTTAGACGAAAGCGAACTACGTTTTCCAACTTCTTTGCCACTGGGGTATGTGGATTAAATCACACGAAAGGTATCGCGCACACCTGCTTTATCTCCGAAAAACCAGGAAGTCGTAGCACTTCTTAAAATTCAGTCTGACGATAAATTGGCCTTCTATTACGATTGAAATTTGTAGGTGCGTCGTGTTGTTTACAATTAAAACGACTTGTAGTAATATAATTCGCGCATTATCGGGCACCTGACATGAACAAGTAATTAGTCACGTTTCCAACAGGTCCGTCTACCTGGCTTTACGTAGTATATACTGTCTTTATCGGCAAAAGGTGGCTCTTTAGATTTTACGTAAAAACAATGCGAGCTTATTGCGAAAATTAAGTAAATTAGGCATGGAAAATTTAAATATCGTTATCACTTATATGTGTTCACTCTTGTTATCTAGAAAAAAATATAACGCAATTAAGTAAAATTACTCATTTTTTTGTTGTTTTGACTTTACTTCAAGGTAATTTAAACGTTAAACAGATTTCCTTTTAACAATAGACATACTTAAATATGTCATAGGTACCTTGAGTCAAGTACCTTTAAATGAATATTGTATATTGAGAAATATGGTGAAGTTTCGTATGACGTTTTTAAAAATTAGCGAGGATTCTGGTTCAAACGTGGATAAGTTAGACAAAATTTAGATTTTCGTTTAGATATTCCGCACATATTGCCTCAACAAGTCAACTTAATTCAGTTGGTGAGAGCGAGGAACTGGTGTCAAGTAGAAAATTACTATAAGATCAGAGTCTGCTGTTCGAGCCTGGGTCGGGACAAACCCTTTTTTAGATTTACTAAATATCTTAACTACTGTCATGTGGGTGAATTTAATATATTCCTTGATTTACCTTATTTTAACCCAGATTTTTCATTTTTTGTTTCATTACAATCTTTATTTTATGTAATATTTAACATTATATATAAAAATATTTTTTTTCTACGTGTAGTTTGTAATTCTAATTAAATTTTTCTTTCTTTTCATGTAACTTCACATTTTTTAATTAAAAAAAAAACGTTATGTGTAAATGAGGAAGGTGTAAGTACCTTTTATTTTTTGAAAATTTTATAGTTGGGACGACGAATTATTAGAGATTTTTTTTTGGAAATGTTGAATTTCCAGTAGAAAAAAAAACACTGCTCCAGGTGAGGCTCGAACTCACAACCCCGGCATTGCTCACAAGTTACTGATTATAAGTACCGTGCGCTAACCAATTGCGCCACTGGAGCTGTTGACGGAATCCAGCCAAAGAATGTCTGAGAATTCGACCATGCAAAAAAAAAGAGTCGTCAACCTTATCACTACCAAATTTGGTCTTCTTGGTATGTTCAGATTGCGGTGGGCCCGGGGTTCGTTGTGACTATCAAAGCTGCGAAAATGCCGGCTATACAGCGCGACTCTGGCAGGCGGCTCCGTTTGATTATTCGCCTTGTTCGACAATGACACGTCGGAAATAGACACAATTGCCTGTAATTGCTCGAGAGAGTTATTGTGTCGACCGTGTCGACTATTGTGTTCGTCGAACTGTTTGTGCAGCGCTCCGTACTTCTTTTGTTTTCAATTTATGATAAAGCGATAACAGCTGCAGAAGTGGTTATCACGCCCGGATTAAATCTCTGGACTGGTTCGGTGCTCCCAACTGGAAAAGCTCTTCGAGAATAATGTCGAATGAAATAAGCCGACCAGAACGATAGATGAGCAGAGAAGCCTACAATCCTCGAGTCCCTGTACCCCATACATTTAATACGGAATTCATGGCGAAGGAGAGCTTTACGAAAAAAAATGGGTAACGACAGCCAAAAATTAGTACTTTGGCCCTCCTTTGGGCGGGCGGAGGGGCGCTGATGTCACAGTGAACTCATTTAATTTTGTCGAAATCCTCTTGGAGTCAATGGTTGTGAAATCTGAAATAGATTGATGGATTGCTGCAGCAGCTTTCATCAGGACGCCCTGGTCGTCGTCACAGGACCCTGATTTCACAGGCGGATGCGGATGGGAAATGTAATTAGAAGTCTTCCTCCGGAGAACGGAATGAGGTTGTGGTCACTGTAGCCGCCCTGGTGAAGTGGCATTCTTGGGGTTAATGGCATGCATTAGGATAATTAGTTGGGAGTACTCTGAAGAATCGTAAACGGATTGTCTAAAGTTCGTAGAGTTCTCTACACGAATGCACCAAATCCTCGTAAATGTCCAGGGGGTTAAAATTCTTCAATTTCAATGGGCAATTGCGGTGTTTCCACAAGAACGCTCAAGTCAAACTACAAATCTACTTTTGTGTAGATATCCCAGAGGAGGAATTCAATTTCCTTTTGCTTCTTTCAAAATTCAGGTCATTCCCATTCTATTGTTTGAAGGAATGCTGAAAAGTGCGAGGGAGGAGGTTCTCATTGGGATTTAGGCGAGATTTTAAGAAAAAAGTGTAAGACGATGTGTTTGCGACACCCCTAAGTACTTAAAAACGACGAAATTGGTTTTGTCTGCAATCAGAAGAAACGTGTGCGAATGCTCCTCGATATTGATTTCTTTTATCCTGCCAAATGACTTGGCTTCTTTTCCATTATATGACCTGAGAGCTGAGCTAGATTTTGTGGTATTGAAAGACTTTAATATTTCAAGGAATTGTGAAAGCTTGAAGATTTTCTCGTCTTATATTACAAAAAGCAATTTTTTGGCAAAGGTTAAGGTCCGGGATAATTTAACAGTCCTTTGGCAGATTTTGTAGATGGATATAAATTAAAAATCAGAAGTTATGCCATAGACAACAACAAAAAAAAAGCAGATAGTTTCAGAAAATATGTAGTGACTCATAGAATTCTGAGAATGTGAATATTTGATTGATAATTGTTTTTGAAAAAGAATTAATAAAATTCGATAGTAAAAAGTTAATTGAAATTATTAAAATCTGGATCAGAATTTGTTCCTGTTTTAGAAACTAAACTCATTGAAAATAACAGGTACAATTGTTTATAGTTTTCTTTATTGTAATGGAATCTGGTTTTTACTACTTGACATAAAAGTTTGTACTTGTTTAAGAAGTAAGTCTTGATGCAGGAAATTGCTGCATTTTATTACTTTGTCGGCTTAAGTTTTTAACGACCCACATATTTGCATTTCATTCAATACACTAAATAATTCGCTCTGACATGAAATGTTAAGTAGAAATGATGAGTGGTTCTCGATTCCGACCATAAACTCGTTAAACTGACGTTGAGCAGGTTTGTCGGCATCTGCAAACTACCTGATAGCATTAACTCACAAATTGGTACTAGCGGCTGCAGCATCAGCGAATAAAGCGATTTTCCGATTTCGTCGCATAAAATGTGACTGTCTCTTGGATATCTCGCGACATGGCTAATTACCTGAGCTCATGCACCATCGAGCGTGCACATTTGCGCAGTGCATTCGTCGCGGATCATTAAGCAGCTCCGTCGAACAGGCAAGCAACGTAAGCTACCTGATCTTTCTGTTGTCGAATAATTCGAAATTTTTACACATCGGCGCAACCTGCAATGGTTTGTTGCTCATGCTCGTGCCTGGTGAATAGGGGAGTGACGCGCTGAAAGCTCCTTAACACGCCCGTTGTCGTCGTACCTGGGCCACCTGAGCTACCTAAACGGTAAACAACAAAAGGAACAGAACAAGTAGCAGCAGTAGTAATAAGTAGCCTGGCACCGCTAAGAGAGAGAAACAAACAGGAAAATGTAAACAACCTCGAAGCAAAGGTCACCAGGCGTTCTAGCACTTGATTATATTATAATTGCACACTTGGCATCATCCAGCCACCACTTGAGGGGGCGGGATCGCGGAAATTTATTGAATTAAAAACAATGTCTCCACTAAAAGTGGTAAGACGTAATCACTTCACGGTGTGTCTCAAGACGACGTCAACAACAACGACGGAATTTATCTCAGCGAAAAGTGAAAGATAGCTATTAAAATGCTTGAACTTGAACGGATGTTTTCTTCCCGTTTTCCTTTTCGCAAAGACTAAAGAATTGCGCGAAACGTGTCAACCTTGCCTATAAATGCCGAGCTGATACCGCTTAATAGGGGTTCTAATTTATGCTCAATTACCGCGGTTTTCCTTTATGGCAAAGTGAACCTCTTATATTATTCAAATTACTGTAATGGTTCGTTCTAGACACCCAGGGTTTTTGATATTGGCAAACAATTTTACATATGCAATGTCGAAGTCCAGTCTTAGAATTTGTGCTTTGAACTCTTTAAGACTTTGAGTCAATCACATTATGGATATCATTCATAACAATAAAATAACATGGCACAAAGTGTTAGAGATCTATAGACAAATCTATTCCCCATATGCTTTTATTGCTACACTACGGAGGTGTATGAAGGAAATGTTAATGTTATCATGGTACGTAAAATGTTTAAGAAACTTTTATCATAATTTTCGGTTCCCATAATACGAAAAATCAAAATAAAAATTTATGACGGTAATTTTTATAAATTATTTTCAAAAGAAATATAATTTATTATATTTGTTGAATTATTAGCATATTTTATGATATAGAACAGATAAAATTTAAAAAATTTGCGATTACTGGAATTTTGAATATTTATTTAAAATTCTTCAAATAATTTTCTTGTTTTTCTTTCGCTTTTGAATTAATTTAGACTATTTTATGGGAACTTTACATGAGGTAGCCGAAATCCTGTTTTCTACCTCCTACTATTGCTTCTTAAAATAAAAATAAATCGTGATAAAACATCAGAATCTGCACAACTTGTGGGCGAAAGAACAAAAATCTGTATTTACCCGACATCTTTATTTTTTGAGACGTGCATAATTCACAATATGTCCGAAATGATTTGTAAAGACTGTAGGCGTTAATAATGCAAAGAACAATACAAATTTACATATCAGAGTAGAACACTCTGCCTTCTTATTCACTAGGAAGAGAACTTTGTTTTTCTTGATTCTTCTTCAAAGCCTTGAGGGCAAATAAAATTGGATAAGGAAATGGGAAAATTCAAATATCAATTACTTTGCATCATTCTGTTGATCCAATGGGAAATTGTATACTACGTTTCCTTTTTTTTTTACAAAAGTATTGAGAATATAATTTTAAGTTTTAAATGTATACAAGGTTTTTTTTTTAGTATCACTTTACAAGTTTCAAAATAATTTATGAAAGTTGTTTTTGTAATAATTTTTTGAAATCATAAAAAAGATTTTTTAAAAATATTTTGAAACGTATGACTTCAACACTGAATCCGATTTCTACGTATTCAATCCATCAAACATAAATTTGCATAGATTGTTATTATAAGAAATATTTCAGAAATAATTGAAATATTTGAATTAAAAATATTGTAACGAAATATTTGATGTCAAATTCTCGGTAATGTAAGAAATGTGTGTTTTTTATTTTTAATATTTCCCCAGAATTTTCTCAATTTTTCGTAATAAATTTGTTATTTCCATGTCCATTTATCGAGATCCTTCATCAAAGGTAATGGAGCAAGATTTCGAATTAAAGATTTGTCGAAGTTTAGTTTGCTCAGGTTCTATTATATATCTTGAATTTAAAATTTTTAAAGCTTTTGAGAAGAAACTGATGAAACTGAATACACAGGCATATGGAATTTTATATTTACAATTTTGTAAAATGAAATAAAAATAATAATTAATTTTTATAAATAACACTGTCCAATAGAATAATTATTTCTTGTGTTGATGTTTTCTCCAGTTTTAATATTCATGATTTGACCGCGACGTAAAACATTGTGTAAATTAATCGTAATTATTATTACTTAGTTTCGTCGCAATATCGCCTTTCAATAAATAGTCCCCTTTGATAAGTCGCTTTGAACCGTCCCAATAAGCCTGATAGGGGGATGGATGTAACAAAGGAACGCCTTTTCCGGCACCGCATTTAAAATGTTGAAATATGGCCATGCAATAAAAGCATTAAATCGCTTAAAAGTGACGAAGTGCATTCGTCGAGTTTATTTATAAACCATTATCTCTTCGGATTGGCCGCTGCGCAGGCTAAAGACAGCCGGCGATATTCGACGCCCTGGCTGCAAAAATCTCGTCTTGAATCTACAGTCTTGACTAATCGGGATGCGGTGTGAAAAGAGGCAGAGAACTTCTTTGTGACTCGGTTCACCTTTCATCTGTTGCTCAAAAGAAAAAGCGCAACTCTGTTTCTTGGCACGAATGTGAATAAACTTACAAGGTCGAAGTGCACCAGCTTTTTGAATCAGATATTTTCTTTAATTGCTCATTAAGGCACGCAAATCAAGCCAGAGACAATGGAAGGCGTTAAAGTTGAGACCGTCTTGGGACTTCTAGGCCAAGACGGAGGAAATTGCGTTTCTAATGAATTGCTATTAAGATTATCTTCTTGTGGCGAAATAGCTGCAATCTTAAGCCAGATTATAATTAACCTCCCGTTCGGCAGTTTATCTTTTCTGAATTCGCAATGTTTACTTGCTTATTAAATTGATAAATACAAAAATAGCTTATTGTTGTTTAGTTAAATCGTTTTTAACTCGCCACCAAGTGCAGAAAATCGCTCAAATAAAACAGTCGATGGCCATTACGAAAAAACCGATTGAATTTTCCTTGCTACCACTTCCGCACCATTAAAATTTGAGTGGAAAAAATTTGTTTTAGTCCTTTTACTCCTCCAACAATTTTACTTCCATTCAAACTTTTTCTCTGGCGTTTAATGTCTTCTAAGGTTCTAAAGAAAAAAAACAGGGGAAGGTCTCATGAAAATCGATCAGGAGGGGAGTGATGGCATTATTTGGCAAAGACACTTGGAATTCGGCTGTGAATTTCTTGTAACAATTAATGACTATTTAAGTAAACGCAGCTGAGTCGAATTGGAGCAATTACCCAATTTTTCATCATCTTAAGTCGCCTGAACCCAATGACCTTCTCCACCCTTCATCCTGCCAGTAGCTCCCAAGTGGGTAGTCTGTTCTATCCGAAAAACTTTTTGATTTTCCCTAAATTTTATTCGGTCAGGGGAAATTAATATTTCCTAAAAGTTTTTGCCGTTTATTTTCTGGAAATAATTGTGTAAGTTCGTAGACAAATCCCAGAAGAAGAACGTTACTGTTCTTTTCTAGACGTTCCTTCGTGAATTCTGAACACTTTATGTCCTCAAAAATTTCACTCGTTGTATGGAGAAACGGTCAATTTATTACTTCGACAGAGGGAGGTATTAAACAATACCTCCAAAAGTTTGGACACTCACTTCCTGGAGTTCTAGGACAAGTGCGATCTTTGGGGAACCTGATTTATTTCTCTACTTATGAGATCGTTTCAAGAGGAGAATTTTATTGCTTTTTCGTGTGTTATGAAATCCAACTTGACAAATTACCACTCAATCAATTTACAACTGGATTTTACGACATTTATACGGTTTAAGTCGAATTAGTGTGCTGCTCGAGCATTTCATTAGTTGCCCGGAATCCTCCTGAAGGAAGGAATCGAGTGGCATATTAAAGGGGACACAATGTTAGAAATGGCGAGGATTTGTGGTTACTTACGAGGTTTTATGTTATCCGTGATGTCTTTCAGAAAGTCACTTTGTACGTAGAGTACGAGAGCTGATTCTGCCAATTGCCAATTGTCTGACTCCTTTTGTGTAGAAACTTTCCATGGAATCAGGATTTCAGTTAACATAAGATACGTGCTTATTTGGTCGTTCATCCCAAATTCAAGGAAGAGGGATCAGTATGACAGTAAAGGGTGGGGAGAATAAAATCATAGTATCATTTATTGTCTTCTGGATGTTTTAAGTTATAAAACTGTAAATATTCTCATTCCAGAATTAATTTATATTGTTATGTTTGGTATTGTATTATTCATGCTTTTGGATTTTTAATTTAAAATAGAAAATAATCGAGATAATTTACCAATTATTATAAAAGTTATCTCTTTATATTTTTTTAATAAATTAACCGAATCGTGTTCAATTTTTCATAACACTTTCAAATTGAATAGACTAAATTGAATAAAGGTTTTGGCTCAATCCGGATACGAGTCAGGAGTTTTTACCAAATATATCAAGTAAGTTCTTTGAAAGGTTCGAATAAAATAATCTTTATCTTTTTATCTATACTCTGATTATTGTCAACAAAAGAATCTACAAGGTGTTCTATTGTGTCCGATACGTCTTTGAAAACGAATCGACAACGTGGAAACGTAACAGACGACAAAACCGGTGAATGTTCTGGCGTGTGGTAATAAAGAGGTCATAGAGAGTAACCCTGCTTTCTAATTAACCTTCCGGTTTATTATTATTTTTTTAAAATTGATTAATTATCGCTGCTCCCTTCGATAATGCGCGCAACAAGCAGCTCGTGAAAAAATGCAAATATTTGACTCTACAGTTACTGGCCTGTGCCACTTAATTTGGAAACAATCGATATATGTGGCAGCGAATAATAAATTATATAAAACAACTGGGAATGGAAATTACTTACAATTCAATGCGAACATTTCGTCCCCTTTCTCTCGGAAATTAATTTTTTGCTTTACACATTAATTATTCAAGTTTAATTAGGTTTTTGCATAAACGGATGATGTCTTGGGAAACAGGAAGTTTAATCGATTTGCTTTGTCTGTAAAAGAATTAGTCGAAACTTTTTGTATAGGATGATACTCATCCCGCCTCCGCCGACGTCGTCAAGAAGCAATCGATCAATGCACTCGCATTGAAAAAAAAGAAAAATACAACTTGAGCGAAAGACTCTAAGCTCCGAATATTAAATAAAGCTGGTCTGATTAAACCCGGAGAAGTTTTTTATTCGGTGGATTAGGCAAAAGGAGAAATTAGAGAACACGAAATCGATGGGTATGGCAACAACTAGCAGCATAACGAACGCTATAGGGAAACCCACGATGTGACCTTGTGCGATTTGCTGGTTTGCCGATTGCTGGGTTGCTTCAACCGCGACGATGATAAATCCGGAGCTAATCAATCGAAAGCTCTTGTTCGACTATAGTCGAACGAGAACTTCTCCAGCAAGTGAATGGATTGAAGGTTCGCCTAGGTACGGTTCAGTGGGTTAATATAATTAGTATTCCGCGCCAACTATGGCCGCGAATCGCTAGATCAATCCGCTAATCGATACGGTTTGCATTAAGGGTTTTTAGGCTTGCTCGTTGTCGACTCCATCATGTCAACTCAAGTTAGTGGCCAATTAATTACATTCCATGTTCTAGTTTTTCGAGTGTCAGGTGTGGGAACTTATTCACTTTCGATTTATATCATTAAGGCGGTGGTGGTGATGGTGCCACTGCTGTTTGTAGAAGACACAGTCTATTCTTTATTGCCGCCAGAATACGTTCACCTCTTAAAATGACCTTAAATTACTCCCGTGCCTAGTCGTATACCTTCCTTGACATCGACTGGACTGACCAGCCCTGAGTAACTTTCTCGTAGTGCATATACCCTGTTCGTGGTGAGCGACTATACGCGACTATACCGTGTACGTCAGATGCCACCCTGTTAAAACCACCACTAGGCAACTATTTTCAAGTTTCCCGTGAGTTATGGGGGTTACGTGGATTAGGTTTAGAGGGCTGAAACAGTGGCACACTAGTTAAATGCTTGCTTGCTTGCTTACTTGCCTGCCAGTTTGCCTACGTGATATAATGGTGTATTTTTAGGGTAGAAGGGTTTGTTGCCGGGCATGAGGTGATAAAACCTTTGTTAGCCTTACGTTTGGCGCCCATTCGAGTTGTAACTGGGAAGACTTGTTGGAGCGACTACAATCGGTCGTGGACCTCTACGCAAGTTGGTCGTCATCGTCGTTCGTATCGCACGAGAAAAAAGATTTTTTTTTGCATTTCATTGACATACTTCCTGAGGAGCCCGCAAGAACCCTAGTAGTTACACTCCCTCGCTGGTTTTGTTCTTTTTTCTTTGTGTAAAAAAGTTTATTTTTGTTCCTCAGTGAAGGAGAAGAAGTGTTTACAGCAACTTATCTGAAGTACTCAGTTCAGCTTGGCTCTCTCTAGTGTTTTAAGTGGCTATAGTGCATGATAATAAAAAATATATAAATATATACTTCTACACTTTAATCCCACCTATGAAACACAATTAAGAGTGAAAGTGTCATTTAAGACAGGTTTCTTTTAAAACTTCGATAACATCGTTCAATAAAGGTGGTCACTGCTAGAGTACTAACAGAAAGCGTGAGAACGCGTTTAAACATAAAAATCATCACCTCCATATTACTTGGGTTTTTTTTCTTCAATTAGTTCTTCAGAAAGGTGTTTTAACCAGCTTTAAGTCGTTAAAACTTCCTTTGACCTCGGACTTAAAGCACGCAATAATTGTGCGTTCAACAATTTCTCCTTTATTTGCTGAATTGTTCAAGCGTCGATCTTAACACGTCGCAGGTGTCTCGGCAATATAAGACGCCTCTGATATCTGGTCGTACTTTTGTTTCTAAGCCGCTCCGACCAGCAGGAAATTGGTTGTCGATAAATGCATTCAATTTATTACCTGTTGTGTACTAGAGTTTGCCGTCTAGCAGCCTGAACTTTGGCAATCAACTTACATGGTGCCACTGTGTCTTTATCTTTAAAATTTGCCACAAGTAATCGCGTTTCCTTGCTAGATTTCTCAATTGTTCGACGACTGCTATAAGAAAATATTTTGCACCATTTAAGAATTGCTTAGGCAAAAATTAATGTCCGCTAATTAGCAACGTGATGAGTTTTCTCCTATTGTTCTGATTTATGCTTTCTAATTAGTGTTCCCAGTGACTCCCTCGAGTGATTTGTTGTTTGTTAATTCAACTTAGTCTGAATTTTGATTATCGGTCACTTCTCAATTGTTTTGAACGTCTGGATTGGTTTATTTTTATCGGTTTGTTTATTTAAGATATTTTCAGACTTTGAATATTTGTTACAAGTGTGTGTGTTTTTTATTTCGTATTGCGATTTAAGTACTGTTGCCTTGAATTACTTGAATTAATTAAACGTGTCATGTTTCCTTTTTGTCGTTATTTGCCCTGTTTTATTAATAATAATATTTTTATTATATAGATCACTCACAAGTATCGTAAGAAAAAAAAAAGCTATAAAAGAAACGACTTGTAGAACAAGTTATCCAGAAAAATAATAAAAATCTTTATACGATTTTAAATTGTTTTTAAATTTGTGAAATAAAAAGAGGAAACTATTATATTTTATTTTTTATATATGGAATTTCTATAGGCTATTTCGCAATTTCCTTTCCAGATCTCCTTGCGAAGAAAGAACAAGAACACTACAATTAATAAGAAAATAAAAGAATCAAAAAATCAAAATAATTGGTGATCAGTCATGATCTGACGATTTTTCAATCAATACAATATTGAATGACCTTTAAAAAACCAATTGTCTTAATTTGAAAATTTTGCTTTAAACATTTTAACAAAAAGCATTAATTGAGTTAATTACAAAACAAATATTTATTTATCTGATTAATTTTTTATTAATTTGAAAAAAATTGCAATTAAAAAAGTCGATAACGGCTTATAGGAAAATAAGAATGACTAATGTGAAGATGATCAATCATGACCTAACGATGACTTAATGATTAGGTAAGATCTTAAAAACCCAATATTAATCACGAAAATAAAGCTACAAAATTCATATTAAAAAGTATATTAGAGTTTTGAAATCGGTTACTTTTACAGGGGAAATAAGTACTAAAAACACAATTTATAAATATTTAAAACTTGGCTTAAGACAATGATAATTCAGTAATTAATTAATTGGAGAGGTAAGACAATGGTAATTCAGTAATTAATTAATTGGAGAGGTAAATAACGTAGCTAATTAAAATTATACGATTCAGAATAAACCTTTTAATACACTGCGTCGTACCGCAATAGCATGTTGGTTCATTTCGGTTCTTAGTTTTTTCAAAATTATTTTTTTTAAATCATGCAATCGTTTCAAATTTATTTATTACTTTTCTTCGATTATCATTTCAGATATGTTTACAAAGTATTTTGAATTGTGTGCGTACTCATTATTTTGCTTTCTACTTTATCCCCCATTTTATATTTAGTGGTAATTTAAAAATCAAAATATTGTTATCTAATTTTCCAGCACTACTGCGGCGATTTGCATAAACATAAAGAGGTCGAGTGGTTACGCTCGCTGGTTCTGACAGTGTTACAATTTAGGGTGCGATTCCCCAGTGTCAAGCCCGTAAGTTGAGGGACGGTGTTTACCCATGTCACCGCATCCTTGCCGGTCAATATTTACCCAAAACATAACATACCATTTTTCGAGTCACATGACATTCAAATAACTCGGCAAATACGGCCACAGTCCATATCAAAGCTGGAAGTGTTTGCTCTGTGGGATTATACCGGGGGTTGTTCATATTACTTTTATTATTTTCACATTTTTTTCTACCGGTTTCCAAGTGTTTATCCACTGAAGGTCAGGTAAGAAACGATTTTTGATCGCTGATGCTAAGAGATAAATAAATTTGTCATTGGAATCAATACCGGGCTGCCCCCGTTGGTGTCGGTGGGCTTATGGGTTTTAGCCACATACTGAACTTCAACTTGAGCCCTTTACCCGTTGTCTGCCATTACTAACCTTTGACAAATGAGACAGCCTAGACCATTCGGGCACTTTAGTTAATTATGTCTAATCACTCAGAGGAATAAAAATGCTGTCCTTGCCGACTGTGGTAGATTCGTGTGGATAATGGGGTGGCAATTATCATTTGAGCCTTTACCTGTGCCCGCTCTTTTAACCGAAATTATTGCGGCAAATGACACAACATGCCCACACTAGCCATTTGTCTAGATGCCGGTCATATGCTGTTATACCTGGAAATGCATCTCATTTTGAGTTCGGAAATTAGTTTTCTTGCTTGCCCAGCCGCAAACAAAATTCCCAGAAATTATTGATCCATCCTTGCGCCTCACATACGCGTCGCTGTTGTATAACAGGAATTCCATGTGAATCGAACTGGATAAAATTAAAAATGTAGACCTTAACCCACCTGGAGGAGTTCTAGATCAAAGCATTATACCCGTCGGTGCTAGCATGTATATTTCTACTGTATGCCCATTTCGTACAATTACCTGGGGGTTTGCTTGGGTTCTCCTGCTGATTATTTTCAATCGAATGACTGACTGCTAAACCCTCTCCTGCACATCGGGGAAAAAAAAGGAATTGATTGCTTAGCGTGTACTTTTTCTCGACGTGATTAATACCAACTTTTGTCGATTTTCGTTTTTCTGGATATGCTTTGCTTGCAGGTTCTAATTAGGCTGTTCTCAACTTGTGATGGCTAGCCCTGGTGAAAATTGGAGCAAGGATAAACATCTGCAAGTAGGCAACATTATTAAAGCAACTTTCTGCAGAAACAGAAAACGTTCCGAATCTACCTGTACAGTTCCTCGGGAGAGGTGGAGGGTGACTGTACATCTTCATTAATTTAGCCCTAATACCGCCTCTAGCATGTGATAAAAGGTATGGTTTGTCTTTAATTACTTCGAGTTATATATGTTTTCTACCTGGGGATCTTTTTCGGGTAAACATTTGGGGTATTCTCCGGCAATAATGCCAACACATCCTGTAACTACTTTTTCGATTCCAGCGAGTTATTCGAGGTAATGAACATTCTCAAACCATTTGATAAATTCCCCCTGGTTGGGGATTTAATATATTTTATTGCGGGTAAAGGGGAGGAAGGCAATAAATTTAATATTGAACCATGATAAAAACCATGACGCCACAAGAATGTAATAAAGATTAAACCTCTATAATTCGTCAAATGTAACCGAGAAGTAGTTATGAAGTAATCTTGAATTATTGGAAACAAAAAAATAATATAGCATTAATTGTAAAAGTATAAATAACATGATAACGATTACATTACATTACTTTGAATTAACAAGTCAAACTAATTACACGTTTTACTAAATATTAAGACTAATTGTACCCTTTGGCTTGTGAAATCTGTGAGCTCGTGTTGTTATATCGTCCTTACGTGGGTAGAGATTGATATTTTAACTACGCTCACAAAGTTCTTTCCTTCAGTCAACACTGACCTTTTCCTTTAATAATCAGTTAATTAACTTTTAATGTGGGGAATTCTGAAATTACTTCAAATATTGACTTGTTAACCATTGTTTTCTTAAATGTTACTACATATGCACATGTCATACCGACACGAACATGAAGTGAGTGTGTCTAAAACGTGTATATAGTAAAGGAATCACTTTAGATATGTTTCCCTTGTATACACAACCTCTCAATTTGTTTTTCTATATTTTCCGGTTTATAGAGAAGGCGTGTGCTGTGTGAAAGATGTGATTATATTTTGAGATTTTCTAAATTCAACATTTTCAAAGGTTATTCTTAAGAGAGAAGTGCCTTGACCTTGTATGTTTTCTATTGATGTAGAATGATTTATTGCTTCTTTGAAAATATTTTTGGCTGTCTTGTTTTAAATTTATACCTTCGGTAGTAGACACTTGAAGTAAAGCAATCTAGTGCCATTTGTCTAGTGTTCTTTTATTTAATTCTTTAAAATTTATGATTTGAGGAAGTTCTTGACCAGCATATTGTTTTATTTTTATTTTAAATAAACTTATGTCAACTCATTCAGACCATCGATCAAAATGACATTTTAAAATAATAGAGGTGAAGATTTTAAAATTTTTAAGT
Source organism: Proctacanthus coquilletti (assembly GCA_001932985.1). Lineage (NCBI taxonomy): Eukaryota > Metazoa > Arthropoda > Insecta > Diptera > Asilidae > Proctacanthus > Proctacanthus coquilletti. The sequence continues at coordinate 582,290 of MNCL01000111.1, forward strand.
TTATGACTATTCAGCCAAATATCTAAAATCATTCATGTTTGTTTTAATTTAAAAACGGCAAACACGTTTGTTTACATATTTGAAAATATGAATTTATAAGTTAATTATTAAAAAAATAACTACAATACTCCAAAAACAAGATGTACGCAATGTACCTGTGTATACTTAAAAAAAAATACGTAAACTTTTGGGAAAATATTGTTTTAAATGAAATAGTACGTGAATTTAAAATTTGTGTTAGTAAAATTTGTCAAGTTTTATATTTTCTTTTGACAAAAGTGAAATTTGTTGTTTTTTTCATTCTAATAATGATTTCACAAAAGTGAAATTTGTTGTTTTTTTCATTCTAATAATGATTCACATCTAAAGCTCTCGCTTCAAATTCTTCTGAATTCCAAAGAAATCACGATATTATTTCGAAATTATTTTCAAATTTCATTGCCGAATCCTCTTACTGTCTTCTTCTGTTTGGCAAATGAAATCTACTAAAATGAAAAGGTCAATAGATTGAATGAAAAACACACTAGGAGTGGATATACTTTTTGTTCTGTTCCTGTACGTTTTTCTATATTTGAGAACATATTCAAGAGACTTTTTGAGAAAATAGTTTGGAACCCTCCCAAACACGCTTTGCCAAATTATTAAGATTAAATCCTGTCTTCCCATTGTTTCTTCTAGCAGTTTTGCACACAAGATATTTTTTGTTATGCAACAAAAACGACTACTACACAACGTGAAGATGTGCACGGGCATGTCGTCATATTGAAAATATACCGAGTAGCTCGAAACATTGCGATGCCAAGATATGAAATTGTTTGTAGAGGTAAAATAATAGAAATAAAAAAATTTTCGCTACAATTTTTTGAGTGCCGAGGACGCGAGATAGTGAATATAACTTTAAATTAAATGAGGAGCAAACAGAGGAGAAATTTCTCTGAGTTTTCTTAAAAAGTGTCCGAAGCATTAAATAAATCAACAGAAAGTTCTAAGTTGTGCCAAAAACTTTGACGTAAGGAAAACGTAAGGAGGACAGGCATCTTAGTGCCATCGTCAACTAAATTTATGCGCTCTTTAGGAGCAGCGACATGAAATTAGTGGGAAAACAAAAACAAAAGCAGTGCTGCTTCCATGCAACTTTGAAACTTTCATAAATATGAATGATGTCGGAAGTGGCAGCAGTCATCGCATAGTGTGTCTGAAGAATAAGACTAAGACTATAACAAGCGAGCATGGGAATCGTTGTGGGAACCTGCATGCCAGATGTCGAAGTCGAGCCGCAACACTATCAGCCGCATCGAAGGCGGATTTATGGTAAGTCCACAGTCTAAAGTCAGGCAACGATATTTTCTATCTGGCCAGGGATTTATGTTCTTCGATTTATGGGATCCGATTCCCATCTGAGCTTTCGCTTTTTAACATATTCAGGTCACCGTATCCATGGACAAGTCTGTGTCACATATGCTTGTGATTCAGCGAAACAATGTCGTTTAGGTTTTATTGTCGTATTGTCCAGAGATAATACGGAACATACATAGGTTAGTATAAAATCCAACAAGACACGATTGAGGTCAAAGTGCATTGTATATATTTTCTAGAAAATGTTTTTAAAAAAGTTTCAAGTTGTCCATATTGAATTTCACCAAACAAACAAAACAAAAAGAAACAGTTTAATTAAAACTACGAATTTAGATTCATTCAAAAACATTTATGTCTCAGTTATTTGAATATTAAATAAAACTAAAAGGGAAATCACCTGAAATAGTTTCATTTTCCTGACCTTTTCTCGTTTCATGAAACGACAGTTTTATTTTCTGAATTTCTAAACCAGAACTTTCCCTTGTCTTAAACGTTATCTGAGCAATTTCAGTTAATCCTTCCTTTTTATAGCTTTATATATTATTGTATATATTATGCAGCCTTTGTATTGCTTTTCGACTTAAAGTAGCCTTCAATTAAGAATTGTCCAAATAAATATTGTGACATACAAATTTCTACAACTTAAATTGATTTTAGTGTACAAAGAAACTTTAAAAGACTCTTTCGGTTACTTACATTATGCCGAAAGTGCGGGAATTAAAAGTGTTCTTCTGCAAGTGCCTCGTTAATGGTAATTGTAATGGGTTTTGGGACGAAAAAGGCTTCAGTACCACCTACCTGGTAATTTCACAACCTGTGAAATGAATTCCTGATGCTCGTTCATGTGCCAAGGAGAATTTCAACTTCGTCCTTGTTACTTTCGCAGGTTTTTCAAGAAAAAAGTAAAAAGCCGGAGTTGGGTAGCCGAGAGAATCGCACTATTGTGTATTCCAGTAAATGGAGTAATTTTAAGGTACATACAACAATTAAGCAAGGAACTTTAAACAACGGAGGACTTTAGTTGCTTAAATTTATATATCCAGCTCAAAAGCATTTGAAATGGAAGTTAGGAAGGTGATCCTGCACTTTCAGAAGTAGACACAAACTGTCCGAAGTCTGTTCGGAAAAGAGAAACTTAAAGTCGAGGAAAAGTTTTAGTCTGAAATTTTAAGTAGGCTTTAAACGAAGTCCCAAATGATTCCTGAAGTTCATGCCAAGCGATTTCTCTATAGCCTTGGAAAGTAACTAGGAAAAAAGAAGCAAAATAAAAATTCTAAGCACAGCTTCCTAAGCGGATATGGAGAAGTCTTTACAAAGCACGACTAGCTCATTTTTCCATATTCCCTAAAGATGCTTCTGAAGAGAACATCTAGACAGACAAGATAAGACACAAAAGGTCTTATTAAACGAGAAGCGTTTTTGCAGCTATAAAACGAGCAGCAGCACCGTGACAGGCTCCTAACAAAGTGACCCATAGATAAACAGATCACAGATCTTCGTAGGGTTCCGGTTCTGAGAACAACAAAACCCATAAAGGAGGCTCTAAATGGGCGCGTTGGGGTTCTATAAGTGCACACGGCGGAGCGCCTCGCAGGCATTGTCTCAAGAGCCATGCGGCGATGACGACGATGACGACAACGAGTACAACGTCGGATGATGTGCTCATTTCGAGGGCCACAATAAAGACACGATGCGTGCACTCGTACTTTCCCACAGCCTCCACTTTAGGGGCACCCTGTAGCCACTTAGGAAATTATATCGGCCTGCCGGAGATAACGTGCATATGAGCACATGGGAACACATATGAGCACATAAGCACGGAATTGCTCTTGTCAACGAAGTGCTTCTGCCTCAACTAACGTCCTCTGCTAACTTCAATCTCTGGACAAAGGACATTGTAAGACAAGGGCAGAATGGAGAAAACACCGCTCGTTGTTAAGTCAGAATGGAAGCATGTGACACTGCTCCGTTGGGAAGGTGACCTAAAATCTTTTAAAAGACGAAATATCTCATGTCGGACAATTCGACAAAAGCCACGTATATAACATATGGGGGCGAAATGAAGTAATATTAAAAATTATGATTGAAAATCTTGAATGGAATTTCTCCGATTTTATGGACTGCATAGAAATCCATACCAAATGAAATTGGAACGTTGAAAATCTAGTTGCATAGTTGAGAATATGTACAAAATTTTCTATAACATTTTATTTATTTTTGTCTAAGAATACTAGAGTTTTTATATAATAAAATAAAATAATATAAATATAATTTAAATTTTAATTAAAAATATTTCCAGGCTCCTTAATAATAATATTTTTAAATCGAAAATTTCTTTTCATTTTAAATTAAGAGTTTATTTATTTATTTAAATTTTCTAATTTATATAAAATAAGTTGTTAATATTTTACTTTTTGGGTTTTATGATATAAAACATTCTGGCAATTTAACCGAGATCACGTTTTCACGTTTGCTTTTGTGTGTGGCGGCTTTTACGAATTATTTGAAATTGTTTAACATTTGTTCGAAGTTCACTGAAATTTTTAATTTCAAAATACAATTTTACAATGACCTACACACGAACTTTGTGCGAATGCAAATTTTAAAAATGTTTTAATCGCAAAGGTCAGATGAAAATGCATGGATCTAGTGCAAACGCGTTGGGAAGTAAATTAATAATTCTATTATGTTGCATGCATGAATAAGCGCGCATGTAGTTGACTCCTTGAGCCCAGCAGGAAGTGCAATATCTTAAATGTAAACTTAGAAACCTCTCATTCGGGTCCTCGGGCTAGGTCAACATGAAGCAAATCTGAAAAGTTTTACGCTCCTCTAGTGTAGTGTAGTAATTAGCACTATTTGCATAATTGTTCCACAAATCTCTTCACCTGACGTGCCGGCAGACCCGAGCTTTAAAAGAGACGGAACAACAAAGGCCACTACTAAAACTAAAGCTAGAGCTCAAGCAGGGCTAATTTATTCATATCTGTGCTGTGCCACAGTGGAATTCACATGTTGAACATGTTTCAGGAGCTGAATAATTACCTGCACTTTGAATAATTCATTTGCGGCGATTGTAAATGACGCTCGGTAGAGCTAAAGGTGTGTCTGGGTCACGAATCCCCAACAGAAAGTGTCGTACTACTATGTCGAGCTCTTAGAATTGAGAAGAAGTGAACCCTGTAAGCGGTCATGATTAGCGCCCTCTTTGGGAGTTCATAAGGGGGACCATACAGCACCCTTTTGTGAAATGAAGACAGGTGAACACTTTTAGACAGCGTCTTTTATCGAAGGTGAAAATGCCTCGCGAACTTAGGAAGAAGTAAGCGTTGCTATGAGCGATCAACGGCAGCGTTCTCTTGCGGAAACGAGAAGAGGTAGGCTCAACTACGGCCACGATAGGTGTCGCAAGTCCCGAATCGATTGCGCTCCAGAGTACGCCGATTTTAACGAAAGGCACAGGCTGCGTGGGAGCAATAAAACGTTTTTATTATTTTCTATTATTAACTTCTGCCATCAGTTATTCAGCTCAGTGCTCCCCGCGATGATGTCTCGGTTTTATGTGAAGAAATTCGCATTACGGGCGAATAGATGGCAGCACCTAAACATATTCGGAATGCTTCTTTTAGTTCCCCGTTTTTCAGAAGGGCCTCGACCGCCTGCCTGTCGTTGTCATACCCCTTCACTCCCCCGGCCCTGCCACGCCCAACGCAGCGAAAAGCGTCGTTGTGCAGGAAGTTGCCGCACTTGTGTTGCCTTTCAACCTGCCTTAACGTTAAATATGTGAGCTCAGATTGGCGTGGCAGGCTGCTATGTGCCAGTTTTTGTACTCGTTAGAGGAATTATATCATTTCTGCTACCTACAGCGAACGTGGGAGGCCTTATTCATTTTTTATTGTTCTGGAAAATATTTTTATGAGTCGTACATGTGTGCACTTGGTGGGTGCTCGTTCGTCCCGTGAAAAGCCAGCCAGGTATAATATAGGGGGGCTGAGGGGTATTTTCACCATTCTATACTTTACAGAATACTTTTTTTTCTGTTTGGGGAACCGAAAATATTTGGAGATATTATCTTTTTGAAGATTTTTTTTTTTTCGGAAACATTTCGGGTATTTGGAAAATTAAAAAATTAATGAAAATCCCCATTAAATCTTGATAGAAATTCCAGGAGGTTATCGAAACTTTTGAGGGCTTATCCGCTTTTGTGGTTATATAATATTAAGTTAAGTATAAGTCCCTTTTCTGTTTCCATTGAAAAGCTGTTGGGATATTAAAAAAAAAGGTAAGGAAAGTATATGAAATACCCAATTTTGCAATATTGAATTTCCTTCACAAACAGCCAAGAGGATTATTGAAAATGTACCCAATACCTTTTGTTAAATAGATACCTTTTTCATCTGAAACAGTATCGCATAATCATATCCTTGCCTCGGATGAAATATGTGGATATTGAAGATTATTCGTATCTACTATCTAACAGAATCATAAGAAGATTATTCCTTTTGTTATTTTTTGTTTTTATAAATATATATAATTTTATATATTCTTTAAAAATATTTTAGCTACTTGAAGGCGATAACCATTATAAAATTAAAATTAGTATTATTTATGTTTCATGCATCTCCTTAAAACAAAATAATGATAGAAAAACTGCTCATTTTGTTATGCAATATTGCTTTTAATAAACGCGATTTTTTTTAAAAATATAGTCAAATTTGCATATTTTCATATTTTTTATAGCTTTATAATTCTAAAATCAATGCAAAATAGTGTGTTTTTTCAGAATGTTATTCCTAGGTTAATAATTTATTTAAACCTTATTTATATCCTTGTTATTCTCTATAAATAATTTAATTAGAACTGTTCTTTGTTAAATTGTTTAAAGGTTAACTTAAAGTGTAGGTATATTTGTCTACTATCAAGGCTATAGCCTTGAAAACAGAAAAAAAAAAACTGTATTCGTATCTAGAAGGAGGTGGATCATTAACAGCATTAAAAATGTTTGTCATCAAACGTTAAGTGAGGTGAGGAAGGCTTATGACGACATGTAATGTCGTCATTTATCGGTAAAATGTGAAAGGTTAAAACCTCGTGATTCAGATTAAGTGTTTTCGATTTCTGGGTCATGGGGAAAAAAGAATTAGATTGAAATTATAAGCTCAAAGGGTTGAATACTATACGTCCGTATGTGGAAAATGATATTGGTCGGATGTTTACAATTAACGTGTATTTTTTTCTCAACCTCTTTGTTCACGCTGTTGAGTAATTTATTAGCCTTTAATGATCCAGGAGTGGTGACATGCAAAATAGCTAAATTTCCTGGATCACGCTTCTGACTTCATCAACCTTAATGCGCGCGAATTGCTGCATCACATCAGAGACATCAATTACCACATTTTCCTCTATTGAGCGGTCTCGGATGACTCCTCCTGACACCTTTACGCTGTTTGCATTTCATTCTCTGGATAGGCTTATTAAATTTTGTTTTTACCATCCTCATACTTCCTCCATTTCGTTTTTAATATAATACTCTGTACTGTAGCCAACCATTCCCTTAGTGGTTTGCCTTGAGGTTAATTTTGGATTCCTTATTACTAGCTTTGGCCTAGCAACGAATCCCACGTCCAAAATGTTGAACGTAAAAATGAAATTTTGCTGAATTTTTGAATTTTCTTCTTCTTCTTATCCTTGTAATAGAGAGATTTTTCTTCATGCTGCCCCTCATAATAAATTCCGCGGCTATTGACATAGTTTCTCTCATCAGACCTTTTTCCTTCTTCTTGTGGGTAGGCTACGTAACCCTGGGCCCTTTTCTGACTGCGTACATAAAAGGGAAAATCCTATTTTCGCACAATTTACTTTGCTTGAGTTTCTAAGTGAATTCTCCTCACAAACATGACTATTTCCTGTGTTTCTATTTTCCTTGCCTTAAATTAAATGTTGGATTTTTCCTAATACTTGTATTTTGAGTGAGTCTACAGGTAACAGTATGTTATTTAAAGGAAAGCCTTGAAAGAATGTGTTTTTAAAATCAGACACGTTTCGCTTTGAAGTGAATGATGTCTTATTTGTTCCTATTAGCTCATGCTCGCACACTCCCGTGCGGAAGCCAAAACAATACACTAAAATTGTAAACTTATATTTTGAGTTATGAATCTTCTAAAAGTTGAAGTAGTCTTTAAAAATAGTAGACACCATGACATATCTTAGATTTCATATTAGTATATGAGCTTCTAGCCTTAGTTCATAGCATTAAAATTGGGCTTTAATTCTAAACTCTAAACTGAATCACAATGAATTTCCTATAATGTAATAATCTACAAATAGACAACCGATTCTAAAAATAAATGTTTTACATGCGTTTTTTGTACGATCTCAAAAAAAAAAGTTTTATAATATGTACAAATTCTCTATACAAATTTGGACACTGTGGACTGCTGTAGATTAGAATTGACATTTTTGGAATTCCAATTAAATGTTTGTATCTTTTTTAGAATGCTAACAGTTTAATGTTATAAAGTTGTAGTGTTGTTGATGTGTAAATTGAACAAACTGTGGTATTTTGAACGGTTTATTTTGTAATCCAAACAATAGAATACCATTAGAAGAGTAGTTAATTCATTTTCGTATGTCCAAAATTTCGTCCATATCATCTTAATTACAAACATGTTTGAATTACATAATCCGTATTTAATTTACAAATTATATGTGTAATAAAATACATATAACAAGACTAGAAACAAACACAAAAAACATAGTACTGGATGGGATCATAGTACAAATATAGAAAACAGAAGTGGAATCAATGAAAAATTTATAATCACTGTAAACATCGTCCCGGAAGTGTATCAAACGCACGCTGTGTATCCATTCGTTCGTTTCTAATTTGATTCTATGCTAAAAATGTACTAAAAATAATTCCAGGGTAAATGACACGCCACACAATAAAGTGTTTATCGATTTTCGCCTATAGAATAGAGTGATACGATTCACCACAGAGGAATGTGGTGAAGGCATTTGAACGAAGCCGTGGTGATAGGATTACGGAGAAAGATCTTCCCTTACGCACGTATGGGACTGCAAATACTGTTCCTGCTTCTGATAGCTCTAGTAGAGATGCATGGTATATACCTTCAGTAAGAGCACCAATTCGAAAATGGTGTGAATAACAAAATTGTGAGAGAAATTTCACACATTACAAAGTGGAATGAGGATGAAATCCAAATGGGTTTCCCACTGAATCTACCGAATGCATCAAATCAATTTCCCTTAGTCCTTCTTTACTCAGAGGATTTTATTTATAGATTTTGATCGAAAATACTTTACAAACTTGATTTGAGAAGAAGCAATCGGAACAGACACTATTTTAAGGTTACGTCTATCACATTTGAGTGCGACTGATTAAAATTCAATGCTTTAGGAAATAAACATGAATTAGTGATTTTTAATCAATACGTGGTAAATAATTTGGCATTTTACGTAATTTTTAAAAAGGTAACCCCATTTGGGTATATTGAATATTAATAAAATAAAATAAAATAAAATAAAAATTTAGGTGTATTAAATCGACATTGCATGGAGAACGTAACAAATGTTTTGCTAAAAAGTTATTGATGGTTTAAGTTACAAAACTTTATATGATTTAAAGCAATGATAATTATTTGTATATAATCACATAAAGACTCGATAAAAATATAAAAGGCGTACAAACTTTGACTAACGACTGTTAAGAATGAAGTAATTTTTCGACAAACCCTTGTTTAGATTAAATGTTGACATCATATTTCTTAAATAGGACAAAGATCTTTTAAGAACGACCTTGTAATTTATTATTTGCGGCCAGGACATTTTTGTGATATCAAAAAATGTTTCCACTCTCCATAAATATGTAGAATTTTTGTAGTCATCTTTCATGCAACCGAATTTAATTAGATTAATTATTTTTTTCCCTCTGGCCCTCTTATTTAAAACCTTTTTCATGTTTTTTTTTTTTTTTTGGAATTCAGTACCCGGCTGAAGCTAGAGAATAACCTAAAAGCACGAAGTTAAACAGGTTTACTTTAATTATTCGACGACACAATAGTCTATTGTCTTCAGGTATAATGAATTTCTTGCCAGAAAATTTTCCTAGCATTTCAAATTGCTACTCAAGTGGAAAATTTGTTAGAAAGCCAATCTGAGGCAAGAGTATGTATGCGGCTTTTGTTTTATACAAATTTGCGTAACAAATTAATTACATTAAACACAATTGTGAAGGATCATAGTGATCACTATTATTGGTCTATTAGTCTCCCTCTATAATACAGGGAGGAATTATTCTCCGTTTTAATACCATGAATTGCAGAATATTTTAAAAAGATGCATATCTCTTTTCTTTTTCCAGGTATCAAATGTCCAGTATGCAGCAAATTTGTTTTACCAGATGACATCGAATGTCATTTAGTTATGTGCCTAACAAAACCTCGTTTATCATATAATGGTGAGTAATGAACACGTTTTCTTTATTTTAAGAAAATAACAATGTATAAAAGGTACCAAAAAAAATATTTTATTTTTCTATTGTTTTTTTCGTAAAATATTTTGCAATAATGCAAAACATGTTCCAATTCGATTTTTAGTAATAAATCATATTCTTCTCTAGAATATGAGGGCCAACTGAAAAGTTTTAAGCCTAAAGTATTTTTAGCATATGAATTTCAAAATCCTGAAGAAAAAGAAATATATAAATTCTATACAAATTGAATAATGTTTTATTTTAGTTATATAATTGTTTTTTAATTTTTTAATTTTATATAAATTCCTATGAACTACAAAGTCGGACTTTTAATAGAGAAATATTCCGCGTAATTTAATTATATTTTAACAGACCTTATTTTCATTCGAAGATATGATTAACTAGTTCAAAAACCCTATCCCAGTTAGCAATATAAAATGTTAAATACTGAAAATGAATGTAAATCAGTTGTAATCAAATTATAGCATAGAAAACTGACACGTTTCTTGCTCTCCTGATTTCGAAGAAGAAAAAAAAAAATGTCATCTTTGCACTTCATCTGTATCTGGGTCAATGGAGTTACTAATAAACATAAATGAATTGATTAAATATGCAGTTCTCATGTTTGGAGTACTGATAAGTTGTAGCGCTAGGCACTACACACGACACATGTTCAAATTAAATTTACTAGAAGATGAAACAGTTCCATTTAGATCGCCATCGTTAGGCGTCACAACTTTTCCTGTAGTGTACTAGAAGATTGCGCAAGCAAGATAAGTATACGACCTCGGAATATCTGACTCCAAGTAACTAAACAGATCTAGACGGCAAGCTTTTGTCTGATTTGTAATATCGTTAAAGTGCTATATTCATGATATGACGCAAATTTCTATGAATTTCATTGGCACGTTTTGTATTTTTGTTAAATACGTTTCCTTATACGTTTTTCATAGACGAATGTAAAAAAATAGATTCAGTTTTTATTTTTATTTTTGGTAATGCGGAAAGTACGAAGTAAAACGATTGGGTAATTTTAAATTTTGATCGTGGACTTTAATTGTGTCTAATTTGGCAAACTTTCTTATCAAAACTAATTTTCGCAATTCTTTGATAATAAAACTCATCAATCTTAAATTTCGAAAATGAGATATAGGCTGGCAGTTTAGACGTATAAAAATCAGATTACCTCATCACATCTCCGTCGTATTCAATTTTATTTTATTTATAAAAATAGAATTTCTTAATATCAAATTGCTTTACGATAACCTCTTACCTTCAATGAGGCATATTAAAGGCTCAATTTGATTAATATTTTATTTGCTTGTTGTACACAGGCAGATTACAATTATATGAGCATAAAGTTGTAATGAATTCACGGAATTGAACTTTAAAGAATTGATTTTTATTATCTCCATTACAATTAAGGATAAGAATTTTGATCTGTTTTAATAAGTAGGAGCTCCTATTCAACCTAAGCAGTGCTTAATTTTAGATATATAATTACTGTTGAATGTAATTGTTGCCTTTTATTAAATTTAGAATAAATACTCCAAAATAAACTGAAGTATGTATCTTTTACCTTTAATAAAGTGATTTTTATAGCAATTCTCGGCTAATTAATGATAAGATCCAAATAGCCTCTTTAATATTGATAATATATCTCTTCATATTTTTTCTAAAAGAGAGCTCTTTCAAGTTAATATGCATTTTTAAAAGTATTATTTCCTTTCGTGCACTTTCAGAGGACGTTTTAACTGACGCCAAGGGTGAATGTGTTATATGTTTAGAGGACTTAAATCCAGGTGATGTAATAGCCAGGTTGCCATGCCTTTGTATTTACCATAAAGGGTAAGTATATCAAAAGGATCCAACAACAGTACAGACTACTAAATACAGCCTCGTATTCATTCCAGATGTATAGATAGATGGTTTGAGGTGAATCGCTGCTGTCCGGAACATCCTGGTGACTAGTAGCTCCACATTCAACAAATTGTTAGAATAAAAGATAACTTTGTCATAAATTACCAAAACTGTTTTTATATTTTGTGAAAATATGTTACATAACTCTATACATACACATATATATATTTTTCAATTTCCAAAAAAAAGAAAAAAAAGAAAAAAATCCGGAACAATTCGAAAACATAATCAGTCTTATCTCACTTGGTTATATTTCGATTAAAAAAAAACGAGATTCGGTGATTCCTTGAGAAGAAGGAGGCGTCTTAGATTCACAGAAGAATAGAACGGGCAAAAAAAGATGTAAAATCACAGAGAAAATACATAAAGAAATAAAACCCCATCGAGTTTACTGTAAAAAGGTGGCCAGAGTAAAGAAATTAAATAAAAGTAAATACATTAGAAGCTAGAGTTTAAATTAATTAAGTTTTGTAAATGAATTTTGATAATAAAACAAGTAATTACTTTATAAATACTGTAGAGTATGTCTAGGGCGAAGTGAGCTAACTAGGTTTATACAGAGTTCAAAGAAAAATAACAATATAATGTCGAGGTCGGCGTCTACGTTCAAAAAAAAAGTGCTTTTATTATTTCGTTCACCGAGAGGATGATGCATCATCAGGACTCTGTGTTGTGGTATTTTACGTGTCATAAAAGAGACTGTGCTAAGATGAGAGCGTTCACAATGATTACTTGATGTCAATAGTGATATTATAATTAATTAATTATTTTTATTTTAGTTTTTTATTGAATAAGAGAAGTTGCGCAAACATACGAACTCCGTCTTTGTTTCTTTAATTTTATCCCTCAGGTTCTCCTCCCTATGGTTTCCTTCAACGCTCCATGTTCCAAGTGGCTCCCCAACTTTTCAAATTAATATCGTTGTTTTTCGATGAAATACGAATTTTTATTCTTCAGAAAACTTTAGCGAGATGTTCTTTTTCGTTGCATAATATCGATGAGTTTTTGTGGAGAACCGTAAAATCTTTTCACTTCCTGAAATGCGCGTTGAATGGAAAAAATCGAACAAAATGCTTCGACAAGAAATGTTCGTAAATTTTTGAGTGTTAAAATATTATCCAAGATTTTAATTGCTTGTAGTTCAGATTTTTGACAGAATTCAAAGTAAATTAGAAGTCCACTTTTTATTTTTATTCACATTACGTGTATAAACGCATGTTTGTAATGTTGTAACTTATAAGAATTATTACTGTGAATGATGGTGATATGGGCATTAATTTTTGCAATTTGTTTTTCCTCTTTTATAAAAACTCGTATTTGAAACTGTTCAATTTTTAACCTCCCATTTGATTTTCGCTAAACAAGTTTCCATCAATGGATTAAGTAATTCGGATCTAAATTTCAAATATATGTGTAGGTAGGTGTGCGAGAAACGGCCGTTCTATCGTAAGTTTTTTAATTGATAAAATTTATTGTTATTTTAAAGTTTAATTTTCTATTGAATACTTGTTCCTTCGAATGTTTCAACTTTAACCCATTCAGTTCAACTAATAAAGAATATTTTTTTAGTTACTCTTAGTGAGCTAAGTGAAATTTTCAAAATATAAATAAGAACAAAAGCTCTACATAAATAATTAAAAAATTAAAAGTAAAAAAAGTTCTAAAATAAGAATCTTAGCGTATTGGGTGGAGAATATCAAATATTAGCTAAACAAATTCTAGAAAAACACGAAAAATGTCGACAAAATTAAAACGCACAATTGATCTTTAAAAAGTACATCATTACTTATACTTCGGAAAAAACAGATAATTTGAAAATTATTCGTCTCAGTTCAGATTTTGATATAAAAATCTTAACAAGTATTTGTTAAGAATTTTTATTTTGGCTTGGTTTAAGTTAGACACCCAATTTTAAAATTCTAGTTTAATGAATTCAAGATTTATGAGTGTTTATTTTTTATGTCAGAAGAATTTTTTTAACATAGAAAGTTAACATTTCATTTTGGTTCGAAATGATTAAATAGACGTTTTAGTTATGTCGAACGTTTGTGCGACAATAAGGCTATGGAAATTTAACCTTTTCCATATTTTCACTTCATTAAAACCATTGCAAGTATTTTATTTTGTTTGGTAAATTCCCAATTACAAACTTTTGGTTTACATAAATTTCTACCGTCACTGCGAAGCCCAGAAAGCAAATTTCATTACACGGGTACATTAAAACTTTTCTCATAATGGGGTGCATTCAGAGTTATAACAATATTTATGAAACTAACTTAGATATAACTAATTCTATGTACAGAATTCGCATTTCAATACATTATTATTCGTACACCTGCGGCAGGTGTTCGATGTTTGATTATACTTTTCTTAAGGTTAATTATTTACTTGTTCAAGATATTTACTTGCCTTTGGATTTTATTTTCGATAGAATTAAATTACCTCCATTGATTTTGTTGAAACGTTGTGCAGATTGTTTTCATCTTTTGTTTAAATTACATAATTCAAGATGGAAGTAAAATGTAATTTGTTATTTTAATGTGGTTTAAAACCAGGAAATAACTGCTAAATGTAATTTATAGTTTAAACATTTTTTTCAAACGAAGTCCCAATGACCAAATTTTAAATTTCTTGGAAACAATTAAACGTTATTAATCTATTATCTTCTATAAAAAAATTAATTTCATCAACTATTTAAACAGTATTTGAGTAAATTATAAGGCTCGAGAAATTACTCAAAAGCTTTATTAATGTTCTCGATTAAAACGCTTTCTTCATTAATTATTATGCGATTGATCGGTTAGTGCACGTTCTCAGTACAATTAGTTAGAGTGTACTGACCACTGTAAATTATTTTTGTGAGTACGTATTATAATACTAGGACAATTACTCGGTTCGATTAATCGTAAGGGTTTATTAAATTATCTAAAAATAACTTAAGTGTTCTAGTAGCAATTGGATAGGACAAAACTTGCTGGAATTAATTCTGTTGGAGTTTCTAATAACACACCCTGTTCTTTGTTTTATTTTTTGCGTCTATTGTGTTGTAAAATTTAGAGATAAAAACTGTTTTAACCCTAGATTTTAAATTCAATAGAAATGTAATTGTAAGGATAAAAGAAGGTGTTTTATTTGTTATTTTTATTTAACCAAGTTGTAAATGATTCGATCATTTCCACTGATCTTAAAAATGACTCACAAAGGCAAGATTCGATGAATCGTGGTTATTGAGTCATTGTGTCTATTTGATTATTCCTGGAAGGTACAAACACTGAATAAAACTCTGCTAGCGTGAAAGCCTTCTTAAATTCGTCTTTGGCAATGTAATGCAAAAGGAAATATTTGCCCGTTTGTTGACATAATACCAGTAAAATAAAATAAACTATTAGAAGTCATTTTAAAAATTGTTTTGGAAATGAAAATAATATTTCATTTATTACATTTAATTTTACTTTAATTATAAATGCATATTTGGAAGTTTCTAAATGTATTGCCAGACAAGTTGAAAAAAAGCTATAAAACTCACGTGTTTACTTTTTAAGTATTAATTTTAAGAAAAATCATCGTTTAGATTAATTTTAATCGTATGAATGTTTTTCTGGCAAATTAAAATCAATATTTTTTATTGATTTAGTAGAATGATTAAAACATAAAACGGAATCTCGTTTATCTGTCCGTCTATCTGTAATTTATCTAAAAGTATCAAAGGAGTGAAATATTTTGTATATGGGTAATTTTTTCATTCCTGCGTTTAGTGAATATGAAAAAATTTACTTTGAAATTTAAATTTATACAAGCAAAATATTTTTTGGAAGTTCTTGCTTAAACTTTTTTCACTGTTTTTATCACAATTGGTTATTTTCTATTAAATATTTGCTAATTTTGCATAATTTAAGTTATTAGTTATATATTCCTTTTTATGTTTTTATATTACCACCACGATAAAGTTAATTTTCAAGAAAGTAGTTTTTCGTATTTTAAAGCCTTGTTTTGTAAATTCTCTAGTTTTGTTGTCTTTAGAATATCAACTCAAGAACATTTCATGAACATTTAGTGAGTAAAACCGATATTTTTTTAAATTCTTATAGAGAAAACCAGTACAGCAATTTAAGTTCACTGTATTATATTTCTTCAAAGTCCTCCCATTCCATTTCACTTGACTATAATCAATCGTTAATTATTAAACTTTAAACCTCTCCTTAGTCTTAATTTGTATGGCAATATACACGACGACATTGTAGTCGTATAGTAACGACTAACTTTTATGGATAAGAGGGAAAATGTTTGATTTTTATCTATATAATAACCCTTAATGTTACCAATCGGTATCAAGAATTTGAAACACAGCCGGCCTCAATAAATATAAAATTGAATTTCATGACTACAGACTGATATCATTTTCCCCGTTTTATTCGTTACTTTTATTTATTAAATATTTCAACTATTACATTTGTATCAAATATTTAACCAAAAACTACAGGTCTCACTTCCCAGCATTCCAATTCGCTATAAATTTAAGAAAAAAAAAAAAAAGTTATTAAGTCTTTGTTCGAAATTATTTATAAAATTTAAAAAAGAAAAATACATCAGCTTTTCTGTTTTCTACCCGGGTTTCTTACTCTGACCCAAGAAGTTCAGTATTTTGAACATAAGTGTACGTGTAGATAAATATAAAAAAAAAAACCGAATTTTTTTTAATTAAATTATTCTAAAAGCAAAACAAAACCAAACAACACAACTATATCTTTTTGTAAATATGATAAATATGCGGACATACGAAAATAATTTAATCTTAAGGTGATATAAATGTTGATGATAGCACACTAAACGCTGAGGCTCGGTTACTGCTATATAATTTTACAAATTGTTTCAGTCTCATGTTTTTAGTGATTACTTGTTTGTTGACTGTGGACACATTTTGTAAATGTAAGCATTTATTATAAAGTATTTAGTGCGCAATTGGCAGTCTTACTCGCTGTCAACCGTGGGATTTGACAGTATTACATACACAAATTAATTTTTTTAGTTACAAGGTTTTAATAAACGTGACAACGAATTTAATTTTCTTTAAACTCTTTTCAAACGATTTAAGATTAGTTTTTTATATATATTTTTTGATTTACTTATAATACTTTTTTTCCCTATTAAGAAGTACAATTGAGATGATCGTTTTCTAAAATATATTATTGTCTATATATAAAATGTTTTGTTATGCAAGTTTATTTTAATTTTCTAATTTAAGGTTTTATGTTTGCCTTTTTTAAATATGCTGTTTATGTATAAATCTGTAATTATAAATGTAACCAAATGCACAAACTATAAAAATACATTTCAAAAACCATTAAAATTTTATTAATTTGTTGAAGTATTTGTTGAATAATTAATATTTGAAATATACTTTTAAGTTTTTTAGAATCATGTGCAGTCAAGAAGTAAAGAAGGTCTTTCTGAATCTTTTTTTCGTAAAAACTAAATCCAGTGTATTTTTAATTTAAAATCCAAAAGACCGCTTTATGTATTTCATAGATTTCTTAAAATAAGTTTTAAAAGATGAATTTAAAAATGTTGGATTTTTCTCTGAAAAATAATAGAAATATGTAACTATAATTTTTTGTGAGTACGAAAGGAAAGTATGCAATAGTAAGAAAATAATCTTTTAATCATCTTATTTCGGAAAGTAAATCAATGCTGTAAATTTTGAAGATATTTTCAAAAAGTATGCTTAATTTGTTAAAGCTCTAGGTGATGTTTTTCTTGTATTCACTGCTTTAGGTCACATTGACCTAGTAAATTTGCTAAAAATTGAATTGGAAAGTTATCTTCAAATTCTTAATTGAGCAATATCCAATAAAGCAAAAGAGAGCAAAATTGTTGGTGGAAAATTTTATCATACAATTTTTTATAAAAATTAGTGTAAATAATTGATCAGAACTTGAAAATTTAGTACATAATTAACAAATAACAAAAAATAGTATTTATTTTAATGCATCCCATAAAGCTATATCAATTAAAAACGGAAAACATCGAATTAATTTTCTAAATTTGTAAATGTAAAAATTATAATGTACTTATAATGCTTGGATAAACTTTTAAAAAAATAACTTTTCAATTAAATTTGACACAAATTGCTCGAAAATGATCATCCCAATATTTAGCCCTATTTTATTTAAAATTCCGAATTATTAAAGGTTTATTAAAACTGAAATGTGATAACTGATTTAATTCTCCTTATTGTTAGGACCAAAGAATTGTGCTTGTTGTGTATAAAAGCTTTTGTACGTGTCTTATTAATTGTGACTGAAATGGTTTCTAAATTGTAAACATAAAAATTACAAACCACTACCTTTACATTTTCTCAGATGCTTTCCTAATTCGTTAAATTTACAACGTAATTGGCGAATTAATCGCATACTTATTAAAAATACAATAGTGCAATTCCATGTAAATCACATACAGTTTTGAAACGCCATAGTGTATCCTTCGCAATAAGAAAAATTGACTAGTGCAATAAAAAAAGAAACGCTGTAAATGTACGTCTGGATGAAACATTTTAGAAACCGTACGTTCATTTTCTATGTTCGATCATTTTTACCACAAAAAAAAGGAAGAAAAATAACCAGTACAGTTGTAAGGAGCATATGTTTGTAAACAAATTTACGCTTTTACGAGAGTGGAGAAAAGATTGAAGATTTGAAAATTGTTTAAGTCTGAAGTAATAACTGCTAGGTCTAAGTTTAATAATAGAACATCATTTGTAAGTGTAGCGATAAAAACAAACTAACAAAACTATTAAATAATGTTTTACAATTAAATGGCTTTTATTCCTTTCCCTATTTGTTCCAGTCTACTTTTTGTAATATATTGATTTTAAGTTAGATTTGAACTCTTAAAGATTGGCGGTACTCTTTAAGAAAAAATAGTTTTAGTCGTATTTTTTGAAATATTTTATTTAAATCGATTTGGTATAACTTCGAAACCAAATTATCTTTATACCTAAAATCCTAAGTGGTAGTTGATTCCTTCATTTTCTTACAACTATTTCCCAATTCGGTTGTAAGAAAAAAATAATTAAAAACAAATAATTGTACAATAAGCACAAATTCTTGCTTTAAACGTGTGAAATCCTCCGAGTTTCTAAGGAATTACGATTCCAGGAAATCTTAGTAACAATTATAATGAAACTGAATTTACCCAGTTCTGTATACCGCTTTGCATTTTTTATAATTTATATTCCAATATAAATGCATACTACTTTCAAAAATGGTTTATAATTTAATAAACTTTAGAAAAAGATTTCCAAAATAAAGATCTTTTGTTTTTTACAACGATAAATCTTCTGAAACTGTGCTTTAATTAATTTATACGAGTTTTTGGAAGCCTTTTTAAAACGATCTCATTCTGCTCTTTAATTTGTTTAGCTTTTTTCGGAACTCTCTTCCTTATTTTCTTCTATTTTATGGCATTGCGAAATCAAATCGTTTATATCTTCGAAAGGGAAAGAAATAATGAAATATGCAAGCAAGCTTAAAATACTTTAATATTAACCTGGTATTTTGTTCTGATACTCCACATGATCATAGAATTCTCTTTTAGAAATATTTTCACTAATTCTTTCACTGTAGTTCGCAAGCGGCAGATTGATCGTTTTATTGCTGACTTCCGAGTCTTTAGAGATGTTCTCGGTGGGCTGTTCGTTTACAGCCTGTTGTTCTTCTTTAAATTTAGATTTTAATAATTTCTTCACGCAGTTGTTTAACATGTCTATATCGAGTGAAAAATTGCTTACAAGAAGAAGTTAAAACTATCTGTTAGAAAATACGATGTCAATTCAAGGCAATCATTGCTTCATGAATGGTTTTTATTTTTCATTTTTCGGCACATTGATCATAGTTAACTAGATTTTTATTACACCAATCATTTTCTCGCTAACCTTTATCAAATATTAGAATATTTTTTAATGTTGTAAGTTAAATTAGTTGCATAATTAATCTGGAATTGAGAAAACCTAGATCGCAATTTGAATTTTATGCATAAGTATATACCGCCAATTTCTCTGTAGAAAAAAGTTGAGAACTTGAATAATGGAAATAAATATAGTTTATTGTAGTATGTAGTTTGGTTAAACACTTTATCAAAAATTGTTAAATGAACCTTTCCGCCAAATTGTGGTTAATATTAGTACTTTGATTTTTCTATTTTCAGGTAATTGCTTATGATATTTAAGACCAGAGAGAAATACTGCTAAATATTGGAAAGCAAATTAATTTTACTATTTACCAACCTAACATAGTTAATCTAGTCTAATTTATGTAATATAATATTATATTTATTTACTGCACGTGAGCATTAACAAAAGTGTTATTTTTTGCCTTTGCATTGTTTAAAGGACAGTTTTGTTTGAAAACCATCAGATGGCTGCGAATTGTGATGACTTTTTTCTTCGACTCTGACAACACTCTTTATAAACGTCACAAGAATTGACAGCATTGATAGAAGAAGATGGCTGAAGTTGACGATTTGGTTGAATTATTGTTTTTCGACACATTTTCACACGAAATAAACGTGGTAAAATTCCCAATCTGAAATAAATCATTAGCATGATATTTAAGAATCAAAATCTGACCAGGAGTTTTTGTTTTGTAGGATATAAACCTCGATTTGGTGCAGTTCCCAAAGCCTGTGTACATCACAGAAATTCGCATAATACCGCTGGGAGCGCGGGTCCAGGCTGATTTTCCGGGAGGAGTACGACTGGGCGCTACAAATCCCTCGAAATTCGGTATTGAGTTTTTCGTAAATGATTTAGGAAAACCTGGAGCGTCAACTTTTGAGAGTTTAGGCAGTTTAGAGTACAATCAGAACGACTGCATCCATTTAGAGTGCCAGGACGACAAGATCCCCACCGATGGGCTTGTTTTGAGAGGATGGTACACCACAATAACACTAGCAGTTTATGGGACTCTTACAAAGAATCTTGCTGAACCGATTGCCAGCCCTCCACCTCCAGCCGAACCTCTACCAGAGGAAGTGGCAGTCCCTGTTCAAGTTCCGAATGGAGAAAGTGTTATAAAAGAAAAATCTGCAGAATGGCGAGAAGAAATTGGAGTTTCTCCAGCTGTTCCGGAACCTACAAGCTTTGAAAGAGAGGGATACAGGGAATCACCGTTTGAAGAAGTTTTTGGGCCCTCACAATACTCTGACGAACCTTTCTATTCGTCCACAGCGCAGGAGTCTTCAAGAGATCATGAAAAGCGGGTATCTAGACGAAAATCCCATTCTTCGGAACGGTCTAGCTCAAGAAATCGTACATACTCACATTCGGACAGCAATGAAAGAGAATACTCTGCCCGACAGAAGCGAGATAGGTCTAGAAGTCCCGACTACCGGCATAGTCGTCGAATTAGACGAGACCGGTCGAGGGAAGTGGAACATAGTGAACGAGAGCACAAATGGCCACGTACACCTCCGACACAAATAGAATCTCCTCGAAGGCCTAGATCCCCAGATCATCACGGGTCAGTTTCAGACATTGGCGAAGACATTGATTATAAGCATCGTCAGAAACCAAAGTCGAATGGGCAATCGGCAAGACCACCAGCGGAGAAACCCGCTGAAGCGGAGACGGAAGAAATAAAGGAACCCCAGCCTCTTGATGACGACACCTTGTCACAAGGTGAGCAATTCGAACCTATCCTTAGTGACGAGGAGATTGGTGATGATGATAATGAGGAACAGGAGAATGAGGATATTGAACTTGAAGAAAATGACTTCGAGGACGCGATTAAGGTCTATGACCCTTTTAAGATGCCAATAAATAGGTACGAGGTAGATTTACGTTATATTTATAGCAAGGAGCTGGATTTAAAGAAAATATTCCCTAAGTATGAGCTACAAACGAAGGTGCAATCAGTCACCGATTTCATAAATTCTACTTCCGTTGAGAAGGAAAACTTCGTGATTGTCTCCGAACAGTTCATTGTCTACCTTAACCAGATAACTCTGATATCGTTTAAAGCTCGAAACACAGTTTTAGAAAATCTACTCAGTCGTCAGAGAGAGTATCTTAAGCTTACGACTGATATTTTAAAAGTGGCCCTGGATTTTGAGTGTGCCTGTTCGCAGCCTCAGCCAGGGTATAAAATACGGCATATAAAAATTGGAGCGCGATTGGCGGAACTTCTCGGGGTCTGTGAAGACGTGTTGAAGTACCTGGTAAACCAGGCAGGTTGTCACATATTCAAGCACATTTTTGAGCTCTTCGAGAAAGAGTACATGGCACTTTCGATAAAACTTATGCTGCTTAAGGCGATGTATTCCTTATTAGACACGGAATTTGGAGTAAATCTTTTTTTGAAGAGTAAGCCGAACGGGTACGAGAGATTGTTGGTTATTATGGAGACGAATCCTCTGACCCGTGCCAAGTTTGCGATAAAGTCAATCATTAAAAAGCTAAATTTGTATGAAGCTCTTGAGACGATAAGGGATTTTGTAACAAAGGAATTTGTGTTAGCGGAGCACTACGCTTTAGAGGGCTTCGAAAATCTTAACTTTTGTTTAACGGAAGTGATAAAAGCGCTTTCGTCAGATGCTTTAAGTTATCAACAGCCGAAAAGATTCTTACCGGTATCTAAGAAGTTTGAGATTCTCAAAGATGTTGGTGCGTACACTAGCTGGGCACATATGATGCAATCGTATTTTAAAATTCACGCTCTCGGTGAGTCGCTTCTTCTGGTTGTGAGCAATAGACACTGTTTGCCTGCGAACGTTTTAAGTGCGACTTATGATCTTTTGGAGATTCTCATCCGTTGTCCAATTGGGCTGGACTACTTTGTAGATGATTGTTTTGAAACGACGCAAGTTTTGGTGAGGTGTCTGTTGGGGTTGGAAGGTCAACAGTATTTGGAGAATCCGGAGAGTGAGCAGAAGTTCACAGAAGAAGAATTAGATGCTAAGGGTAATGAAACGAAGGACCAAATGCGGGCTGTGACTAGAACACAAAAGTTGGGAGAAGAAATTGCGTTTACGGTAAGTAAATTAGAAATTTAAAGAATATTTTGAAGTGCTTTAGGTAAATAAATTAGCTAGCCCTTAATGAATACTATAAAAAAAGCTAAATAAGTACATTTATTCCCCAATTTACACGATAAAAGGTCCAAGCTCGTTACCACATGGATGCTATAACGTATATTCGGGATGATGCGGATTTACTGGTGGAACATTTGCATTCACTTTACAGTCAAACCTGCAGTTACCCGGGGAGAAATCACACTGTCGATGCGATCGGTATGGGTAATAATATTATTCCATTCCTTGAACTTATTGAAAAAGAAAGGAAGACCCAATCCCAACGCCAACAAGATTCGCCGGGCTTTAAATACAAATCGCCAGTATTAAGTTACTCGGTTGACCTAGTCGATTGTTGTGTGAGACATTCTAATAATTTAGAATATTTAATCGACCACGGTCATGTACTCCTGGAATTGGTCAAGAACCACGAAATTTTTGAACCATCTGTGTCAGCGGTTCTGCAGGAAATGGCTGTCTACCTCAAGCCCTTAGAAGTAATGAATAATTTTTCTTACGACGACATTGGTCCACTGTGTGATGTGATAAAACGAAGTATAGAATATATCACAACGTTCCCTGGGGATCTTATAATGGGATTAAGAATTTTGAAATTTTTGGGAATCGGAGATGAAAAGATGAATGTAGAAAGTGGATCCAAAGAACTAAAACATAGATTTGTAATTCTACAATTTTATTCAGCCGACGGTGTTGTTACACTGTTGAATATTTTGGAGAAATTGAACACGTATTTTGAACAACCTGGACTACACAGTCCAACTCTGATGACTATCCAAGCTGTTCACACATGCCAGATTATCTTACCGACGTTGCAAATACTTCGAGAAATGCTGACATTCGTTATCCAGTGTAGAGATACCCAGTTTAAAGATCTAACAGCTATTGAACACTTAATGAAAACCTACTGCCTTATGCACTATTACCCTGACCTTAGTCAGGCTTACGATGAAGCCCAGAAGGTGAAGAGTGAAATTATAAAAATTTTATTGGCTTATACACAACCGAATCCTGAGGATGAGGACTTGGTTCATAAGAGCTTGTGGACACAAATGATCCATGAAGTAGTAAAGTGTATTATGAATGGACCATCTACGTTCATAGCAGGGTTACAAGCATTTGCAGAATTGCTACCTTTGCCTCTGCCAGTACCGACGATCCATCCATTATCAGACTTTGAAACACAAAGGTTGATAACCGAACGGAAGCTGTGGTCCGCCCATCTGCATCCCGAAAGCAATCTCCTTGCAGAACTAATTCAAACAATTTGTCCATCATCATTTCCACAGCTATCAGATCTCCTAATTAGAGTTTGCCTTCAATTAGCCGACTTGGCGCCAAACATGACCTTGCTGGTGTCGAAAACGGTCACTGATATGATTATTACTGAGTACTCCAATTGTACTGGAGTAGGAACTCTAGCGTTAGCACGACTTCTTAAGTTCTTGGGACAACTTACAGCGTATGCATCTGTGAAAATTTCTAGCTTGTCGATATTCTCTGGCAGATTATACGAATACTTTGTGCAGATTCTAACGAATAATGACCAATCTGAGGCTCACTTGACTTGCCAACAGAGCATTCACAGGATTTTGGAGAATTTCTTCGATTCGGAAATTTCCATGATTGCTCCGAACTCCACGGGAAATTTGGAACTGAATTTGGCTTGTGCGTTACCATCAAAAGAGTTGATACCGGGAATGATTTCTGCGATTTTTACAAACTTATTGAATGCAGATATTTCTGGAGGAGTTGCTGCTGCTGCGTCACGAAATTTGATTATTTTATCAGAGCACGAGTAAGTAAATTCAGTTCTTCACTTATATTACGAAAAAAATTTAATAGTGGTTAAATATTTAGCAAGTTAATTAAATTTCCTTATTTTGAAATATATATTTTAATTGATTCCTTCCAAATGATTAGCTACATAAATCAGAATTCTTGTAATATAATTACGAAATGTTTCGCTTTGTTTATTACGTATACGTGTATACGCTTTGCGTTTAAACAAGTTCACTTTCGTTTAATTTTAGCATAACGTTCTTTCACTTGCGCAACATCTTACAGTTGAAAAAAGAACAATACCAACAATGGTTAGGAAAAGTGGTCGAAGCTCACATAACAGGAACGCATAGGGGCATTTTCGATACAGTTTTACTATTTTTACGAACTTTAATATACATTGATGAGTCGAGTGCAGATTCAACGATCCCCAATAGAACTTTAAAGTTGGCTACTCCGGAATTAGTGGAGATCATAGGATGGCCTACTAATGGTGATCAAGTGCATCCTCTGCAGAAAATTCGAGAATTTTTGGAGAAGGAAGAGGAGCGTAACGAAGGGGTTTTGCAAGACTTGGCGGGATTTTTAGCAACCTTTGAAAATTGTCAACCGACAGAAAGCGATGATCAGCCAAACATATCAGAACCAGTACTGCCCCAGGCTGAAGGTATTGTGACGCAATATCAGAATCGTCCAATTTACACAATTAACGATGATGACGCTCAACTTAGTGCGAATTATTGGCTAGAGCCGATCCGGCTTGAAAGTCTTACCGAAAATGTGTTAGCACAATCGGAAAGAATACCTTGCGATTTGTCTGATATAGTTACAAACTGCCTTTCACCTGAAACAAATCTAACGTCCGAATGTAAAAGAGTATTGCATTTATCAGCGTCTCCGCAGTCGAATAGGGAAAGAACAGCAACTGCTCCCTGTTTCAGAACACGTAGAGTAGAGGTCGAACCGTCAACAGGTCGTCCTGAAAAGAAAATTTTTGTTTCTCCAATGCGCGGCAGAGGATTCGCCCGAGCTCCACCATCCCGAGGAGATTTATTCCGTTCCCGTCCCCCAAATACTTCAAGACCCCCCTCTCTCCATGTGGATGATTTTTTGGCCCTCGAAACATGCGGTGCTCAGCCGACAGGTCCAACTGGCTATAATAAACTCTCTAGGGATATAATAAGTATTCGCGGCACTCGGGTGGGACGAAACAGAGCTGCCCGAACAGTATCATCATCCTCTTCCTACAGGTGAGGATATTTGTTTTGCTCCAACATGTTTTTCTGTTTTAAAGAAAGTCAAATTTATGTAGAACAGGGTCACCTAGCACATGGAGTCACGCCAGCGATCCTAGTGTCCCACCACCTCCACAACATTTCCGGACTGCGACTTCAGAGCCTGTCGTAACACCTCATTTTGCTAGCGATCCTCACTATTCTCAACCACATTTCGGCGGAGCACCAGTACGATCGCGAGGCCGTGCACGTGCTAGACAGTACTTGCGATAAATGTTGATGTAAGATTTTAATGTTAGTTAATTAAAATGAATAAAAATTGTTTTAATTTAACATATTCTTTGCATCGTAAAAAATGACACTAAAAGTTATATTTACTACAATATCTTTTAATTTAAAGATGTTTTTAATATCTCCGTGGTCTCTTCATGCTGCTGAATTAATTTTCTCTTTTGTAGTTCCAGTCGCTCTATACTAACTTGAGTCTCTTCAATTTGTTTTATTGTTGCATCATAGTCATGCAACAATTGAGGTTTATTCAATAGGCCGGAATCCATGCTCATATTTGCATAATGGTGTCTAATTTCGTCTCGTTGTAACATAAGGTAGGATAAATAACTTCGACTTTCAGTAAGGTCTTCCCTTAAATCTTGTAAAATTTGTTCTTCCATTTGAATTGTACAATTAATTGTAACCATCTTTTCTCGAAAATGAGCCAACATATGGGTGTCGCTCATGCCACGAGATTTAACCTTCCTTATTTCGTTAGTTTTGTCTGTGGAATATTTTAATATTATTACTTACTAAATTAATTAACGTAGACTTTCCTTCAAGTTTATCTCCTAAACCCTGGGTTTCTGCGCGTAGTGATTCATAGTCAATCAACTGAAGGCCATTTCCAAATTGTTCAAGTTTTTTAGCTTGCTGAATAAGTGCGCTTTTAATTTACATATTTATCTAATATATATATAAATTGGCTCCCAAGGACCAATATATATGTATTAAAAAATTTTTCTACCTTAAAATGTATTAGCTTTTATTTATTTTTGTTTTAACTTCTAAACTTTGCTACAGTTTTGCACGTTTATGTCTTTCAAGCGTTAATTGTTTTTCCTATATCCTACATCTAATTAATGAGCCGATAGAAAATTTTGATTTATATTAAAGTACAATTATAATATTTTCGTCGTTTGTTAGTTAATTACCTCGTTTAGAAAAGCAAACGTATGTTGACACTTGATGTATTTCGTTCTCATTGCACCTAGTTGGTTTCTTAAGAAATTCATTTTAGAAATAAGAGCTTCCACATACTAATGAGATTTTTGACAAAACCTTATTACATACTTAAAATTTCATATTACCTTCTGAGACATTGGCTGTCCTGTCTTAATGCTTGTCGAAGAACGACCAACTTCTCTTAAACGTTTGTTCAAGTTTTCGGTCTTTGTAGTACATATTTGTAACATATGTTTTATATTATTATTAAGCTCACTTAACTTCGAATCCACCTGCTTCACTAAAACTTTTTTACGAGCCCTTATTCTATCATACTTGATAAGAATATCTTTGTAGCGCAGTATAGTCGCTGGTAAGGTTTCCGAATTATCCCGCACAAACGCCCTAATAGTGTTCCTTTTACGAAAGTAGTCCGCAACACCTTTGACGTATGTATATTTCTTCCTGTTCTGCATTTCAATATCCTTGAGAGTAATTTTAAACGCTCTTATCAATTTGTTTCGGTCTACTTTGAGGCGTAATATGTCGTCGGCATTCATATTCTCACACTTATTCAGCACCTTATCAATTAGATATTCAAAGATTTGTGGTATACCGGCCAAATCTTTAATTTCCACTTTGGCCTCCTCCTTTTTCATCTGTTCCTTTATGATGTGTAGTTCTTCTCCTTGTACTAGAAGCTTGAATAGATCCGCGTCTGAGATCTGAACTCTTTTCGTTTGATATTCACCCCCTTCTTCCCCTTCTTCTCGTTCATCAAACGGAACTAATTCTTCCAGTATATCATCACTTTTTCTCGTAACATCATCTAGTCCTTCTAAATCCAACATATCAGCACATAAGTCTGGAAGTTGTATTGGGATCTCTTCCGGCGAAGGATATATTATCTCAGACCCAATGAGAGGTAGGTTCTCCTCCCCTTCAGTCTCAAATTCTTCTTCAAGTTCTTCTTCTTCCAACATTTCCTTTTCATTTTCTGCCATATTTGCTGCTTAAACAGCTTTCTTCTATTTTATCTATTATTTTTTATTGAAATAAATAAAAAATATACTTATATTTTTCGTATATCACTTCCTTTCATACAGAATAACAAAAAAAAACATTTGTTCTCTAGGACTACTACATAAGTAAAGAAAACATTAAAAAATAATTTTATTGTGCGATAAAGAATTCGAATTTGACTGAATTTATCGTATTTTGTAAAGTATAAAACCTTTACTAGCAATTTTTTAATACGATATGATCAGCATTCAAATGGAATTTTCAAGAAATCAGGTCTGGTCAGGTTTAGTCAGGTCTGGTCATGTTTGGTCAGGTCTGGTCAGGTCTGGTCAGATCTGGTCAGGTCTGGTCGGGTCTGGTCGTTTGGATAAGTAACCAAAGTTCTAAAATCTATTGGCTATTTAGTTTGCCCTCTTATAGTTTTCCTTCTTTTCTCCTAACTTTAAAACTACGTAGGTTGCATGGGGTCATGACTATAACTTTCGTCTCGAGGGTAGTATGCTAGCAAGTAGTAGTACGCTTGTATCAATCCACACTATTTCAAACCACATTTTTTTTTTTTACTTACTCTTTACATCATTAGAAAATGAGACACAGAAATATATCATTTACAGCAGTTCTTAGGTTAGAGGGTTTTTAATCTTCCACTAATATCTTCATACTCTTTAAGTTTTCTAGCTTTGATTTGTTGCAATTTATTTTCCCTGGCTTTAGCTTCCTCAACTCTTTCCAGAGTTACATCATAGTCACGCAATAAATCTGGTTTATCCAAAAGGCCGCAATCAAAACTCAATTTAAGCTGCTGTTTTCTAATTTCGTCCCGCTCCTCCAGTAGATAGCCTTGATAGCTTCTAAGTTGCAGAAGTTCCTCTTTAAGCTCCCGTAAAATATTATCCTCTACCAAAATTGAATGGTGTAGTGTATATAGTTTTTCTCGAAAATGCGCCGCTGTATAAGTGTCGTCATTCAAACGCTCTCGGACTTTATTCAGTTCGTTGAGTTTATCTGTAAAGATATATTGATATTATTTGCTAATTTCATTTATCAAGTCTTGCCTTCTAGCTTATCTCCCAGTCCCTGAGTCTCAGCACGTAGTGCCTCGTAGTCAATCAGTTTAAGTCCATCTCCAATATCTTCAAGTTGTTTAGATTGCTAGAATCGTGCAACGTAAAAATTTGAAATAATAGTTTAGAAATTCTTAGGAAAATCATCCCTACAAAAACTTTAAAGGGCTTGTAATTTCCATAACAAAGAAAAAAAAATTATAAAAGAAGTGTGCTTAAAAAAAATATTAAGCCACAAAAACTAAAAATACCTTTTACTTACATGATTTAGATGAGCGATTTTATGCTGAGTCTGGATAAATGTAACTCTCATGTCAGCTATTTGCTTCCGCAGTGAATTCATTTTAGAAATAAGCGCGTTGAGTGCCTTGTGAGACTGTTAAAAAAATCTGTTGCATGCTTTATAAATTCACCTTACCTTTTCAGACATAGGCATTCCTGTTTTTTTACTTGCCGAAGAAAGGCCAACTTCTTTTAAACGTTTATTTAATATTTCAAGTTTATCTTCACACGCGGCTTGCAGGGTGTTTAAAGTCCTGGACAGATCGACCACCCTCCTTTCTATCTGCTTGCTTAAAACGTAACCACGAGCCTTTGTTCTATCCAATATTACAAGTGTCTCTCTGAAACGACTTATATTATCATTTAAATTTTCCATATTATCAGGCTCTAGCGCTCGTTTATAATTCTTTTTACGAAAGT
This sequence comes from Proctacanthus coquilletti, assembly GCA_001932985.1. Lineage (NCBI taxonomy): Eukaryota > Metazoa > Arthropoda > Insecta > Diptera > Asilidae > Proctacanthus > Proctacanthus coquilletti. The sequence goes on from MNCL01000111.1 coordinate 612,163, forward strand.
GATCGACAAGATGTTTAACCAATAAATTCCTTTTTGAATTCTCTTGTCTAATTTCTTCAAAAGCTATTTTAAAGGCTCTTATCAATTTATTTCGGTCTATTTTTTGACGCAAAACTTCGTCAACATCAATTTGTTCGCATTTATGAACCACTTTTTCAATTAAATAATTAAAGATATTCTTCAAACCGGCGAAATCCTGATCTACTTCCTCCTCCTTCTTTACTGGAACTTTCTCTTCAACTTTTTCTTCTTCTGGTAGAAGAAACTGAAGTAGCTCCGCATCTGATCCTAGTTTTGCTTCAGCTTCAGCTTCTCCTTCTTCTGCAGCAGCTTCTTCGCCCCCCTCGTCTGCTTTTACAACCTTTTTTTTTAAATAATCAGCTTCTAGTCCGTCTAGACTTATCAAATCGCCATACAAATCTGGAATTTGAATTTCGGTAGTTTCATCCGCAACAGGGAAAACAATGTCTTCAACGACATCATCAACATCATCAATTTCACCAACGTCACCAATTTCACCAACATCAGATTGTTCTTCAAGTACGTATTCCTCTTCACCGTCAATTTTTTGGAATAACCCATCCTGTCCTTCCCCCGTTCCTTCAATTTCCAGATCCATTTTGTGTTATCAGTGAAGATATTGTTCAATTTTATTTTATATTTTATGATATATTATCAACAAAAAAATTGTAATTGTTTCCCTAAGGCAACTGCGTGTAAGAAATTAGTAAGAAATACTGAAATTCAAATTTTTTCTAATAAATAAATACAGAAGATTACTACAATCTCCGTCATTTTAAAATATAACATCGGAATAAACTTCTTTTTAGATAATTGGAAAGGAAACATTGCATTAATTTTATGTTTATTTGTTATTTGCATGTCCATTTATCGGTTTAAATGAGATTATTTAACATTATTAACAAAGAATTTCTCTTTAGAGATTTGCTAAAGTAGAAATTTGTTCATATTGGTCAACTATTTTAATATAAATTGGCAACTGATAGTAAACTTGTTTTAAAATCTTGGGAAAATTTTACTTCACTGTGAATTCTCACCTTTAGCGAGTTAATCTCAAAATTAAGCTAATCTCCTTATTTAATTTCTTTCTGATTTGATTGTATAAAACAAAATTGAACAAATCGACGACAGTTTAATCAAACAAAAGAAATAGTATAAGGTATTAAAACAAAATACTCTATCCCTTAGAATTTAATCAATAGTATATTCAATTCATTCTTTGAAACTGAGTTAAACTGTAGAGTTACATTTCAAAGGAGCAGTAACAGCCAGCCGTGACAGCGACAGTCTTAAATTTCCACGAGTTTCGAAGGGAATCTGGCAATTGGGCAGCCGTGATATCGTTCTCAATCATCTCAGAAGATGCTCTTTTTGTTAGCACCTTTACTTTGTATTCGACTGGCTTACATCTTGATCCTCTCCAACATCTCTTTTGGTGATTCCTTTGATCCTCGACGCCTTGACATACAGCACTTATTAAATAGCGTGGAAAATGGGCGTATCCTAGGTCTACTATTCCATACTAAAATCACTCGTAAATTCTACACAAATAATATTAGAAAAAGTTTTATGGTTAAAGAATACCCTTATTGAACAATCACACGACGATGCTGATCCTCCAGATCGTTTCTTTCCGGACATTCTTACTTCACTTAAAAGACTTGATAGTTGATTTTTATGCTCATCTTTTTCGAAATCGAATTTTTCCGCATTTTGAAGGTAGTCCCTAGTGTTTTTAAACATTTTAAGTATTCAGTTTGTTAAATATTTCGCTTACATAATTTTATCGTCTAGATCGTCTTCAATAGAATAGTCACTTGATAGTCGGCGGCTGCATGGCTCTGGCTGTCGTGACTGTAAAAATAAATCTGTTAATTGTGCATGTTCTGTTTTACGTCCACATGTTGCCAAAACAGCCAGCATTATAACAAATATAAGGGAGTGCATCAAGGGGCTCATCCTAAAAGAAATTTTTATTTTAATATTTCACAAAGACGATCTTAATGTTAACATAAACGTAAGTCGATAAGACGCTAATTAAAAAAGGTTTAATTTTACATTGATTCTGAAACTACTTTCTAGCAGTTGTTGCTTTGTTGGAGAAATCAAAGTTTTTAGTTTCTTTTAAGAGCAATACATACTTAAAAAAAACCACAATTCAATCGATTAAGATTATTTTGAATTTGTAAATTAAATACATTGCTTTATATTTTGTTCTTAGAAAATGTTTAAGTGACTAGTTTCATAATTAAAGCAAAGAAATATTAAAAACTTAGTTTTATTATATATTTTATTATAATCATAAAATAATTTTTATAATTTTTTTCGTATTTTAGAGGTTATTTAAAATTTAGGATAAGAATTAAATTTGATGCGTTCAATGTTTCTACATCACTAAAATGAATAAAATGCGATATTATATGCGACATTTCAAATACCCTGCGATTATAAAATATATAATCAATAAAAGTAGTCATACTAAATTGTTTATTATTTGTTTATGCAAAGACCTTTTTTGAAATATCTTTAGTAAGTGTTTTTCATTGCAAGTCTTAACTTTTATAAAGTTATTTACATTTTATACTAGATTTTGATTACGCTAATTTTCTTTATTTAACTTATGCAACTATTTTATGTTTTCACTTTTACATAAATTTTGTTTAGATTTTGAAGGACTTTCACTTGGACTTGGAGTCCTTCCAAATTTTTGTTCGTACTTAAATGGTAAAAGTGTAATGGGAACTGATTCGCCGAAAGTACTCTTAATATTAAAAGAACGTCATTTTATTTGTTAAAATAAATCAAAATATTCTGAGAAGTGATTCACTGCATTATTTAATGGAAATTTACAATTCACACAATTTTTCACTATATCAGTTTTAATAAATGGCGGACATAATTGAAATTTTCCACTGATATACAATTTTAAAAGCAGTGACAGATAAAAAATAATAATGAAATGAAAGACTTCTTTCGGTTCATCTTTCTCAGTTCAAAAATTTGATCACAGTATTGCACTTATGGTTAATAAGAACAATTATGCAGCGCAGGTATTCCATTGTGTAGGTTCTATTTGGTGGGCAGAGTATCACCTTGATGCGAATTTTCTTCAAACTTCACTTCACCGAGGACTCACCAGAGAAATAACTGAGGTACCTCCGTTGGTTTCTCCATTTTATAGAAAATCCTCTGAAGGTTCCATTCAAAAAGCTTTGTCGAAGTCTTTTGTTCTGCGGAGAAAATATCCTTGCTAACCTTTTTTGTTTTCCATAGCGAGATCGGATTTCATATGCATTAGTGGGCGAGAAAATTGACAGGGAACCCACAGAGCCAAACAGAGAGGATAATAGGCTATTTTGGCTAAAGGACTTCTGTTGAACCTGCACGGCGATATATTTGGATGAAAATAATAAAAGCAATTACAGAGTGGACTTGCGCTTCCGCCGGGAGATTATCTTGGTGATAAGCCAAAGATTTTTCCTGAGCAAATTTCATACATGACGCTGATTGATTGTTGCCTTGGAGATCTACTTTGATCAGTGTCGGTGTTATTCTTCGATTAAGGTCATAGCACCAGTTTTTCTTAATATTTGCAAATAATGTCTTAAATGTAAAGACAATAGAATGTAATAAGGTAGAATATTTATATTTTTAAATAAACTATCTAGCTTTAATAATGAAAGAAAAAGCGTAAAGGATGTTAGTTTTTTAAAATACAAAACAAAAAATACGTAAATTGATTGAGAGTTTTCTAATAGCAAACAAATTTCATTTTTAATTAAAAGGAAAATGTGCTGAAAACTATATTTGCAAATATAATTTTCAAAAAAGGAATATTTTGATTCGTACTGCAATAGCAATTTATAGCAACATAATTCTTCCTTATTTTATATTATATTATTTTTAAAATTAATAACGTTTGTAAAAATGTTACCTAAAGGAAAACCGAACATCATTACTTTTTAATTAGTTACATACACAGTACTGTGCAAAACATGGGAAACTTTTATTCAGCAAATTTATTTATGATCAGAGAAAGAGTTTGATCCAAATGTTAATTCTTACATACATAAATTTTTATTTTATAAATAACAAATTTTCAACATATGAATATCGAAAAAGTCTGAAAATCTGCAGAATTTAGAAAATGTCCGAAAATTCGCTGAATTTCGCAAATGTCAGAAAATTTGCTAAATTTCGAAAATGTCCGAAAATCCGCTGAATTTCGAAAATGTCCGAAAATCCGCTGAGTTTCGAAAATGTCCGAAAATCTGCCGAATTTCGAAAAAATCCGAAAATACGCTGAATTTCGAAAACGTCCGAAAATCCGCCGAATTTCGAAAGAGTCCGAAAATCCGCTGAGTTTCGAAAATGTTCGAAAATCCGCCGAGTTTCGAAAATGTCCAAAAATCCGCTGAATTTCGAAAAAGTCCGAAAATTCGCCGAATTTCGAAAAAGTCCGAAAATCCGCTGAGTTTCGAAAATGTCCGAAAATCCGCTGAATTTCGAAAATGTCCGAAAATTCGCTGAATTTCGAAAATGTCCGAAAATCCGCTGAATTTCGAAAAAGTCCGAAAATCCGCTTAATATCTAAAATGTCCGAAAATTCGCCGAATTTCGAAAAAGTCCGAAAATCCGTTGAATTTCGAAAATGTGCGAAAATCCGCCGAAAATATGCGAAAATGTCCGAAAATCCGCTGAATTTCGAAAATGTCCGAAAACCCGCTGAATTTCGAAAAAGTCCGAAAATCCGTTGAATTTCGAAAATGTGCGCAAATCCGTCGAAAACATGCGAAAATGTCTGAAAACCCGCTGAATTTCGAAAATGTCCAAAAATCCGCTTAGTTTCGAAAAAGTCCGAAAATCCGCTGAATTTCGAAACAGTTCGAAAATCCGCTGAATTGCGAAAAAGTTCGAAAATCCGCTGAATTTCGAAAATGTTCGAAAATCCGCTGAACTTAGAAAAAGTACGGAAATCCGCTGAATTTCGAAACAGTTCGAAAATCCGCTGAATTTCGAAAAAGTTCGAAAATCCGCTGAATTTCGAAAAAGTTCGAAAATCCGCTGAATTTCGAAAAAGTTCGAAAATCCGCTGAATTTCGAAAATATCCGAAAATCCGTTGAATCTCGAAAAAGTTCGAAAATCCGCTGAATTCCCAAAAAGTTCGAAAATCCGCTGAATTTCGAAAAAGTTCGAAAATCCACTGAATTTTGAAAAAGTTCGAAAATCCGCTGAATTTCGAAAAACTCCGAAAATTCGCTGAATTTCGAAAAAGTTCGAAAATCCGCTGAATTTCGGAAAAGTTCGAAAATCCGCTGAATTTCGAAAAAGTTCGAAAATCCGCTGAATTTCGAAAATGTTCCAAAATCCGCTGAACTTCGAAAAAGTACGAAAATCCGCTGAATTTCGAAACAGTTCGAAAATCCGCTGAATTTCGAAAATGTTGGAAAATCCGCTGAATTTCGAAAATGTACGAAAATCCGCTGAATTTCGAAAATATCCGAATATCCGCCGGCTTTCGAAAAAGTCCGAAAATCCGCTTAATATCTAAAATGTCCGAAAATGCGCTGAATTTCGAAAAAGTTCGAAAATTCGCCGAATTTCGAAAAAGTCCGAAAATCCATTGAATTTCGAAAATGTGCGAAAATCCGCCGAAAATATGCGAAAATGTCCGAAAATCCGCTGAATTTCTATAATGTCCGAAAATCCGCTGAATTTTGAAAAAGTCCGAAAATCCGCTGAATTTCGAAAAAGTCCGAAAATCCGTTGAATTTCGAAAATGTGCGTAAATACGTCGAAAACATGCGAAAATGTCCGAAAATCCGCTGAATTTCGAAAATGTCCAAAAATCCGCTGAATTTCGAAAAAGTCCGAAAATTCGCCGAATTTCGAAGAAGTTCGAAAATTAGCTGAATTTCGAAAAACTCCGAAAATCCGCTGAATTTGGAAAAATTTCGAAAATCCGCTGAATTTTGAAAATGTCCGAAAATCCGCTGAATTTCGATAAAGCTCGAAAATTCGCTGAATTTCGAAAAACTTCGAAAATCCGTTGAATTTCGAAAAACTCCGAAAATTCGCTGAATTTCGAAAAAGTTCGAAAATCCGCTGAATTTCGAAAAAGTTCGAAAATCCGCTGAATTTCGAAAAAGTTCGAAAATCCGCTGAATTCCGAAAAAGTTCGAAAATCCGTTGAATTTCGAAAAAGTTCGAAAATCCGCTGAATTTCGAAAAAGTTCGAAAATCCGCTCAATTTCGAAAAAGTTCGAAAATCCGCTGAATTTCGAAAAAGTTCGAAAATCCGGGAAATTTCGAAAATATCCGAAAATCCGTTGAATCTCGAAAAAGTCCGAAAATCGGCTGAATTTCGAAAATATCCGACAATTTGCTGTATTTCGAAAAGGTTCAAAATCCGCTAAATTTTGAAAATACCCGAAAATCCGCTGAATTTCGGAAAAGTTCGAAAATCCACTGAATTTCGAAAAAGTTCGAAAATTCGCTCAATTTCGAAAAAGTCGAAAATTCGCAGAATTTCGAAAAACCCGGAAAATCCGCTGAATTTCGAAAAATTTCGAAAGTGTTCGAAAATCCGCTGAATTTCGAAAATGCCCGAAAATCCGCTGAATTTTGAAAATGTCCGAAAATCCGCTGAATTTCGAAACAGTTCGAAAATTCGCTGAATTTCGAAAAAGTTCGAAAATCCGCTGAATTTCGAATAACTCCGAAAATTCGCTCAATTTTGAAAAGTTCGAAAATTCGCTGAATTTCGAAAATGTCCGAAAATCCGCTGAATTTCGAAAATGTCCGAAAATCCGCTGAATATCGAAAACGTCCGAAAATCCCCTGAATTTCGAAAATGTCCGAAATTCCGCTGAATTTCGAAAATGTTCCTAAATCCGCTGAATTTGGAAAATGTGCGAAAATCCGCTGAATTTCGAAAATATCCGATAATTTGCTGAATTTCGAAAAAGTTCAAAGTCCGCTAAATTTTGAAAATACCCGAAAATCTGCTGAATTTCGGAAAAGTTCGCAAATTAGTTGAACTTCCAAAATGTCCGAAAATTCGCTTAATTTCCAAAAACTCCGAAAATCCGCTGAATTTCGAAAATGTTCCAAAATCCGCTGAATTTCGAAAATGTCCGAAAATAGGCTGAATTTCGAAACAGTTCGAAAATTCGCTGAATTTCGAAAAAGTCCGAAAATTCGTTGTATTTCGTAAATCTTCGAAAATTCGCCCAATTTCGAAAAAGTTCGAAAATTCGCTGAATTTCGAAAATGTCCGAAAATTCGCTGAATTTCGAAAATATCCGAAAATACGCTGAAATTCGAAAAAGTTCGAAAATTCGCTGAATTTCGAAAAACTCCGAAAATCCGCTGAATTTCGAAAAAGTTCGAAAATTCGCTGA